>CM071571.1:191959052-192640085 GCA_036426205.1 Ascaphus truei
CTGATGAGCAAGGGGGTATGAGGAGCAAGGGGGTATGATGAGCAAGGGGGTATGATGAGCACGGGGGTATTGATGAGCAAGGGGGTTATGATGAGCAAGGGGTGATAGAAGGGGTATGATGAGAGCAAAGGGTATGATGAGCAAGGGGGTTGATGACTACTGGTTGGTCTGAGAACAGATATGTTACAAAGCTTCAAATGGACCCAGAGAGGTGTGGAAAGCTGGTAACATAACTGCTATCTTAGATTCAAAAAGCGTGTAACATACCAACTACTTGTTGGTCCAATAAAAAGGTATCATACCCGACCCCTCTCCCTCTGGTTACTGCGCCTCTTAATGGAAGAGTTCTTATAAAGGGGTGCACAGGCCTCTTCTTCAGGGGCGCATCGTTATACAGCGATGGATCGGTCCACAGCTCTGGATTCGTTCATCTAAATGTACTCGCAAATGTGCTCTTCCGACCGAGTGGCACTTGCAGGGGGAAAACTGGACATTAAATAGTGATTAAAAAATGGACCGTTTTTTTTTCTTTCCTGAAAATGTGTTAATGTAAAAGCCATATAACGTGCAGTGTGCTCCCCATTTGGGGGCCTGTGGACCAACCTGTTATTTGTTTGATGTTTTTGCATCACAATTGATAGTGCTATAAAGTAGTATTAACCCTTGATTTGGGGGGTATGTGTGAAGGTCGTTATGCGACTTGTACATATAATGCATCGACCTGGATTCACATGAAGGTCATGTTATCGCTGTTCTTTATTTGTGTGACATTTACGGTATATTCGCTACAGATTAAACGTTTAAATACGCAGCGGTAACTCATTTTATCGCAAGCGATATGAGCAGGCTACATTTAATGTCAGGATATCTAATTACATATGCAAGAGTGTTACATTTAACGACTTCTGCAAATCAGCCTGCAAATGAAGTACTAATTACCTGATCACGTGCTGCTCCCAAAATCTCTGATGCCCGGGATATCGGGCTGCGACCAAAAATATGTCCCCATTTACCATCAACCCCTAGGTGGCATTGTGTGATCTACTGTACACACACATACAGTACGTAACACACACACACCACACAAACACACACCACACACACACACACACATACAGTAGGTACACACACAACACACACACAAACACACACAAAGTACGTACACACAACACACACACACACACACACAACACACACACACGTACTGTAAACAAATACATAAGATATATAGCGGCCACTAGGACATAGGCAAGATAAGACTAGTCAACCTAGAATAATGCTAAAAGTACAGTACCTAATATTAAAAGTTGAACCTATTAATATATAGCATCTTAGAAACCCAAGGGACCATAGTAACATGCCTAACATTGGCACATACTGTATAAGTACTGTATCTTTTGTATTTCATTTGTAGGGTGTGTGGGTTGTATGTTAACCTTCTGGTGCTGAAGACATTCCTTTTACAATGCATTGGTAGCCTCAGGCATCAAAGGGGTTAAAAAAGATGTGTGTGCTTGTGACGCGCAAAGTAAGTGAAACTTCTTTGACTTTGTCACAGAAATTGTATTTGGTTGGTGAGTTTTAATTAAAAATCAAAAAACAATTTCAGTGACAAAACGCAAAAAATTGACTTAGAATGCGCTTGCGGCACACTCCCCTGTATTATATTTTGCATAAAGTGTGAATCCTTGTTGTTAGGTGTGTCAGTGTGTGTGTGTATGTGTGTCAGTCAGTGTGTTGTATGGTGTAGTGTGTGTGTGTTGGTGTGTGTGTGTCGTCAGTGTGGTGGTGTGTCAGTATGTGTGTGTGTGTGTGGTGTGTGGGGTGTGTGTGTGTGTGTGGTGTGTGTGTGTGTGTGTGTGTGTGTGTGTGTGTGTGTGGTTGTGTCGGTGTGTGTGGTGTGTGGTGGGTATGTCAGTCAGTGTGTGTGTGTGGTATGTGTGTCAGTCAGTCAGTGGTGTATGTGTATCTGTGTCAGTCAGTGTGTATGTGTAAGTCAGGTGGTGTGTGTCAGTCAAGTGTGTGTGTGTATGTGTGTCAGTCAGGGTGTGGTATTGTGTCAGTCAGTGTGTATGTGTATTGTGTCAGTCAGTGTGTATGTGTAAGTCAGGTGGGTGTAGGGGCGGGGAGGTGTGGGTGGGTCAGTAAGTGTGTGGGGGTGTGGGAGGTTGTGGGTGGTGGGAAGTGTGGGTGGTGTGGGGGGGGGTGGGGGAGGTGTGTTTCAGTCAGTGTGTGGGAGGTGTGGGTGGGTGGCGGTCAGCAGTGTGTGGGGAGGTGTGGGTGGGTGGGGTCAGTCAGTGTGTGGGGAGGTGTGGGTGGTCAGTCAGTGTGTGGGGAGGTGTGGGGTGGGTGGGTCAGTCAGTGTGTGGGGAGGGGTGGGTGGGTGGGTCAGTCAGTGTGTGGGGAGGGGGGTGGGTGGGTCAGTCAGTGTGTGGGAAGGTGTGGGTGGGTGGATCAGTCAGTGTGTGGGGAGGTGGTAGGTGTGGGTGGGTCAGTCTGTGTGGGTGGGGGGTCAGTCAGTGTGGGGGAAGGTGTGGGGGGTGGGTCAGTCAGTCAGTGTGTGGGGAGAGGGTGGGGGTGGGTGAGTCAGTCAGTGTGTGGGGAGGTGTGGGTGGGTCAGTGTGTGTGTGGGGGGGGGCAGTCAGTTGTGTGTGTGTGTCCTGGCAGCAGCCAGGGGCGGGGTGTAAAATTGGCGCACCACTTCTCCCCTCCCCTCTGCGCCCCCCCCCCCTTCACAAATCCTGAGCACCCCCCCCACTCAAAATCTGCGCACACTTTCCCCTCCGACCCCCCGCGGGGTACATGCGCGCCGCCCGGGTCACCTTTCTTCAGGCGCCGAGCCCCTGTGCCGCCGTGTGTTGCGCCGTATGTCACCGCTCCTGCGAGCGAACACATGTGGGGGGACGACGCCGCTGCCAGCCGCTTCTGGCATGTGTGGCGTCCGTCAGCGGCGCCATCACAAAATGCGCATGCGCGGGCATGGCAGCGGCCATTAGGAGCAGGGGCTATCGCCGCCGCATATGTCACGGTGTGTGTGGGGGTGGCGGGGGGGGGGGGGGCTGGGGGGGGGCGGGGGGGTGCGGCGGCGATTAGGAGCGCGCCGGCGGCTATCGCTGCCGCCGCAACATGTGACAGGGGCTTGGTGTGAGCCGAGTGGCGTCCATTACGTGACGTCACTTCGTTTCACATTCGCACCCCCAATCATCCAGTTTTATCCCATCAGAGGTGCCACCTAAAGAAGTTTCACTTCAATAATGTCCTGCCTCAGGGTTTTATTATAGGACCAGATGCATTCATCTGCCCCCCCCCCCCCCATCCCCCTCAACTGTGTTGATTTCAATTCCGGGGAACTCCTACTTACTGAGTACTTACCTCCGTAGTGGGTGGGTGGTAGCAGCTCCGCAGGTCTAAGTCCTGGTCAAGCTAGCCAATAGGAAGCCACAAGGTTATGACATACACGTTCTATTGGCCCGTGTGACATGGGAGGTTTAAATCCTCCATTCCGATAGCATTGTGTGGATGTACGTGTACTGATCAGTTATTAAGAGGGCAAACAAAAATAAATAAATAATAATAAAATAAAAGACCGGCTTGGACTGCTGCTGTAACTTGGTCCAAACTGATGCAGTTTGGACTATTACAAAATCATTCTAGTACATACCATTTACATAGTGCATCATGGGTGTCTCAAACACCGGTTTCCACCTTTATACCTGACATTTTTAACCAGAACTGCGCCCATTGAAAAGGTTGGACATAGATGCACAACATATAATGCACGATTTTCTTGCGTCAAGCCGTAACGTCATTTCCACTGTGATGCCTGGCGCATACACCACCTCCGTTACTGTGCCCCTCAACCCTCCTGGTCTTTCTCCGCAGGAAGGAGATTCCCAAGGTCCACGTTATCTGTTTGGACGATCTATATCAGCCATACCCACAGTGGAGGACCCCAGGGCTTCCTGAATGCCTATCTGAACTTTACAATTCAATCATCGAGCCGGAAGCAGAGAACCGCGTGTTCATACGGTTGCAGCGGTCGTTATGGGTGACTTACCGCTTCATCCTCAGAGATGCCACACGGGCCTGAGATTTAGCAATAAGGCATTCAATGAGTTGATGAACTTTGAGGGAAATATGGTCCTGAGGTTATGGCTACCAAACTCAAGCAGTGGCTACAACCTAAAATCTCAGGGATGATCTTTAGCCCAATTTGCTTTGGGGCGTCTTTAATGCCTCTCATTAAACATATTGATGTCCATTTGTATGTGCTGTGGTTGGTGGTAAGTCCATCTGCTTATGGCTCTGAAGCGCTTCCATTTGTTCTGGATGGGTGTGAGTTAGAGAGAGCGTCTGGAGCTGAAATATCTGGATGCTCATCTCATACAAATATTTATGTCATCTCTGATGTTACCCAATGACAAAAAAAAAAAGTGAGCTTGGTAGTGTTTAGCTCAAAAAGAAGCAGTTCTGCAATAGGGCATCTTTTTGACATTAATAAACGCAATAAAAACAGATCTATACAGCGTGTGAAAGGGCAAGTTTATCGAGTCGCAAATAGACGTACAGGTAAAGGACATGTAACACTAAAGTGGGGCTCCCTGTGTACAAATATCTCTCATATGCCATGGTGAATGCTCGCAATTAGAGGTCAGTGGCACGCATCAGCTCCGTAACCGATGGCAGAATGGACACATTCCACCGATCGGCAGAGTTCTCCAATGCATATAATGCGTCTACTTTACAGGGAGTTGGCCAGTAATGATACATTTGTAAGATGGTGAAGCATACCTCTTACAAAATGAACAAACACAATATGTCTGCGATGGCAAGCTTCCAAGTAGTTAGTGGTTGCAAAATATGTGAATGCCCAATGATGGTTGCAATACTCTGTACCCTCTTCCTTTGGGAATTAAAAGATGTATTCCTCCTTATTGCTTATACCTCTGCTAGTTTTTTGTATTTTAAGGAGTGGGTCAGCAGGGGAGCCCGGTTCAATATCCCTGTGTCCGCTCCTTGTGCCCTGGGCAAAAAATTATCCGATGTCCCTCAGCCAATAAAATTAGATTGTAAGCTCTATGGGGCTGCAATACCTATAAAATTCTATGTACAGTGGCCGTACCACCTGCTAAATTGTGACGTATTTGGAGGCCTGTTGAGAAACCCTATATGAAATAGTTATGTTGCCACAGGATATACTTGTTGAGGCCTTTGTTCAGAAGAGTTTACAATCTAATTTTCGTGCGCACCTGTTTCGATCCGGGTTTCCCCATTTAGAAAGTAACGTTCTTACCGCTGAACTACTCCTTCAGCCCTAAGATATCAGTGCGTTTTAACCCAGGATTTCTGTATATGAAGGCCAAGCTGAGACACAAGGAGCTAGGTTACACCGACCTCATAAATCGGGGGATACGCGGAAAAAGACGTACATTTTGTAACAACCATTTTGATTTGGATACTCAAAAGCTCATGCGGGGGAGTGAGGCAAGGTCAGAGTTCCATCGTGTGAGCAATGAGTGATCCATTTTGAAATGGTCATCAACGTGAGTTGCTGCAGATGGGATCGTGTGATGGAAAGGGACATTTGCATCGCTCTAATGGCCAATAGGATTCATACCTACCAATGGTGTGGAGTCAGTACCAGGCAATCCTTTTATGCCATGTTTTACATAAAAAGGTGCACTCTCCAAATATACTTTTTATTTATTTAGGGGAAACCGGAACGATTTATGGTGTAGACGAGAGCAGGGGTCGCCAACCTTTTATGCAATGAGCATTAGTGATCACTGAAAACTCCTGAACTACTAAAACATACTGTGAAATATGTGGGTTAGCCCGGGTCCAGCAAGTTTTATAGGTAGCCATTAAATCACCAAATAACGGGTAATTATTATCTCTGCAATAGCAGTTACAGCTAAATTACACAAAACATGGGTAAGATGAAGGAAAGCTGATCTCGCTGGTATAGAGAAGCAGAGCAGCTTTGGTGGGGGATCTGGTTGGGGGAGAAAAAATGCAAGGGGCCGGTTGGCGGTTCAGCGAGGAGGCGCCTGTGTGCGCACCTGTGGTTACAGTACTGCCAGGCCACCGTGCCACTGCATCGTCTGCAGCGGGGGCCGCCTACTTAGGCTGCAGCCATAGAGTGCGCACGAAAGAGCGCTAATAGGTACGCCCGCCTGTCGCCTCAGCGATCTGTGGCCGTGACGTCACCAAGCTGGTTAATCTTATTGGTGGAACCTCTCACGTGACGAAAAAAAATCCAATTTTTTGTCTGCTCCAAAATCCTGTTGCATGGCCCGGACTGGTGCACTTACATGAACTTGTTAGTGCGCAACGGCCGTGTGTGCACTATGTCCGCAGCCGGCAAGCTACCGGATCACTCTCGGCGGGTGGAGAACTTAAAATAGAAATGATTCACTATATTTGACCTCACGGGTTCCTCCCCGTCACTGCTATGGAGAAAAGCCTTCACGTTTACACAGCAAGTCGTAGGCTATGCGTAACCAGGTTTACTGAAGAATGCATTAAAAATACTTTATAATAGTTAACCGCAACAAAGTATGTAAGTTGCAAGGACTGCCCTTTTTAAATGCTTCAGGATATGTGCAATTCCATGTACTCTATCGCATTACACACAAACTATATTCACTGTACATAGGCAGGTGTACCTAGTGTCATTCATTGGCAGCACAGGTGTGTCTCACGTGGGGGACCACACTGAAAGGATTAAAAGGACCTTGTTGTACAATACTGGCTCTTTTAATCAGACAAAAGTATTTTAAGTAACCTGAGTCTTAAGCTTTTTCCCTCAGGCTGTTGTTGCTTCCTCCACCCAAAGGCTGCGTTATAGTGCACCGTCGATGCGACACGATGGGTGTCATCACCCGTCGCTGTCGCCACAGGCGAAAGTTTTATTTCGCTGGGCGGCGGCGGCGTGGGTTTTCGGGCATTCATTGATCAAGGGCCGTCACATGAGGCGACAGACCTTGTAAAATCACATTTTGCCGGCTACCAGTTTTCGCGACAGCGACGTCGCTCGTCACATTGTCGCCGTCCCGCTTACTATAAACGCACGCGGGCAATACGCTTGTTTTCGGCGACGCCACCGGCACTATAAGCGCGAACTAAGGCCTCGGCCACGCTGCCGCTGAGCTCGCTCATGCTTTGAGCCGGTGACGTCACCAACTCTCGAGCATGAGCGATGGGTTGTCTTGCACACCAGCGGGGAGGCGTGGCTATTATGGGAGGGGGCGTGTAATTGGCCGGATCGGGGTGTGTTCATTGCAGGAAGTTTAGTGAAGTCACATTGTTCTGCGAAAAATCAAACACCAACAGCTATGGAGCTCTCGGCATTGTATCTCACGCTGCGCTGGAAAATCAGATTTAACAATGCGGGTGATGGATTCAAGAGAAAGTAATGTCCATGAATTGAATGCTGATCTGGAGAATTTGCAACCCATCCAAATGTAGCCCTGTTTCCCTAACCTAAGTGAGATTGGGGTGGGTATGCTTTCTCCTGACTATTCTAGGTGTTGGGCTGTGTAACCTGTTGGCAAACAGGAGGGCGAGTGCTCCGCGATGGTGTGGGGAGAACCAGGACAGGGGTGCAGGTTACCTTATTCCGAGTGGTGCAGCGCACTCCAGTCAGCACAAGTTCTCTGAAGGAACAGAGGGTGGGCCATGCTGACACCTTGATCTTCCTTACACAGCAGGCAGCAGACAGTAATACAAGGATGCTGGGTACAACTGGCTTTATTGTAGATAGATGATTATCAGACAGCAACACAGATGCATCCCTTTTCTTCCTGTTCCCATCTCCGGTCAGAGCCTGACTCAGGCCTGTCCCTCTTCCCTCCATCCTCTGGGGGAAGGAGGAAGAGACTCCCACTCCACAAGTGGAGGGAATTAGAACTTCTTCTTGAACTTCACATCACTCCAGACTGACTAATTTAGGAGTGTGTATACATAACTTGTGATTCTGCAGCTCACCTTGCTATATAATGTATATTGTCATTTAGGGTATACATATGGTTTACCTGCCGGTGTGCAAAGAGGATAATGTGAACAAATAGAGACATACAAAGGAGGCACAGAATCCTCCTCAAAGATCCTCATTGCTGCACACAGGCTAGGAGTAAATTACAGAGTACAAATACCACAGATAATACATGTGGTTCAGTTAACCATTTGGTACAGGTGTATGTCTCTAATTTAGGAGTGTGTCAAAATTTATAACCTGAGATGGGGGTTGGAGCCCGTCCATAACAGCACAGGTTGAATATAGTTGGTGATCACTGCTTTTGGATGAACCAATCAGTATATTCTCTCAGGCGCACTCTGGTGGTTGCTAGGCCTGTCCTTAGATACCAGAATTGTACCAAGGCTGTAATACACATTCAAAGCCTACAGAAGGAATTAACCTTTCCACTGCTGCAGCTAACAGAACTAACACTGGAAAAGGGCGAGAAAAGAAGAGTAGCGTCCGGGAGGCTAGGCTATACAAAAAACTTCGTAAGCATGAAAGTAAGCATAAAATAATTTTTTTTCAATACGTGAGAATGAAACTCCAAACTATGATTACATATTGTCACGTATACAGAACACATATCTCCTATCAGAACAAATTTTGATTGTGACAATTACTGCAGAAGAAAGGCTAATGATGACACTGAGTATGTTGTCTTAAATATTTTAGTAATTGTTTGCTTATTTAGGTTGTATAGAAGGTTTTGGTATTGTGTGTGTTGTTGTACTTTCATTTTTTAAATTTATAAAAGGGGTTTTTAGGTAATTCCCTTACTTCCATGTCGCCCTGTCTCTCCCTCTTGTCCCTTTGTCTCCCCTGCATCCTTCTGTCTCACCCTGTGTCCTTCTGTCTCCCCTGCACTCCTCTGTTCCCCTGCGTCCTTCTGTTCCCCTGCCTCCCTCGTCTCCCCTTGCTCCCTCTGTCTCCTCGTCTCCCCCTGCACCTTCTGTCTCCCCCTGCGTCCTTCTGTCTCCCCTGCCTCCTGTGTCTTCCCCTGCCTCCTCTGTTACCCCTGCCTCCCTGTCTCCACTGCCTCCCTCTGTCTCCCCTGACGCCTTCTGCTCCCTGCGTCCTTCTGTCTCCCCTGCGTTCTGTCTCCCCTGCGTCCTTCTGTCTCCCCCTGCCTCGTCTCTCCCTCCCATGCCGGAGGCAGAGGGGGGACACAGGGGGAGACAGGGCACATAGGGGCATATAGGCATACAGAGGAAACAGAGAAAGAGGGGATACCGAGAAGGGGTGAAGGAAGGAGAGATGTAAACATTCTCCACTCTTCCCCCCCATCATTACCCCCCCTCCTCATGTTTTCTTTCGTACCTCTGTCGCTGTTCCCTCTCATAGCTTCCTTTCCTCTATGTCCAAAACAGCATTATGTTTTTTTGTGAAATATCCATTACTAACTAATAATTTTTTTTTCCTAGTAAAGTTTCTATCAACAGGAATATCATTTCGTGGACTTGCCTTTTTTTGAAGATGGGGAAAGCACAGTGGCTAAAATTGTCATGAGACGTGTTGCTATTCCGAAACATTACAAGCAGATCATATGCAATTCCATACAGAACCCAATGTTGAGTGAAGTGGCCAATGAATTAATCTGAAATGGAACTTTCCAAATTGTGTTGGCTGCATTGATGGAAAAATATTGTTTTAACACACCTCAAAAATTCAGGCAGCATGTACTTCAACTACAAGCATTAACATTCAATATTCTTGCAAGCAGTCGCAGACCGCAAATTGCAATGTATTGAGTGTTGGCGCATACGGCAAGCAAAGTGATGGGGGGGGGTGTTTTAGAGGCTTCTTCGTTGTGTAGCATCTCATCGAAGCAAAAACTTTGCAATTTCCACTGAAACTGAAACATGTTTCCATCAAGTACAAAAGCTTCCCACATGTGCTCGTAGAGGGGGCATTTCCTTTGTGACATATTTAATGAAGCCATATAAACTGGCAACATTTAACAAAAGAGCAAGAAATGTAAATATACATGAGCCCCCTGAAACAGCACGGGGCTATACATATCTTTCTCCTACTGTGGTAAGTCCTGTTAAGGGCAGGCGCCAGTAGTAATCATGGGTTTCCCCCTTCAAGCCCTGCCTGAGTGATAGATGCAGGCCTGACTCTGCTGCAGGCATGAGACAGAGGAGAGGTTCTGCTGACAATATGAGAGGTGGGCGACTCTATTATTGCCAGTTCCTGTGAGTGACAGTGGTTCTGTCCGGGGAGTTGGAGGAGGGACAGTTGGGTTGTAGTTCGAGCTAGAGTTGGAGGAGAGGATTAGATCGAGCTCTGTCCTGGGAGCAGGAGGAGAGAGAGAACTCTGCGCTATAAGTTGGAGAGTGAGCAGAGCCGGTGGACCAATGCCCTTCACCCTGATGAGGGGGTGGTGGGGAGGAAGATCTATCCCCACCAGAGGATACCCTTGAGGGTGGGCATCGGGGGTAATAAGGCCCCTCACAGACCATCCTGTCGGAGTGGCATTTGGAGGAAAGAAGAGGAGAGGAGAGGCTGTACACCTTTGGAGTGCCTTGTGTGCTGCTGCTGCTGTGTGCTGCCAAGGCTGCTGTGTGTGCGAGCTAGAGACAATAAAGATACCTTGCTGATTTTACCAGAGGACGGGGTGATTCTGGAGCATCCACCCGGGACCAGGGTTATTTCTTTTATGACGGGTCCTACCCATATCCCTGGGAATGATAGAGGATGGAGGCGCTGCACCACCACTAACGAATGAGGCAACTACCCAAGAAGCGGTCCTGTGTCCCCAACATCATGCGGGAAGGTCAGGCCTCCTGTACCTGCAGGTACGCACCAGTCAAGCACGTGTAGCCAGCCCTCACAACACCCTAGATATAGTATATGTGTCTGGGGGGGGAATATGGGTTACATTTGGAGGCGCTGCTGAAAGACAGAACAGGACAGGCTTACAAGCGAAAGCAGAGCGGGAAGAGTGATGTGCACTCTCCGCGACAGTGCTAAAGAAAGTAGGGCATGCCATACCGGGGGTTAGTCAGGGGAGCGTGGACCTCCGCTCCCGCACAGTACGCCCTAAGAGGGTGGGGTAAGATGGGTGCATAGCTATAGCGGTCACTAGTCCCTTGAGGCAGATAGGTGATAGCTGTGGGCAGGGGGGTTAGCCTGCAACGTGTCCAGGGACCATGGCCAGGGCCCGCACTATGAGTGGCCAAAAGTAGGGACGCCCGTAATTAGGGAGATGCCCGGTACACTAGGCTAGCACCCACATAAAAAGCACCACAGAGCACTGCGGAACAGTCACTGAGTACAGTGCACAGGGAAGGAGTTCTGCCTAGCCTGGGGTATGCCACCTCATATGTGGGCAACAGAGAAAGAATGCAGAGAGTGTCAGTGAGTACAGCCAGTGTCTAGGATCTGGTACACCGTTAGACACTGAGCAGTAGTGCACATTTACATGTGGTGGCCTCATCGAAGATGGCGGCCGTCACTACATGTGCTCCGCGGAGCAAAGAAGAACTAAAATGGCGTTTCCCGCCAATCCTAGAGTGCGCACGTGAGTCGTGCAAAGAGACTGTACGAGAATATGGCGGGAAATGTGCAGGGGTTTGGGCGGGGGAAAGTGCAGGGGTTTGGCGGCCAAACCCAGATCCCCTGCAAGAGGAGCGGAGAGCGGCGGAAAAGCCCACCCACCTGTGCTGTGAGGCCACACACCAGATCACGTCACACTGAAAAGAAGGAGGGCCCTGGTCACGGTTAGCTTATGACAAGGTATAATGAACACCAAATATCGGGTTGAATGAACGGAGGCTTAGATATAATAAAATATAAATTTATTCTAAATAAGGTGAACACAGCAATATAGTACATTAACAGACACCAAGAAAATAATACTCCAGGGTTGGGGTGGAGAGAAGTATCCAATAGCAATTCTCACACAGTCCAGTGACATTCAGATGGAATCAGAAGCATAACTCCAGCACAACTAAAAAACTGTAGGGTTGACACAGTTATATACCTGTGCAACCCTATTCTTAACATTGAACACAGCCTATTGGTGAACATTATCTAACGTGGAGACAACAGACTAACCCATGCCTCAGGGTACAGAGTTTGTTGATTGATTAATACTTAATCCCTAGGACATGGGTAACAATCAAAGGCAGTTAACTTTGTGATGCGGTGCTTAGGCTACTCAGCCGTATGCCCTTCATGACCTATTAGCCTAGCAGATGGCGTCTGCATTTTCAGAACAGATCCAAAATAAAATACATATACACTTAATATCTACAACTATTAATAAGTGCCATTATGGTGGGCTCAGGGGTCGACCTTTGCCAGTTTTTAATGCCTACAGTGACTCCACAGATTGGCCAAATATGAACTCTTGCGACCCTCCAGAATGGGAGATACAGAATGCACTTTAAAACATTAAATACATGCTTATAATGAATGTTTATAAAAAACATGGAAACAGGGGAACACATACGAAGGGAAGAGAGGCCCTGGAGCGGTTCTCCCCCACGGAGAGTAGCCATGGCCACTGCACATGGCCACCCTGAAAAGCACGAGGCCCATCGAGGAGAAGCGACGAAGTATCGGGAGAGAAAGAAAGCACCCAAGAAAGCGTCCCTTGGTTGCGGGTTATTACCCGCTTGCTGGACACTGACTGAACATTGCCCCTGCCCAACCCCTAGCTCCATCACCCCGGCCACTGCCCCTGCCCGTCACCAGGACCTAGCGGGGATAAATTGAGCAGTACCCCAAAATTCAGAGACTGGCAGGACATGGGAAATTGAGCGATGAGGGGTCTGATGGGGAAATACATATGCCAATGTGATACGTGTGCCTAACCCTGTGCCGTTTTCTCCTACAGCTAGAGGGAAGCCGAGGGTTCCACACTCCAGCAGAGGGCTGCGTCTGTCAGTAATGGTGGTTCACAAGATGAACCCTACCAGGAATACATCACGCCCAAAGGGAGAGGATGCTCGCGCTTACAGAGGCGGGACGTCCGGTGTCTCGTCCCAAGCAGTCAGAGGTAGAGCACACTAGCCGTTCCACAGAGTACGAGCACTGTGACACAGTGGTGGGCAACCCTGTTCACTGGGTACCACGAAGGATGGACCCTATGCGTTTCCTGCTAATTAAGAGCAACATAGTTGATCATTGGTGGGCGGCAGGCTGCCGTTACTCCCCCAGGAGGTAGGAGGAGAGATAGATCACAGGTACCGGGAGATAGAGCAGAAGAAACTCATTAAGCCCAAGGGCCCCAGTATATTGTATGACGAGGATTGCACAGCTCTGGCCCCCCACCCCTGCAAGCTCTGGCCCCCACCCCACTGCACAGCTCCGGTTCCCCTGCACACGCTCTGCCCCCCACCCCCTGCACAGCTTTGGTCGCCCCTGCACAGACTCCGGTTCCCTCAACCCCCTGCAGAGCTCCGGTTCCTCCCTGCACCCCCCTGCACAGCTTTGTTCGCCCCTGCACAGCTTCGGTTCCCTCACCCCCATGCACAGCTCCGGCTCCTGAAGCTCGGTTTCCCCACCCCCCTGCAATATGATTATAAGGGGTGCAACGCCTCCACCTGCGACAGCTCCGACCAGAGGGGGAGTGGGTCTTCGCAGGACGTATACACGGGAAATACCAACACACGGCGAACAGAATAACTTACTTGCATAAATACTCTACAACATATACAGGTCAACGGCTCTCCCTTAATGGGAGGACACTATCTCGAGCGTAACGGCGGACGCCAACCCTCCGTTATCCCTCCACAGGTTCCCACCCCGTGTCCAATCCCCAAGGGATAAGTCCTCCACCCTACAGTGAGTCAGATGATGTGTATATAGGAGTGTGACTGCGCAGCCATTGTGTCCCGAAGAATTGAGGGTAACGCAATGAATTGAGGGTAACGTTGGTTGCACTTGTAGAAATACCTGCGGGGTACTCCGGGTACAACGGTACTGCTAAATCTTCACAAAGCAAAGATAAATCTCTACACAAAGCAAGACAAGTCTGCGCACGCGGCAACTCGGGCCGGGTCAGACCTTACGGATGCCAACCAGAACATGGCGTCTTGCATGACGCGGAGCCTCCCTTACAGGAGTACTCAATATGCGCCCCCGCCCCCTCCCCCTTCTCCCATACCAAGGGTGAAAAAGGGGATCCCGGCTACATACAATACAGCCCTGCACACCCGGCCAACGGCAGGGCCTCCCGTGATTGGCTGCACACAGGCAGCATGCCGATTGGTGATTCGCCGAGAGGGGGGTCACGTTGGGCGTGCTCAGAGTGAAAGTATATCTCGGTGTCTCCTCAAGCAACAAAGCTTGGGAGAGCGGTGCGTGCTCGATGAGAGCTACGGGTGTGATGGAGAGCGCGAGCGTGCGACCACGCGCGAGAGCCGTAAAAATGGCTTCATGTAAATAAGTTTTTTTTTTTTAAAGGAAAAAAAAAATTGAATATTTTTTTTTGATTTGTGCATGACTGACTTTTCTGGTCTTCGCCGTTGTCTGTCGGCTCCCACGCTCCCGCCGTGCGCGTGGGCCCTTGTATAGAAGGGTGGAAACTCAGCCATCTATAACTGCCGCACGGTGCCCCATATCGAACCAGCCTAAGCGCGGACCGCGGGGACAGCAATAACATTGAAGATAGATTAGATGTGTCCAGTCTGCTGCGTAACCGGAGCAGCCGTGTACAGAAGGCACAAGATAAGGAATAGATGTAAATTCTCACTAACATAGGTCGCAATGTTATTTAAATCACACTTGGCCGTTATAGGGAGTTGGCACACTGTATATTTATGGCAGTCAGTGCCTGGATGGGACTGGAACTGTGAGAGGTTTGAAAAGGAAGAACGAGTCGAAACAGCGCAATGCATCAGTCTGCGCCGCAAAGCTGGAGCAAGAAACACATCCAGGTTCTCAAAGCAAAAATACCCCTGAATCCTAGGAAATTGTCTGCATACTAAAATCCGTGCCATGTGTCTTGCTCACTTTGCAGGAGGGAGACCTTTATACACATTTCCCAAACGTCCAGAATTTGAGTCCTACCGTAGTCATTAGTCAATCAGCTATTTCCGAGAATTGCATCAAAGGTTCCAAGTTATACTCCCAAACAACTGCAATAATGACCTACACTTGGATAATATTTTTATTGCTGATTCAAGTTCGCGGAAACAATAATTTCAACCACTGAAACCCTTCAGGTTTTTCTCTAAATAAAATCACATTTTGACAAAAAATACTGTAGACTGTTCCTCTACATGTCCGAAACACGCCTCTTGGCATATATAATAAGGCTAAGGCCCCGGTTACTCGCTGTAACGGCGCCCGCGATATGGCGGCGCGTTCAGCCGATTCCCGTCTGCAGCTCACTGCAGGAGATAGACGAGATAGACGGTAGGTAGTGAGTAGGAGAGGGGGCAAGGCCTAAGCAGGCAAGGTCTTAGTGTGCATAGACAGGGAACAGCAGAGTAAACATCAGAATTGATGCCCAGTTGGCAGAACATGGTGTCAGCGGCGGTGTGTTAAGTGATCGTAGGCTATAACACACGGAATAGTCTTGATGCTGACTCTGTTAACTCTTAGTTGCCAGGCGTCACTAGCACATGCTGGCTCATCTAGCAGCAAAAAAACAAACAAGGGGTCAGGCTCAATCTCCATGCAAGCGATCGATTTCTTGTATAGCTGTAGATTTTTCTATGTTTGCTTTACAGAAATCAGGGCTGGGATAAGGGTGGAGTGAAGGATCCACAGTTTAAATTCTGCTACCAGGGGACCTGTTAATGTTGCGGTTTGCTTTTTTTGGATACTCAATAACCGCACGTGAGCAAAGTGGGTGACCGTTTACCCACCCTGGAGCACGAACAATCTTACTCTGGACATTTTATAGCGGTACTGACCCTAGTTCAGGATAAGGAGAGTACAGTGAAACAGATTAAAAACAAAACAAAAAAAACACAACAAGAGGACTGGGCCACCCCAACACAAGTGATATAGAAAACCATCCCGGCACTCCGTATGGTATCAGTAGAGAAAAATATTTCTTTCAAGACCACGGGAAGTGCATGATATTTTTTCTTACAGATATAAATTGTATGATGAGCAAGGGGGTATGATGAGCAAGGGGGTATGATGAGCAAAGGGGTATGATGAGCAAGGGGGTATGATGACTACTGGTTGGTCTGAGAACAGATATGTTACAAGCTTTCAAATGGACCCAGAGAGGTTGGAAAGCTGGTAACATAACTGCTATCCTTAGATTCAAAAGCGTGTAACATACCAACTACTTGTTGGTCCAATAAAAGGTATCATACCCCGACCCCCTCTCCCTCCTGTGTTACTGCGCCTCTTAATGGAAGAGTTCTTCATAGATGTGTGCACAGGCCTCTTCTTCAGGGGCGCATCGTTATACAGCGATGGATCGGTCCACAGCTCTGGATTCGTTCATCTAAATGTACTCCGCAAATGTGCTCTTCCCGACGAGTGGCACTTTGCAGTGGGGAAAACTGGACATTAAATAGTGATTAAAATGGACCGTTTTTCTTTTTTCTTTCCTGAAAATGTGTTAATGTAAAAGCCATATAACGTGCAGTGTGCTCCTCCCCATTTGGGGGCCTGTGGACCAACCTGTTATTTGTTGATGTTTTTGCATCACAATTGATAGTGCTATAAAGTAGTATTAACCCTTGATTTGGGGGGTATGTGTGAAGGTCGTTATGCGACTTGTTACATATAATGCATCGACCTGGATTCACTGAAGGTCAATGTTATCGCTGTTCTTTATTTGTGTGCTACATTTACGGTTATATTCGCTACAGATTAAACGTTTAAATAACGCAGCGGTAACTCATTTTATCGCAGCGATATGAGCAGGCTACATTTAATGTCAGGATCATCTAATTACATATGCAAGAGTGTTACATTTAACGACTTTCGCAAATCAGCCTGCAAATGAAGTACTAATTACCTGATCACGTGCTGCTCCCAAAATCTCTGATGCCCGGGGATATCGGGCTGCGACCAAAATATGTCCCCATTTTACCATCAACCCCTAGGCTGGCATTGTGCTGATCTACTGTACACACACATACAGTACGTACACACACACACACACACACACACACACACACACACACACACACATACAGTACGTGTACACACACACACACACACACACACACACACAAAGTACGTACACACACACACACACACACACACACACACACACACACACGTACTGTAAACACATACATATAGATATATAGCGGCCACTATGGACATAGGCAAGATAAGACTAGTCAACCTAGAATAATGCTAAAAGTACAGTACCTAATATTAAAACTGTTGAACCTATTAATATATTAGCATCTTAGAAACCCAAGTGACCATAGTAACATGCCTAACATTGGCACATACTGTATAAGTACTGTATTCTTTTTGTATTTCATTTGTAGGGTGTGTGTTGTATGTTAACCCTTCTGGTGCCTGAAGACATTCCTTTTACAATGCATTGGTAGCCTCAGGCATCAAAGGGGTTAAAAAAAGCTGTGTGTGCTGTGCACGCGCAAAGTAAGTGAAACTTCTTTGACTTTTGTCACAGAAATTGTATTTGTGTTGGTGATGTTTTAATTAAAAATCAAAATACAATTTCAGTGACAAAACGCAAATAAATTTGACTTAGAATGCGCGTGCTCGGCACACATCCCCTGTATTAGCTATTTGCACTAAGTGTGAATTCCTTGTGTGTATGTGTGTCAGTGTGTGTGTGTATGTGTGTCAGTCAGTGTGTTTGTATGTGTGTCAGTGTGTGTGTGTGTGTGTGTGTGTGTCAGTCAGTGTGTGTGTGTGTGTGTGTGTGTGTGTGTGTGTGTGGGTGTGGGTGTGTGTGGGGTGTGTGTGTGTGTGTGTGTGTGTGTGTGTGGTGCAGGTCAGGTGTGTTGTGTGTGTGTGGTTGTGTATGTCAGTCAGTGTGTGTGTGTGTGTATGTGTGTCAGTCAGTCAGTGTGTATGTGTATCTGTGTCAGTCAGTGTGTATGTGTAAGTCAGTGTGTGTGTGTCAGTCAGTGTGTGTGTGTATGTGTGTCAGTCGTTGTGTGTGTATTGGTCAGTCAGTGTGTATGTGTATTTGTGTCAGTCAGTGTGTATGTGTAAGTCAGTGTGTGTCAGTGTGCGGGGAGGTGTGGGTGGGTCAGTAAGTGTGTGGGTGTGTGGGGAGGTGTGGGTGTGTGGGGAAGTGTGGGTGTGTGGGGGGGGGTGTGGGGAGGTGTGTTTCAGTCAGTGTGTGGGGAGGTGTGGGTGGGTGGGTCAGCAGTGTGTGGGGAGGTGTGGGTGGGTGGGTCAGTCAGTGTGTGGGGAGGGGGGGGTGGGTCAGTCAGTGTGTGGGGAGGTAGGTGTGGGTGGGTCAGTCTGTGTGGGTGGGTGGGTCAGTCAGTGTGTGGGAAGGTGTGGGTGGGTGGGTCAGTCAGTCAGTGTGTGGAGAGGTGTGGGTGGGTGAGTCAGTCAGTGTGTGGGGAGGTGTGGGTGGGTCAGTGTGTGTGTGGGGGGGGGGCAGTCAGTTTGTGTGTGTGTGTCCTGCTGCAGCCAGGGGCGGGGTGTAAAATTGCGCACCACTTCTCCCCCTCCCCTTCTGCGCCCCCCCCCCTTCACAAATCCTGCGCCCCCCCCTTCACAAATCCTGCGCACACCCTTTCCCCCTCCCCCCCCCGCGGGGTACATGCGCGCCGCCCGGGTCACCCTTTCTTCCAGGCGCCGAGCCCCTGTGCCGCGCGTGTGTTGCGCCGTATGTCACCGCTTCCTGCGAGCGAACACATGTGGGGGGAACGACGCCGCTGCCAGCCGCTTCTGCGCATGTGTGGCGTCCGTCAGCGGCGCCATCACAACTGCGCATGCGCGGCATGGCAGCGGCCATTAGGAGCAGCGGCTATCGCCGCCGCATATGTCACGGTGTGTGTGGGGCTGGGGGGGGGGGGGGGGGGGGGGGGGGGGGGGGGGGGGTGCGGCGGCGATTAGGAGCGGCGCCGGCGGCTATCGCTGCCGCCGCAACATGTGACAGGGGCGGTGTGAGCCGAGTGGCGTCCATTACGTGACGTCACTTCCGTTTCACATTTCGCCCCCCATCATCCAGTTTTATCCCATCAGAGGTGCCACTAAAGAAGTTTCACTTCAATAATGTCCTGCCTCAGGGTTTTATTAAAGGACCAGATGCATTCTCTGCCCCCCCCCCCCCCCCCATCCCCCTCAACTGTGTTGATTTCAATTCCGGGGAACCCCTACTTCCTGAGATACTTACCTCCGTAGTGGGTGGTGGTAGCAGCTCCGCAGGTCTAAATGTCCTGGTCAAGCTAGCCAATAGGAAGCCACAAGGTATGACATCACAGCTTCCTATTGGCCCGTGTGACATGGGAGTTTTAAATCCTCCATTCCGATAGCATTGTGTGGATTGTACTGATGCAGTTATTAAAGGGGCAACAAAAATAAATAAATAATAATAAAATAAAAGACGGCTTGGACTGCTGCTGTAACTTGGTGTCCAACTGATGCAGTTTGGACTCATTTACAAAATCATTCTAGTACATACCATTTACATTAGTGCATCATGGGTGTCTCTCAACACCGGTTTCCACCTTTATACCTGACATTTTCTAACCAGAACTGCGCCCATTGAAAAGGTTGGTACATAGATGCACAACATATAATGCACGATTTTCTTGCGTCAAGGTAACGTCATTTCCACTTGTGATGCCTGGCGCATACACACCTCCGTTACTGTGCCCCTCACCCTCCTCTGTCTTTTCTCCGCAGGAAGGAGATTCCCAAGTCCACGTTATCTGTTCTGGACGATCATATCAGCCACTACCCACAGCTGGAGGACCCCACGGGCTTCCTGAATGCCTATCTGAACTTTATCAATTCATTCTGAGCCGGAGCCAGAGAACCGCGTGTTCATACGGTGCAGCGGTCTGCTTAGGGTGACCTTTACCGCTTCATCCTCAGAGATGCCACACGGGCCTGAGATTTAGCAATAAGGCATTCAATGAGTTTGATGACACTTTGAGGGAAATATGGTCCTTGAGGTTATGGCTACCAAACTCAAGCAGTGGCTACAACCTAAAATCTCAGGGATGATCTTTAGCCCAATTTGCTTCTGGGGTCGGTCTTTATATGCTCTCATATAACATATTGATGTCCATTTGTATGTGCTTGTGGTGTGGTTAAGTCCACTTGCTTATGGCCTGAAGCGCTCTTCCATTTGTTCTGGATGGGTGAGTTAGAGCCGATCTGTCTGGAGCTGAAATATCTGGATGCTCATCTCATACAAATATTTTCTGTCATCTCTGATGTTACCCAATGCAAAAAAAAAAAAGTGAGCTTGGTAGTTTTAGCTCAAAAAGAAGCAGTTCTGCAATACTGGGCATCTTTTTGTACATTAATAAACGCAATAAAAACAGATCTATACAGCGTGTGAAAGGGCAGTTTATCGAGTCGCAAATTAGACGTACAGGTAAAGGACATGTAACACTAAAGTGGGGGCTCCCTGTGTACAAATATCTCTCATATGCCATGGTGAATGCTCGCAATTAGAGGTCAGTGCGGCACGCATCAGCTCCGTAACCGAGGCAGAATGGACACATTCCACCGATCGGCAGAGTTCTCCAATGCATAATGCGTCTACTTTACAGGGAGTTGGCCAGTAATGATACATTTGTAAGATTGGTGAAGCATACCTCTTACAAAATGAACAAACACAATATGTCTGCGATGGCAAGCTTCCAAGTAGTTAGTGGTTGCAAAATATGTGAATGCCCAATGATGTTGCAATACTCTGACTCCTCTTCCCTTTGGGAATTAAAAGATGTATTCCTCCTTATATTGCTTATACCTCTGCTAGTTTTTGTATTTTAAGGAGTGGGTCAGCAGGGGAGCCCGGTTCATATCCCTGTGTCCGCTCCTTGTGGCCCTGGGCAAATACATTTATCTCGATGTCCCTCAGCCAATAAAATTAGATTGTAAGCTCTATGGGGCTGCAATACCTATAAAATTCTATGTACAGTGCCGTCTACCACCTGCTAAATTGTGACGTATTTGGAGCCTGTTGAGAAACCCTATATGAAATAGTTATGTTGCACAGGATATACTTGTTGAGGCCTTTGTTCAGAAGAGTTTACAATCTAACTTTTCGTGCGCCATGTTTCGATCCGGGTTTCCCCATTTAGAAAGTAACGTTCTTACCGCTGAACTACTCCTTCAGCCCTAAGATATCAGTGCGTTTTATACCCAGGATTTCTGTAATGAAGGCCAAGCTGAGACACAAGGAGCTAGGTTACACCGACCTCATAAATCGGGATACGCGGAAAAAGACGATACATTTTGTAACAACCATTTTGATTTGGATACTCAAAAGCTCATGCGGGGGAGTGAGGCAAGGTCAGAGTTTCCATCGTGTGAGCCAATGAGTGATCCATTTCTGAAATGGTCATCAACGTGATCCTTGCTGCAGATGGGATCGTGTGATGGAAAGGGACATTTGCATCGCTCTAATGCCAATAGGATTCATACCTACCAATGGTGTGGAGTCAAGTACCAGGCAATCCTTTTATGCCATGTTTTACATATAAAAGGTGCACTCTCCAAATATACATTTTTATTTATTTAGGGGAAACCGGAACGATTTATGGTGTAGACGAGAGCAGGGGTCGCCAACCTTTTCTGCAATGAGCATTACTGATCACTGAAAACTCCTGAACTACTAAAACATACTGAAAATATGTGGGTTAAGCCCCGGGTCCAGCAAGTTTTATAGGTAGCCATTAAATCACCAAATAACGGGTAATTATTATCTCTGCAATAGCAGTTACAGCTAAATTACACAAACATGGGTAAGATGAAGGAAAGCTGATCCTCGCTGTGTATAGAGAAGCAGAGCAGCTTTGGTGGGGGATCTGCCGTTGGGGGGAAAAAATGCAAGGGGCCGGTTGGCAGGCTTCAGCGTAGGAGGCGCCTGTGTGCGCACCTGTGGTTACAGTACTGCCAGGCCACCGTGCCACTGCATCTCGTCTGCAGCGGGGGCCGCCTACTTAGGCTGCAGCCATAGAGTGCGCACGAAAGAGCGCTAATAGGTACGCCCGCCTGTCGCCTCAGCGATCTGTGGCCGTGACGTCACCAAGCTGGTTAATCCTTATTGGTGGAACCTCTCACGTGACGAAAAAAAATCCAATTTTTTTTGTCTGCTCAAAATCCTGTTGCATGGCCCGGACTGGTGCACTTACATGAACTTGTTAGTGCGCACACGGCGCCGTGTGTGCACTATGTCCGCAGCCGGCAAGCTACCGGTCACTCTCGGCGGGTTGGAGACTTCTAACTAGAAATGATTCACTATTAATTTGACCTCACGGGTCTCCTCCCCGTCACTGCTATGGAGAAAAGCCTTCACGTTTACACAGCAAGTCGTAGGCTACTGCGTAACCAGGTTTACTGAAGAATGCATTAAAAATACTTTATAATAGTTAACCGCAACAAAGTATGTAAGTTGCAAGGACTGCACCTTTTTAAATGCTTCAGGATATGTGCAATTCCATGTACTCTATCGCATTACACACAAACTATATTCACTGTACATAGGCAGGTGTACCTAGTGTCATTCATTGGCAGCCACAGGTGTGTTCTCACGTGGGA
Source organism: Ascaphus truei (assembly GCA_036426205.1). NCBI lineage: Eukaryota > Metazoa > Chordata > Amphibia > Anura > Ascaphidae > Ascaphus > Ascaphus truei. Next base: position 191,981,719 of record CM071571.1, read on the forward strand.
CCACACTGAAAGGGATTAAAAGGACCTTGTTTGTACACTACTGGCTCTTTTAATCAGACAAATAGTATTTTTAAGTAACCTGAGTCTTAAGCTTTTTCCCTTCAGGCTAGTTGTCTGCTTCCTCCACCCAAAGGCTGCGCTTATAGTGCCGTCGATGGCGACACGATGGGTGTCATCACCCGTCGCTGTCGCCACAGGCGAAAGTTATATTTCGCTGGGCGGCGGCGGCGTGGGTTTTTCCGGGCATTTCATTGATTCAAGGGCCGTCACATGAGGCGACAGACCTTGTAAAATCACATTTTGCCGGCTACCAGTTTTCGCGACAGCGACGTCGCTCCGTCACATTGTCGCCGTCCCGCTTACTATAAACGCACGCGGCGGCAATACGCTTGTTTTCGGCGACGCCACCGGCACTATAAGCGCGAACTAAGGCCTCGGCCACGCTGCCGCTGAGCTCGCTCATGCTTGAGCGGTGACGTCACCAACTCTCCGAGCATGAGCGATGGGCTGTCTTGCACACCAGCGGGGAGGCGTGGCTATTATGGGAGGGGGCGTGTAATTGGCCGGATCGGGGTGTGTTCATTGCAGGAAGTTTAGTGAAGTCACATTGTTCTGCGAAAAATCAAACACCAACAGCTATGGAGCTCTCGGCATTGTATCTCACGCTGCTGCTGGAAAATCATGATTTAACAATGCGGGTGATGGATTCAAGAGAAAGTAATGTCCATGAATTGAATGCTGATCTGGAGAATTTGCAACCCTATCCAAATGTAGCCCTGTTTCCCCTAACCCTAAGTGAGATTGGGGTGGGTATGCTTTCTCCTGCTACTTCTAGGTGTTGGGCTGTGTACCTGTTGGCAAACAGGAGGGCTGAGTGCTCCGCGATGGTGTGGGGAGAACCAGGACAGGGGTGCAGGTTACCTTATTCCTGAGTGGTGCAGCGCCTCCAGTCAGCACAAGTTCTCTGAAGGAACAGAGGGTGGGCCATGCTGACACCTTGATCTTCCTTTACACAGCAGGCAGCAGACAGTAATAACAAGGATGCTGGGTACAACTGGCTTTATTGTAGATAGATGATTATCAGACAGCAACACAGATGCATCCCTTTTCTTTCCTTGTTCCCATCTCCTGGTCAGAGCCCTGACTCAGGCCTGTCCCTCTTCCCTCCCATCCTCTGGTGGGAAGGAGGAAGAGACTCCCCACTCCACAAGTGGAGGGAATTAGAACTTCTTCTTGAACTTCACATCACTCCAGACTGACTAATTTAGGAGTGTATACATAACTTGTGATCTGCCGCTCACCTTGCTATATAATGTATATTGTCATTTAGGGTATACATATGGTTTACCTGCCGGTGCAAAGAGGATAATGTGAACAAATAGAGACATACAAAGGAGGCACAGAATCCTCCTCAAAGATCCTCATTTGCTGCACACAAGGCTAGGAGTAAATTACAGAGTACAAATACCAGATATATACATGTGGTTCAGTTAACCATTTGGTACAGGTGTATGTCTCTAATTTAGGAGTGTGTCAAAATTTATAACCTGAGATTGGGGGTTGGAGCCCTGTCCCATAACAGCACAGGTTGAATACTGATTGGTGATCACTGCTTTTGGATGAACCAATCAGTATCCTTCTCTCAGGCTGCCACTCTGGTGGTTGCTAGGCCTGTCCTTAGATACCAGAATTGTACCAAAGGCTGTAATACACATTCAAAGCCTACAGAAGGAATTAACCTTTCCACTGCCTGCAGCTAACAGAACTAACACTGGAAAGGCGCAGGAAAAGAAGTAGCGTCCGGGAGGCTAGGCTATACAAAAAACTTCGTAAGCATGAAAGTAAGCATAAAAATAATTTTTTTTCAATACGTGAGAATGAAACTCCAAACTATTGATTACATATTGTCACGTATACAGAACACTATCTCCTATCAGAACAAATTTTGATGTGACAATTACTGCAGAAGAAAGGCTAATGATGACACTGAGGTATGTTGTCTTAAATATTTTAGTAATTGTTTGATTATTTTAGTGTTGTATAGAAGGTTTTGGTATTTGTGTGTTTTGTTGTACTTCATTTTTTAAATTTTATAAATGTGGGTTTTTAGGTAATTCCCTTACTTCCATTGTCGCCCCTGTCTCTCCCCTCTTGTCCCTTTGTCTCCCCCTGCATCCTTCTGTCTCCCCCTGTGTCCTTCTGTCTCCCCCTGCCTCCCTCTGTCTCCCCCTGCGTCCTTCTGTCTCCCCCTGCCTCCCTCTGTCTCCCCCTGCCTCCCTCTGTCTCCCTCTGTCTCCCCCTGCATCCTTCTGTCTCCCCCTGCGTCCTTCTGTCTCCCCCTGCCTCCCTGTGTCTTCCCCTGCCTCCCTCTGTCTACCCCTGCCTCCCTCTGTCTCTCCCTGCCTCCCTCTGTCTCCCCCTGCGTCCTTCTGTCTCCCCCTGCGTCCTTCTGTCTCCCCCTGCGTCCTTCTGTCTCCCCCTGCGTCCTTCTGTCTCCCCCTGCCTCTGTCTCTCCCTCCCCCTGCCGGAGGCAGAGGGGGACACAGGGGGAGACAGGGACACATAGGGGCATATAGGCAATACAGAGGAAACAGAGAATAGAGGGAATACCGAGAAGGGGTGAAGGCAGGAAGAGATGTAAATCATTCTCACTCTTTCCCCCCCATTCATTACCCCCCTCCCTTCCTCACTTTTTTCTTTCGTACCTCTGTCGCTGTTCCCTCTCATAGCTTCCTTTCCTCTATTGTCCAAAACAGCATTATGTTTTTTTGTTGTAAATTATCCATTACTAACTAATAATTTTTTTTTCCTTAAAGGTTTCTATCAACAGGAATATCATTTCGTGGACTTGCCTTTTCTTTGAAGATGGGGAAAAGCACAGTGGCTAAAATTGTTCATGAGACGTGTTGCTATTTCCGAAACATTACAAGCAGATCATATGCAATTTCCTACAGAACCAATGTTGAGTGAAGTGGCCAATGAATTTAATCTGAAATGGAACTTTCCAAATTGTGTTGGCTGCATTGATGGAAAACATATTTGTTTTAACACACCTCAAAAATTCAGGCAGCATGTACTTCAACTACAAGCATTAACATTCAATATTCTTGCAAGCAGTCGCAGACGCAAATTGCAAATGTATTGATGTTGGCGCATACGGCAAGCAAAGTGATGGGGGGGGGTGTTTTTAGAGCTTCTTCGTTGTAGCATCTCATCGAAGCAAAAACTTTGCAATTTCCAACTGAAACATGTTTGCCATCAAGTACAAAAAGCTTCCCACATGTGCTCGTAGCAGATGGGGCATTTCCTTTGTTGACATATTTAATGAAGCCATATAACTGGCAACATTTAACAAAAGAGCAAGAAATGTATAATTATACATGAGCCCCCTGTAAACAGCACGGGCTATACATATCTTTCTCCTACTGTGGTAAGTCCTGTTAAGGGCAGGCGCCAGTAGTAATCATGGGTTTCCCCCCTTCAAGCCCTGCCTTGAGTGATAGATGCAGGCCCCTGACTCTGCTGCAGGCATGAGACAGAGGAGAGGTTCTGCTGACATCATGAGAGGTGGGGCTGACTCTATTTAGTTGCCAGTTCCTGTGAGTGACAGTGGTTCTGTCCGGGGAGTTGGAGGAGGACAGTTGGTTGTAGTTCGAGCTAGAGTTGGAGGAGAGGATTAGATCGAGCTCTGTCCTGGGAGCAGGAGAGAGAGAGAACTCTGGCCTATAAGTTGGAGAGTGAGCAGAGCTCCGGTGGACCAATGCCCTTCACCCTGATGAGGGGGTGATGGGGAAGATCTATCCCCACCCAGAGGATACCCTCTGAGGTGGGCATCGGGGGTAATAAGGCCCCTCACAGACCATCCTGTCGGAGTGCATCTTGGAGGAAAGAAGAGGAGAGGAGAAGGCCTGTACACCTTTGGAGTGCCTTGTGTGCTGCTGCTGCTGTGTGCTGCCAAGGCTGCTGTGTGCGAGCTAGAGACAATAAAGATACCTTGCTGATTTTACCAGAGACTGTGTGTGATTCTGGAGCATCCACCCTGGGACCAGGGTTATTTCTTTTATACGGGTCCTACCCCATATCCCTGGGAATGTATAGAGGATGGAGGCGCTGCACCACCACTAACGAATGAGGCAACTACCCCAGAAGCCTGGTCCTGTGTCCCCAACATCATCGCGGGAAGGTCAGGCCCTCCTGTTACCTGCAGGTACGCACCAGTCAAGCACGTGTAGCCAGCCCTCACACACCCTAGATATAGTATATGTGTCTGGGGGGGGAATATGGGTTACATTTGGAGGCGCTGCTGAAAGCCAGAACAGGACAGGCTTACAGCGAAGCAGAGCGGGAAGAGTGATGTGCACTCTCCGCGCAAGTGCTAAAGAAAGTAGGGCATGCCATACCGGGGTTAGTCAGGGGAGCGTGGACCTCCGCTCCCGCACAGTACGCCCTAAGAGGGTGGCGTAAGATGGGTGCATAGCTATAGCTGTCCTAGTCCCTTGAGGCAGATAGTGTGAGGCAACGGGGGGTTAGCCTGCTAACGTGTCCAGGGACCATGGCCCAGGGCCCGCACTATGAGTGGCCAAAAGTAGGGACGCCCGTACTTAGGGAGATGCCCGGTACACTAGCTAGCACCCACATAAAACGCACCACAGAGCACTTGCCGGAACAGTCACTGAGTACAGTGCACAGGGAAGGAGTTCTGCCTAGCCTGGGGTATGCCACCTCATACTTGTGGGCAACAGAGAAAGCATGCAGAGAGTGTCAGTGAGTACAGCCAGTGTCTAGGATCGTGGTACACCGTAGACACTGAGCATAGTGCACATTTACATGTGGTGGCCTCATCGAAGATGGCGGCCGTCACTACATGTGCTCCGCGGAGCAAAGAAGAACTAAAATGGCGTTTCCCGCCAATCCTAGAGTGCGCACGTGAGTCGTGCAAAGAGACTGTACGAGAAATATGGCGGGAAATGTGCAGGGGTTTGGCGGGAAATGTGCAGGGGTTTGGCGCCAAACCCAGATCCCCTGCAAGAGGAGCGGAGCGGCGCGAAAGCCCACCCACCTGTGCTGTGACTGGCCCACAACCCAGATCACGTCACACTGAAAGAAGGAGGGCCCTGTCACGGTAGCTTATGACAAGGTATAATGAACACCAAATATCTGGGTTGAACTGAACGAGGCTTAGATATAATAAAATATAATTTATTCCTTAAATAAGGTGAACACAGCAATATAGTACAATTAACAGACAAGAAGATATCACTTACTCAGGGTTGGGGGATGGAGAAGTATCCAATAGCAATTCTCCAACAGTCCAGTGACATTCAAGATGGAATCAGAAGCATAACTCCAGCACAACTAAAAACTGTAGGGTTGACACAGTTTATATACCTGTGCAACCCTATTCTTAACATTGAACACAGCCTATTGGTGAACAATTATCTAACGTGGAGACTAACAGACTAACCCATGCCCTCAGGTAACAGAGTTTGTTGATTGATTAATACTTAATCCCTAGACATTGGGTAACAATCAAGGCAGTTAACTTTGTGATTGCCGTGCTTAGGCTACTCAGCCGTCTGCCCTTCATGACCTATTAGCCTAGCAGATGGCGTCTGCATTTTCAGAACAGATCCAAAATAAAATACATATACACTTTAATATCTACACATATTAATAAGTGCCATTCTGGTGGGCTCAGTGGGTCGACCTTTGCCAGTTTTTAATGCCTACAGTGACTCCACAGATTGGCCAAATATGAACTCTCTGCGACCTCCAGAATGGGAGATACAGAAATGCACTTTAAAACATTAAAATACATGCTTATAATGAATGTTTATAATAAAACATGGGAACAGGGGAACATACATACGAAGGGAAGAGAGGCCCTGGAGCGCTGTTCTCCCCACGGAGAGTAGCCATGGCCACTGCAATGGCCACCCTGAAAAGCCGAGGCCCATCGAGAGAAGCGCGAAGTATGGCGGAGAAAGCACCCAAGAAAGCGTCCCTTGGTTGCGGTATTACCCGCTTGCTGGACACTGACTTGAACATTGCCCCTGCCCCAACCCCTAGCTCCATCACCCCGGCCACTGCCCCTGCCCCGTCACCAGGACCTAGCGGGGATAAATTGAGCAAGTACCCCAAATATTCCAGAGACTGGCAGGACTGGGAATTGAGCGATGAGGGGTCTGATGGGGAAATACCATATGCCAATGTGATACGTGTGCCTAACCCTGTGCCGTTTTCTCCTACAGCTAGAGGGAGAGCCCGAGGGTCCCACACTCCAGCAGAGGCTGGGTCTGTCAGTAAGGTGGTTCACAAGATGAACCCTACCAGGTACATCAACGCCAAAGGGAGGAGAGATTGCTCGCGCTCTACAGAGGCGGGACGTCCGGTGTCTCGTCCCAAGCAGTCAGAGGTAGAGCACACTAGCCGTTCCACAGAGTACGAGCACTGTGACAAGTGGTGGGCAACCCTGTTCACTGGGTACCACGAAGGCATGGACCCTATGCGGTTCCTGCTCATTAAGAGCAACATAGTTGATCATTGGTGGGCGGCAGGTGCCTTTACTCCCCAGGAGGTAGAGGACGAGATAGATCACAGGTACCGGGAGATAGAGCAGAAACTCATTAAGCCCAAGGGCCCCAGTATATTGTATGACGAGATTGCACAGCTCTGGCCCCCCACCCGCCTGCACAGCTCTGGCCCCCCACCCCACTGCACAGCTCCGGTTCCCCCCTGCACCCCCCTGCACAGCTTTGGTTCGCCCCTGCACAGCTCCGGTTCCCTCACCCCCCTGCACAGCTCCGGTTCCTCCCTGCACAGCTCCGGTTCCCCCACCCCCCTGCACATGATTATAAGGGGTGCAACGCCTCCACCTGCGACAGCTCCCGCCAGAGGGGGAGTGGGTCTTCGCAGGACGTATACACGGTAAATACCAACACACGGCAGAATAACTTACTTGCATAAATACTCCTACACATATACAGGTCAACGGCTCTCCCTAATGGAGACACTCTACTCGCGTCACGGCGGACGCCAACCCTCCCGTATCCCTCCACCAGGTGATCCCACCCCGTGTCCAATCCCCAAGGGATAAGTCCTCCCACCCTACAGTGAGTCAGATGTATGTGTATATAGGAGTGTGACTGCGCAGCCATTGTGTCCCGAATGAATTGAGGGTAACGCAATGAATTGAGGGTAACGTTGGTGCACTTGTAGAAATACCTGCGGGGTACTCCGGTACCCGGTACTGCTACAATCTTCACAAAGCAAAGATAAATCTTCACAAAGCAAGACAAGTCTGCGCACGCGCAACCTCGGGCCGGGTCAGACCTTACGGATGCCAACCAGAACATGGCGTCTTGCATGACGCGGAGCCTCCCTACAGGAGTACTCTCACTATGCGCCCCCGCCCCCTCCCCCTTCTCCCATACCAAGGGTGAAAAAGGGGATCCCGGCTACATACAATACAGCCCTGCACACCCGGCCAACGGGCAAGGGCCTCCCCTGTGATTGGCTGCACACAGGCAGCATGCCGATTGGTGATTCGCCCGAGAGGGGTCACGTGGGCGTGCTCAGAGCATGAAAGTATATCTCCGGTGTCTCCTCAAGCACAAAGCTTGGGAGAGCGTGTGCGTGCTCGCATGAGAGCACGAGCGTGTGAGAGAGCGCGAGCGTGCGAGCGAGAGCGTAACAATGGCTTAAATAAGTTTTTTTTTTTTAAAGGAAAAAAAAAATTGAATATTTTTTTTTTATTTGTGCACTGACTGACTTTTCTGGTCTTCGCCGCTGTCTGTCGGCTCCACGCTCCCTGCCGTGCGCGTGGCCCTTGTATAGAAGGGCTGACTAACCTCAGCCATCTATAACTGCCGCACGTGCCCGCCCTATCGAACCAGCCTAAGCGCGGACCGCGGGGACTCAGCATAACATTGAAGAATTTAGATGTGTCCAGTCTGCTGCGTACCGGAGCAGCCGTTACAGAAGGCACCAGAATAAGGAATAGATGTAAATTCCTCGCTAAACATCAGGTCGCAATGTTTATTTAAATCACACTTGGCCGTTATAGGGAGTCTGGCACCTGTATATTATGGCAGTCAGTGCTGGATGGGACTGGAACTGTGAAGAGGTTTGAAACAGGAAGAACAGAGTCGAAACAGCGCAATGCATCAGTCTGCCGCCTGCAAAGCTGGAGCAAGAAACCACATCCAGGTTCTCAAAGCAAAAATACCCCACTGAATCCTATGGAAATTGTTGCATGAATAAAATCCGCTGCCATGTTGTTGCTCACTTTGCAGGAGGGAGACCCTTTTATACACATTCTCCCAAACGTCCAGAATTTGAGTCCTACCGTCAGTCATTAGTCAATCAGCTATTTCCGAATGCATTCAAAAGGTGTCCAAGTTATACTCCAAACAACTGCAATAATGACCTACACTTGGATAAATATTTTTATTGCTGATCAAGTTCCGGAACAATAATTTCAAACACTGAAACCCTTCAGGTTTATTTCTCTAAATAAAATCACATTTTGACAAAAAATACTGTAGACTGTTCCTCCCTGTCCAGAAACACGCCTCTTGGCATATAAATAAGGCTAAGGCCCCGGTTACTCCGCTGTAACGCGCGCCCGCGAGATTGGCGGCGCGTTCAGCCGATTCCCCGGTCTGCAGCTCACTGCAGGAAGAGAGACCGGTAGTAGTAGTAGGCAGAGGGGGCAAGGCCTAAGCAGGCAATGTCTCTACGTGTGCAATACGTTACAGGGAACAGCAGAGTAACATTTCAGAATTGATGCCCCAGTTGGCAGAACATGTGTCAGCCCGGTGTGTTAAGTGATCGTAGGCTAATAACACACGGTAATATTCTGATGCTTGACTCCTGTTAACTCTTTAGTTGCCAGGCGTCACTAGCACATTGCTGGCTCATCTAGCAGCAAAAAAACTAAAACAAGGGGTTCAGGCTCAATCCTTCCATGCAAGCGATACGATTTTCTTTGTATAGGCTTAGATTTTTCCTATGCTTTGCTTCCTACAGAAATCAGGGCTGGGATTAAGGGTGAAGAGATCCAACAGTTTAAATTCTTGCTACCAGGGGGACCTGTTAATGTTGCGGTTTGCTTTGTTCTTGTGATTACTCAATAACCGCCACGTGAGCAAGTGGGTGACAGTTTAGCCCACTTGGAAGCAGAACAATCTTACTCTTGGACATTTTAATAGCGGTTACTTTGACCTAGTTCAGGATAAGAGAGAGATTACAGTGAACAGATTAAAAAACAAAAAAAAAAACAACAAGAGGACTGGCACCACACAAGGGAATAAGAAAACCTATCCCGGCACTCCCGTAGTGGTATTCAAGCAGAAAAATATTTTCTTTCAAGACCACGGGAGTGCATTGATATTTTTTCTTACAGTATAGAAATGACACGTGGATACTTTATTCATGAGCACCTGTGGCAGGGCTTCAGTATCGCAAGTGCTCCCTATCCAATGCATTAGCCCCACAAATGGAGGACACGTCATTCTGTCTGAATCTTGTTTTTACATTCAACTAGTACGGTGGCTGTGGCAAGAGAATGGCCCTGCACAGGGAGGACACGCCTTACTGCCCCCTAGACATGTCAGTGGCAGAAAAGGAAGAGGAGATTTTACCTGGTACAAGTTTTCCTTTCTATGATCCCGCCTCAAATACCATGAAGTGGACAGATAAACATGTCTGGCAGAACCACCCTGTTTGAGGCAACTTTGGGCCCACAGACTGTAGCTCAGCAGCCTAACTGGAGTGTGCAGCGGAGTTTATAAATTAGCGTGGGAATAATCTAGCGCATAACTAATCTTGTACACGGTGTAGTGAGCGCAAAAACAAGAACAGAAAAGCACAACCAGTAGTTGTCTCAATAGGGAATAGAGGGTGGGCAGGGGCTGGTGGATGTAAATGACCAAATAATGTTAACAACACTCACACGGCCATGTGTGAGCAACAACCCATAATGGCAAGTGTCTTCTCTGCGAAGTTTGCTTCTCTTTTTCTCCTCCAACCGAGACCGTGGTAATCTCAGGGAATAGAGAAAAAGCAGAATCGGTGCACTTGTGGTGTAATAATAAATGCCAATAATAAATATCTACACTCACATGGCCATATGTGAGTGAAGGGCACTCAGAGGATCCCCAGCCACATATGTCGTGGTAAACGGTGGGTCATCAGGTGTCATTCATTCAGCAGCATACAAATGCGGACGGCAGAAATAGATTCAATGAAGTTTAATCAAACAATACAAATAACAATGACGTGCCAAATAGGAGAGGCACTTACATAAAAACAGTGGAGTGGAGAATGAACTGGCAGACTCACGGCAACTTCCCTCGGCACTCTGCCCGGAATTAATCCTCCCTTCCGCGTCCGGTTGGCAAGGTCACGAGCAGCTGCTTCGTTCAGCTACGGTGGCTGCCTGCTCTCAAAAGACCTCCGCAGAGCTACGCGTTTCCTCAGGTTCTGGCAGAGGTGGGGCTTGTGCTTCTCATTTGTGCACAAGTAATTGCATCAACATTAGTGCTCGACATCTACGATTGGCTAGTAACACCTCTCTACAATTATGGTTGATTACAGTGCTTAAAAGACATCCGTTAACCCAATGATGAAAGCAGGGAACAGACCCCTGGATAGACTTAAAATGCATAATTCATGTTAAAAACAGGAAGTGGTACCATGGCTCTGTTATGACAATTCAAAACAGACAGGGGTCATGTGAATATGTATAAAGTACTTAACAATATTGTCATAAATAAATGCTCTAAACTGAAAGTTGATGACCATAGTATGTGGTATAAATACAATTGACCCTCCTAACAAAGCCAAAATTGCTCGTCTTAAAACTCACTCCTAGCTGATGTCAATTGCCAAATACCCAGAGGTGAGTGAAATGACGATACTGGTGGCAAAGAAATCTACTAATAGCAACAAATATAGGTATGCAAATACGGAACACACAGGTACAAATTTTGGGACCCTCTTAATGAATGAAAGACTTATGAGGCCTCAGACGAAGAATGAGGAAAATCTGTATCTGCTATTAATAGTAGAATACTCATTCTTTCAATTTGAAGTGGGAACTCCTACATATTACGCAGGACTAAAAATGGGGGCAAAGGCAGACAGACATATTATGGCATTGCTTGAAGCCACATAGATGTAAACAAAGTGGTGAAGTCTAATTTTGACACATACAAGAACCAAATAACTCAGGAATCAGTGAAATAAACTGGTTTCTAAAATATGTAGATAAGAGAAACAAAAATGTAAATTTTGAGACCTTCTTGGTGAATGGGAGCCTAACTAATCTTACCGGATCATGCAATTATTTTCTGCAAGTAATGACGATGTTGGAATGTGCAAACCGGTTCTGTGGAGCGGCTAACCGAATAAACCGGTTCTGTGGAGCGGCTAACCGAAGAAACCGTTTCTGTGGAGTGGATAACCGAATAAACCGGTTCTGTGGAGCGGCTAACCGAATAAACCGGTTCTGTGGAGCGGCTAACCGAAGAAACCGTTTCTGTGGAGCGGATAACCGAATAAACCGGTTCTGTGGAGCGGCTAACCGAATAAACCGTTTCTGTGGAGCGGCTAACCGAATAAACCGGTTCTGTGGAGCGGCTAACCGAATAAACCAGTGTTCTTTGCACATCAATCTGCTGGAACACAAAATTCATGGCAAACCAGACTCCTTTACTCCTTGGTGGAGATACATTTTATTTTAACATCGACAGGTATACAAAATCACTTCCAAAAGTAACAGATGAGACATTTCCCAATTAAATAAAATAGGGCTCCAGCTTTTAATCCCCTACATGTTTAGGGCTGGGACCCGCTGCGCTCGGCGGCGCGGACGGCCGCGCGAGCGTTCCCCACCAGCAGGGGAATCCTCCCTAGCCGGTCCCAGTCCCCCCTCGCTGACGGCTCACTACACACTGTGACGCGTCAGCTGCCAGGGTATGCAAGAAAATTGTGATCCCGAGCGGTGACGCGTCACATGGTGCGCTGATGAGCCAATCAGCGGCGGGGGCGGGAGCTGTCAGGTAGCTTCCTACTCAAGGTAGTGTGTGTGTTTTTGTGGCAGAAGGGGGAGGGAGCTGCTTACCTTACAGCAGCCCGCAGCAGCTCCCTCCTGCAGCCCGAGCCCCCCCTCCCACTCCCGGCTCCCTACAGACCGCATATCGCGGTCTGTGTCTGTCAGCGCCCCGCCTGTCTGCAGTGTTTTGCGCGCTGACTGAGGGAGCGGGGCCTTAGCCTTAGTAGTAACCTAGTTTGCAGGAGTTGTTTTACCATCAGAATTGACCTCGCCCGAGGGGAGATTCAAGACGCTTAACGCGTCCCGGTCTCGGTCCCTTCACGGCTATTTGCGTTTGCAATGTGTCTCACATTTGGCAGCATAAATCTGCTTCGCAATAAAATAAATACCCTCAGCCAGGCGGGAGCTGCTCTGCCATTTGAACAGTAGTTTAACAATTTAAGATGTTTCTCTCAAATTTAGGAACCAAAAACAAAAAGTGGCAAAATTCAACAGGATTTCTTTTATTTCCAAAATCTGATAATTGTGGATACTAAGAATGAAGAATAGTATTCCATGAAACGTAAATGCAATTTGTATAAATAGAGGTTTGTGGAACGGCCCTTTTATTAGAGCGTGGGAGTATGTTCTGATGGTAATGTAACTACAGCAGCGATGTCATACAAAGACTGGGTTAACGAGCCACAGGTCACAGATTCTGCAGATAAGCGCCTCTGTTATTAGGAATAGAGAGGGTAACGCACACATTGCTTTGCTTCCCCTCAGTCACAGACACATTGGAATGGACAATGTGATTAATGAGATGTAACCGCTTTGCTCCCAGGCGGGTCTGCAAAGCATTTCAAGGAGTTAGAAACCCTGTTAGGTGGCAAAGTGGTCACCCAAACTAAGGCTTGTAGGGCAGGAAGTCCGGTGCCAGAGACGGACTGGAAGTTCAGGCGTTGGTAGGGGGGAGGGAGGAGAAAGCTTTCCTGAAATGTTAGTGTGTGAGGGCAGGTTGTGCGAGAGTCCGGGGATGGGTCTAGCCTACTGAAGCCAGGACGACGTCAGCTGCAGTTTCATCCCTGCTCCTGACGGTTACTTGCATGGTGACCCCGTCAGCCAGGGCGAGCCTGGACCTCACAAGCACGTCGTGACCTCCTCTGTACACCCCTGCAAAGGAGAGACATGCCGGATATTGTTACTATCTGTACACCCCGGATATTGTTACCATCTGTACACCCCTGCAAAGGAGAGACATGCCAGATATTGTTACCATCTGTACACCCCGACAAGGGAGAGACGTGCCGGATATTGTTACTATCTGTACACCCCGACAAGGGAGAGAAATGCCGGATATTGTTACTATCTGTACACCCCGACAAGGGAGAGAAATGCCGGATATTGTTACTATGTTACTATCTGTACACCCCGACAAGGGAGAGACGTGCCGGATATTGTTACTTAACCAAAAGCATGGTAATATTCATGGACCCTTTCTCTGCCAGTAGGTCTTGCACCGAGGGGTTTATCTATTGAAATGTAACAGCGCCAAGCCTGATCGGTACTATCGCACTATAATGAATTACCTCCTGTTTAAACAAGTTTAAGTCATGCCCTAATCTTAAAGCAAATCGCAACCGTCTCACATCACAAGTGAAATGCACCATTAGAAGTTTATCAAGATATTATCCATGAATCACAGTAAAAACAACAAATCCCAATGTACACCCGACATGTCTGACATTATAATACAGACGTAGCCGGTGCCATTATTCCCTCTGCTGGGATATGTGGCGATATTGCCATTGAATCATATGGAAACGGATCTATCCCGAGTTACAACGGGATGTGTAATCACAAGGAACAGTGAGGCTGCTCTATATCTGCAGTCTTACTAACACAGTTATCCTTTCTTCAGAAACATAAACCATTTAGTGGCCTTTCTGGAACAGGAAAACGTAGCCACAGCATTGCTGTAGATATCACTCAGCAGGTCCTACACTACATGAACTATGTTGCCTAAATTATTATTAAATGTTAACTACAGCCTTGATATTATATAACCTGGACTACTCTACCGGAGACTGTTCTACCAACGTGGAAAGGAAGAGAGTGCGCAGTGATACACGTACACAAGCAAAGAGCCCGAGGGTGAGGCGCTCTGCGAGGGGGGGCGCGCCCCCTGCCTACGCTTCCCGAGGGGGGGCGCGCCCCCTGCCTACGCTCCCCGAGGGGGGGCGCGCCCCCAGCGTACGCTCGTCGAGGGGGGGCGCGCCCCCTGCGGCACTGGGCAATTAAACAGGGATACAAACCATTGGCTTTTATGGTAGGGTAGTCTTAGCTTCTGGTTACATACGTGAGAAATGGTGGGCAGCCGATTGCAATAATAGTGTAATGCTTATGGTAATGTGATTGCCTTTGAAGTGGGTGATCCTGGTTCCAATGCCAAGGTCCCAAGATTAGATTGCAAGCCTTCCAGGGTAGAGAACCCTTGTGCCTGTGAAGCTCTACGTACAGCGCTGCCTACACCACCAGCGCTGTCTCAAAAACATTCACCTGAGTTTGTCTGTAACCTGTGGGATTCTTCTTTTTAACGAGGAAATAAATGGGAGATAATGGTCCCGCCCGCCTCACCTGACAGGTAAAGCACATGGGAGTTCTTGTTCTCCGGCACCTTGTCCGACCTCTCGCACGGCTGCATCCCCAGGAACTTGATGATGTTGTTGACGGCCTCTGTGATCCAAGTGACAGACACAGAAAGGGTTAAGTATAAGGGCGATCTGACAATACGCAGCCAGAGAACCACATAACATGCAGAGCCACGGCTCGGGGTCAGAAACACACCCACCACGTGGCAGTCATTGTATGTACAAGAGACAAAGCCCCAGTGTTCCATCTAACGTGACATATTACACAGGAAAATACTTATCTGTATATCTGCTCATAAGCAAGGGTCATTTAGTTCAATTCTCCAGCCAACATATCTTACGCCTACAACACATCATAGGATGTCCCATCTGTAGGTCCCAACACTGCTGCACCTGCAAAAAGCTCTCATGACCTCTCTAATGGAGGGAGAGCTGTCTTTAATAGACTGGTCATTCACAGGTGCTTGGCAAGGAAGGCCATTAAAAAGGTGGGATGGGTGAGCTTGGAAACAGGGAGGAGGGGTCACTAACCTCCAAGTTGTTTTACCAACTGAAATTAACAAACGCACACAGCCCCTGTAAGGTCAGACCCCAAATCCACCATCCTATATATTGTGTCAAAGAGTCCGCAACTAGGATTGTGACCTCGTGTATATAACAAAAAGACAAAAAAGGACCAGTGCTATATCTAACTTCATTGTATGTATATCGGACAAGAGTCCTTGACCTGGGGAATTAGATCACATACATGAGACGCCCCTGGCTGATTCTGTACTTGCTGGTGTCACCTGTAATACATGTATACCATGGTTTTCCATGCAGGTAAGGCGTGTAAAGTTTTATTTATTTTTTGCATTATAAATGAAAATGTAATTCCTTTTTTTTTTTAATTGTTATTTTAGGTTTAGAATTGCATTTTCGTGAACCTGAAATGTCATTACACGTGGCCGAGGGTTGACACACCAGGACAGGACACTGGTGGAGAATCACTACTTCTGCATCTAGCCATCTTCTAACTCCTGTTGTTTAGCAGATAACGTTGTGTTATCGCACGGTTACCATTGTGTAACAAGCATGCGAGTGAGACTCAGACAGACCAACCAGCTCCCTTCTCTTCCCCCCCAGCGGAGGTGTGTGCGCGTGTGTGCATGCGTGTTCCGGCCAGGAACCAGCTCCCTTTTTACATTTTTTTTCTTCAAAACGGGAGCCACGCTCAGACCACGTTATAAGAGGATCTGCGTTGTAGCGGATCGCGCTATAATGGGGTTGAGCTGTACTATGAACTGTGTGATATTGCATGTTTAGTGTCTCAGTCAGTGACAGCAGATCTTATTAATATCTATACATCCTATTGAGATACATATTTGTATTCATGCTTTTTTCCTTTTTATGCATGTAATATACAACACTATTTCCTAAGTTAAGTGTGGAATTAACATTGGGTATATATGCACATATGATCATCTGTGAACATTTATAGATGTGTTAAGTAATTTTATTATAGAGCATTACATTAACATAGTTATTTTGGTAACTGGGTTTTTAATTTTGGGGGGATCTTGATTGCATCATTCATGTAACCAAGCTTCTTCTAATATATTGCTGTTCACTGGCTGTCCATCATTGGAATTCACTTTGATGTATGTTTGTATTTTTTAATGTTATTCAATTGTCTTTTTTTTTTTGTACACATTTTTATTGAGCATATAAAGAATAAACCTCTTCACAAAATGTAAATATAGAAAATCAAGATACATGTAAGCAAGCGATAAGTTTAGGGACAAAGATTTCGACTATCACTTAATAATATTATATCAATTCTGTATATAACTGATATATGTATTATTTGTTTTACTCTGTGCCCAGGACATACTTGAAAACGAGAGGTAACTCTCAATGTATTACTTCCTGGTAAAATATTTTATAAATAAATAAATACCTTCCAGTGTCTTGATAGAGCTGAGCGCGAAGGTTTCCTCCTTCTCATAATCATCGCCCATCTCGTCCCACACGGCCCCAAAGTTTGGCTTCAGGACCTTCTGAATGTGATCGCCGAGAGTCACCTCCAGGTCTTCCAGCTGACACCGGGAACACAGACATTATTTTATCCCATATAAATACCGGTACATACAGCGCTGTATCGCCTGCCCTAGAAAGCAGAGAATCTCACACCGGGGTTTCAGAGTGATCTTTGGTAAATGCTCTTGCCGGTAAACCAGGAAAGACTGGCAGGGTCAGAGGAACGTGATCCGACGAAAGATGGGTGATCCTAAACATTATCTTTTCCTTTTTGTCCACGAAGCTTCATTAAAGCGGCAAAACATAAAATCTTATATGTTTTTTTTTATAAATCAATTCTTTTGTATTCGATGGTGATTTTTTTTTATTTTTTACATTCAACTTAATGCCGTTTTTAATTAGTTTTATTATACTGAGCATCCTTTGATTTCTATAGCAGGATTTAGCACACGTCCCCAGCAGTGCAAGATCTTTGGAACACTTTCCTGCTTGTGATCATTTGTTGCCAATATGTAATGTTACCTCAGTAATATCAGGATACATTGAAGCTGCTCAGTTACACTAACTGAAGATTTGATTGAAAATGAAAGGCGGCCATTACGTTAGGCACGCAATAAGGATTTTTACAAGTTATAACAGGAGCACCAAACGATTGCCAGCTTAGGTAAGAAAGTAGAATTGTACATTGGCACATGCTTTACATATAATAATAAAATAAACCGGAATGTAGTATGACTGCATTAAATAGCCTATATTTTGGCAGCTAACTCTGGCCTGCTATTAGTGGCTGCATAGTCTCCTTGTTCCTATAGCCACGAGTGGTTTAACCAGGCCCACTCAGTATGCCTGAGCACCTTGCTTTGTATCCTGACCTTTGCGTTCAGTTTTACCTCCCATGTTTAGTCTTGTGGAAGAGCGCTGCTTAGTAAATCTGCCAATACACGCTTATTTTATTTTTATAACGTGAATTATCATTAAATAAAAATAAAATAAAAACCCAGGAGAAATCCTATTGCTAATGTTCAGAATTTGCCTAAACTCTACTTAAACAATCTAGCAGCACATACCACGTATTCATCGCTGTAACCATCATCATCGGGGGCCCCGGTGTGAGGATCGCAGTCTCGGACCACAAACTTCATCGTACAGTTAAAGGTGCAGGAGACTGCGTAGTGAAAGAACAGCTGGATTAACCTCTGCAATGCTGATACACTTGTGACATGAGACGCCGCATGTTACCTGCCTGCACCTCCCTGCACCCGCCGCATGCTATATGCATAGTTACCCAGTTACATAGCAGATGAGGTTGAAAGAGACGTGCGTCCATCAAGTTCAACCTATGCTAAAATGTAGACAACAGATACTTTATCCTATATCTATACTTACTTATTGATCCAGAGGAAGGCAAACAAAAAACCCCAGTGACATATCATAAGGGGAAAAATAAATTCTTTCCTGACTCCAAGAATTGGCAATGGGATTACTCCCTGGATTAACATCCTTCCCATGTATACTTATTTGATACAGTATATCCCTGTATACCTTTCCTTTCTAAAAATATGTCCAATCTTTTTTTGAACAAATCTATTGTATCTGCTATCACAGTCTCCATGGGTAATGAATTCCACATTTTAACTGACCTTACTGTAAATAACCATTTCCTTTGTTGCTGGTGAAATCACCTTACCTCCAACCTTAAGGGATGGCCCCGAGTCCTTTGTACTGCCCGTGGGATGAATAGTTCTTTTGAAAGCTCCTTGTATTGTCCCCGAATATATTTGTAAATAGTTATCATATCCCCTCTTAGACGCCTCTTTTCTAATGTAAATAAATCTAATTTAGCTAGCCTCTCCTCATAAGTTAGATTGTCCATCCCTTTTATTAATTTGGTGGCTCTTCTCTGCACTCTCCCTAGTTCCATAATGTCTTTTCTTAGGATTGGTGCCCAAAATTGTACTCCATATTCAAGGTGTGGTTTTACTAATGCTTTATAAAGGGGCTTAATTATGTTTACTTCCATTCCATCCATTGCCCGTTTAATGCAAGATAAGTTCTTGTTTGCCTTTGCAGCTACTGCATGACTTTGGGTACTATTGCCAAGCCTGCTGTCTACAAGCACTCCTAAATCCTTCTCCATCAAGGATTCCCTCAATTTATCCCCATTCAATTTGTAAGTCGCCTGTTTATTTCTTGCTTCCCAAATTCAAAACCTTATATTTATCTGTATTAAACCTCATCTGCCATTTACCTGCCCACGTTTCCAGTCTCTCCAAGTCCTTCTGAAGAGAAATTACATCCTGCTCTGATTCTATTACCTTACACAATTTAGTATCATCAGCAAAGGTGGAGACTTTGCTCTCGATCCCAAACTCAAGGTCATTAATAAACAAGTTAAAAAGCAGGGGTCCCAGTACCGATCCTTGAGGTACTCCACTCACGACTCTATTCCAACCTGAAAAGGTTCCATTTATGACAACCCTCTGTTGCCCATCCTTCAACCAGTTTTCAATCCAGGTGCATATATTTTTACTGAGTCCAATTTGCTTTATTTTGTACACCAACCTTTTGTGTGGAACCGTATCAAAATCCTTTGCAAAATCTAAGACCACATAAACTGCATTACCCTGGTCTAAATTCCTACTTACCTCCTCAAAGAAACGAATAAGGTTAGTTTGGCATGATCTATCCTTCAGAAATCCATGC
Organism: Ascaphus truei; assembly: GCA_036426205.1. Classification (NCBI taxonomy): domain Eukaryota; kingdom Metazoa; phylum Chordata; class Amphibia; order Anura; family Ascaphidae; genus Ascaphus; species Ascaphus truei. The sequence continues at coordinate 192,001,129 of CM071571.1, forward strand.
TGACTATTACTAATAATTTTGTTTACCATTAGGTATTCCTGAATATTATCCTGTATTAAACCTTCAAGTAGCTTCTTCACTATTGAAGTCAGGCTTACAGGTCTGTATTTCCCCGGTTGTGATCTAGTTCCCTTTTTAAATATAGGCACCACATCTGCTATACGCCAATCTTGTGCTACTGAACCTGTGGAAATGTATCCTTGAATATTGAATGTATTGGTTTGGCTATTACTGAACTTAACTCCTTAAGAACTCTTGGATGTATGCAATCAGGGCCAGGTGCCTTATTTACTTTAATTTTTTTCAAGCTGCCTATGAACTTCTTCCTCAGTTAACCAATTGTTCATTAATATGGAGGTTGTGGCTTGCTCCTGTGGCATTACTATTGAAATTGATTCTTCCGTGGTAAACACAGAGGCAAAGAATGTTTAATACCTCAGCTTTTTCCTTATCTCCAATAATCTGCCTGCTCATCTCACACAGAGTCCTATATTTTCTTTTCTCTTTTTTTGTTATCAAGGTATTTAAATAACTTTTTATGGTTGATCTTACTTTCTATTGCAATCCTTTATTCATTATCTATTTTTGCTAATTTAATTGCCCTTTTGCAATTTGTTACATTGCTTATAATTCTGATACGATGTTTGCGTCCCTTCTGCCTTCAAGAATCTAAACGCATTCTTCCTCTCGTCCATTTCCTCCCCTACCTGTTTATTTAGCCACATTGGTTTTGACGTATTTCTTTTATACTTATTACCCAAGGGTATACACTGATAAGTGTGCTTTTCTAACAATGTTTTAAAAAGACTGCCCTTTTATCTTCTAATTTATTCACTGCAAAAACATAATCTACTTGTAGATTAGTCTTTAGTTTATTAAAATCTGCCTTTCTAAATAAAGTTGAAGGTCTTTGTTGAACCCAAGTAATCTGTTTTTTGATAATTTATTTCAAATGGGACCATGTTATGATCACTGTTACCCAAATGTTCCAAGACTTGAATATTTGTTATTACTTATACATTGTTTGATATTACCAAATCCAGTATTGCCCCTCTCCTGGTTGGTTCCTCAATACTTTGTCATGTAATTGTCTTTAATCACCCCCCAAAAACCTGTTTCCTTTTGTTGTAATGCTAATCTCATTGCCCCAGTCGAATGCAATCTGCCTACATCTCCCTGCACCCGCCGAATGCAATCTGCCTACATCTCTCTGCAGCTGCCACCTGCCTACATCTCCCTGCACACGCCATATGCCATATGTGTCTGCGTGCACCCGCTGCATGCTATCGGCCTACATCTTTCTGCACCTGCCGCATGCCATCTGCCAACATCTCCCTGCACCCGCCACATGCTACCTGCCTACATCTCCCTGCACCCACCGCATGCTACCTGCCTATATCTCCCTGCACCCGCCACATGCTATCTGCCTACATCTCCCTGCACCCGCCGTTTGCTATCTGCCTACATCTCCCTGCACCCGCTGTTTGCCATCTGCCTACATCTCCCTGCACCCGCCACATGCTATCTGCCTACATCTCCCTGCACCCGTTTGCCATCTGCCTACATCTCCCTGCACCCGCCACATGCTATCTGCCTACATCTACCTGCACCCGCTGCATGCTATCGGCCCACATCTCCCTGCTTTTTCAATATTAGTTGCGACTACAACAGCAAAAAAATATCCCACACAGAAAGCTGCCAACTTGGTGCCCAACTATTAAGCAACCTCTTCCAGCAGGAAAGGGCAGGCAATTATTGTTTCACCAGGTGGACAAGGGAATCATGTACAATAACAGCCATCGGGCAGAAATAATACAATGTGAAGACCTTAAATAGGCAAGCCCACAGTCAGACAGAATAGGGGCCTCGGAACGGGGAAGTGTTTGTCAATTGGGTTTTCTCTCCCCTTCTCCCACCCTGTCCTTATCAGAGAAGCAATAAAGATAAGGGGAGGTGGGAGGGGAGCTCTTACTGATCTGACTTCACAAATAAGGGAACAGCCAGAGGAAATGAAAACCCTCCCAAGTCTCACTAATAATATTACAATACTTATAGGTGTCAGATTTGGGTAAAAAACAAAAAAAACAAAAGTATCAATTACCCAGATGAAACCCTTTACACAACTTATTGGAATTAATTCACGCTAATATCTCAATGCTTTCAGGACCACATAAGGACCCTTCTTCAGTCATGTGAAGACAAGAACACTTTTGGTGATATTTGTAGACATGCAAAGTACTAGGGAGGACTGTTGTATAGCAATACACGCACGCACACACACACGCGCGCACACACGCGCACGCACGCGCACGCACACACACGCGCACACACGCACGCGCACACACGCACGCGCACACACACCTCTAACGTCATCCGCTTCAGACCGCTGCTCATTTTGCCAGCACTATATAGCACTGTGTACACTGCGAGAGCTGCAGAAATAATAATATATGAGCGCACCTGCAGTGGGGTCATCCTCGGGCAGCCTGACGAGCGTGTAACACATCCCTGGTTGGTTGTAGGGAAGGTTTAACAATGGGACGTAATGAACCACTTCATAAGAGTCCGACGGCTCCATCTGCACCGTCACCTTCTCCAGCAGCTGGTCGTTCAGCGTGTTCGTGCAGTCAAACTGGAAAACGCAAGCAAAGTCCGTCCTAAATACCCACAGGACCCAACATATCTGCAGCGCACACCTCATACTACAGAAGAATGCCCAAAATGTATAGCCTGTGCTGGACCAAACATATTCTGATCTTCCCAATGCATTGATTGCACATCCGTCAGCAAAGGGGAAAAGACACTCTGCGTAGAAGGTTTATGTTAACTATTCACTTCAGTTTCAACGCAAGCTTAAGATAAAAAGGCTGACTGGTTGAAAATAAAAGATTCAGACAAACGCGATAGCAATATTACGCACTGCCCACGTCATTATCTTGCTGGCGGTGATCAACGAACAAGACCAGCTGTTATACGTGAACTTTCAATGACGCGCAAGCGTTGCCTCCTCCCACATGTATTACGGACAGCGCAAGCATTGCCGGAGACTGCCGCCGAGCGCACAAGGAAGCCGGGAGAACCTACCTGGAACACAAGGTGATCGGTGAACACGTGCTTGACGCAGCGCACAAAATACTCCGTCTCTGCTTCCGTCAGCTGCACGGATTCGGAGGACTTGAACAGGGGCCCCAGGCTCTTAAACTCAGGAATGGCAGCAAGTTGTTCTGCCGAGAGCAAGAGGTGCGGGTGTGAGACAAGCCATGCCACAAACCAACAACTATGCCATCGCAAGACACCATATGGCCTATTCGAGTGAACATGGAGGATGGCTTATGGAGTAACACTGCTTAGTAGAGATCTCTCTAAATACTTACATCAGCATTTTCTTCAAATTCCTGTTTTTAAAAAATATATATAAAACCAGTTGTGTAGTATTAGATGTCACTTCCTGCATTTGTTTGCATTCATTTTTAATAAGTTGCGATGTACTAAGCTTCCTTGGGCTGCTAAAGTAACCATTTAAGAAGCCACAGCACTTCATCTTTTAGAAATATGCAGCCATATAGCGTGCCCTGGGAAGCAGGGCCTTCACCGATCGATCGGCAGCCTAGATAACGAGATCGCCGCGAATGTAAGGAATTAAAACAAAACAACGGGCAAGAGGAGATGCTGCTTTAAGCGCTGGCACATTGCAGAACAGCACAACGCTGGTTCATTTATATGTAGAGTTACACGTAGGACACAACTGCATTACCAAGTCATGTGATACAATGAGAGCACTCGCTCATACAAAATGCTTTCAGTCTCACACCTGATGCTTGTTTTATAGTAACTAATTGTGCGCGAAGATGATCACCATCTCAGTGTAATAGGAATGATCCTTCAGATGCATTCATGCTAGGATAGGAGCTCTGGTAGCAGAATCGGAGCCTTTGCTCTGTATGGCAGCCTACCAAAGGAATAGTGGGGAACCAATGGTATTACCCAGGGGCGTAGCTAGAGCCCGGGGGCCCGCACTCTTCGCCCTCCCCCTGTAGAGACAGGCAGAGAGCTGATGATGATGATGGGGGGGGGGGGGGGGGGAGCTGATTATGAAGGGAGAGAGCTGGTGAGGGGGAGCTGATTAGAGAGAGGATGGGGGAGGGAGAAAAAAAAAATGACAGTCAGTATTAACATTAATGGGGCCCCTGAAATGTTTTTTTGCCTGGGTGCCCACCCGTGTCTAGGTATGCCACTGGTATGACCTCCTCATCTTTAGTGGTTAAGTGAGGCACTGGGAGATAGAGAGATCTCCTTAACCTGGGGATTCTCAACCAGGCCGCAACACCCCAGAACAGGTCAGGTTTTGAGGATATCCCTGCTTCAGCACAGGTGATGCAGTCGAAGACTGAGCCACCTGTACTGAAGCTGGGATATCCTCAAAACCTGACCTGTTCGGGGATCTTGAGGAGTGGAGTTGAGAACCACTGCCTTAACCCTTTCAATGCTAGACGGGCCACAGCACCCAAATGTCTTCCACCAATCGCAACCATGTGATCATTTAAAGGTGCGGTAGTACCCCAAAGATCGCAGTAGGGTCACATGGCAACTTCTGCCGTTTATTCTAACGTGCTCCCCCCTACCCGGGAGCACCGAGCTGCTTTGAACAGCCGAACTTGGAGAAACGGGCTTATTTGGAGCCGCTCTGACGAGTCTCTTTGAAGTCCAATTATGTCAAAGTAGACAGGATGTAGCTGCCATATTAAACCTTTTGGGCTCATTTTTTAAGAATAAAACACCGTTTTAAATCAGTGGCTGGGGGGAAAAAAAAAACTAGAGATGAAAACAGACAATGCACTGTACGGGGAGGAAAACTCCCGCCTTCAACTACTCTACAGGTTTTATTTATTTATATAATGGATCCATTATGGCTTAATCCTGACCGAACCACCAGCTCTCCGTCATGGTCAGAGAGTACATTACAACATCCCAGAACAGAACTCCGCAGGGAAAAAAGGGGAGTGTTCAACACAAGCACAATAAAACCCATGTAGGGAATAAGAGCGAAGAGGAGAATTGTAGCTCGTGGCAGACGCCTCGTTAGCTGCGGTAATCTTACCTTGGAATATATCCTGCCGGGCAAGGGACAGCTTCTCGGTTTGCTTGCTGGCCACCGGAGCGATATCTGGTTACAGAGAGGGCAGAAGACGTTTCAGGAGAGAAGGAGGTCATGGATTGATTGGTATCCAGCGGCTGAGGTGCAATTGGGTTTTACAGGGACTGTGCTACAAGAGCTACGGGTTTCATCCCTACCCACAGGGCAGCCAAAATAAACCAAGTGCATTCTCATACAGAAACTTCATATATTATCAAAATACGCCCAAAATTCAACCTGGTGTCACCAGCGGCCATAAAAAAAACAAAAAAACAAAAAAACAAAAAAAAACCCACATACATACAAAATTATTAGCAATAGAGTTTTTAAGCTCAGGCATGTGTTGATAAATCAGTCTTTTCCCCTAGTAGCAGTCTCCAGTTAAGAGGTTGTTGGTGCAGTCCTGTCCCAAACTACTAAAAGTGCGTCCTCGTGTTTGTGAATTGATGTATGCATGTATGCACGCATGTCTTTATTTATATAGCGCCATTAATGTACATAGCGCTTCACAGTAGCAATAGACACGACAATCATATAAATAACAGATCATGGGAATAAGTGCTACAGACTTAAAAATTAACATTTCGGAAGTGGAGTCCCTGCTCCGAAGAGCTTACAATCTAATTGGTAGGTAGAAGGACGTAGAGACGGATTCTGGTAGTAGTAGTAGTGGTAGTAGTAGTGGATTCTGGTAAGTGCGCCTGCAAGGGGCCACGGTCGATGTATGAGGTGTATAGTATCAGCCATGGTGCTACTCATATGCTTCGTTAAGCAGGTGTGTCTTAAGGTGGGTCTTAAAGGTGGATAGAGAGGGTGCTAGTCGGGTATTGAGGGGAAGGGCATTCCAGAGGTGTGGGGCAGTCAGTGAGAAAGGTTTAAGGCGGGAGAGGGCTTTAGATACAAAGGGGGTAGAGAGAAGACATCCTTGAGCAGAACGCAAGAGTCGGGGTGGTGCATAGCGAGAAATTAGGGCTGGTAATTAGGGTCATACTATCTGGTATTGCTATATTCATGGCGTACCGCCTCCTTGGACCAAAGCAAACTAATGGCAGGTGCATGTTGGTTACACGAAGGTAATCACAAATATGGTTACAGGGGGAAGGGGTCGGGGTGTTTGGAATTTTTACCCCATCTCTTTTCTTGATAATGTTGGCCATTTGCAGTTGTGGTTCAACTAGTTAATTGCTGCCACTATTATCCAGAGGGAAGAACTGCACAAACCCAAAGAAAAAAAGCCAGTAGAAATGGTAATTTATGGGGAATTGAATTTGCAAAGGAAACGTTAAATTGATAAATTGTTTAAATAAAGCGATGTGGGAATAACCCTTCCCAGCCTGAATCCAGTTTAATCAATAATTAAAACAGAACTGCAAAGTTGAATATAAAAGAATGATAAATAATTAAGCAGAGGGTACAATATCTGATTATATATATTTTTTTCAGTTTCCTTTTTATTTGGGGAAGCTGAAGTAGAGGAATTGCCAGGTTGTACTTGAATACTCCTGTAAAAGGGACATGCACTTCAGTGCAACAGGTATTTTATTTTTGCATGTAGAAAATGAAAGTGCCATCCATAATACTCTATTAAACACCGATCTGATTAGATTAAACATGAGCACAGATTCACTTCGTATTTATTTTTTACCCTCTCGTTGCCAACCGTATAACACGTATTAATTAAACCACAATATAATGTATACCTATGAGAGAACAAGTGCAACTAGACCATTAAAAAAAGCATCCCCCCCAAATCTTCTCTCAGGAGTGCTACACCGTAACAAGAAAGGCATATATCCCTGCAGAAAGCATGAAAATGTTTGTAATAAATTGAGGGGGGAAAAAAAAAAAAGTGTACGTTTCTGTTTTAGGAAAATGTTACATATTGCCCTCAACAGACTAAGGGGTCTTCCTGCACATGAAAAGGGGGGGGGGGGGAGGGAGAAGGGTGTGTGTGTTTCAATCACAGATACATTCCAAGATGCATGTTTTTAAGTTTAACCTTGCTTTCCTTAGCCAAAGAACGGTATCGTCTATAACACACACACACACACACACACACACACACACACACACACACGTGGCCCAAAAAAAAACAAAAATGGCACCCAGCCACTTTTGACTCTTGCCGCGGACTGGACTTTTTTTTTTTTACCTGTTTTCTGTTCCAAGAAGGGGACAGTGGCTAGTGGAATGGACTTCATGTCAAGGGGTTTCTCTGAAGGCTCCAGGGTGTACTGGTGTAAGGCTCTCTCCATCCCAGACAGACACCGTCAGACCTGAAACACACAGCACGCAAGTCCCAAACAGTGTGCGATGAGACAGAATTTCTCATTCAGCGAGGCGTTGCTTCAGCTCAGTGACTGGGTTATAAGAGGACAGACCCCAAAGTACAGGATAGGCCCTTCCACAATGTCTCACGTGGTACTATATTTAAATCGTTTAAAGAACAAAAGAAAGTTTGGGTTGCTTTCATTAACCCTTTCTAGAACCACGCCAAGTGCTTATTTTATTGGCTATAACAAAGGGGGGGGGGGGGAGAGAATGGGTGGGGATGCTCCCGCATCAGCAAAAGTACAATTTGATGATAAGTAAATAGTGCCAAATACTGGTGCAAAAGAGGATAGGGATACTGATAACAAACAAACAAAGATACCTCCTTGAATGCACTCAGAGTGGCTAAATGGGTGATGTGGTAATTATAGTTAAAAACCTTTTAATCACATAAGAAGTTAAAACATATTTGTATAGAGGGGTGTGGTATAAATAGTCCAGGACCAGCCCCTTGTTAACAAACCACAGAATCTTCAACATTAGTAGGAAGAGTAGTAATGTTACTATCTTCCTACTAATGTTGAAGATTCTGTTGGTTTGTTAACAAGGGGCTGGTCCTGGACTATTTATACCACACCCCTCTATACAAATATGTTTTAACTTTCTTATGTGATTAAAAGGTTTTTAACTATAATTACCACATCACCCATTTAGCCACTCTGAGTGCATTCAAGGAGGTATCTTTTGTTTGTTTGTTTATCATGCTTATTTTATTGACATGGTTTAGAACCAAACATAAATTTCAAGTGGAAAAATTGCACTGTGAAAATGGCTTTCTAATGCCAATCCCCCAGACATGGGTTGGTGATGCCAGCATAGACATGCAATGCACTTTGGAAATACTGCAACGTTTGTCACCTGCAGGCAATGTGATGGGGGTTTAAGTTTTCCCAGTCTAGTACTGACCGCAGAAAATGTAGGCAGCATTCAGCGTCAGCTGCTTCTGCTTCAACACGTTAAAGTAGAACGTGGCTCTGTCCCGCACCTCATCATCGGTGTCCATCATACACCTGTCAGGGAGAATGATCAGGCACAGGGAGAAGGCAAAAAATGTACCCCTAACAAAACAAGAAGCATTCCTCCTGTACACCGATATACTAATTTAAAAGGTGGTTGCACATACACTGGAGATTATTTTTTGGAAAGGAGGAGTACTACCCATGGGTTCCTTTTATTAAATAAAATTTCAATAAATTAAAAAAAAAAAAAGAGCAATATTTCAAGCCCTTTTAGTAACAAATTTGGGGTAAATGATACCTCTCACTGGCTAACTGATGTTTCAAGCTTTTATTCCCACATTGTGTCCTTTCTGACACCTCCCTGAAGAAGGGACAGTAGTAAGCCTGAAGAAGGGACAGTAGTAAGCCTGAAGAAGGGACAGTAGCAGCCTGAAGGGACAGTAGAAGCCTGAAGAAGGGACAGTAGAAGCCTGAAGAAGGGACAGTAGACACGCCTAGCAAAGGGACATAAGAAGCCTAGATAAGGGACAGTAGAAGCCTGAAGAAGGGACAGTAGAAGCCTGAAGAAGGGACAGTAGAAGCCTGAAGAAGGGACAGTAGTCGCCTTAATGTCAGATATTCTCTGGTAAAAGATTTTCATTATTACCCTGCATGTGTCATTTATTTTAAGAGAACGTTTTCTTCAGACCAACAGGGAACCTGGCCGCCCCCCCCCCCGCCACCTCCCGCACCTGCCCCTCTCGCACCCGCCACATGCGCCCCCCACATGCGCCCCTCTGTGTGACCTTTCTTGACGTTTTATTTTACAAAAATCAGGTGGACGATAATCTGCAATTGAAAATGTGAATTTGACGTTTTCCTGACACTACATCCGGGGGTATTTTACATGGTGGGTGCTGCCTTTTTAGTGGGAGATTACTCCGTGATAATGTTCTCACTGTTTGAACTGCACTAAACTAGAGTATAAATGGCATCTCTTCTAATAGCGCTTTACCTCTGGAGAAGGACGAGGACACTGGGGAGGAGACTGTCATTCTGGGCTCCAAACTTGGCCAACGCGCTGACCGCAGCTGCAAGGAAAAGCACATTCCTTCTTATATGAAGCATCGTTGTGCAGCATAACACAAAACATTGGTTCTTCCGACCCGCGAACATTAAAACAAGACCCTTGCCCTTACTTTAACAGACGGAAACTCGTATGTAGTATTTTTCAATTGGCATTGGAGATCAAGAAATAAGCTTATAATCACAAACAGGGAGAAGAAGTCTGTAGGAGGTATGAAAAGGCTTCCTCAGCGCGTGTATTATAAAGGAACAGGGAGTGCAGCACCCTTAACCCAGAGGCCACTGTGTCTCACAGGCCTTCGAGGTTTAGGGTCATGTGATCACTGGTATAGCAATGACAGCCCTGCCACCAATGGCAGAGCAAACGTGGCATGATGTTCAGTCAACGCCCATCAGTGTGCCGGCTCGTGACACTCGCTGCAAACGTTCAATCTCTTACTGATTGTGCCCTTCCAACACATCCCAAATACTCGTGCTAAATTCTTCACCAGACACGCTCTCTGGGCTGGTCCAGATTAGCAGCAATTGTGTGCACGGCCTCCCTGGGAGGTTTAAATAATGCATCAACGTAAAGCACAGATTGGAAACCACTGCTCTTAACTGTGTCCCCACCCATTGTTAGAGCTCACCTGCCCTGACCGCCTCGTTCTCCAGTACCACCCTGTTGAAGATGAAGCGGATGTACTTGGAAGGGGTGGGTGTCCGGGGTCCTTCTTTGCCCAGCAGGTGCAGTATCTTTGTGGCCAGCACCGTGTGCTCGCAGTCCTCGATGAACTCGCACAGGTGGGCCAGGCCGGGCTCCTTGCTGTCCGGGTTCTCCTCCACGATGCTGATGATGCAGTCCACGATGGCGCGCTTGTACTCAAACCCACCCTGCGGGGGAGTACACTGCTCGGTAACCTGACAACTAATCCTCTCACTGGACTAGGGGGAGCCAACAAGGCATTACAAATGATGGCATGAAGCCTGGTGTTGTCTCCATGGCATTGCAATGATGGAACCTTCCTACGAGAGCTACATCAGTTCAATATTAACCTCATCACTCCCATGGGGGATACAGCACTTTGCAAAGCAGGCCCCTCCAGCACAGAGTAGGATTCCCTGTGACACCCTCAGGCAATGAGCTCTGGAGTATGGCTGGGGTACGTCATCTACCGTTAAAGTCGAAGTAGTATATGACCAACAGGATCGCTTTTTTGAAAAACACGGGAGGGGGGAGGAAGGGGGAAACAAATTGCTAATAGTGATGTATCTCCAGTAACGGCCCAAATGTGCCTTTCCGTTTATGCATTGATAAAGAAACAAATGTGCTGAAAAATTCAATAACGTGTATACAAATTAAAAGAGAACCGGCAGCCAACTACAAAAAGCACAAATGATACAGAAATGGCACCAAAATCCCATAATTGGGTAAATTCAATGGGCTCTATGTATAAAAGCATTTTGAGCAGCTGTGGTATTTTCACGATGCTCCAATGTATCAAAGCACTTTGCTCTAATTTTGCCCTGTCTGCCCCAGCTTGCACCTTGGGGAGAGTCAGTAGGAGGAGTTGGGGGGAGTTACATGGGGCACAGATTATAATGAGATGTATCACATTCTGCGTCTCGCTGCACCATTCAGTTGCCAAAAGCAACTCTCCATATTTGAAGTGGTGTAAATCTTACATTCTGCATGAGGTGTAAGAAAATGTTGCTACAGCACATACGCCGCAGCTCTGCTCCCAAAAACACAGCAGAGCGTCTACACACACTTTCTCTAGGTTGACACAGACCCCTTATATAGTACGATGCTGCCTTTTGGCTGTTTTTGGACAAAAATCTCCACAGACTTCAATGGGGATTTTCGGCGGATGAGGCCCAAATAGACTATATAGAATGTACCGTGTGTGTATACTCCTATGCGGCTTACTGTGGGTTAATGAGATTTGCTAAGCACACTTTAGAGTCCAAGCATGGAATCAGCCAAAACAATAACATCAAACAATAAGATCTGGTAAAGTTATGTATGAGATGCTACAGCTCCAGCAGATGTCAGTCTATTGCTGTAACCCCAACGATTACGGTCTCTTAATTCTTGTCCGAAAAATTTACAGCTGTTAATTGATGAGGAACCTAGCGGTAACAGGAAGTTGGAGGTATGAGCACATCCAAATAAAGAGTGGCAAACGGAAAGTGTACAAGTACCCCTGATCTCACTAGGAGGCAGGAAAGATACATTGTCCATTCGATAAAAAACGCTCATATTTGTTTTTTTTACGGCAGTCTCACCGCAATTAATGCAACCGGCCCTTCCATCCACTCTTGCCCAACCTGCAAGTCTGTACCATCATCTCTCGCCCAACCCCTTACAATCCTCCCTCCCCTGACCTGCCAGCCCTTCCGCCCCTGACCCGACTCTCCCCACAACCCACGAGCCCTTCTATCCTCTCCCCAAAACCCGCAAGCCCTTCCCTCCTCTCCCCACAACCCGCAAGCCCTTCCCTCTCCCCACAACCCGCGAGACCTTCCATCCTCTTCCCACAACCCGCAAGCCCTTCCATCCTCTCCCTACAACCCGCGAGCCCTTCCCTCCTCTCCCTACAACCCGCGAGACCTTCCCTCCTCTTCCAACCCGCGAGCACTTACATCATCCCTGAGCATGTTGGAGAGGAAGGTCATCATGACGCTGTGTTTGCGGGGGTACTTCTGACACAAGGCACTGATCGCTTGCACAACCACCACCTGAAAGCACAGGACACAGCATTACTGACACGTTCGGATCCTCCGGCTCATGCAACAGGTTATGAAAGAGACAAGGACCACTTGTTTTCTAATCATGCTTATTTTGCACGGTGCGCTGCAAACCCCCTTCCATCCCGACCCCTCCCGTCGGAGATGGAATTTAAGAAGAGAACTAATGACGTCACAAGAAAACATTTGGCGTGAAAGTCTTTGCACTGCATTATGGGATGCATGCATGTATATAAATACTGACTTTTGCACCCTGCACTTTACATACCTGAAGAAGGGTTACCACTGCTCCCCGAAACGTTGTGCTATCATTTGTCTCACCGAGTTTCAATAAATGGTATGTGGATCTTTTGAAATATTAGTGCGGCTGTTTCTTCTTTTATCTCTACGGTGCTTATACGGCGATTTTACGGTGGCGTTTGGGGAATCCCACCACGGAGAAGCCAGGAACCTCAAAATAATCTTACAAGAAATCTATCTAAAGTAACAGCAGGCATGCAGGGCAAGTACCTTTCTTCTATGCTGACCGTGTACACGCGCAGCATTCACATGGAAAGTTGTCAGTGTTGGTCTTTCCTAACTCCTCTCCTTTGTTTATCACGCAAGCTTCAGCAATAATTGCGTGACAAGACTTTCACAGCAAATAAAATATCACGTGAGCACATTCACATGCCTCAGACAGGTCTGCAGCCCTGCCTTTCCCCATTATCGCTTGGCAAACAGTGCTTCCACTGCAGCCAGGGATTCTGGGTAATGACATGCAAATGAGCACAGTGTCACTCTTTACTTCTCATCCATTTTAACATAGGCCCCTATGAGCTTATGTCTTCTGCATTACACAGCATGGGTTAAAGAAATGCAAAATTGCTCTGAATGTAGTGAAAGAAATACATTCCATTTCTACGGGATACAAGTCCCGTTTTCATTGTAGGGGCTCATTGAATCTAAGACATTTGCATTCACGAGTTGTTGAAAGACTATCCCTTTGATCTGTTTACAAAAAGGTCAGGCTTCAGCACAGGTGGTCTTCTGCGCAGGCTCTTACTTTGAACTCGTCCGAGATCTCCGACACAAAGGAGGAGATCTGTTTCATGAGGCGGTCGACGCTGCTCTCGCTGCCGGTTTTCAGAAGGGTGGTGATGGCCAGTGTGGCGATGCTGCGGTTGGAATCGGTGATCAGGTTCTCTAGGTCCAGGTTGCAGGCGGTGACGGCAGACGGGTGCTTCATTGCCACCTAATAAGTGAAACAGAGCAGCACGTCAAGTCCCATATAAGCAAGATTCTAATACCCAGGATTCCAAGCAGCAACAGTGATCCTGAAGGTACGGTCCTATGAAGGACCAAGGGACCGAATGACAATGATAGTAGCTCACTGGCATCTTTATTTAAAGCAGCAGTCATTGCGGCTTGTTGTATTTTTCTTGGCAGAAATATCTAGTTTTACCTAAACAGCTAGGTTTTCTGTAAGCAATCTGTGGTCAGCCTCTTTCCAGCATGCAATAGAGCCAAAACGTCAGATTTTGTGGCTTTTTAAAGGAAAATGGACTCGGTAAAAATATTTGCACCTGGATTGAAAACTGGATGAAGGTTAGACAAGTTGTCATAAATGGAACTTTTTCAGGTTGGACTAAAGTTGTGAGTGGAGTACCTCAGGGATCGGTACTGGGAACCCTGCTTTTTAACTTTTTTATTAATGACCTCGAGGTTGGCATCGAGAGCAAAGTCTCCATCTTTGCTGATGACACTAAATTGTGTAAGGCTGCGCGTGTAGTGCCCGCGACGGGTGACGCTTTGCGGTGGCGGCGCGGGTGTACTGGCATTTGATTGGTTCAGGGGCTGTCACATAATAATAGCATGTTTTTGTATAGCGCTGCTAGTTTTTACATAGCGCTTTACAGAGACATTTTACAGGTACCTGCCCCGTAAAGCTTACAATCTATGTTTTTTGGCGCCTGAGGCACAGGGAGATAAAGTGACTTAATCAAGGTCACAAGGAGCCGACACCGGGAATTGAACCAGGTTCCCCCGATTCAAACTCAGTGCCAGTCAGTGTCTTTACTCACTGAGCTGCTCCTTCTCGCCATGAGGCCCTTGAAAATCAAATATTGCAAGCTACCCAAGTTCGCGACGCGACCACGCTCCGTCACGCTTACAATAAGTAAAAAAAAAAGACATTATGGAACTAGAAGTATAGAGAAGAGCCATCAAATTAATAAAGGGGATGGAAAAATCCAATTTATGAGTACAGGTTAGCTAAATTAGATTTCTTTACACTAGAAAAGGTCTGTGTAAGAGGGGATATTATAACTATATACAAATATATTCGGAGGGACAATACAAGGAGCTTTCAAAAGAACAATTCATCCCACGGGCAGTACAAAGGACTCGGGGGCATCCGTTAAGGTTGGAGGAAAGGAGATTTCACCAGCAAAAAAGAAGGAAGGGGTTATTTACAGTAAGGGCAGTTACAATGTGGAATTCATTACCTATGGAGACTGTGATGGCAGATACAATAGATATGGTCAAAAAAAGGTTGTACATCTTTTTAGAAAGGAAAGGTATACAGGGATATACCAAATAATTAAACATGGGAAGGATGTTGATCCAGGGAGAAATCTGATTGCCAATATTTGGAGTCAGGAAGGAATTTATTTTCCCCTTATGAGATATCATTGGATGTGTCACTCAGGTTTTTTGTTTGCTTTCCTCTGGATCAATATACTGTGAATACAAACATAGGATAAAGTATCTGTCGTCCAAATTTAGGATAGTTTGAACTTGGACATATTTTTTTAACCTCATCTAATATTTATTGATGGAACTATGTACAAAACAGAAGATTGTTATATGTTCGAAGCCCTTCCCCCTGTCTTAGTGCATTGCATGTGTTGGGTTACCATTCGATTATCCCATTATTAACGGATTGCAGGGGTTTCATCTGGAAAACATTTTTGTTTTCTAACCAAATTTAGGTTTCGGGGAGGATTGCTGGCACCCGTCTGGTGGTAAGAAAGCGGTTTTGTTAACGGTACATTCAGGAGAGCGCTGCATTAATTAGGCGACACATGGGAGCATTTAATAAAACAACTTTCTAATCACGAAACGGGTGCCAGTAACCCTCTCCCCGAAACCTGGTAAAACAAAAATGCTTTCCAGATTAACTGTCATGGCCGTAAAAAAAAAATTAGGGGCAAACGGTACCAGCGAGATAGGAAACCTACCTTATTAAGTGTCCTAACTGCAGCAAATCTCAGAGCAGGTTTAGGAGAACTACAGAAAAGCTGCAGGACTGAAAAGAAAGGATCAGATATCAGAGAAACACACCACAGGATGACTGGCAAGAGTGAAATGTGTATTATTGTACCTATTTTGGCTACCGTACTGTGTCTATATAAGCTATAGGGAGGTTTAGAAAAGAATGCTTCCATCCTCTGTAAAGGTGCATCACGGTCTCTTTATAAATCAGAGAAGATGTCACTTTAGCAGCTTCCCAGCTCCTTGATCAGGTAGAAAGCCAAAAGGATATGCTAAAGTTATACGCCCATTTCAGGGCTGTCACCAACCAGCTGTGTTGACACCACACACACATGCTCGATGATGCATATACTTTTGATTTAACCCTTTGCTGCCAGAAGAGCCTGCCACACATTGGACTATGGGGTCCCTTAGGACAGAGAATGGGCTAAAAAGGTGTCAACAAGCTGCAGCAGTCATATTTCTTTGAAGAGGACCTTAAGTAATTTGGAATGTGTTGTATAGTATCGCGTCAATGTATCAAGTTACTTTAAATCTTGATGCATTTTAAAAACATGAGTGACTTGGGAAAGTTGCATGCAAAATATAATTTGTTTGCATTAATTTCTATGTCCCCCGTAACCAGTTCTCGTTGTATTTCCTTTGTAAATAGGAAACGGCGCGTCTGAGGCCGCGATTATAGTGGCCGCACCTCTATGAGGCAGACCTTATACCGCCCGATTCTCGGCCAGACAAACAATTTTGTCTTTGCTGTGCGACGGCCAGGTCACAAAGCGCGTTTCAGCCAATGAGGGTGAACCGCTCACGTCACGTCACCTAGTACCTCAGTGCAGGTTTCGCGTGAGCGGCAGGCACGAGTTACATCAGGCGCACTCCACCCCTATAATCGCGGCCTAAGATGGGCATACACCTATCTGCCAGAGAACCCTGTATCTGTGGTATGAAATGTGACAATTTTCCTGCATTTGACAATGATGCTGAAGGACAGAAGAGTAAACCATTGATGTGGTTGCTTGATGCCAATGAAGAGATGGATAAAGCCCTCTAACCCGCCTGTCGTACCCATCGACACAGCCCCCACCAGTGAATTAAGACGCAGAGGGCATATCATCATCATCCGACATTTTGTAACCAAGATGGTGCAATCATTTCCTCTCGTACCTGACACAGCCGGGGCCAGCTCCCTCGCCGAGCAGTTGGGAAGGTGGATAATGGCCGAAGCAGCTTCGTAAATCACCATTTCGTGTTTGTTCCGGAGGCAGCTCTCGATGAAGTCAAACAGGGGGCTGTGGTGTCTGCAGAACAAAAACCCGCGGGCTAACCGCTGCAACGAAGGTAGCATCTTATGGGGGGAGGGTTTGGGCTCCCAAACCATTTTTTTGGTTTCTTCAGTCACTTGGTCTTTGTTTTTTTGCTTGTTTAATTGATTTTATTTTGTATTATTGGATAATTTGTGAGATTCCCTATATTCTGTATGCTTTAAAGAAGTACACCTAGGGACACCTTTTTAAAACAGGTTTGAAGCAGGGGGGGGGGCTCCGGAGCGGAACCGCGTTCATTTTAGCTCCGGGGACCCCATGCTTCCAGAGATACTTACTTAAGAAGGGGGAGGGGGAGGGAGACGGCATTCGTGCGCAGTTTAATTATCCAGGTTCACGTGGGCCAATAGGAAGCCACAAGGGATGACGTCACGGCTTCCTATTGGCCTGCAGGACAAGTGACCTGTAAAGCCGCCGTTTCGACAGCCCAAAATAGCCCAGCCTGGGATGCTACCGGCACCTCCTTCTGAGGCAAGTATCTCTGGAAGCAGGGGGTCACCGGAGCGGAAATTAACACTGTTCTGCTCCAGAGACCCACTGCTTCAAACCCTTTTTGAAGTGTCCCCAGGAGAGACTCTTTAATACCGTTTTTATTACGTATTATTGGCATGCAGTAGCTTGCTTTTAGATTGATAGGTGTAGGGGTGTACGGATTGGACACCAAATAGAGACAGAAATTCACACAGGATGTGCCTCTTCATTTACCTTTAACTCTATCAAAATATACTATAATCGTGTGAAAAATGACCCATGCAGATGAGAATGTTTACACAGTAGACAGTTGCAAATGCAGATGGGGGGGGGGGGGAGGAAATCAATCTTATACACTTATCAAATCTTCTCTTAACTCTGTGCAACAGCTAGAATAATAATCTGCAGAGATTCAAGGGTTAATCTCAGGAATCAGGGCTGTACATATTACAAATTAAAGGGACATTATCATGATTGATATACTGTGCCCAAGACCCTCTTCACGTTTGCAAACTTGTTGTGTTAATATTATAAGGCAATTTGCATATAAGGGACCACGCACAATTAACCCTTGAATCTCTGCACAGATTATTATTCAAGATGTTGCACACAGTTATATGAGATTTAATAATTAAATATAAAAAAAAAATTCCCCCCAACATTTGCAGCCGTGTCCTTACTGTGCAAACATTCTCATCTGCATTGGTCATTTTTAGCATGATTATATTTTGATGCCGAATAAAGGTAAATGAAGAGGCACATCTGAGGGAACATCTTTTTTCCTTTGGCGTCACTATCCTAATACTGTTCCTTGATTGTGCAGCACCCAAATTAGTGATTGGGGGAGGGGGGGGGGGGTCAAAGATTGAGCCAGCTGTGCTGAAGCAGGGATATCCTGAAAACCTAAACTGATGGTGGCCCTTGAGGACTGGAGTTGAGAATCCCTGGCGTAGAGAGCCAATTCGGCTACGTAACGTCGCTCACCCGTCTTCAGACTCTCCCAGCAGCCGGCTGGCGATGCGTATTAGCATGCAGTAGGCGAAAGGGGATTTGAGGCCACATTTGGTGAACTTGTTTAACATCTTGGAGACGGCGAGGCGGTCGTTCTTTCGCAGGTAGTAGAGGAGTCCCAGCGCGTGATACTGTGCCAGGAGACAAGCCAGTCAGGATTCTTGCATTAAATGCAACATGGGGAGCCCGCCTGTACTGCCCGGGGGGGGAGCCCGCCCTGTTACGGCGGGGCGGGGGGGCGGGGGGCACCCGCCTGTCTGAAACGGGGGGGGGAGGGGGCCGCCGGTAATGCACGGGGGGGGGGGGGGGGGCCCGCCTGTACTCGCCGGGGGAGGTCCGCCTGTACTGCCGGGCGGCAGGACGCACTCCTGACTAAGCATGGGGGTCGGCGGGAGGGGGCCCACCTAGTATACTGCCAGGGTAAGGAGCGGGGGGCCCCCAAGCCTGTGCAATGCCCCCGGGGAGGTGGACCCGCTGCTAATGACGAGGGGGGGGGAGGGGGGGCCCGCCTGTACTGCCGGGGGGAGGCGGGGGCCCGCCCAATCACTTGTACGCAAGGGGGGGGGGGGTACGCCTGTACTGCCCGGGGGGGAGCCCGCCTGTACTGCCCGGGGGGGAGCCCGCCTGTACTGCCCGGGGGGGAGCCCGCCTGTACTGCCCGGGGGGGAGCCCGCCTGTACTGCCCGGGGGGGAGCCCGCCTGTACTGCCCGGGGGGGAGCCCGCCTGTACTGCCCGGGGGGGAGCCCGCCTGTACTGCCCGGGGGGGAGCCCGCCTGTACTGCCCGGGGGGGAGCCCGCCTGTACTGCCCGGGGGGGAGCCCGCCTGTACTGCCCGGGGGGGAGCCCGCCTGTACTGCCCGGGGGGAAGCCCGCCTGTACTGCCCGGGGGGGGAGCCCGCCTGTACTGCCCGGGGGGGAGACCGTGTGTACGGCCTGCATGTACTGCCTGGGTAACATGCTATCATTTAGCGATTGGAGTCCAACCTGTTATTTTTAGGGAATAGTAAATACTCTACGATAGCGAGGAAAGATCAGGTTTGTATGCGCCAAATGTACGCCCGATATCCTACGACAACCCTTTTTTACTCTTTGTATTGACTTTTGCTTCTCGCTCTCTTGATGCAGCACTCGGCTTGTAAAATGTTAGATGTGAGGGATAGACCAAAATGGCTGCCATTTACTCCACGTGATGCCAGGATTGAATTAGCCACACATTAGCAAAAATAAAAAATGGGTTCTGCACATGTGCACAGTGCTTTGCTAAGTTTCTAAATGTTGTAGGGTGCTTGAACCTTTAAACTGTAACCCATCCTTTCAGACCCTCCCGATTTCCCCCAGAAACGTACCTGTACCATGATGTTGTCGCTGGAAGCGGCTTCCTGCGCCTCATTGATCCAACGTTTCACCACATCATGGCTTATTTTTACCATATGCTGCAAGAGAAAGTCAGGTCACTAGCGATCGTCCGTGCAGAGAAACACAGAACCCTGCGCCTGGGCTTTTCTACAGGCGCTACATGTTAAATGGCAGAATTTGGGGGGGGGAGGGGTAGGTGATCCCCACCGTACGGCAGGTCTCCCCATGATCCCTCCTTTCTGCAAAACGCTAACACTTATTTCTTTTGGCCTTCACACACACACACACACACACACACACACACACACACACACACACACCAGAATAATCTCTGTGCTAATTAATGTCAATAATAACTACTATTAACAGACCGTTGTTACATCTGCTTACCAAGGAAGAGACCAATGCAGAGCTGGAGACACTGGCAACTTTATCCACGATGGCTTGTTTCATATACCTTTCAATGGCCTGCATCATCGTGGCCTGTGTACAAAGCACACATTATTTGGGGACACAAAAAGCAGAAATGGAAATGAAGATTTCAGCGACAGTTTCTCCTCCCCTAAGGCCGCGCTTAGAGTCCCTGCGACGTCACGCTGCGGTCGCTGAAAAAAATCTAATTGCGTTTACTTCCAGCGATCGCGACCAAGCCGTCGCGCCGTCCTTACTATAAACGCACGCGACGGATTCAATACATTTGTTTTGACGCGACGTCGCGTCGCCGGGGCTATAAGCGCGGCCTAACAATGTATTCTTTCAGATCATTTTATTGGAGGACTTGCAATGTAAGGAGACTATTTTAAGGTTCAAGCAGGGTTGACACCACTCCGGGTTTGACCCGGAGACTGCGGGTTTTGGCCACCCATCTCCGGGTTTACCTGGTAACTCTCCGGGGCGGCAGCATCTCCACTTACAAATCCTGTTAACAAGGCTGAGCGACGGTAAATGGTGCCGTGTTGCCATGACAACGGGACGCTACGTGGCATCACCGTGACATCACGGCGCCATAAGGCACCACGTTGTCATGGCAACGCAGCGCCATTTGACCTGGTGCAGCCATGTTGACGGGATTTGCAGGGGAGGATGCCGGTAGACGCCGCTGCAGGTATGAGAAATAAATATATAAAGATAAATGTAAAACAATGCATCTCCGGGTTAGCCTTCAATAGAAGGTGGCAACCCTGGGTACACTCTCTCTTTACAGAAGAGGCCACGTCTGTACCACTATTCTCGCCGCACATCGCAGGCCACTTACGTCTGTTATCCTGCAGAGGGCTCGGATGGCTGGTCCTCGGTACACGTCTTCTTTCCCCGTCATGTCCTTGGTGAGGCTGCGGGAATCCGATTAGCCGAAAGGTTAACACAATCACGCTCCCTGTGCGGCTTACTGGAAAGCAGCGGCAAAGGGTAACATGCTTCCAGCAAAGGGTAACATGCTTCCAGGCTCGTCAAATAAATGTTAAAAAGGGTAATGATCTATTGACACCGTTTATGACAGGAGGGGTGCCAGACGAAGATGAACCCTAAAGGGCAGGCTGCTAAGCCCAAGGTACGGAGCCAGAGCAGCAAAATCTTGGAAACGCAATGACTTAGCAAGCACGTGGCAAGGACATTTCTTTATTTAAATTAATTGAATATATAGATCCTTTTTATAAACGGGGTTCATTTGACTATGTAGGGTCTATGTTTTTATTGAGGTCCCTTGTATAACACGACAGAGTAAACACACTTCAAAAAAAAATGTCATTGTTCCTTTTGTGAATATGCTACATACAGGGATTATATATGCAATATGCATTTTAAAAGGTTAAATAGACTGATCTTTAAAAACAGGCTGTCTGGGCGGGGACACCTACGAGGCACTCAACACAGCGCGTGTTGGAGATCCGCCCCAGACATCCATCTATAAAATCCCTATGTGGGACAGGACAGCTACCAGAGACTCTCAAACCTGCCACCGGTCTTTCCAAACGAAGGCTGTCTCACATTTTTACCTGGTCTGTAACTGTTCCTATAATTACATAGTATCTTTAACGGTTCATCCAATGTCTTTGTATATAACATATAACCATGCTCACTTAATGTAACCGTGCATCTGTCATCATAACTGTGCCCGGGACATACTTGAAAACGAGAGGTAACACTCAATGTATTACTTCCTGGTAACATATTTTATAAGTAACTAAAATCCGAATGGTAATGCATGAGTGCCTGTATACTGTTGCTTCTCACATTTGGGAGTAGATTACGTACCATTTTTTAAACCAGAAATATAATAATAAGTACTGCACTATCAGTCTCCGGTTCTATCTCTTTCTCCTTGAGCCCCCAGACTTCCGCCGACATTTTGAGATCGTAGTGAGAACAAGCTGCACTAAGGGTAACCGAGACAGGGAACCAGCGGCGATCAATGGATATTCTGGGAACCGCTGCAGTAACCCTTCTGAATATAACTTTTTTATGGGGCATTGATTTATTGGAGAGGTTATTGATTGAGGGCGTGGAACAAGTGTTAAAGGAAACAAAGTGAACGCAATATTTTTAAACAAGTGCCTACATAGATCTATGTTTCCTTTGCCTAAAAAAGTAATCGTTAGTGGTACTCAAATTTATATATTTCGGGGTAACAGTTACCTGCTGGTGACAATAATCACGTCCTCAGAGATATTAGCCATCTCCTTGATGGTGAGATAACACATCCGCCTCAGCGTTTGCTGGAAAAGTACAAACAGTCTTACATTTCTTCACAGTACATACTTAGGCCAAGCGCATGTATATGGTACTAACGTAACTGGTTGAACAGTTAGCCCTCCCTACAGGAGTTTAAATCCTGCCATGTATACATGGCGACGCGAAAAGGACCGTTTGGCAAGACTTTACTTCATTTAGGATACCGTCGGTTATAGCTTTAGGGCAAGATTATACTACTTACTTGCACGCGCTCGCGACGGACCGCACAGACTCGTGCACGTTGTCCGAGCGATGTGCGAACTGAGCTGCAGGCGATTCGGGAGGCGTGGCGTGTCACGAATCTGGTTCGCTCTCATTGGCTGAACCGCTCATGTGATGCGGACGCGTTTGACAAGACAACATTTTTTCGTCTTTTCAAAACGCGGTCGCGCCATCGCGCTCCGTCATGCGCACTAGGGGCGGCCTGATAGGGATTATGCAATATATGCCTGTCGCGCGAGCGCCATCGCGCCGCGTATAATCTCAGCCTTGCAGCGAGCAGCACACAGGCTTACTACACACATTACCAATGTCGCCTCTTGATGAGGCCATACAGTAGGTGCGATGAAGCACAGCGCAAAGGAAATGACAAAGGTTTTCACGGATCACCGCAAAGCACAGACCCTATTCCTAGCCGCGGCGGGTGCGAGACCGATCTGCTGAGCGCTACTTACATCGTTTGACTGGAATAATCGGGTCATGGCAAAGAACGCCTCCGTGGCTTCTGTAGTCCCAAAGTGCTCGCCCTGCGCAGGAGGGAAGGGCGCGAAAACATTACGAACGCCTGAGAACAAAATGTCCGTGCTAGGTTTGTTTCTTACTTTTGACTAGATAAACTGAATTTAGATATACGCACTCGTTCCAGTGAAAAGGGTATTTTAGACATACAGTATACATATACATATCACAACGTTTCGGGGTTTAACCCTTCCTCAGGTTCTTGCCCCGTCGAAATAATAAATTATCTAAAAGACATTTTTCACTTGAATCTGAGTGTATTTTTTTCCAGATGAAATTTGGTGCAGTAACAGCCCGTGGGAGATCCCGCAGATTATTTTCAGGGTAAGTTTTTTCTGTGTTTTGGCGTATTTAACACCCAATTTGTAGAAATTGATTTACACTAGACGCACAATAAGGGAACCAAAGATTTTTCCTTTTATAATTATTGCTCTGTTTTAAATACCTGTTCTCATTCGATTTTCCCTCCCCAATTATATGTATATAATTAATAATATAATATATAATAAGTATATTTTTATACAAGTGGCTAAATGAAAGCCCCCTGCTCATGCTACAGATGTTTGCATCTTAATATTTTACGAATGTACAATTTAGAACAAAAAACAAAAAGGTGTGTAGGACTTTAAATGTCATTCAATAAAATAACCTTCACAGCAATGACTTACAAAGTTCCAAATACAAATGCCACAGTTAGACAGGCGTTACAAACAGTTATACTGCACGTCTGACTTCTGCGTAGTGACCTGCCACGTTCCCTGATGTGCGGGAGCTCTCTGCCAGGCGAGCTTGTAACACAAGGCAAAGCAATCCGCTGCAGGCCTTCCTGGTGAAGGTGTATCCTGGCAAACCCGTGCTCACCTGGTTCAGTAGGTAAAGAATCTTGGTTAAAATATGGAGACATCTTCTTGGGTTGATAGGGGTCTCGTTGAACAGCCGTGCCTGCAGAAGGGGAAATATCAGATGACAAAAGTGCAGCAAATATTGTTTTCACAATAGTTTCATAAACTGGACGTCCTGTGTGTACACAATGTTGGGAGAGGTCAGGGGTGAGCTGGCATACAGTACATTTCTAAAAACAATCAATCAACACTGAAGAACCTACATGTGCAGGTATAGAAACACCCTTAATAACCATTTCCATCACACATGGAACCTGAAAAGCTCGGAGTCCATGTATAACGGTTGCACAAGGTGAAAACATGCCATATTCAGATACTATTCCCCGTGCATGAGATGATGACTTTGCACGTTCAAAAAGGTCTGAAGTACTGGCAGGGGAAAGACATCCTATTCTGAAACACGGCAGTAAGATTGTACGGCACAGGAGTTACCTCTTGAAGTACAGCGCTCTTCTCCAAATGCTGGAAGGGATTAGAGCCACTTCCTAATAAAAAGAAACATGGCACCATAAATAAAGACATTATGATAGACAGGCATACCCCGGTTTAAGGACACACACTTTAAGTACACTCGCGAGTAAGGACATATCGCCCAATAGGCAAATTGCAGCTCGCGCATGCGCCTGTCAGCACGTCCTGAACAGCAATACCGGCTCCCGGCTCCCTACCTGTACCGAAGCTATGTGCAAGTGGGGAGACTATAGAGCCTGGTACAAATGCGTTATTTACATCAGTTATGCACGTATATGATGATTGCAGTACAGTACATGCACCGATAAGTGGAAAAAAGGCAGTGTTTCACTTTACATACATTTTCGCTTTACATACATGCTCCGGTCCCATTGCGTACGTTAATGCGGGGTATGCCTGTATACATACACTTTACATATAGTTAAAGTACATTGATGATTTTGGAAGAAACTGTATATGTACAATTAGTTTATTCCCCTTGTGGGCTGGTCAGGTGATCGTAGGTGCAAGGTGTGTGTGTGTGTATATGTGTGTGTATGTGTGTATGTATGTGTGTATATGTATATATATATATATATATGTGTGTATATGTATATATATATATATATGTGTGTATATGTATATATATATATGTGTGTGTGTGTGTGTGTGTGTACACACACACACACACACATGCTTAGAGAAGGGAGTAGCTCCGTTTCGTCAGTCACGGCTAACTTTCTCAGGGAGCGTCGTGACGTCAGATGCACAGACATTGGAGTCTACACGAAGCGCTGGAGCGTATTGATCCAGGCGCGAGTGCTATAGGCACCACTACTACGGGACCTCTTTCTTGGACTATTATACAGCACACCTGCCTTGTGAATTTGCTGGGACTCTGCTCCACTGCCAACGGAGCCTGGGACGGCCCCAAGGGTCTAGAGAAAAACCGGATGGTGGTGATTATTATATATCACATATGCTTGATTTTATTGCATTTTTGTAAGTGCGTTTTTTACCCCCCTCTCTCCCCCCTCCCCCTCATTAAATACTTTTATACGCTATGGGCGTGCGCTCTCTCCTCTTTTTTCCTTTTTAGATATCTTGTGGACGTGGTTGGTCCATATTGAGAGCTGCCGGAGACCCTGCATACCAGCACCTATACCATTCATTGGACTATTTGAGGACTGGTTTATCCTTTTTTTTTGCTCTTTTATATATACTATTGTTCATGTTTTTGTGGGCCTGATACTAATATAGGTCCACAATATCATATATGTGTATATATTGCTTATATAATTAAGATATTCATCCATATTTACATCATATTGTTATAGCATATATATATATATTCATTGTATATGTTCTTTAGAGGCGCAGCTTTTTTCTTTGATATATATATATATATATATATTTATATATATATATATATACATACAGTGTTCGACAAACCTATACATTTGCACGCCCCGGGCGAGTGAATTTAACATCGTGGTGAGCTCCTATAGGCCCAAGCAGCACACGTGTGGTACTAAGTGGCGAGTAGATTTTTTTGTTCGGCGAGTAGATTTTTTGGTGCTTTGTCGACCACTGTATATATATATATATATATATATATATATATATATATATATATATATTTATATACATACACACATACAGTGTGTGTGTACTGTATATATATATATATAGAGAGAGAGAGAGAAAGAGAGAGAGAGAAAGAGAGAGAGAAAGAGAGAAATCTGTTCATCATAGCACAGTTGATGATTGCACACATTGTTATTGTAATTAAGAGTAAACTTGTTTTTCTCATTTTGATTGCCTAAGCAGCAAGTAAAGTTTCGATTCCTGTGAAAAGAGGGTATCTTAGACAAAGAATCTCAGCCAATTATTGTAACAAATTTCTTGTGGGAGAAAAACAAGGCGTATAAATGTTCGGTTGTATTCTAACCTTGGAAAATACCGCAAAGATAACATGTAACTATTCACACATTCAGCAGACATCCTTATGCTTTCAACTTAGACACTGTACACTTGAAGAGAGAAGAAATGGCAGGACCTTCCACATTGCAAAGCCATCCACGTAAATCATACAAATGTTTGATTTATGAAGCAATTGAGTCGACGCCACAGAAAAAGGCTACCGTGGGGGAAATCTATGACTTGATCCAAAACAAATACCCATACTACCAAGAAACAGCCAATCAAAGAAATTTTAAAACTTCTGTACGTTTCACTTTATACGCAAATGAATGTTTTGAGCGTGTCCCTCATCGTCAAGCTCAACGATACGGCTGCTGGCAGGTTGCTGCATTATTTAAACTTACCATGGAACATGGAACATATCTGCTGTTAAATAGCATATTTTTGCCTAATGCCAGTTACATAGAAGCCTCACAGACTGTCGCGTCTGCTGATATACCTGCACCGTCCATTCCTCTCGACGAGATGCAAGATGGACATAACTACTATGATATGTTTCAAAACTTATATGGCCAATACGAATGTGGAGGTGAAAACAACCAACAACTGTACGTACCTCTGGATATCTTGTTTCAAGAAGCCACTGCAGATCCATATGACGGGCTCACAGAAATGTGTCTGAATCAGGATTCAACGGTTGGCTCAACCATGGATGATACTGTTGTGCCTTCCTGGAGCGATTTGTTGCAGCCAAATCAGTTTTGACTTCTACAATAATGGTAAATACACATTCCGTTATGCCTTGACTCAAATTATATATGTCACAAATATTATAACATAATCTGCATAATATACACAATTTGTTAGCGAAATGAGTGGATACAGCGTAACATTGCAGACAGCCTTACATGGAGCGTTCACAAATAGATTATTTCCTATAACAATAGACTACATGATGAACCAGGAGTACACATTGGTGACGGAGTCCTAAATCATTCATTATTATCGATTTTAAACCATCTTTTCTAAATGTTACACTAACTGTAACACACACACACCTCATTGTTTAGCATTCAACACATAAAAACAATGTGTCGCCCACATGTGACGTGGGAATGTGATCATGTCCCAAGGCGTCCTTAAAAAGGTTACCGATGCAAGCCCCCCCCCCCCCAACCGACATGCGCGCGTGAAACAGTATTGGCTGTGCCCGTAGCTTATTGTTACGGTCAGTGCAGTGTGTCATGCTCGCGCGTCGGGGGGGGGGGCGGTGCGTGCACAGCGCTGGAGGCCAATGTTCATTCAGTGGGAGGGGTGTTTGCGTGCATTTCATGTTGCCTTCACATGACGTCACACATATTTTGTTCGCTCATTGTTTTGCGCATGCGCTAAGAGTTAGTCCACACATTCGTGACGTGCGCGCGCAACAGATGTTGTGCGCGCACATTATTATGTATGCAGGCACCGGAACAAACATATCAGTAGTAATGCGAACACCGGCATTTGAAACATGAGATAGTTCTATATCTTTACTTTGATCCTTGCAGTTTAAACATATACGTTACTTATGCGTGAATATCCCCAATCATATAGAGATGTGTTAAGCGTTGTTATGCTGAAACATAGATAAATGTGCAATCTTTGAACATCATGTGTTTTCTGTATTTCACAGATGTCGAGGATGAATACATGGGACCAATGTATGATTTCAGATGGGCCAATCGTTATATTAGATGATTGTGACGACTAGCGAA
Organism: Ascaphus truei; assembly: GCA_036426205.1. Lineage (NCBI taxonomy): Eukaryota > Metazoa > Chordata > Amphibia > Anura > Ascaphidae > Ascaphus > Ascaphus truei. Next base: position 192,029,258 of record CM071571.1, read on the forward strand.
CAACAATTATAATAAATATGTAACAATGCTTGCAATGATTGGTGCGCATATTAACAATCACTACATAATGTTATCCTATAGTGCAAATATTTACTATGCACTAAATTATCATAATGATGTTGCTAAGCACTGAAGTTAGAACTTATATTGATATTTTTTATTTTCTACTAACATTATATGTATTGCCATGTGATATACAGTATGCAACCAACATTATCACTCAGCAAACACATTAATCTACTATATATTATAATCTAACAATAGGGAGGTGATAGAAACTTTTTAGTCGTGTGAATGTTATATTATCACCTAGGTTGTAGTGCTAACCTAACATGCATGAGATAATGAATGTTATGTACAGATCATTAAACCATGAACATTTGTGTGTACATTTCATTCACACGATTAACTATAGTTTAGTGTTATTATTAAACGTTAAATACATACATAGCTAAGTGACGCCGATGATAAAAACAACATTATTATGTAGGTTAATATTATTTCAGGTAGAAATACATGCATCACACAAAAACAGGAACACACACACACGATGTTGATGAAATGTGTGCGTATGTAAATGTATACTTCATTTATGTTCATATGTTGACAGTTGTTATAAAGGATCATGATCATTATTATTAAGTAACGTCAATGAAATAAAAATTTACTTAGGAACATTGTCATTGTGTTGAATGATTCTGAACAAAATGTGAATCCAAAGAACTATACTTTGGAATGGTGTTAACATTTTGACAAATGCAACATGTTTGTCAAATCAACACACATCTTTCACTTATACATACACATGTGACAATGTATTAATCAACATGAAGATGAAGTGAGAGAATAAATAATGACATACATTGCAATGTTAATGATGTTTACCACATTTGGGTCATTTCATACAAACATGCATTGAGTGTTAACATCGCTCATGTGCATGAATAGATGTTGTTACGTTGTAATAATGACATGTTATCTAATGTAGGTAATGATTTTTAAACACACTGTACAATAACCACAAAGTGTAGATAAACGCACGGACACAATACAGAAAGGACATATTTCTATTGTCAGCACTTGTTCATTACGTTCTCTTTAAACATCCTCGAACTATACCTGTATCGAGGTTTGCACATCTTATTACAGATGTGAATTCAAATACATACCATGAGCAGTCCTTGGAGTGATATACCTTGAAAAAGAAAACATCAGTGAATAAAAATCATTGTCATGACATGTTAATTAAGGTAAGCAACACACAGAAGTGACACTTTTCTATGTGATATACACTGGCGACACACTTTATTCGAGCTCGGCTAGTCCCACGAATTCGGGTATACCCGGGTGTATTGAGGTTTGTGACTGTTTTCTGCCCAAGTGCATTGGGTTATTTTCCAGACAGAGATTGAAGCATTTTATTCCTGCTGGCTGCAATACTGCACAGTATATATATATATACTGCATTACAATTCATGAATTTATGCCATCTGGTAGACACGCGAAGCATTGCAGCCTATTAAATCCTAATCATTATCATTTAACAGATCAGCCGCCCGTCAGCCAGGCATGAACCCAGGCTGGGAAGGCAAACGCAACGGGGCTTGTCTGAGGTGAGGAGCGGCGCATTCCAGGTATCTGCCAGGTACATACTGGGTATTTACTCGAATAAAGTGTGTCGGTGCAGTAAAACAAAATATAGAAAACGTCAAATATGATCTGAAATACACAATAGGCTACACATCATTGTGACACACATGTCACACTACAAATGAACATTTGTATGTAACCATATTGCACTAGTTATTGGCTATCAACATAGTAGGTTTATTGTTTATGCATATCCAAAAATAGCATGTACAGAAAAGATAGATTTTGTACACCTTATTCCCTCACGTACACACAACACCTTTTAGTGGTAAGAAGTAGAATTCAACCTGTTGATGAATGACATACTGGTGCCACATGCAATTGTCCACACAGCAGAGAACAGAAAGGTGGGAGAACCATATTCATCTGTTTCCTAAGTGAATGGTATTTGGACACATGTATTTATCATTACAATGAATTAATACATCTATGTAATACTATGAACATATATGTATTTGCTTACATGAAAAATATGTGTTTATCACATTACGACGTGTCTCCACACCACAGGCTGTTTGCTCAGTGTCAGCTGCTAAATGTACGGGATGCTCCTCCTCCAAGCCCTGACGTATGTCGGTTTCTAAATTATGGTGGAGTGCCAGATTGTGCAAAATGCAACAAGCAATTACAATATCTGACACTTTAGCAGGCTTATATTGAAGTGCCCCACCAGTTCTATCTAAACACCTGAATCTTATTTTCAGAAGCCCAAATGTCCTCTCTATGACAGATCTTGTAGATATATGTGCAACATTATACTTCTCCTCTGCTTCAGATTGAGGGTTTGCCAACGGGGTCAACAGCCACGGCCTAATTCCGTATCCTGAGTCACCTATAATCCATCGTCCACAAATATGAAACAATTTGTGTTAACATTATTACATACAACATTTAATAGAAAAACAAGAGTTGGTTGTTAACACATCATAATATGTACTCACCCACCAGCCAACCAGGTCCAAAATAGCCTTGTTCGAAAGCATGGAAGACTGACGAGTTTCTCAGGATAGAGGAATCATGACTGGAACCAGGGAATTTGGCTACCACATGCATAATATTCATCGTGGCATCGCATACCACCTGTACATTCAGGGAATGGTAGTGCTTACGATTGCGGTAAGCATGCTCACTCTGACTAGGTGGGATCAAAGCAACATGGGTGCAATCTATTGCACCCATCACACATGGTATCCCGGCTATGGCATAAAAGCCATTCCTCACTTCCAGCACTTCTGTGTGCTCTGTAGGAAAATGAATATAATTCCTAGCGCATCTATTCAGTGCACATAGAAACTGGGTAAAGGCCCGCGAGAATGTAGATTGCGAGACCCCACCCACTATGCCCACAGTTGTCTGGAATGACGCGGAAGCAAGATAATGTAATGAGCACAGCATTTTAACAAGCCCAGGGACTGCCTGACCTCTGGCTGTCACAAAATCTAAATCTACCCATATCTCTTCATAAAGAGATAAGATTGCTGCTGAACTCAAATGATACCGACGTATGATCTCCTCCTCACTCATCCCATCTAACATGGTTCTCTCCCTGTACAAACGTGGACGAGGCACAACTTCTCTCCTCTCTCTTCTCCTCTCATCTCCTTGCCCTCTCCCTCGCCCTCTCCCTCTCCCTCTCCTCTCCGCGTCCTTGTCCCTGTCCCTGTCCCTTCCTTGCCCTGTGGCATCCTGTCCCTCAGCTAGCCTCTCCTCCAATAGAATCTTCCTCCGTCTCATGAACAATCGTATCATTTTCAGGTCTGTAGCTGTCAATGCGCAGGTAATTGCCCTCCTTTAAATACTTATGTGATGATGTCACATGACTTGATGAAGTGCAAGGTGTTACATTAACATATCCAAGTTGTTAACTCCAAACGGGTATCCAGTACAAATTAAAAGGATTATTAATGTGTGTTCACCAGGCAATCATGATATTTGACAATGATGTAACGTTAAGCTTTGTACAACAATTTATTTGCAAGTATTTATGGAATGTGCAATGCATGTACAATTTCTGAACGCAACACTCAGTCATTTTATTAGGATACAACCATGACATTGACGTTGAAAAACTACGTTGCAACATGTATAATTTCGCATGTTATTGTCACATATTCACATGAACTAAAACTAATGTGAATATGCATAATTTAATCACATCAGGATACTTGCTATTGATTATGTTTCAATCGTCTAAAAATGAGTAACTATTATAGATCTGTGTATAACTTTGCATGAACTGATTATAATGCATCGTGTACAATGTAAACATGCAATGTTATTGAGTGTCCAATTGCGGACGTCATAAAAAGAGGGAGGTCACAAACTACATGTAAACATGAAAAAAAACCGTTACATTTACATTTGATCATGCGTTACACATTCAAAGCATTCTATAATGTATACCAACATTACTATACGCTGGATCTGTTAGATGTGTGAAATCTGTTACATCATATAATAAATTGAAGCACACTTAAGTAACATGTTTCATATGATGTGACCTCTTCCTTTAAGAGTGTACTATGGGAGTTTCCCTTGAAACATAATAACATTAAGACTAATGTGACACGCAAAACATCATAACATAGACAAGTACAATGTTCTGCCAATAATAAACGTAAGCGGTGACACGATGAAATGAATCACATCGACACTGTAATGCCAAGCACATTTTTATTATGAGCAATAGAACGTAAACACTCCTATAATGTTATAAGTCCCCGCTCCATTGACTCCATTGATGTAGAGATGAGCTATTTTTTCTAAGTGCCGTCCCGGCAACCTTGCCGATCCTTCTCCCCTCCAACTTGCCAACTTTAGTTGGCGGGACAAATTGCCGTAGAAATCTCAATTTTAGAGTGCCGATCAGCACTGATAAGCTGATCGGGGCTACTAGAATAAAGCCGATTTGAAAAAGTGGCGAAAAGTGCTGATAAGTGGGTTATCGGCAGCCGCCTGCCGATAAATTCTTATCGGGAAGACAAAATGCCGATTTTGGCCACTTATCGGCGCTTACTGAATAGCAAATGCAAATTTCGCGGGAAAATGTCAATAAAAGCCTTATCGGCGCTTACTGCATGAGGCCCTACATTTTTAAAAGACAATCTTCTGGTGCTTTGCACCTTTCTGGACATTATCCCATGTTCCTATACCCGTAAGTGTAATTATTAAGTGTATTCTGCAGTTGTCGCGTGTTTGCCTATCAAGGGAATAAATCTCAGTTTATTTTGCTCAACCTGTTCTGCTCAATCAGGATCCACGAAATATAAATGTGTTATTAAGTGCGTCTCCCGTCACAGCCACGGCCACCACTGTCGCATGACCCTGCGTGGCAGTGGCACTGAAGGCACATAGGCTTGCCACATCTGTATGAGTTCCGCAGGTCTTCAATGGATAAGGCATTGGCTGATGAGGATGGAGTTGCGGCATTCTCAAGTCAGTAAGGTACCAGTGGAAGAGCTACAGGTTTGATAAGCAACTTCATAGAAAGATTGGAAGAGGAAGTATGTCTTATGTACAGATAAATAGGGAAGGATCTAAAAAGACTTAAAGGAGTAATCCCCCCTAACTAACCTCTATTTTTTTTACACTTCTGGAATGCGGGGGGGGGGGGGGGGCTGTCTGACCTGCACTATTTTCAGCTCTGGGGACCACCCAGTTCTTGCTGGTGAAGTTACGGTAATCCATTTTATAGCAACTACAATTCATTGCTCACAAAAAGAAACCCATGATCAGAGTGCATGCGCAAAGTTATTAACTTACCGCCGGCAAGGGGAAAATGAGCGTCTGGTACTATAACTGAGGGCCTGGCTAAAAGTGACCAAAGAGTGATATGGGAGCCCCTGCTGCGGCCACAATGAAGTAAATCTGTGAAAGGTGCTCTGGGTATATATTCAATACTAGAGGATAGAGAGGCTCCCTCTCCCACGTGCACGCGTAGACCAGGGATTGCACCCGCATTGATATCAGTGACCGCGAGTGTATGCGGCAGTCTGCCTGTGCTACAGTATACAGGCTACCAGTGCCCCGATGGACACTACAAGCCTCTGAATGAGGATATCTATAGGGAAAGTGTTCTGTACTCACAGTAGTATTTAGCACAGTTCCTGGGGGCTGCGCTAGTGCACATGGTTGTATTTCACGGCAGCCCTATGGTTACACTGTTTCTGTGCACTATGCAGTACTATTTGCTCCTCTGAAACATATCGTGTTTATGGTATACACTTAGGTGTCAGTGCCTTCTGGGTTAGGTGTTTTTTACCATCTCTGCAACGCAGTATCAGACCTCTGACTTATGCTATATATGTGTATATAAAACACCATACAACTAGCTCAATAGGTTACCTGAGGTCACTTCGGCACCGTGCAAGGCACACTATTATCATACAGAGGAGCAATCAACATACTTTATAGTTCACTGGTATATATAGTTTATTTGTTTATATATTTATCAGTTATTACTGGTCACTCTACCCTACTTCACCTTGGTATATGCAGACTCTGCCCTAAGGTGACCAGTAGTTTGAACATCTACCTGAACACACCCTATAGTATCCCTTTTAATACACAGGTCCACACTTGGATTTCTGTGTTGTCTCGTCAGGTGTGTGTGATCTGGAATTACCAAACACACACAATTATCTGTGATCCTGAACCTATACGGCTGTCAGTACTATGGATCTACCTACCTGCAGCACGTTGTTTTAACACCCATTATTTTATATGTTGGTATTAATAAAGTTTATGTTTTAATTCATTCACTTATCACCAGAGGGTGAACCTGAATGCTAATCTGGGTTCTCTCTCTCTATCCTCTAGTATTAAAAGTGACCAAAGCCTGTAGTAATGGGTACTACACTGTAGGTTGTATAGGGAGAAGTATTAGCAACAACAGAGGAAAGGAGGTGGTGATGTAACCTACAAGTCATTAGACTTCACCTGGAGTTATCTGTCCTTTTCAGGACATCTAAAGATGTGCAGATGTATCAGAATCTATTACCACTGTTAATGCAGCTAATCCATCGAATAAGGAATTACATAATGTGTGCTATCTTCTTATCCAATGTTCTCAAGTACACTGCGTGTATGGGTAAATTAACATCTACTACATCTGCAGAGAGGAAAAGAGGACAGGTATAAAGTTCTCAATGTGAGCTCTCCTGAAAAGAGGAGAGGAGGGTGTGATACAAACTTTCAAGTGCCTAAAGACCATACCTCAAAACAGGGATGCTCAAGCCCCCCCCCCCCCCCAACAGCTCAGGTTTTCAGGATATCTCTGCTTCAGCACAGGTGGCTCAATCAGAGGCTCAGTTATAGACTGAGCCTCTGATTGAGCCACCTATGCTGAAACAGGGACTGATTAAGTCATCTGTGCTGAAGCTCAGATCCTGAAAACCTGCCCTGTTGAGGGGGGGGGGGGAGGAGGAGGAATGGAGTTGATCACCCTGCCTTAAACTGAAGGGCACATGTGGCTGGGAAGGTGGAAGCTCAGAGGACATGCGTGTGAAAATACTTCCCTACTGAAAGAGAAGAAAAAGTGACTGGGGACACTATAGAAAATAATTTTTAAAAATGTCCTGTTTTATGACATATAATGAACTCCTAGGGGTTCTATAGCAAGGACAGAATAAAAAAAAAACGTTTGACATCAGGTTTAAGTCTATGTGGGAAACGTGGACAAAGTAGATGGGAAAAATGTTTTTTTTTTTAAATACATTTCTATATTGACTCGATGGATGCACTTTCAAAGGAGGAATAAAGATAACATATATTTGTACCTATTTACTATAATACAAGGCATTTAAGAATATATTATTTGTATGAACTTTAATAATGGCATCACAATAATGATGATCATATATATTTCTGTGTGTGTTTTAATTGATGTCTGTGGATAGATGTTTATACACCTGTATGTGTAACTTTTATATTCTAAAGTATGCTATTGTAGTAATATTGCTATATTTTACCTGTTTTGGTTCTCTGAAAGTGCCTGTGGGATTGTATTGTCTTATATGGGCATTTTCAGAGCTGGTGGTGATGTCATCTACAAACACAGCATGAAAGAAACATTTACTATTTGACATGTACTGTGCTTATTAATACGACAGTGACTTCTCACATACATGTACAGTCATGTTGGCATGCGCTGCCCTCGGATACACCCACACACTGCTTGTTAGTTTCTCATCTACAAAGTTACTCTTACTTATCGCTGAAACTCCTTACAATAATCCTTGAGGAATAAGAAATGCTGTGGGAGAGAGATGGAGAGTTATTTATTTATTTATACAATGTTTTACCAGGAAGTAATACATTGAGAGTTACCTCTCGTTTTTAAGTATGTCCTGGACATAGTTAATGACAAATAATACATGGTTACAAATACAGTTACATCAATGAGCAGGGTATACATTATATACAATACATTGCATGCACAGCTAGAGGAGATGTATATTATAGGCGTATGCAACAGTTACAGACCAGATTAAAATGTGTGAAAGCCTTAGTTTTGAAAGAACTTAAACTGGTGGAGGATGTGAAAGTCTTCCGGTAGGTTGTTCCAGTTTTGGGGTGCACGGTAAGAGAAGGAGGAGCAGCCGGATACTTTGTTGAGCCTTGGGACCATGAACAGTCTTTTGGAGTCAGATCTCAGATGATAAGTGCTGCATGTGGTAGGGGTGAGGAGCTTGTTCAGATAGATGGGTAGCTTGCCCAGAAAGTATTTGAAGGCAAGACAGGAAAGGGGAACTTTGCGCCTAGACTCAAGTGAAGACCAATCTAGTTCTTTGAGCATTTCGCAGTGATGTGTGTTGTAGTTGCATTGGAGAACGAAATGACAAATTGAATTGTAGAGGGTGTCAAGTTTGCTAAGGTGGGTTTGGGGTGCTGAGCCATATACTATGTCTCCATAGTCGATAATTGGCATTAGCCTGTGCTGTGCGATACGCTTTCTGACCAGCAGGCTTAGGGAGGATTTGTTCCTTTAAAGTACATCTAGTTTGGCATAGGTTTTGGATGTCAGGGTATCAATATGCATTCCAAATGTTAAGTGGGAGTCCAACCATATGCCCAGGTATTTAAAACTAGTTACAGGAGTTAGGGTGGTGTTAGCGTTGGTTCTGATCTGGAGCTCAGTCACTGCAAGCTTTAAAAATTTAGTCTTGGTCCCAAATACCATTGTTACAGTCTTGTCAGTGTTTAAAAACAGTTTGTTTTGTGAAATCCAGTTTTCGAGTCTCAAAAAGTCAGACTGAAGTATGTGTTCAAGGTCAGAGAGGCTATGGCTGTGCGCATATAGGAGTGTGTATCTGCATACATGTGTATTGAAGCTTCCTTGCAAGCTGTGGGAAGATCATTGATAAACACTGAGAAGAATAGAGGCCCCAGAACAGAGCCTTGCGGGACGCCACAGGTGATATCCAAGGGGTTGGAATTAGAGCCTGAGATAGACACATGTTGGGATCTACCTGATAGGTAGGACTGAAACCAGTTTAAAGCATGCTGCCCTATTCCAGAGCTCTGGAGTTTGTTAAGCATGATAGCATGATCAACAGTATCAAAAGCCTTTGCAAAATCTAGGAATATTGCACCAGTGAGTTGACCCCGTTCCATTCCACACTGGATTTCATTACAAACTTTTAGCAGGGTAGTTACGGTAGAGTGTTTGGGGTGAAAGCCAGATTGGAATTGGCTAGGGAAATTTGTCTTGGTATAGTAATTGCTTAATTGGGAGTGGACACATTTTTCCATGACTTTGGATAGGATTGGGAGAAGGGAGGTTGGCCTGTAGTTTGAGACAGTGTTTTTGTGTCTGGAAGCAGGGCTCACGCAACACCTCCTTAACTGCCTCGGAGGTTGTTGCTGCCGCCCCTCGCTCCCCGCTGGCGTGTCCTCGGCGTGGGACTCAGCGATCTCGCCCGACACCGATTCTTGCGTCCGCCATCTTGACGGGGCGTCAAGGGTCCCCTTTGTCGGGGATCTTACACAGCGCGCGCCTCCAGCAGTAATTTATTCACTCCTCTGGTCTTCTAGCCACGCCCCCCTAGTACAGCTGCAGCCCCGCTCCTACTCTCACACTCTACAGCTGATCACAGGCAAGGATCACAGCCTGCACCAGTCACAAGGCGCTCCACGGCACCCCCTCGCTCTGCCTCCTTCCCTGATTGGTCTCTCCACGTATATTACCCCTTTACTCCCTGGGAATCATTGCTCTGCATAGCTTCTGCTAGTTGGGCTAGTATTCGTGTGTGCTCTTGTTCTTCGTGTTCTTCAGGTTTGACCCGGCTTGGCTTTCTACTCTTCCTCTGGCTCTGGACCCCGGCTTACTCCTCACGACGCAGTCTCTCTCCGCCCTTCGATCTCGGCTCACTCCTCTACCTCCCGGACCTCTGGCACCCTCGACCCCCGGCTACGGCAATCACCACGATTCTTCTACCTCCGGACACGGCAAGTACCTTTGGTTCTATTACTAAAGACTCCTGGCCTGGCAACTAATTACCACACTCCGGACACGCCCCTCTGCTGTCGGTGCGTGGTATTATACTTTCCACCTCAGTCTTGGGACGGGTCTGGTCTGCGGGTAGCACTACCGTGACATTTTGTCCCCACTTTTGAAGATTGGGACAACTCTGGCAGTTTTCCAGGTCTTAGGGATATGGCCTACAGACAGGATAGAGTTGACTATGGAAGCAATTGGTTTGGCAATTGCTGGGGCACCAAGCAATTACACAGAGAGATGGAGAGTTACACAGAGAGATGGAGAGTTACACAGAGAGATGGGGAGTTACACAGAGAGATGGAGAGTTACACAGAGAGATGGAGAGTTACACAGATAGATGTAGGCTCCTAGGCAATACGCTTCTCCAGGTCAGGATAAGGGTTTGAGCTCAATTCATAGCAATGGAAGCTCAGAGTCGTCAAGGGCTGTAAAGACAAGAGAAGTGAAAAGAGTAACACTCCAAAATAGTGGTTAATATTTATTCTGAATAAATATTAACCATTTGATCACTATTTTGGAGCGCTATCCTTATCCTTTAATTTCTATGGGATTTCCATTGAGGTTTAGCACCCGCAAGTACTGTATCTTTAATTTTAACTGGGTATATACCTCTATATATTTTGGACTGTAGAGAGAAGAACGTAGAGTAACGCTTTGGGAAAGGAGTTCCCTGTGTAATAGCTCAAATGTTCACCGCAGGTGGCTTGTCTTCTGTATAAGGCAAACGGTGTTATGTTAGGTGATTAGTTTTCTGCATAATGCCACATATAACTACAGTAAGTGGAGTTCATTGTATAATGGGACACACAGCTGCTTTAGGTGGGGAGTTTATTGCATACTGGGGCCCATAGCTGCTCTAACACCCAGATTCATCACGCTCTATTATTGGTTAATATACCCCAAATGGGAGTTAACTCATGTTTACTTGAATGAGTTTGTTCAGGTGTGTTAACCATTAAGGGAGCTTGATAAATGAAACCCTGAGTGAGGAGGTTATTGTGTAATGGCACACATAGCTACTCTTACGCCAGGATTTACTAAGCGCCAATGCATGGTATCACACCCTTATATATATATATATATATATATATATATATATATATATAGCACATGGGACTCTAGCAGAATAGTTCTCTCTCACCCCCTCAATACACTACTCTAGGTAAGACATTCCCAGCATAATGGCATACATACACATAGCTACTGTGGATAAGGCTGCGGCCTCAGTGCCTGCGCTGCACGTGTGCCTGCACGGCTGGCAGCGCGTGCAGCCGAGTCCCCCGGTCTGCAGTGAGCTGCAGAGGGAAAGACAGGGGGGGGGGGGCATGATGGGGGCGTGATGGGGGCGCGGCCGTGACGTCACCCGGCAGGTTTGCCCTCATTGGCTGAACTGCCGGGGGCCGTGGCCTAGCGCTCCGTTGCGAGTCCTGCTCTCAATTTTCTTGTCGCGGGCGGCTCTTGTCCCTGCAGCGTCCGCCACAGCGGGTGCTGCAGTAGCCAGCGGGGACCTGGCCTAAGGAGTTCATATACGGTAATGGTTACTTTAAGCGAGCAGTTAATTGATTAATGGGACACATACTATACAGTAGGTACACAAGGTGAGACGTTCACTGACCGATTAACTGTAGAAAGAGCAGGAATGGACACACAGGGTGTAACAGCGCAGGCTAAACATTGGGGCTAAGGAAAGGTTATAAATCTGTGCCTATGTCATTTCACTTCCCCTCATTGCTCTAAATACAGTAGATGAGTCTTTTCCCCCCACTCTCTTCTTACTCAGAGAGATAGCAGGCAACGACCTAAATGTCCCAGATACTATGACAACTAAAGTATTATTCACTGGCTTTTATGGCGTGGATTAAAAGGAAAGTGATCCACTGTACGGGCCAATTGCGTTTTATTGCCGTTATTTCTTATCTCACTTTATATTCTCTTTGGAGGGTTTCCGGGCTGGAACTAGTGGGTTTTTGCCAAAATAACCAAGGCCTCAGAATAGATGATCAATCCACAGTAATTACTCTTTATACTGTACCTGGAGATCCTGCTCTTGTTGGCATCTGAACACACATTTCATATCAACATATATTCTTTATTTTTTATATGCTACTAGCTTATGTGCCCGGCTTCGCCCGGGGAATGTAATATTGAATACATGTCCCCCCCCCTCCTGCTGCCGGCACATCTCCCCGCGCCCCCCCTCCCGCTGCCGGCACATCTCCCCGCCTCCCCCCCCCCTGCTGCTGGATGTAGTGCGGGGTGAGATTTGTCTCTATGTGTGTGTGTGTGCGTCTGTGTGGTGTGTCTACCCTCCCCTGGCCGTGAACATGTCCCCCCCGCCCTCCCGCTGCCGCACATCTCCGCAGCGCCCCCACCCCCCTGCTGCTGGATGATGCGGGGTGAGATTTGTCTCTATGTGTGTGTGTGTGTCTGTGTGTGTGTGTGTCTCCCCCCGCTGCCGGAACATGTCCCCCCCTCCCGCTGCCGGCACATCGACCCCGCCCCCAGCCCTCCCGCTGCCGGCACATCTCCCCGCCCCCCCCCACCCCCCTGCTGGCGGATGTAGTGCGGGGTGAGATTTGTCTGTAAGTGTGTTGTGTTTCTGTGTGTGTTTTGTCTCCCCACCGCTGCCGTAACATGTCCCCCCCTCCCTCTGCCCAACATCTTCCCCGGGCGCGCTGCGTGGCCCCCCCCTTGGTACATCTCCCCTCGCTGGCGCACTTATTCCCCCCCCCTCCCCATTGTAATCCCCTCTCCCCCCACTGCCGGCACATATCCCCCCACCCCTCCGCTTTTTTTTAAGGTATTTCGTTAATTTCGGGTAACCCCTATCTTATGACATGTTCGACAGGGTAATCACAAAATGCCGTGTACAGTAGGTATAAATAATAACCTAACTCATACTTTGAATAAACAATGTGTATATATTTTGTAATTATTTTGGTTATAACATCACTCCCCCCTGTATCTCACATCACCTCCCCCCTGCATCTCACTCACCCCCACACGGATCGAAGTCCTCGCTCTCTCTCCCCTCATGTCCCTTTCTCCCATCCTTCCCTCTCCTCTCCTCCGCCTCTCTCCTCTCCCCCCTTTCTCACTACTCTCACTCCCTCCCCCCTCTCCTCTCCTCATGCCCTCACCTGCGCCCCTTCCTCTCCATCCCTTCTTTTCTCCTCTCCCTCTTCTCCGCCCACCCTCTCCTATCCCTTCCCCTCCCTTCCCTCTCCTCCTCCTCTCTCTCACACAATCACATGTCATACACATCACACATCACACACACACACATCACACCGTCACAATCACACACACACACGTCACACACAACACACAAACGTCACCACACAAGCACACGTCACACACACAATCACATTCACGTCACAACACACACACAATCACATGTCACCTCACAACTTCATGACACACACGCCAACACCACAGTCACACACACCAGTCACACACACACAAGTCCACAGTCCACACAGTCACAGTCACACATCACAGTCACACGCACAGTCACACACCACAGTCACAACACACAGCACACTGCATACACACAGTCACAGTCACACACACCAGTCACATGTCCTGTCACATGTCACAAACACTGTCACTGTCACTGACACAACACACCACACACACACAACACATACACACTACACACCACACCCACACACACACACACCACACACACACACACACACACACAACACACACACACACACACAACACACAACACACACCACACTGTCAAACACCACACTGTCACACACACACATTCGTAGCTCACAGGCCAAGATCTCCCTGTTTAATCAGGGACCGTAATGTGATGTTATCTAAAACCGGGATGGATGTTATGTTCCCTGAGTTAACGTACGTGTCCAGGGGCGGAACTACTCATTGGGGGCCCCGGTGCCAAAACTCCAAAGGCACCTCTGCCTGGGCAACTGCCCAGCTTTGGTTCCGTGTGATGGCTGCTACAGGAGCATCCTCTTCAGCATAAGAACAATAAAGTGCCTCAGGTTTTTGCCGAGCAAGATGTCAGTGTCTAAGCCAGGCAACACACCGACATCCCTCACCCCTTGACCGACTCCCCAGTCAAGGAACACTCGGGCGACTTGTAGGGACCTGGGTGAACCATCCTGCATTGTCACCTACATCCCCAATGGGAACCGTGGCTATGAGCAACGACGTCCCATACCTCCTGCTGAGTAGGCTCCACAGTGTCTGGGAGAACAAAGAGTCTCCCCCGCGGGGAGCCTTGTCTCTGGACCTGGTTCTCCGCCCTTCCCCACTTACCAGATGGCCCGAACCTCGCATCCCTTTTGATCCATTATCTCTATGCAGGCATCTCGGCTAATCAAGTCACCGGGACTGCCTACTTAGAGTGTGAGGATTCGCCATCCTGATGGCCGGAACTCACCTCCCCATCCTACTCCTTCAGGCACTCAGGATGCGCGATGCCACGGCGGTCCTGCTGCGGGTTCCGCCTCCAATCTCCGCCTCCGCTCTGACGTGCGTCCTGCTCGTTCATCCAGCCTCCGCTCCTGATCGGTTCCCAAGCTCCGCCCCGCTCTGACGACGGACATGCGCGATGCACGAGTGACGCGAGATAAGGATACCATTCACTGACGTTGGTGCCGCGCGCGGAACAGGTCTCCTCTGGAACCGCCTCCAGACTCTGCTCTCGCTCACGCGGTGCACGAGTGACGCACGATCGGGTGGCCACCCCCTGATGTCGGTGATGCACGCGGGATGTAGCTCCACCCCCAGGTCTAATCAGGCTGCACAATAGGGCGCACCTGTGCGACCTAGCAGTGTCTTCCTTCTGGTTCCGCCCTGGCTTCCCATTGGAGGGAGGTTCCTTAAATACCTGCCTTGCTCATTCTCTCATTGCTGAGCATAATCTTGTGTGACGCCGTGTCTTGCTGCATCCTGCCTTGTTCCTGCTGCTGCCCGACCCTGCTACATTATTGGACTCCGCATCTCTCCTCTCCTGACCCGGCTAATGTACAACCATCCTGAATTTTCTATTCCTGACCTCGGCTATCCTCGCAACGATTACTCTCCACTCTCCAATCCTGACCGTGGCAAAGTACCCCAACGATCCGTTACTCTCCAATCCAGACCCGGCAAGTATAAACGACTACTCTACCTTCTATACTCCTGACCCGGCTTACAAGTCCATTCTACACTCTAGGCGCGCCCTCGCGGTTGTGGGTTGGCGTGTATACAATTCTCTAACTCAGCCTCGCCGCCGCGTCTGGTTTGTGGTGAGCTACGTGTTACATAGAGATGAATACACATTTTAAAACACATTTCTTTCTCTAACCTGGGTTCGGGAATTTGGATGATAAAACTTGGCTTTTGCTGCCAAGTTTTAAAACCAAGTTTCAATCATTTGCTGGCTGGGCATCATTAATAGAGAAACATAACGGGATCATAATGCATACGCGTACCCGCAAATCAGACGCGATTCGCGGGTAAAATTATGAGACAACCGGTAACTTTGTCCCGGAACATTTTATATACAGTTGAACCCTTTTTGCCCCCTGTATCAACTATTAAAGTCCCACTCCCGAAGTCCTAGTTTTGTAGCTAAAACACATAGAGGGTCAAAACACACACATTGTCCCCGGCTTATTGTGCTGATAAGCCGTCGGGGACCCACGTTTTTTGGGGTAGCTAGCCAGGCTTCACCTTAATTATGAAGGCTGACTCTCCACCACTGTCACAGTCCTTGCTCCAATTTATGTCCTATGTACATCCCCTTGCAATTGGGGAAGTGTGAGAAGGAGGAGTTAGGAAGGAGTCACAGCAGAAGTGGCCAACTCCACTCCTCAAGGGCCACCAACAGGTCAGGTTCTAAGGATATCCCCGAACCGCACAGGTGGCTCAATCAGTGGCGCAGTCAAAGTCAAAGACTGAGCCACCTGTGCTGAAACAGGGATATCCCTAATTCCTGACCTGTTGGTGGCTTTTGAGGACTGGAGTTGGCCACCCATACAAGTTATAATGAGATGTACCAAATCTTATGTATAACCTTTTTAAATCTGTATAAAAGAAAACTGTTCCGGTTCAAAATGTTGTTGTCACTTTTTGACTTTCAACAACCTGCAACGGATTTAGGACGCTACAGTATACTATACGTTTGCTGTAACTATGCAGTGAAACATGGTGTAAATGCACCAGAACATACTTTCTCTACTGTCAATTATCACCCCTTTTTAGCATTTCCTAAATGAGTGTGTCTGAGCTGGAGAGAGCAATGGCTGCTTAAGAAATATGCATCAAATATAGTCCACAGTATGACAAGCGATGGAGAGTTCTCCTCTCTTCCTCAGGTCAGCCATACTGACTTCCATGAGCGTAACTCAGAAGTAATTAAAAGAAAAACAAGATAGACATTGAACGCAGATGATACAGAGAAGGAATAAACAGTCAGGGCAATAAATGGATGAATGATACAGTGAGACACAGGACCATCCATCCATCAGCAGTGTGCAGGGGTGTGGGGATGCAGGGGGGTTGAGGGGGGTTAATTGTAACATTCACAGAGAGGCAGGAAGATGCATTACAAGAAAATATGCTAGTACTGTAGGTTAAAAACAGCATTAAGTCCTCTTGTTTTACCATCATCTTTGTAATGTATCTCCCTGCCTGTGAATTTTAGAGTTAACCCTCTCTCCCCCCTCCCGCATCCCCACCCCCTGCACACTGCAGATGGATGTAGGGTCCTGTGTCTCACTGTCCTCTAAAAAGAACATTACTGCTGTCAGAAGTTTGCCAAAGAGCACATACAGTAGATGATCCACACGGCTTCTGGAACAATGTTCTCTGGACAAACGAGTTAAAAGAATAAATGTTTAGCCTCAATGAGAAACGTTATCTTTGGGGAAAACCAAATCCACGTTCGAACAGAAGAACCTCATCCCAACATTCAAGCATAGTGGTGGGAGTGTGATGGTTTGGGGCTGCTTTGCTGCATCAGGACCTGGATGGCTTGGCATCATTGATACAACCATGAATTCCGTATTGTATCAGAAGATTCTAGAGAATGTCAGGCCATTCGTCTGTGAGCAGAAGCTGAACAAAAGTGGGTCGTGCAGCAAGACAATGATCCTAAACATACAAGCAGATCTGCAAAAGAATGGCTGCTGAAGAAGAAATTCTGCATAATGATTTGTCTATACGTATGCGAAATGACGTCAGTGGGAGTGACTATGCAATGATGCTAGTTTCACAGATGTTTAATCACTTTAAGGTATACTGTATAAGCAATGTAAGGAGCACACTTTTGTATCTTGACACAGATCTAAGTAACTAACTGAAACGTTGATTAGCTTGAATACATTTTGTATTTTTTGTATGAGTCCTCTGGAGTGCTGCTCTTCAGGAGATTTAAACCCAATAGATAAATTAATCGACACAGACAAACGGGAATTTATGCAATTCCAAGAATTCGCGAAGAAGTGGGATATCCCCCCAAATAATCTATTTTCACACATGCAGATAATCAACAATTGCAAAAAATGGATACATTTCAATGCACATACTGTATACTCCAAAACAACAAACTAGATAATTACTTCAACCAAACAACGCATAAAATATACCCTTTCATAAATATATAATCTCATTAGAGACCAAGACGGAGGGCACCCACTTGAACACCCTTAAATCATAGAGAACAGATTTTCCTGAAATCCAAAATATGGAACAACTGCTACGGGGAAATCAGAGAATACATAAGCTTATATTATCGTTGTTAACTTGTAATTATTCTTTTTGGATTTTTGATCCTTTGCGGATGTAGAGTGAGTGAGATATTTTCAATGTCAATTGTATTATATGGATTGTTTTCAATCTGTCTATGGTTCTAAACCAATCCAGCACTAGCTGTGGATATATAAGGGTGGGAGTAACTGTGTGATGTCATCCCCTGATGAAGCATGGTTGCGTGCGAAACGCGTTGAGGTTTTACACCAGTGTATGTCATCTTGATTGTATGGATGGACGCTGCTTCGGGTCTAGTGCTCTTCGGCTGGTTCAGGGACCCAGGGCACCCAGTCTCTGTGCAACAACACCAACGAATCATGGAACTTACCTTTGGTGCTCAGTAATATATTTAACATTTTGAGTTTCAGAAACTACTTTTTTTAATCAAACTTCATATTTACTTATCTTTGGTAAGTTCAAAAGGATGTGACATCACTTTAAGGTATGACGCATACATCCTTTTGAACTAATGTGACCTATCACATGGTACAGCAACCAATGGGATTGTCTTCAATCCCATTGGCTGTAATACCATGTCATATAGCCATGTGGTTTTAAGGATATGATGCACCTCTCTTGGAGATGACGTCACATCCTTAAAAAAAAAAAAAAAAAGAGGCAGGCACATGATACAGCGTCCAATCGGATTGGAGCTGTACCATCTGACCATAAAATGTGACGTCACAGGCCTTATATAAGGCCTGTACATCTCATTTAACCTCAAGAAGCTGACGAGGCAACATCCTGTTGTGGATTTACCATGGGGTTTTAGATTGACAGATGAAGAAAGAAGATTAAAGAAAAGAAGAAAATAATGACAGATGAAGAAAAAAGTCGGTGATAGAAGATAAAAAGAAGATTTTTTTTACCTGATGCTAGTCATCAAGGTGGATGGCGTTGGATTGCGGGTGATGACGTCGTGGTACGAGAGATTGCAGATACAACGGGATTCAGAGGGTGAAGACTTCTAAAGGTAAGAGAAATATTGAATGTATGTAAATGTCTTTTTTTCAGATTTTTTCATTGTATTTATTTATTTTTATGCATTTGCTTGCCCATTGACTGATAATGTATTAATCTGTGCCCTTTATGGTACAGATAATACAGTGACAGCCAATGCATTTTTGGGCAAATGCTTGTTTTGAATTGATAGAAAAATTAAATTTGTTTTTATTGTTTGGATTCAATTGTTTGGATTTTGGATGACTTGTTTTTAGTACATTTTAGGATTGGTTAGCGTTTAAAATTAATTATTTGTTTTTTTGGCTACTGATTTAAATTCATTAATTGTTTTGTTTGCTAGTGTATAAAATGAATTAATTGTTTTGTTGGTTAGTGCTTTTATTTATGAAATTGATTGGTTGGCTAGTGCTTTTATTTAGTAAATTGATTGGTTGGCTAGTGCTTTTATTTATTTAATTGGTTGGCTAGTGCTTTTATTTATTAAATTGAATGGCTTGTGCTTTTATTTATTTATTTAATTGTGGTGTTTAGGTGCTATAGTGGCTTATCATGCCCATATTATATGGGTATGATGTACCACTATGCCATCATGGTACAGCGGGTGGTATAGTGGGTCCGGGGATGGTGGGTGGTTAGGGGGGAGGGTGGGTTTACCCCTTAATTACTATAGGGTTATTAACCGCTAAGGTGGATTAAGGTGTTTAGGGGCCATTAGATTGTATTTTTTCTCTTACTTTCTGGCAAACGGGAGGCACTAAGCACCTGGGTATGCCGATCGGAGAGAGGTCCCTCACATGACTGGCAGGGGTAAGTAGAAAGGTTTATTTACTTTATTTATGCTGGCTGGCTAATGTTTTATTTTATAATGTGCAAATGAGCTATTATCCATATTTGGATAATAGTTATTTTGCCCATTACTGTACTGTATGTGTTGGAAAGGGAAGAGGTGTGGGGGGTATATTTATTTCAATGTATTGCACATTTTTGTTTTGGCCACAGGATTGGTACCGCAGGCCAGTGGGGACCTGCGGGGACCACCTGAGGACCAGCAGGGACCACCTGAGAACCAGCGGGGACTCGTGGGGACAACCTGAAGACCCCCAGACACCCACGGGGACCACCTGCGGATCCCCAGTCACCCACGGGGAGAACCCACGGGGACCACCCGAGGGCCCTCAGACACCCAGAAATATTGAATGTATGTAAATGTCTTTTTTTCAGATTTTTTCATTGTATTTATTTATTTTTATGTATTTGCTTGCCCATTGACTGATAATGTATTAATCTGTGCCCTTTATGGTACAGATAATACAGTGACAGCCAATGCATTTTTTGGCAAATGCTTGTTTTGAATTGATAGAAAAATTAAAATTTGTTTTTATTGTTTGGATTCAATTGTTTGGATTTTGGATGACTTGTTTTTAGTACATTTTAGGATTGATTAGCGTTTAAAATTAATTATTTGTTTATTTGGCTACTGATTTAAATTCATTAATTGTTTTGTTTGCTAGTGTATAAAATGAATTAATTTTTTTGTTGGTTAGTGCTTTTATTTATGAAATTGATTGGTTGGCTAGTGCTTTTATTTATTAAATTGATTGGTTGGCTAGTGCTTTTATTTATTTAATTGGTTCGCTAGTGCTTTTATTTATTAAATTGATTGGTTGGTTATTGCTTTTATTTATCAATTAGTTGGCTAGTGCTTTTATTTATTTAATTGGTTGGCTTGTGCTTTTATTTATTTATTTAATTGTGGTGTTTAGGTGCTATAGTGGCTTATCATGCCCATATTATATGGGTATGATGTACCACTATGCCAATCAATGGGTACAGGGTGGGTATAGTGGGTCCGGGATGGGTGGGTGGTTAGTGGGGGAGGGTGGGTTAACCCCTTAATTACTATAGTGGTTATTAACCGCTAAGGTGATTAAGGTGTTAGGGGCCATTAGATTGTATTTTTTCTTGTATTCTTTCTGGCAACGGAGGACATAAACCTGGAGTATGCTGATGAGGATGTCCTTCATGATGGCAGGGGTAAGTAGAAAGGTTTATTTACTTTATTTATGCTGGCTGGCTAATGTTTTATTTTATAATGTGCAAATGAGCTATTATCCATATTTGGATAATAGTTATTTGCCATTACTGTACTGTATGTGTTGAGGGAGAGTGTGGGGGGTAATTTATTTCAATGTATTGCACATTTTTGTTTTGGCCACAGGATGGTAACCGACAGGCCAGTGGGGACCGGCGGGGACCACCTGAGGACCAGCAGGACCACCTGAGAACCAGCGGGACTCGTGGGGACAACCTGAAGACCCCCAACACCCACGGGACCACCTGCGGATCCCAGTCACCCACGGGAGAACCCGCGGGACCACCCGAGGGCCCCTCAACACCCAGAATATTGAATTTTATGTAAATGTCTTTTTTTCAGATTTTTTCATTGTATTTATTTATGTTTGTATTTGCTTCCCATTGACTGATAATGTATTAATCTGTGCCCTTATGGTACGATAATACCTATGACAGCCAATGCATTTTTTGGCAAATGCTTGTTTTGAATTGATAGAAAAATTAAATTTGTTTTTATTGTTTGGATTCAATTGTTTGGTGATTTTGATGACTTGTTTTAGTACATTTTAGGATTGATTAAGCGTTTAAAATTAATTATTTGTTTATTTGGCTACTGATTTAAATTCATTAATTGTTTTGTTTGCTAGTGTATAAATGAATAATTTTTTTTGTTGGTTAGTGCTTTTATTTATAGAAATTGATTGGTTGGCTAGTGCTTTTATTTAAATTGATTGGTTGGCTAGTGCTTTTATTTATTTAATTGGTTCGCTAGTGCTTTTATTTTAAATTGATTGGTTGGTTATTGCTTTATTTATCAATTAGTGGTAGTGTTTTATTTATTTAATTGGTTTGTGCTTTTATTTATTTATTTTATTGGTGGTGTTAGGTGCATAGTGGCTTATCATGCCCATATTATATGGGTAGATGTACCACTATCCAATCAATGGGTACAGGTGGGTATATTGGGTCCGGGGTGATGGTGGTTAGCGGGGTAGGGTGGGTTTAACCCCTTAATTACTATAGCGGTTATTAACCGCTAAGTGATTATGGTTTAGGGGCCATTAGATTGTATTTTTTCTTGTATTCTTTCTGGCAACGGAGGACATAGACCTGGAGTATGCTGATGAGGATGTCCTTCATGCTGGCAGGGGTAAGTAGAAAGGTTTATTTACTTTATTTATGCTGGCTGGGGGTGTATTTATTTCAATGTATTGCACATTTTTGTTTTGGCCACAGGATTGGTACCGCAGGCCAATGGGGACCTTTGGGGACCATCTGAAGACCTGCAGGGACCACCTGAGAACCAGCAGGGACCCTTGGGGACAACCTGAAGACCCACAGACACCCACGGGGACCACCTGCGGACCCCCAGTCACCCACGAGGAGTACCCACGGGGACCACCCAAGGGCCCCCAGACACCCACTGGGACCATCTGAGGACCCCCAGATACCTGTGGGGACCACCTGAGGACCCACGGACACACACAGAGACCACCCGAGGGCCCCAGACACCCGCGGGGACCACCTGAGAACACCCGCGGCCTCTGGTATAAATCATGTGGGGGTAGAGGAGGTGGGTATTAGTGTTTATTGTGGATAGCGGGGGTGGATGAAGGGGGTATTTGGGACTTGGTTAGTAGCGGGAGGTGGTAACCCCTTCATTGCCTTAGCGGCTAACTGCTAAGTTAAAGAAGTTCCCTGTAAATGCATTTTTAATGTATGGGATTCATGCCGGGGTTCTCCTGTGCTGATATTAATGGATATCAGCTCTGGTGTCTCCCGGCATCAATCAGATGCAGAAAAAAAGCATTTTTTTCCTAAGTCCTGTATCGCCGCCTCTCAGCAGCTTCTCACCAGCCTCACGCCAACTTTTCCTGGCGTAGGTTTTTTGTGAAAAACTCACCATTCTAGAGCCGCAATTAGCCTCGATAACCTAATCGCGGCTACTAGAATTGCACGAATTTCAGAACCTGCTGATAAGTGGCTTATCGCCGCTCACCTGGCGTTTTTTTATGACGGCTGAAATTGTTGGCGATTCGTGCCTTTATCGCCCACTTATCGGGGTTTACTAAATAGCAGTAGGCATTTTGGCCAATAAGTGCTCGATAAGTGGCTTATGAACACTTATAGCATAGGTCCCATACAGCCTACATAGGTCTTACAAGGCAGATAAAGTCAAGAGAAGAAGACACAACCAATTGCCCTAAGTGTAAGGAGAAAAGGCTGATATTAAACACTGTCTCTGGACGTGTGAGCATTTCTCCAGATATTGGGATCTAGTGCCAGAATTCATAAACACCTAGGGAGTCTAGGGACCTCATGGGAGAAAGAATAAATCCCACTAATCTTTGCCAATATGGATACAGTACATGGATATCTAGAGGTAAAACCAATAGGACAATAGTGCGACCCACGGAATTAATTTTACTAGCAGCAAGGAAAGTAATCATGATTGACTGGTTGTCTCCCAATCAGACCTTGATGGAAAGCCCACAGTCATTACTGATCGAGCTCATGACCATAGACAGGATAGAAAAGAGCTTAGACACACTCCGCCCGACAGACGACTTTGTGACAAGATGGAACTGGTTAATTCAGGGGGGCGCAAACTTTTTTCCCTGCGCCCCCCTGCCGGCGGTCCCCTCACTCCCGCGCCTACTTACCTGCGCTCCGGCGTCATGACGTCACGTTGCCATAGCAACGTGCCGTCACATGACCTCGCGGCGTCATTTTGATGCCGCGTTGCCATGGTGACGCAGGAAGGAAGCCGCCGGAGCATAGGTAAGTAAAGGTTTACTTAATTTAAGTGCCTTCGGGAAGCAAGCGGGGCCTCTGTAAACCCCGCGCCCCCCCCGCCGACAGTCTCGCGCCACCCTGGGGGTCGGGCTCCCCAGTTTGCGCACCGCTGGGTTAATTGATACTTTAAAAACGCATTTGATGAGCAGCACTATATTTTCTTGCTCGGAAACTACATACTGTAGGGGACCACCTAATACATACAGATAAACGTACATACCAGGGATGATTACAAAAAAGAGAAAAAAGTGCGCAGCGAAAATAAATGCAGCGATAGTGAAATACAATTTGTGAATGTGACAGACTTAAAATTAGATATCCCAAATACCCAAAAGAATATATAATGTGAAAAAAAACACACATACTGTATATCACATGGTCAGTGACATGTACATAACCTTAATAGGCGATAAGAGAACGTCTGCGGCTGTTACACAGAGGTGGCTCAGCTCTTCTCAAATACTTAAAGAGAGCGAAGACAAAAAAACAGCGCACAACGCTCATAGTGTAAGAAAATGTAGTAAAAAAGGTCATAAAAAAGGTAAATGTAACCCCGGTCTCTTTTCAGCCCCAGAGACCCCCCCGTAGTGCTCCAAGGCTCTGCGCCACACCCGGCTAGCGGGGGCCGCCATGACAGGTTGGGCGAGCGTGCGCGTTGGTCGCGCAGGCGCAGTAAGGGTAGCGCACGCGGTCCCAATGCTAAAGAGGTCCTGAGTGGACTACAATTCCCAGCAGCCTCTGGGGATTGCCCTTTCACCCACATCACGTGCAGCCAGACAGCAAATAGGGTTTTGCAGCTTCTCCTGTGGAGGAAGGCTACAATGTTTGGCAGTTGGAGCTGGGAGCAGGAAGGGGGAGGCAGGGTGTAGGGAGCAAGTGGCTCCTACACCAGGTAAGGTAGATCCCCAAGTCCCAGGCAGGCCCCAATCCGTGTTAGGGTAGTGGGTAGGTACTGAGGGACAGCCCCTAGGTTAGGGACCCAGCCCATAGGTGTGAGTGTGCAGTCTTGTCAGTGTCATGGCTGGTAGTGCTGTGTGCGCTGACAAGTAGGCACAGTGTGTGTATGAGTGCAGTGTAGCTGCAGGTTCCATGTGCAGTGCAGTGTTGCTGCAGGTACCGAGTGAGTGCAGTGGGTTGCTGCAGGTACCGTGTGAATGCAGTGGGATGCTGTAGATTCATTGTGTGTGCAGTGCGGTTGCTGCAGGTACCGTGTGAGTGCAGTGGGTTGCTGCAGGTTCAGTGTGAGTGCAGTGGGTTGCTGCAGGTTCAGTGTGAGTGCAGTGCGGTTGCTGCAGGTACTGTGTGAGTGCAGTGCGTTTGCTGCAGAGGTTAGGGAGAGGCTAGTCAGAGGGGACCCGGGTGGTGAAGGGAGAGGTAGTGTGGGTGCAGGGGGTCAGTGACCCACCTGCATAGGACAGGCTACCCCGTAGCCCCTAGGAGTGTTCCCTGAAGACACCAAAGGTTGCTGTGCTGCAGGGACGGCTTATAGTGAGAGCGAGCATCACCCCTTACTGTGTGGACAGCTAGGGACAAAGGGACAAGCGTGCGGAGCGGCTGCTGGCGAGTCGTCGGGGACCAGATGGCTGGACATTGACACCCAGGGGGCAGACCGCTGAATCATGTGACCCTTTGCGAAGAGGTATCGGTCACCGCCGTGACCGGCAGGTACTATATCATCAAGTGCACCAACACCGGTCATCAGGCGCTGATCCCGCCTTAGGCTAAACTCTTTGTAGGAACACTGAGCGAGTGGTTACAAGACTGAGCCTATACCATATAGTATCATACATGGACACGGTGTGTGGGGCACGCGGTGAGGGGACGGAGACGTTGCTCCTGATGAGAGTGGCCGGGCCAGTATGGTTACACGTTAAGGTTATACCGTTAGAGTATAAGTGTACATGTTGTGTTATTGCTACCGTGCATTATTATTAGTAAAACCAGTTACAACCATATGGTGTTGTATATTTCTTGCCATGGGGAATCTCACATCATGGGGATCCTGGGTAAGTGGAGGCGCTGCGCTAAGTAAGTGTATGAGTGTTACCCCAGGCTCCCAGCGAGCGGAGGCTCAGATCTCCTGGAGCCGCAGGTGTTGTACAGTGACCAGTAGTTCCTTTGGGAGGGTTCAGAAAAAGGGCTACATAAGTATTCTGCGTACATCAAAACTTTCCAGGATCGTGTGTACAGCAGTGTAACTGTAGAGACACTCCACGTCACCACACAATGTCACTGTAACGTACGTGCTCGCCACAAACTGGTACCGGACTGCAGGGCTGAGGTGGGGAGACATAAACACCGACCTTAGGCCACGGAGTCAGGTCCGGAGTGCGGATTCCATAGTCAGACATAGCCAGGTCAGGATTGGAGAAGGTAGGGTTAACGTTATCCAGGCAGGGGTCAAGGCAGGCGGCACAGGAGCGGTGGTCGAGGAAACAAGCCGAGGTCATCAACAGGAAATCTTGGGTGAAGGTACTTCAGCACAGGAGGCTAGAACCCTGAGAGAAGCCACGGCAGCGGAGGTGCTTCAGCGAAGGTGCTGCAGTGCGTCAGGAAAAGACCAGGCAAAGGCGAAGTTTGCCAGGAACAAGGAAGCAGCGCCGAGGCTACTATGCAAGAAGCCCTAGGCAGCAAGGGACTAGGCGCAGGATACAAGGCATAAGGAGGCCTAGCAGGCCAAACAGAGAGTCTGTGACAAGCACAGTTACTTGGATTGCAAAGTCTATGTCCAGCAACTTCCTGAGGGCGGGGCAGGAACTAAATAGCACAGGAGGCCAATCAGGCCAGATCTGCACAGGAGGCAGGTGATTGCAGAAGCAGGGAATAGTTTGTCTGGAACCTGCAAAGCTCCGGATGGATGGGCTCCAGCCAAACCCAGGGGCAGATTCCTGACAGTCACAAGCAATCACGACCAGGAGGTATCGGTAGGGAAGTCGCAATGAAACAACTGCAGGCACTAGTGGTAAGACAACTAATGTCCATTAAGAGTGAACGCACTCCTGCCCAGAGTTAGCTCCGATAGTGCGAGGCGGCGGTTGATGACGTCACTCTGTATCACCACAATGCTTGTGGTTAAACGAGATAGGCAAAAAAACAACCAAAAATAAAATTACATGTCAGTGCTTAGGACTCATGAAGTCAGAAAGCATAAAGATAGCATAAAATCCTACGCGTTTCGTAGTATAGCAACTACTTCATCAGGGAATGGTTCCCTGATGGTTCTCTCATGGTTGGGGAGGAGTTATATAGTGCACAGATTATAATGCGATATATCACATTCTGCATCCCTGCCCCAGCTTATACCTTCAGGAGAGTCAGTAGGAGGAGTTGGGGAGGAGTTACATGGTGCACAGATTATAATGAGATGTATCACAGTCTGCGTCTCTGTCCCAGCTTGCACCTTGGGGAGAGTCAGTAGGAGTTGGGGGGAGTTACATGGTGCACAGATTATAATGAGATGTATCACATTCTGCGTCTCTGCCCCAGCTTGCACCTTGGGGAGAGTCTGTAGGAGAAGTTGGGGAGGCGTTACATGATGCATACATTATAATGATGTGTATCACAATCTAGGCCATATACGCAGTGGCGAATCTTAGAACACAGACATAAGCAATGGGGACCGGATTGCTTGTTTTGATAGTAGAAGCACAAACAACACCAATTATTAATTATATTATGCCAAGTGAAGCATCAGAAAAGCTGTCTGGACAGTCCATGATTGTATTTCTCAGAGGAGGCCAGGAGGGCCGAGGAGATAGCTTTGTGCAAGAAGTTCCGTCGTCTCTCTGACAGCGTCATGCCCCTCAGGCCTGGATTTAATTGCTTCTTACTCATCTCTGGCAATTAAACACGTCCGTAAACCATGCTGTTTTTAACCTCCGCAATACTGGAGGTGCCATGCAATCTCCTCAGAAGTTAGGGAATAAGATCTTTAGTGTGTGAAGCGGTGTAGGAATTTGTTATGCTACAGGCATCTCTGACAGTGAGCAGTTAAATGAAAACACTAAGTACTACTCTACCGCACCAAGGGGGCTATTTAAGAAAGTAATTACTGTATATATATATATATATATGTGTGAAAAACAGACAGTGAATCCCTGCGCTTCTCCCTTTGGGATAGCAATAAATGGGGAATAAATATATATATATGGTGTAAAAATCTATATGATAAAGGAGACTTTTGGTTTACATCCTTTGATCAAATAATGCCAAGCCTGCTAACCACGTCAAGGTAAGTTTCTATAGCAGGTCCCTATGCTAAATGCATACTAATGTTATGTGAAATAAACCCAGAAGTGGTTAATATATACAAGCATATGCTTATATAACATAGTATATACCAGTTAAGGTATTTGTATGGCCAATCCCTTCGCCAGCTGCATGCTGCTTCTATGGAGAAGCGCGGCGATTATATATTTGTTTTACATTTTCTGTTAGGCCGATTTTAATCCGTAGCAGCATGCTCCTAGAGGGCACCACTATTTGGGTGTAATTAATATATTTAGCCAATCACCTGCAACTGCTTATTGGGCAGCTAGTGGGAGGCCAGCCCCTCCTTCTTCTAGGTATATAATCTCCCAGCAAGGTCCCTGTATTTCACTATTCACTTTACTTGCAGACATGTGAGTATCTTCACTGGTATATTCCTTTGGCAGCTGCATGCTCCTTACATGGAGAAGCGCGGCGAATATATACATATATATATATGTAGCCCTTGTAAGAAATGGGGCTATAGTTCTATCCTCCTCCTGGTATAATCCCTGGTAAGGGCAGGTTGCCAGGAGTTATCCTGGCTTTCCCCCACTTCAAGCACTTGCCCTGAATGGTGGAGGTAGGTCACCTGACACTGTCAAAGCAAGAGACACAGGGGCGGTGCCTGCTGATATCATAAAAGAGCAGTGCACTTCCTATTTAGTGGCACAAGTGTGGCTGTTCTGTCAATCTGACAGTAGTGATAGTGAGTTAGGAGGAGAGGAGTGATCAGCTCATGAGTAGAGCTGATCTAGCTACAGTTAGTGAGGTGGAACCAAATACCTCTCACCCTGCGTAGGGGGTGAGGGAAGAGTTAGTCCCACTCTGGATGCCTTCGGTCCAGAGTGGTGGCAGGGACATCACAAGGGAGAACAGTTAGTGGACTGTGCATCAACAGTACCTGTTGTCTGCTGCTGCTGCTGCCCAAGAGAATAAAGAGACTGCTGCTTTTAAAGATAATCCTTGAGTGAGACAGGAATCTCTCATCCCTGTGGGGAAACTCTGTGGTAAGGATTCCACCCCGCATTCCTGGGGCTTACTATAGATGGAGGCGCTGCACCATTGAACCAGAACGAAGGCATCCACCCCAGTAACCTGTTCCTGTTATCCCCCATGTCATCGCGGGAGACTCAGGCCCTCCTGTTGCCAGCAGGTATGCACCACACAGAGACACCTAGCCAGACCCCAGAACACATTAGGGGACCCTGTCTGAGATTGGGAGGGGGAAGATGGTCTAGATATATATATTTGTTATATAATATATATATATATCAAACATGCACATATATATTCTAGTTGATTTATTGACATTAACATCATAGCCTATTTAATATAACTTGCATTCATCATTATTATATGTACAACAAACACACGTAAGATTGCATTTACTAGCCTATTGTTAAATTTGATATGAGCGCATATGATGCATCTTCCTATTTCCTAACTCTAATCACCCTCTAATTCAGTGTTTTTCAACAGGGGTTCCCCTGGCATCCATTAAGGGTTCCCTGCAGTTTTTAATGTCATTTGAAAATGGTACCAAATACAGTAGAATTTATGATGCATGATATTAGAGAGGGTTGGGGTTCTTTACAATGCATCTGATCTCAGACGCGCTATTAGAGAAGGTTGGGTTTCCTTACAATGCATCTATCAGACGCGCTGTTAGAGAGGGTTGGGGTTCCTTACAATGCATCTGATCTCAGACGCGCTATTAGAGAGGGTTGGGGTTCCTTACAATGCATCTGATCTCAGACGCGCTATTAGAGTGGGTTGGGGTTCCTCAGAATTTCACATGGGGTTCCTTAACCAAAAAAAGGCTGGAAACCATTGGAATAAGCAGTCAACCATGCAATGCTATATGCTTTGTAGTTTTGAGCATCTATTTTATCATTCAGTAATTTATTTACAAACATTGCACTGAACAACACAATAGCACAGGGGACGCCAACTCCAGTGCTAAAGGGCCACCACCAGGTCAGGTTTTAAGGATATCCCTGCTTCAGCACAGGTGGCTCAATCAGTGGCTCTGTCAATGACTGATCTATTAGAAAGGGTTGGGGTTCCACATAATATACCACCCAATCTCACATTGGCCCCTGTGGTCTACTGGCCCCATTACATGTATGTATGTCATGTGGTGCACCTGCTGGCTTACAGGACTCCTGAGTCTCCCGCTTGGTTGGTATGGGGATATCAGCATGACAGGCATCTGAGGTAGTGTGCTTAGAGTCTTACTCACATCTGATGCAGCGCCTCCACCCCATCAGGATCTCTGCGGCTGCAGGGAGAAGTGTCTGATGGGGACCTCCTTCTGGGTGCCTCCTTCTGTGTAATAACTCCACTCATGCACAGCAAGGTTTTGGTGAAACTGGGCATCTTTATTGCACGTTCAGGCAGACTGCCCCTCATAGCGGTTGTTCTAGCCGCTCATCTCTTGATAGTGCATCCCTCTCAGAAATCCTTCTCTCTCAATAGAGTCGGATCACCTCTCCCCTAAGGGAGATCACCCTCTGTGTCAGGTCCCTGAACACAGTGTGGGGTATGCTATCAATTGGATCTGACAGCCTTAACTGCTGCAGACACTCTTTAACCTTGCACTCTATAGAACCACTGATTGAACACTAACTTTAGGCAGTTCTGTGTCTTATATAGACTCAGAAAACAGCCACACCTCTTGTGTCACTAACAGTGGACACAGAGCTTGTTACCACTCCCCTTGTGTACATATGACACCTCACCAGGGTGTGAGGGCAAACCTCCATGATTGATGCTGGCAATCCTGCATACTTACCAGGTTTACTGCCAGCATGAGAGAGAGCTGTATACCATTTTTTTATACATGGCTACATATGTTATTATATTATACATGTAACTCCCCCCAACTCCTCCAACTGACTCCCCCCAAGGTGCAAACTGGGGCAGAGACACAGAATGTGATACATCTCATTATAATCTGTGCACCAGGTAACTCTCCCCCAACTCCTCATACTGACTCTCCCCAAGGTACATGCTGGGGCAGAGATGCAGAATGTGATACATCTCATTATAACCTGTGCACCATGTATCTCCCCCCAACTCCTCCTACTGACTCTCCCCAAGGTGCAAACTGGGGCAGATACGCAGAATGTGATACATCTCATTATAATCTGTGCACCATGTAACTCTCCCCAACTCCTCCTCCTGACTCTCCCCAAGGTGCAAGCTGGGGCAGATACGCAGAATGTGATACATCTCATTATAATCTGTGCACCATGTAACTCCCCCCCCCCAACTCCTCCTACTGACTCTCCCCAAGGTGCAAGCTGGGACAGAGACACAGAATGTGATACATCTCATTATAATCTGTGCACCATGTAACTCTCCCCAACTCCTCCTCCTGACTCTCCCCAAGGTGCAAGCTGGGGCAGAGACGCAGAATGTGATACATCTCATTATAATCTGTGCACCATGTAACTCTCCCCAACTCCTCCTACTGACTCTCCCCAAGGTGCAAGCTGGGGCAGGGACACCGAATGTGATACGATCGCGTTATAATCTGTGCACCATGTAATTAATCCCTACATCCTCCTATTGACAATACCCAATGTTCAATTTTGGGGGAGAGATGCACAGTCTGCTGCATCTCATTATAATCTATGCACAATGTAACTCCTCCACCCCCCCCCCCCCCCCCCCCAACTCATAGCAGCATTCAACATTTCGGTGCTGGGCTGGCTTGATGGTGGTGCCATCGGTGTGACTGCACCTGACCCCGCGCTTTTACTGAGGCTCCGCACTCTTCCCCGGCCCAACTTCTATAATCATTGTTTCATTGATGGGGGTGGTTAAAGTAACCAACATTTAAACTGTGATTACCAGAGCTGGGCCAGAGGAGAGTGCTGGGCCTCTGTAAGCCCGGCATCTCCGGCTGCCATGCAAAGTCACATCGCCTTGATGGCGCAATGTGACCCGACAACGCATCACCACATGACTTCGTCACGTGTCACGAGGGTGGACAGGGGCCCCCCCCCCTCCCCGTGCATCACACAACATCATCACATGAGGTGATCACGGCCCTGGAGCTGTTAAGAGGCCCAGCGCATAAACAGTAAACCAGCCAGCCCTGCTTGCGACCAAAACTTTACAGGAAATTTGTCGTTATCTAGAAATAGATTGTCCCCTTGAAATGGTCAAGTAGAGTGTAGAGTGTAGCATGTCTGTAAATGTGTTTACATTTGACAATGAGTGAAGGTTAAGTATTTTGTTGCACCCGCGTGAGTATATCATGTGAGCAGTGACAGGACGCGAGGGAAGGGCTAAGAAAGGCCATATATGGTGATAATTGTTGTTTTCAGGTCACCTGACACTTTTGCTTCTTGCTGTCCTATAAGTAAAGATGGATGGATTTTTGGGGCGAATTTGGATCTGCAGCAGGTTTGCCGGTTCCTTTGGTCCCTGGATTTCAGTGGATCGATGCCAAAAAGGGCGGTTTACGTTTTACAGATTTTTGTATTATTATTATTACCAGTACACTCCGCAGATTCCGCAACTCGTGGACAGATTTGTAGAATTCTATCCGCGGATTCAGCGATCCGTGGGTGGACTCTTAAAAAGCCGCCAACAGGTTGCTGAATCCACAGATTAGATTCTACAAATCCGTCCACAGGTTGTATCCCAATGGAGGATTTTGATGAATCCGCACGGATTTAAATCGCCGAAATCCGTTTGCGAAATTTACACCCCGCGAAACGGATTTTATGGGGTAACATCAGCGAAAATCCGGGAAACGGATTAAGGAGGATTCGCTCCTCTCTAGCTTTAAGTAAACGCTGCTTTGCTTGTCTGGCGTGATACACCTCCCGCGAAAGACTTCTGTCACCCACAATTCTGCAATCCATAAAATCATCTTTTCGCTTCAACTTCCTGGGTTGTCTCCCAACAGATACCACTATGACTTTTTTTTAAGTCACTAAATGACTATGACTTGTCCTTTTGACTTCAGTACTTCTTTGTTGTGCTCGGCTGTTAGTTTTTAGTTGACAGAAAATGGCCCCATATTTACCCAAGCAGAAAATCCTATTTTATTCTTTTTTTAAAATAAAACAAATTCAATGTTTTTGTTTTTACTTTTCCTCCGTTTTGCAGCTGAGACACTTTGAAAGATAACCCCCAAAGACTCCAGTAAATAACCCGCTGGTCTGCAGAGATTGGCCTGTACCTTAGAGCAGCAATTGCCCCATAGATTTTATTACCAGAATATGGTAAGGAGGGAACTTCTTTCTGGTTAACAATTTGCTTCTCGTGTAGGAGACGTAATCTGACATTTGACGCAAACAGGAAATAGATGGATTCTTTACCAATAATGTTTGTACATGAACAAGCAGGAAGGAGTTCTCCCAGAGAGGATGAAGTGACTGTGCACTGCGTGTCAAACAAAGGAAGTTGATGCGTGCCAAGGAAAAAATAGCTGACAAATGCCGGGTCACTAAAAAAAAAGGTTCTTTCTTCTAAGACTGCAGCATACAAGTAAACGGGAACCTCGAGAAGAACCTCTGACGCGTTTCATGCATTTGTGCACTTTGTCAAATAATGTTTGTACATGAACATGCAATATGTTCAACTATCGGCCCCTCTTTACTTAGCTATTGGATGTAAAATTGCAGTGGGGACATTAGTACCCGTGGGTGCCTTTGGGTAAAGATTTAGAAGTCAAATGCTTAATGCTATAAAGCAGCAATCCCCTTTTTACGAGGCATGGGGAGGTGTTTAATACGTAATTTAAACTGTAGGGTTTCCCGGAGCTAAACCAACCTATTTTTAGCTCTGTTTTTAGTCTCCTCAAGTTCCCCATAAACTCCCAGTTGAAGGTCCGGGTGTTTCTTCCGGGTATTTAAATAACTGTCCAATACAGATACAACTGCCGGTTCTGAGCCCTGTGCGGGATCCTAATCCGCTCCTATCCCGCGTTCCAAACATTTTTAATTTATACGCGATTTAGCCGTAATGTGAAAGAGTGCAGAAAATAAAATTTAGCATTGTCTGCAATGCCCGCCAGAAACGCAAATCGGCGATCGCAAGTTATTGTGTATTAAAAATCTAACTGCAATGTAACCTGTCACTTATTCCCGTTCATATGCACACAATCCGATATCACACCGATGTAAACTACTGTATGTACTTCAAGTTTATTTATTTATAACTATATAAAAAGTAAAAACGTGAACGCACCAACAAAAAAATACAAAGTCTCCTCTTTCAAATTTCTAATGTTATTTTTTTGCTCCGAACTGGTTGGCTCTTGGACGTCTTTGTGTGTAAAGAAAGAGAATATTCAATATTTATAATCACACGTCCAGTAGTAGTGTGCTGCACATGCGTGCCGCTGGCTGTGAAGTCTGGTTGAAATGCATATGCGTGTCATAGCATTTGATTTTTTTTTTTGGTTGCTCATTCGCTGTCAATATCGTTATCTGTGCCCCCATGGGTGGCATAGGTTGCCACAGTGAGAGTCAATGGGTGTATTGCCTACTGTATATTGTAATGTACATTTAATTTTGTGTATTTATATTTTTCAACACAAATGGGCAAAAACAAGCGCTATTAGCCATATTTGGCTACTAGAGCTTTTACACATTTGTATGGTTGAGGGCATGGGGGATGAGATATTTTAAATATTTTAAATGAGATATGTGTATATATTTAAATGAGATTAGTATTTTATGTACAGTACTACCATGAGTGTATTTAATTTAAATGTAAAGAGTAAAAACTTTAACACACCAAAAAGTATTTTTAAAGAATGGAATGTTTTATTTGCAAACACTAATAAAGTAAAAATGAATAATGCGCAAATACAAAATAATCTCTTCTTCCAAATTTACAATCTTCTGTTATTTTTCTTCTTCGAACTGGCTGGCTCTTCTTGGACGTCTTTGTCTGTAAAGAAAGAGACAATATTGTGTCGATGGATGAATTTCCTGCACCAAGGGGGGGTTTCCTGCATGTTGTTTTCGCCCGGCCCCAAACTAGCAAAACATAAAAGAAATAAGCAATTATATTGACCTAACCGCTCAACCCAATACTCTAATATATAATTATACTACAAGGTGCAAATAGGAAATGTAATATCTATTAACAAGGTAGGTCCCAAAGAGGGGCCAGAAAAGGTCCTATATTATGCACTCACTGTGGATATAGATAGGTGGACTAATAGCCCATGAGAACTCAATGGGGTCAAACACCCAAAGCTGAGATTACTCTGACATGCACAGAATATATGTCCACATAGGACTAAAAGGAAAAATAATAACAATTTAATAACATCAACAGTATATACACACACGTGAACATTAATGTGAACATGTGAAAACGAATAAAAATCCTCCATAGGGTGGCGATCTTAGATGAAGTAAACTGGTATAGATGTATACTTGTGATGTAATTACAAATCAATGGTCAGCATACATATGTAGCAAAGGTGAATCCAATTTCACACTAGATGATTTGCTACACCTCTATTGATAAATATACAATCCAGTTTGGATTAAAGTTAAAGCAGAAATATATAAATGACCTGAGCCACATAGATGTTAATTATATGTGGCCCTCTTACCCCCTGACTAAAGAGACTACTGGTACTGCCGTTACCTGTTGGCTCACAGAAGGCCTAAGCCTCCTCCTCTGGGAGCTTGAGGTGGTATATCGATCACCTCGGTGCAGCGCCTCCACCTGCGTAGTGGGAGGAGCCCCCTCACAGGAATCAACCGTAATAGTAAACACACACAGTATATAATAACAACCTTAACTAACATAACACTACCACACAGTATAGTGAACACCCCAACTCAGTATCACCAATGAGTATCCCTGAAGTACATTGGGTGCTAGGCACCAATACCCTGATGTCCCGTTCCCAATGTTCAGGCCCACCCAAAAGTGTAGGGAGTAGCGCTACCCAGTGGTGTACTTTCTTGGGGTACCTGCCGAGTACTCCAGTACCCTGTGCAGCTGACTTAGCAATGAGGATCCGTCTGATCTAGTGACGTGGTCTTCCGCGATGGCGTCCGCCTCTGCGTTGGGTGGAGGAGGGTCTCACCTTTTTAAGAGTCTCTGATAACACCGTGGTGGTCTGGTCCCAGAACACAGGCCGCAATCACCGCACAGCGTTTTCCTTGTGTCCCTGACACTACAGTAAAATGGGGAAGCGTCCCTATCTAGGGGCCTTCCCTGAAGCAGCCACAAACTCCCTTGATTGGGGCCACTCTAGACCTAAGGGGGTTATCTGGCCTAGTCTGAGTGCCACTGACACACAGACCCTACCTTCCCCTTCTCTGTCCTGGCTCCAACTGCCTTCGCACTCTCAGCATGCCAAATTTAACAATCTCTCCCTCAGAAGCTTGTTGCAGCCCTATTGGCTATTCTTGCCCACGTGATCGGGCCGTCCCTGCGGAGCTATGTAGAAGATATCCGGCGCTGTGTAGCCTCTCTGCGCATGCGTGCCTATCTGTAATGGCTGCCAATGCCTAGCGGGGCAGTGTGCATGCGCGGACAGTCACAAGATGGCGGCGCCATGTGCTAGGTGCTGCCACGGAGTCCCAGCCACCGGGTCGCAAGCCCTCCTGCCTCCAAACTTCCTCAGCCTGCTGATGGGGTCCCTACTTTCTGACGGGTCCGCCCGCCACTCCGGCGGCATCAGCGCGCTCCCCGCCAGCCAGCGGTATCTCTCCCCACTCCCGCAGCTGCAAAGGAGGTAAGGGGGATCAAGGGGGGAGGGGGGACCTGGCTACATATATAACATCATGGCCTAATATCACAGCCGCATAATGTGACTGCATCATGCAATTAAAGACACTTAGCTATATAAATTCTAGCAAACACCTGTGGTGAGTGGATCTCACACTATCCTCCCTTAGGACTATATACTAGGTGATGTCATGATATCAAGACCCCAGGCAGGGATTTATTTATTTAAAAAATATTTTACCAAGAAGTAATACTGTACATTGAGAGTTACCTCTCGTTTTCAAGTATGTCCTGGGCACAGAGTTAAGACAAATAATACATGGTTACAAATACAGTTACATAAATGAGCAGGGTATACATTATATACAAGACATTGCGTGCACAGTTAAAGATAATATATATTATGGGCGTATGAAACAGTTACAGACCAGATTAAAATGTGTGACGGCCTTAGATTTGAAAGAACTTAAATTGGTGGTGGAATGAAACAGCTATACCAACCGCATATTGTTGTGTCACACTGGGTAAAGATAAATACCAGGATGAAAAAGAAACACAGAAACTGTATCAGTTCAAACAGTAGCAAGTGTGGTAACAGTACCAGGCTGTCCACTCAATCACATCAATGGTGTAGCGTGTGTCAACATGAAACAGTACAGTATAAAGTGATAGCCAATGACGGAAAGGACGAATCTATAAAGGCCTAATATGTATGGTGTAATCCATGGCCTATTATCTATATCCACAAATATGTCTTAATCGGCGTGTATGCGTGCAGTAGAAAACGGCTAGGCAGCCGAATAAGCCAAGATACAAGCCGCGTTGCTGCTCCAAGATGTCGCCGCCACCACACCTCCTAACATCACCGTCGTGATGTCGTTGATAGTGTATCACGTGGTATATCTCACTGTCCCATTGGTTCCTGAACCATGTGACGGCAGCCTTTTTTTAAAAAGGATGTGACATCATTGTCACGGGAAACCAGGGCTATTAACACCTTTTATATCGGGATCAATTGATTGAGCAAGACGAGGAGGTAAAATAAATTGTAATTTATTCCAGGAAAAGACACTCACACTATGGACCACAATTTGCAATGAGAAACACACTTACTGGGGTCTGGGCTAACGAACTAAACTTTCCTAGAACAAAATGTTAACAACTGAAGTCTTTAGGAGTCCTTTCCAATGACCGGGAGGTACTCACAAACGTCCTGGAACTCAATTCGGCATGCAGTTCCAGCCGCGACTGCTACGTTCCGTTTGCTACGTTCCGTTTTTCAGAACTTGCCCCCTGAAAAGCGAGACTTAGAACATTTCTTGAAATTTCTGAAGCTGGCTCGCGTCTATTTCTTACAGAGCATCTTTTTCGGATCTTGAATTTTCCGCTGATGGTTTGGCGTTTAGAATCTGCTGTCCTGATTGCCTACAACATTTCTTATAGGTTTTGGAGTCACATTCACAAACTACTACAGCCAATCAGCGCGTGGGAATTCCTCTGCTAGCCTATCACTGATTTGCCGGTTTTCTGATACCGGGTGAGTACCTTTTTTCAATTCTGCTAAGGGGCATGCGCCAACCTGGCACCTCATCCCCTTAACATGTTGAGCCCCATGCTGTTCTAGGCTCCGCAGAGTCTGGGGATGGACAAATGGTTGCCAGATAGCCCTTTGTTAGACCAGGACGTGGGTAAACAAGTATAACTGCAGTACTCTTCCTGTTCCAACACCTTGGCATCCATGAGGCTTTCAACTCCGGGACTTGAGCAGATTCTGTGGCACCAAGCTTGGTAGCCATCTGGACTCTCAGATCCCCAGATTTGGAAATCCCACAGTTACAGGTTACACATACCTATTAAATATAAACCTTTAATAAAATATACTTCTCCCCTGTATCTTGTGCTAAAAATGTCTATGTTCCCTTTCTGGTGTCAGGGATGGAATAAGATGATATACTTTCTACTCTTACTATCCTCATCCCTGCCACACTACAGAAACCCGACTTTAGACTTCACACACAAATAAAAACCTTGCAACTTTATCATATAGCTGGAACACCCCCTGAACCCCTATACTAGGTTCAGGGTGACTTGGGCATGAACTGGGCATCCCCTCTTATGCTACGGAGCCCTGGACCGTTCTGGGATACCTTGATCCCCGATGCCCGTTTCCAGGGTAGGATTTTGACCGGAGCACTGTGCTTCAATGTGCCCGAGAATCTTACCTGATTCTCGGGTACATCTTTGGGGTATCCCGTAACTCGGGGACCCCGCTACATTGCCATAATCTGACAATACTTTCTCCGCAAACCCCACTCTGAAACTCATAGCCCAGCAATCTCTGCTGGCTGGCACTCCTGGAAAGGCAAAAACCCAAACGGTCTTTATTGTTGCATAATTTCCATACAGTCACAGTAATGCATACACGACAGCCAGGTCCAAGAGCTGACACTCTAGGACCTTAAAACATGGATCAGGGGTAACCAAGTGGGCTTAACCTTTATTAGTGAGCCTGGTTACCCCTTCACCGTCACAATCAACACAGCGAAACGCGTAGAGCTATCTTTGAGTCGTCTGCAGCCTACACAACTGCTGAGAAGTTAAAGGTGCCGAGTTAGCTGTGTCCCTCGGCTGTTTGCCTCCTTGCGCATCACACCGGAAGTCGTCACTCCAGCACCGGATGTGACATCACACGCCATCCACCGCGATCCGGCGTGGAACAGTTGGAAGTACTACAGCTGATAGTCCATCTCCCAGCGCTCACCTGCCTCAAAGCAAACGCTATGTGTACATTTTATATGTACTTATTGTGAGTACATTTCTTTTATTGTGTTTTACTTATAAAATTGAATCTTCTATCTGCACAATCGTCTTTCCTTGTCTCTCCTTGATATCCCTACCTGAGAGAGATCCACCTGACATCACCAGTCGTTTTGGGTTCCTGCAGCTGCGGTTTATCACCTACCCGTTGATCCATTCAATGCTGATTTTATCACTTACCTGTTGTAAGTAGGCAGTCTATAGAACCAAGATTTCTTCTTTATTCCAAACCTATGCCATTATACTGCACAATATTTTTTTGTATCTTTTACTTTTTTGGGGTGTTCCTGATACCATCGCTCCCTTCCAACACCTGTGTCTACACACTCTAGGACCTTAAAACATGGATCAGGGGTAACCAAGTGGGCTTAACCTTTATTAGTGAGCCTGGTTACCCCTTCACCGTCACAATCATCCCTTAAAGTGATGGCACATCTTTGTTTTTAAAAGGAACATGTCACATGGTACTTCAACCAATCTGATTGTCCCCAATTCGATAGGTTGTAGTACCATGTGATGGCAGCAATTTTGGTTTAAGGATGTGACATACCTCCCTCGGAGATGACATCACATCCTTTAAAAAAAAAAAAGCCTGTCACATGTTACCGCGTCCAATCGGATTGCAGCTTTACCACCTGACCGTCAAATGTGACATCACAGGCCTTATATAAGGCCTGGCCCGTCTCATTTTAGCTTAAGGAAGATGACGAGGCAACATCTACCTGTGGATTACAAATAAAGAAGATTGAAGAAAGAAGATTTTATTTGATGCGGAGGATTGCAGAGGATCACGTCGTGGATGATAAGCTTCCAGACACAATGGGATTCGGAGGGTGAAGACACCTAAAGGTAAGAAAAACACTGAATGTATGTCATTTTAATTTTTCATGGTTTTTTATTGTATTTTCTTCATTTTTATTTTTTTGCTTGCCATTGACTGCCAATGTATTGATCTGTGCTCATTTAGGGTATAGATAAATACAGTGATAGGCAATGTATTTTTTTTAAATGGTTATTTTTAATTCATTATTATGTTATCTATTTCTGTTGATTGTTTTGAGTTAATTGTTATGTGTTTGTAGGGCTTGTTTGTATTACATTTTTGGATTGTTTAGGCGTTTGATTTCTTTTATTCTTCTGGTGTTTAGGCATTTTTTTTTTTTTTAATTCTAATGGTGTTTAGGTTTTTTATTTCTTTGATTGATTGTTCTGGTGCTTGGGTATTTTTTATTGTTGTGTTTTTTTGGTACTACTGTTTTTTTTTAGGTTGCCCATTGACTGCTATAGTGGCTCTTTGTGTCCATATTACACAAAATACACAATCACAATGAAACACCCACCAACTGGGGCCTGAGGGGGAAGAATCTAGCTTTAACTAGGTACAGGGGCCTGCTTCAGTAGACTTGCCCTGAACAGGTTCTCTGCCGTCTTCTCAGTGCTATTCTTCCAATACCACTTTTTGAATCGCCTGCCAGTCATGTCGTCACAGCTCCATTCCATGCTCTGAACTCCTCGGAACAACACCAAGATCTTTTTGGTATTCTGGTCGGCTGTGCGCTTTCCATAGCCCCTCTATACTGCTATCTCTTTTATGGAGCAGAGGCCGCCGACCAATCAGAGCACGGATCAAGACTTGTGCAGTCAATCGGGGGACAAAGGCTCGTCCGGCCGCACCAATCAGAGGAGGGGTCCTACTTAGGCACCCTGGACAACCCATCGGGGAGTGTGCTGCTGGCGTGTGGGAAATTCGAACTGGCCAATGGGAACCGTGCCTACAGATCTGAGGCCTGGCAACGGTTCCCCTGGCCAGCCCCATACTCCCTGTGGAGTACGCGCCTCAGAGTGTTGGTGAACAAAGGCTCTGCCCTATCGAGAACCAGTAACCTGACCTGACTCACAGCCCTTCCCCACTCACCATTGTCCAGGTACTCAAGCAGCTCCCAAGGTCTGTCACGAACCGGCATTTCTCCGTATGCAGCCCAGCTATGTGAATTACAGTCTCTGCACCCGGAGAAATGCCACAAACACAAAGGGACTTTTCTGGCTTGCTAACTGTGTGGAGGAAACACTCACTCAATGAATAAAAAGTGCTTTTGGTTTCTACACATCCCCGTTCCCCAACACAGTTTTCCCCCTTCCAGATATCACACAGTGATTAGCTCTCTTCTGGAAGAGGTTACCCACAATACATAATACACAGGCCAAATGAGCCTCACAGAGGCGGCCATTACACACAGTTTTAAGGGTAGACAGCCGGGCTTCACCATTATTATGTGAGGCTGGCTGCCCCTAACGTGACAGTACGTCCTCCTCTGACGTCAGCCGAGAGATGAGCCCCTGTTTCTATTGGCTAGTGGGATAGGGTTCCCACGCTCTGATTGGTCGCTCCTCCTACCTCCATGATACTGATAGCTTAGCGGAGTGTATGTAAGAAGATTGGCAAGTCAGAGGACCCGACCATCCGGTGACTTGTGTCGATGAAGCTAAGGCAGGATTTTCAAAGTTGCTCTGTTACAAATAGCAGAGCAACCTGCTTCGTTTTGAAGCTAGGAAAGTCTGCCCTGCTGAGACTGTCCCATCTTTTGCGGCAAGTTCTACGACGCGAACGTAGCGGTCACGGCTGGGATTTCAAGCCGAAAAGAGGCCCAGGAAGCCCGGGTTTATATCCCGGTCAGGGTAAGTCTACCGAAGCAGGTGCCCTACACATAGTAGAACCTAGATTTCACCCCA
Organism: Ascaphus truei; assembly: GCA_036426205.1. Lineage (NCBI taxonomy): Eukaryota > Metazoa > Chordata > Amphibia > Anura > Ascaphidae > Ascaphus > Ascaphus truei. Next base: position 192,071,538 of record CM071571.1, read on the forward strand.
AGACCCCCAGTAAGCGTGCTTTTATCTGTATATTGTGTAATTCTTCTTGTTGTACGTGTATTTTACCGAAATAAACTACACTTTGTTTCTACTACCTTGTTTAGCCTAATGCATGATCCCGGTACAAATATAAATAGCTGTTAAGAGTCCTGATCTCCTGCGACAGGGGTGTTTAGGTGCTTGTGTATATCTTTTATTATTGTGTATTTTTGGCCTTCCTCCTTTTTTATTAGGGTGACCATTGACTTCTATAGTGGCTCTTTGTGTCCATATTACACAAAATACACAATCGCAATGAAACACCCACCAACTGGGGCCTGAGGGGGAAGAATCTAGCTTTAACTAGGTGCAGGGGCCTGCTTCAGTAGACTTGCCCTGAACAGGTTCTCTGCCGTCTTCTCAGTGCTATTCTTCCAATACCACTTTTTGAATCGCCTGCCAGTCATGTCGTCACAGCTCCATTCCATGCTCTGAACTCCTCGGAACAACACCAAGATCTTTTTGGTATTCTGGTCGGCTGTGCGCTTTCCATAGCCCTCGGTCTGCTATCTCTTTTATGGAGCAGAGGCCGCCGACCAATCAGAGCACGGATCAAGACTTGTGCAGTCAATCGGGGGACAAAGGCTCGTCCGGCCGCACCAATCAGAGGAGGGGTCCTACTTAGGCACCCTGGACAACCCATCGGGGAGTGTGCTGCTGGCGTGCGGGAAATTTGAACTGGCCAATGGGAACCGTGCCTACAGATCTGAGGCCTGGCAACGGTTCCCCTGGCCAGCCCCATACTCCCTGTGGAGTACGCGCCTCAGAGTGTTGGTGAACAAAGGCTCTGCCCTATCGAGAACCAGTAACCTGACCTGACTCACAGCCCTTCCCCACTCACCATTGTCCAGGTACTCAAGCAGCTCCCAAGGTCTGTCACGAACCGGCATTTCTCCGTATGCAGCCCAGCTATGTGAATTACAGTCTCTGCACCCGGAGAAATGCCACAAACACAAAGGGACTTTTCTGGCTTGCTAACTGTGTGGAGGAAACACTCACTCAATGAATAAAAAGTGCTTTTGGTTTCTACACATCCCCGTTCCCCAACACAGTTTTCCCCCTTCCAGATATCACACAGTGATTAGCTCTCTTCTGGAAGAGGTTACCCACAATACATAATACACAGGCCAAATGAGCCTCACAGAGGCGGCCATTACACACAGTTTTAAGGGTAGACAGCCGGGCTTCACCATTATTATGTGAGGCTGGCTGCCCCTAACGTGACAGTACGTCCTCCTCTGACGTCAGCCGAGAGATGAGCCCCTGTTTCTATTGGCTAGTGGGATAGGGTTCCCACGCTCTGATTGGTCGCTCCTCCTACCTCCATGATACTGATAGCTTAGCGGAGTGTATGTAAGAAGATTGGCAAGTCAGAGGACCCGACCATCCGGTGACTTGTGTCGATGAAGCTAAGGCAGGATTTTCAAAGTTGCTCTGTTACAAATAGCAGAGCAACCTGCTTCGTTTTGAAGCTAGGAAAGTCTGCCCTGCTGAGACTGTCCCATCTTTTGCGGCAAGTTCTACGACGCGAACGTAGCGGTCACGGCTGGGATTTCAAGCCGAAAAGAGGCCCAGGAAGCCCGGGTTTATATCCCGGTCAGGGTAAGTCTACCGAAGCAGGTGCCCTACACATAGTAGAACCTAGATTTCACCCCTAGACCCCCAGTAAGCGTGCTTTTATCTGTATATTGTGTAATTCTTCTTATTGTACGTGTATTTTACCGAAATAAACTACACTTTGTTTCTACTACCTTGTTTTGCCTAATGCATGATCCCGGTACAAATATAAATAGCTGTTAAGAGTCCTGATCTCCTGTGACAGGGGTGTTTTGGTGCTTGTGTATATCTTTTAGTATTGTGTATTTTTGGCCTTCGTGCTTTTTTATTAGGTTGACCATTGACTGCTATAGTGGCTTATCATGCCCATATTATTTGGGTATGATATACCATTGTGCCAATCAATGGGTAGAGGGTGGGTATAGTGGGCCCGGGGTGGGGGGGTTGATGGGGGTAGAGGAGGTGGGTAGTAGGGTTGTTGTGTTTATTTTTGTTTCTTGGGGGTAGCGGGATTGGGTGAAGGGGGTAGAACCCCAAGGATGGATGTTTAGGCCTTCCAGGGGTTAGCGGGACTGGTTAACCCCTTCATTACAATAGCGGTTTCCACCGCTATTGTAGTGAAGGGGTTAACTCCTCCTGAAACCTTCACGGCAGGCCTAACACCCCACGGGGCAACTACTCCCTTCATCCACCCCCTCTGCCCCAATAAACAGTGTATTCAGGTTTAAGGCAATGAAGCTGTTTTTATTAAAATTGCAATACTAGTGTGCGTGAGCTGTGGGTCTCCGAAGCAGAACCGCGTTGATCTCAGGTCCGGGGACCCCCTGCTTCCCGAGATACTGGCCCCGTTATGGGGTGCTGGTATTCCCATGCAATATTTAAATGTCTTGCGTCACGTGACCGGGACATTTAAACGCATAGGAGATACCGGCACCCCATACTGTAATGGGGAAGCAGGTGTTCCCAGGACCTGAAATCAATACGGTTCTGCTCTGGAGACCCGCTGCTCCCGCACACCAGTATCACAATTTTAATAAAAACACAGCGACCGCCTGCGAGAGCTGTGCAGGGAGAGGCGGGTCTCTCTGAGCAGCTCTCTATGCCGCTCTGCAGCCAGATCGTATGGGGGAGACCTTAAAAAAGCTGAGATTACTTTTCTGCTACGCCGAACGGTTTTGGCATTTTGCTGCCTCACGGTGAGAAAGGGTTTCAGATTCATTCTGAATACCGTGATAACACAAATGACAAACCGTTCGGCGGGAACATGCCAGAACCTTGCGATGTAGCAGCAAACTCATCGAAACTACTAGCAAAGGCCCCGTGGATTCAGACGAAAGAGTGTCACGATCAAGCGAGCGCACGATCGCGCACACTGGCTCAAAATTCTCAAGGCACTAAAAGTAATTAATGGAGACAAAAAAAGCAATCGGGTGCATTCACGAGTGCGCACGCTCATGCTTGCCCCTTACCCAGGTCCGCCCGTGTATGCGCAGAAGTGGCCAGGTTTGTACCCTGTTTGTGTGTGAGAGTTTGTGTCTGTCTGAGGTACTGTGTGTGCGTGTGCGTGTGCGTGCGTGTGTATACATACAAAAACAAAAGGAACAGTTTTATTAGAGGAATTCCCAGTGAGTGCAAACATAAAAGTGCAAATAGCAAAAAGTTAAGAAGTCTACCATTTATAATAAAAAATGGAGAAGTGCAAAAGATGCAATGTGTGTAAACATATAACACATGAATTGTGTATAGATTATTATAATATAGTAACTGTAAAGATTATAAAAAATAAAAAAAAACAGGGGGTGTGCGCCGAGCACGCGCGTTCTAACTCAAACTTCTTTGCGTTTTGTCACTGAAATTGTATTTTGATTTTTAGGATTTTGATTGAATGAAAGACTTTTGAGATTAACGGTATTTAGATACTTTACAATGCAAAATATATGTATCTTACTTTAGTTATAAGTCAATTGTATGATGTATTCCAACTGATACTATGGAAATTTCAACCAAAAACATCGAAATCAAAATACAATTTCGGTGACAAAACACCAAGAAGTTTCACTTAGGATGCGCGTGCTCGGCCCCCCCACCCCCCCTCTGTTTTTATACTGGAGCAGATATTTTTAACTAGTCCAATAAAAAGTGCAATATTTCTGCAACGTTTAATATCGCATTTTTAGGTTATCGCAGTTTCATGTTTCGGTGCCTGAATCTTGCCAGGAGCCAAAAACGATAATTATTTCATTAGCCAGGGGTCCCTGGACTGAAGATAGCACGGGGGTCAGCCCCTGTGCACCCAGTCAGTTCTGAGGATTAAAGGAAAAAAAGACAATCAAAAAAAGTGATTGAATGCAATGTGAGGGGAGCTGGGGCCTAGTGGCAGAAGTTGGGACCGAGTCCCAGGCAGGGATCCTGTGCCACTGCAGTCCCAAGGAAAAATTGAGAGCGGTGATGGGGCAAAACAGTGAGAGGAGAGGGGGGAAAGTGTAAGGGGAGTGGGGGGAAAAGTGTGAGGTGAGAAGGGGGAAAATGTGTGAGGGGAGAGAGGGAAAAAGGGGGAGGGGAGAGGGGGGAAAAGTGTGAGTGAGGGAAGAGGAAAAGAGGGAATTGAGGAGGGGAAGAAAAATAAATGGGGGAGGGCGAGAGAAATAAAAGGGGAGGGGGGTTAGAGCAAAACGGTGAGAGAGAGGGTGGTGGTATAATAGAGGGAGGGAACTACAGTTGTTCAGGTTTTACTGGCTACGGTGTTGTACTGGGTTGCCTCAGCTGTGTACCTGTGTTCTCGGGACCATACTTATATCCTACGTACAGTATTAGCGGGGTTTTACCACAGCGGTTAAGGGAAGTACCTTTAATCTTATCGGTCTTTGGGAACGGGCCTGAAGAAGGGGCTTACCTACCGTTGCTCCCCTTACTCCCCTATACCCTCTTTCCCCCTGGTCCTTCCCTCCCCCTCCTTCCCCTTACCCCTCTTTCCCTCCATGTCCTCATATTGCATTATATATAGAGTGTGATGGTCTCACATTGCTGGGAACACATTTTCACTTGTTATTTGACTTGTTTTTGTTACACTGTATATATTCTTCACACACTTTGTGCATTTGTATGCAGTTCCATACGCATTTACTTATACATTAAAATGATCCATTGACACATCCCTTATCCCGTTGAATCCAATTTTTGAGTGCTGGGAACCCCCCCTTGTTTTGAATCTGCTATTGTACAAGACACCAATCAGAGTCCTGTGGGAAAGCACCGGTTCGGTGATATGGCCCGTAGTCTTTAATCTGGCGACCAATCATTGTACAAATAAAATAGCATGCAATACTTAACCAACACGTCTCATGTTGGGTGTGCCAACCTACACTTCTCATTGGTGGTTATTCATTGAACCCCAATAGTGCCACTCGGGGCATTATTGCACACCACATTCCCGTTGATGTGTTAGCCGCACTCCCTCAGATTAATGGATACACCTCATTATCTCCATTTTAAGGACAACTCACCAGAACGAGTAATTATAAAAGATTTTCTTGGATATTTACTTCTTTTTTTGTTGCCAGTATCAGTTGACACTTTGATCCCGTTTGTTGCACAAAATGTTCGCAACAAAGCGCTCGGCGAGGAAGGGAAAACTGTGAATGTTTGTGAGACAGATTGCGCTGTAATTAAACAGCCACCTCTGACCCTGTTTAGTGGTTGTAATACTATACGGAGAATACTTTGAATTAATTGCATGTAATCGGGGGTATTTGCTGTTGATGGGACATGCTGCTGTCAGGTTGGACAGCAGCACGGTAAATATCTGATAAACTGCTCAGATATTGTGCAGCTGCCGGGCACACAAATACGGTTTTGCACATTAACCCTATAAAGCACAGGAAGACCTGAGCGGCTCCCGTCTTGCAGCACTGAACCACATGGCCACTTGGTGTAGCAATAACGTGGTCGCAAGGGAGGTCCCCCAGGAAGGGAACAGAAGTGAAGGATACGACACTTCAGTTCCGACCGCGTTCACAACTCTACTGGAGCAGTAGACGCGATATCTCCCTAGGAAACGAGAATGTAATGCATAACGTACCCTGTATATAACAGAGCCCCCGGAGTGCTGGCCCTTACGATGTGCAGAGTACTTCTCGGGACTGTCACAGGTGTATATGCATCAAGGTAAAAGTAGAGCAAAAATCTGCTACATATGTATCAAAGAAACAAAAAATCCTCTTTTCCGATTTCTTTTTTTTGATACACATGGGGCATTTATTTTGCCTTAGAATCGCTCCAATGTTACCTTGATACATATACCCTAAAGAGTTAAAGCCTCAATGCACTAAGCTCCAGTCGGGCATTTAATGTGATGTTAACCTCAATTAAGGTCTCGTTAATGCTAATGGGGTATGCACTAAAGTAAGTCAATTTAGGATGCCTCACAAGCAGAGCAGGAATAATAGCAGCCGTTAGTGAAAATGAGATGTCAATTATATGCTAATTAGCCATTATGAGCATACCCTATCCCCTAAACCCGGCGCTAGTGGCTGATTAACGTTACGTTAGATTAGTGAGCGCTAAACTTGGGGTCAGCTAGGACTTATTTCAAAGTGAACACCTACAATGGTAGGTTTGAGTTAATTCCAAGGAAGGTTATAGGACTGGAGGCCACTGTTTGTGCCGAAGTTATTGCCACCCATGGCACGGTGTAGCAGGACAAACACAATGCACCAGCGGGAGAAGCGGCCGTTGGTTTGAATCGGCCACGTGTGAAAACTCACCTTTTCAAGGAAAACTATCTGGCATACCTGCAACATCCAACTCCCTCCCCCCTCCCCTCCATTGAGACCAGCTGTGGACTAAACTAATTTGAACGCTATGTAACACCCCCTAACATCCCCCACCCTTAAACCTTAATGGGATCAGCTGTCGGGCTGGACCATCCTCCAACCTGAGGCATACTTCGTCCACGATGAACAGCCACTTTACCTTTTGTTTCAACATTGTTCCTCATTCCCTCTACACCAGGGGTGCGCAGACTGGGGGGGCGTGTGAGATTTGTTGTAAGGGGTGCGGCGGGTTACAGAGGCCCGGTGCTCCTCCGCAAGGCATTTAAATTAAATGCTGGGGGGGGGGGGGGACTGCGCGAGGCCTCTGCAACTCACTTACCGTGATTCAGCCGGCTTCGGGCGATGCGTCGCCATGGCAACGGGGGGGGGGTCTGCCATGGGTCATGTGATGTGACGGCATTTGATGCCATCGCCATGGCAACGCAGGGAAAAGGGGGGAGTGCGAGCACTGGGGGAGAGCAGGCAGGGGGGCGCAGCACCGGAAGTTTGCAGACCCCTACCCTACACTGTAAGCTCTTCTGGGCCGGGCCCTTGTTACGTCTTTGCATCTGTTTGTATAAGTTCGTCCTTATTTGTGTATAGTTCTGTTTATGTCATTATTAAATCTCTTTACCCCCCACTGTACCGCACTGCGGTATATGTTGGCGCCATACAAATACAAAATAATAAATGTATTATGCATGTATATTGTGGAATATATATATATATATTATATATATATATATATTATATATAATATATATATTATATATATATATATATTATATTATATATATATATTTTAGTATTTTGGATTATAGTCTATGTTAAATAGCGCAGACTCTTTTTGGATAGCTCATTCTTTGTTTTGGGGACTAAGCGATTGGTCCTTGTCTGCTGCCATATTTTAGTTGATAGGGAAAGTTATTTGTATTATTCTCTTTGTGATTTTTTATCTAAGCGCCCTGGTATGTGTTTTTGTCGCTGATTAAGTTTGCAAAGTGGCTACATCACATCGCTATACACCATCCCGACTCTTGCGTTCTGCTCAAGGATGTCTTCTCTCGACCCCTTTTGTATCTATAGCCCTCTCCCGCCTTAAACCTTTCTCACTGACTGCCCCACAACTCTGGAACGCCCTTCCCCTCAATATCCAACTAGCCTCCTCTCTATCCACCTTTAAGACCCACCTTAAAACACACCACTTAAACAAAGCATATGAGTAGCTCTGTGCCGATAATTTACACCTCATACATAAAGCTTGCCCCCCTGCAGATGCACTTACCAGAATGCCCTCCTACTGTCTCTGTACGTTCTTCATACCTACCAATTAGATTGTAAGCTCTTAAGGGCAGGGACTCCTCTTCCAAAATGTTACTTTTATGTCTGAAGCACTTATTCCCATTATGTGTTATTTGTATTATTTGTAATTTATATGATTGTTACGTGTATTACTGCTGTGAAGTGCTATGTACATTAATGGCGCTATATAAATAAAAACAAGAAAGACGGTGCAAAACAGCGCTAAAAATCATACAATACCCCTATTGGGAAACACATGTAAAATAACAATAAAGGCAGCCAGACAAATACTGACAGTACAGTCAGTTAGAAGGCATAGGAAAAAAGGAAAATGTCGGCGCCAAGTGAGACAATAATGAATAGTCCAAACCATACAAATGAAAGTCCAAATGTAGTCCTTGGTTGATCAATTGATGTGCAGATGGACTGTGGATTCTCACCAAGATGCAGTGCAATATGTGAAAATAAAAGAAAATGAATTATGGTGCAGTATGTCAGTCAATGTGGACATAAAAACGTATAACACTAACAACACAATACAGACATGACAGACTAACAACAACACAAGCCAGACTAAAAAATAATAAAAAAGCTATTTATTGACAACTAATGTAGGGTTCTAGAGGATGGCAGGCAGACACCAATCCGGGGGGGGTAAAATCGTTGCCCTACTCACAGAGCGACGCTCGGAGGTGCTTCAGCTCCTGTGACCTGTGCAGCTCCATACAGCATCCACCTCACGTGGGGACGCCAGTGAGAGGGCTCCGGTCGCCATCTTGAAACCACTGATTGTGTCTCCAGTCCTACTGCCTGATAATATCCTGTATCTTGTGAGTAGGGCAACGATTCCCCCCCCCCCCCGGATTTATACTTTTAGCACATTTTAATGTTTTTATATGTTTTAATGTTTTAACGTTGTGTACATTTGTTGTTAATTCTATGTGTGTATGTATGTTAGCCAGGCTTTGTTGTATACTACCCCCATTCTGGTAATTAAGTGGTTAAAATTATCATCAATTGTGTTATTGGCCAATTATAAGTGTGGACAATGCGTATTTAAACCACTCAGATCCAGGGGTAGTGACATCCCTTGAAGAAGTGCGCGCATGCGCATGAAACGCGTTGGGAAGATCTTGTTTTAGAGTAAAGTTTTGGTTCTTTGAAGTGGAAGCAAACTATCCGGTCTGAGTTGTGGGGGACGAGATACGTGTGAGGACAACAGTATTGGGAGGAAGACAGAGCGTGACGCTACATCCGCTCGGAGGTGCTTCAGCTCCTGTGACCTGTGCAGCTCCATACAGCATCCACCTCACGTGGGGACTCCAGTGAGAGGGCTCCGGTCGCCATCTTGAAACCACTGATTGTGTCTCCAGTCCTACTGCCTGATAATATCCTGTATCTTGTGAGTAGGGCAACGATTTTACCCCCCCCCTCCCCCCCCGGATTGGTGTCTGCCAGCCATCCTCTAGAACCCTACATTAGTTGTCAATAAATAGCTTTTTTATTATTTTTTAGTCTGGCTTGTGTTGTTGTTAGTCTGTCATGTCTGTATTGTGTTGTTAGTGTTATATGTTTTTATGTCCACATTGACTGACATACTGCACCATAATTCATTTTCTTTTCTTTTCACATATTGCACTGCATCTTGGAGAGAATCCACAGTCCATCTGCACATCAATTGATCAACCAAGGACTACATTTGGACTTTCACTTGTATGGTTTGGACTATTCATTATTGTCTCACTTGGCGCCGACATTTTCCTTTTTTCCTATGCTATATAAATAAAGACATACATACATACATAAAGCAAAAAGAGTTAAAGTGTATGACAATGATGTTTACCAAGCGCCTCTTATGTCACATATACCCCAAACAATCTGCCAGAAGGCAGCAATAGGTTTAAACTATCAACGTAAACATTTTGCGTCAAATGTAAATGGACCCGACTGACCCACCCAATCTCACATTGGCCCCTGTGGTCTAACCAGTCCCCATTACATGGTTGTGTCTGGTGGTGCACCTGTTGGCAACAGGACTCCTGAGTCTCCCGCATGATGGTGTATGGGGAATGCCAACCCAGAGAGGCAGCTGAGGTAGTGTGTTAGAGTCCTACCTACATACAGTGCAGCGCCTCCACCTCATCAGGATCTCTGCGTCCGCAAGGAGATGGTTCTGATGAGGAACTGCTTCTTTGTGGTGCCTTCCGCTGTGGAGTAACTTCACACTCACACATTGGGGTTCTTGTGAACAAGGGCATCTTTATTGATGATGGTATAGGCAGACTGCCCCTTGCAGCAAACAGCTTAGCCGCTCATCTTCTTGCTGCACTCCATCTGGAAGGTTCCTCCTTCTCCTAATGGAGTTGCTCTCCACCTCTCCCCTTAGGGAGATTCACCAGCTTGTCTCTCTGCTTTGAGCTGCACAGACTCACAGCTACAGTACCGACACACTTTATTGAAGTGTGGTCGGTACCGCAAGCCGGGAAATCTCCCGGCTTGCTAGTGGCCGCCCCTCGGCGTGCCGCGCGTCATAGACGCGCGGTCACGCGTCATCGGGAGCGTGCGCCCCCTGCACGCGTGTCCAGGGGCTCCCCGAGGGAGCCCTGGTGTCCCGCGATCGCGGGACAGCGGCAGGGGGTTCCGGGGGACCCGGCGGACCCGGCAGCGGTAGGGAGAGCGCCCCGATCGGAGGGCGCTCTTCTGCTGCTTCGGCGCGCGCCCGTCACACTCGGGCGCGCGCCAGGCTACTGCTGCGGCACAGAACGGGCAAATGCTCGAATAAACTGTGCCGCAGCAGTATTGCATCAGACACTGCAACACTGTTGCAGACCTCCACATGACTCTCCTGAACAGAGTCAGGCCTCGTTCAGGGTGCTGGCTTCGGAGGGAGGGCGTGCTGCCGTGCGTGCTGCCGTGAGAAACAAAGTATTCAATTTGAATACTGGTTGTCAGGGTAGCAACTGCCCTGTCTCCGAAGCCAGGAGTTGAAGCTGGCTACAGTTTCAATAAACGAAAATTTCGTTTTTTGGAGCTGCAGCAGCGTCACAGGGACCTAGGCAGCCAATGAAATCATTCTTGAGAATGATTTCATGACTGCAACCTCGATACTTTACCTGCCGTGTGTAGCCCCGCCCCCTCCCCACCCCCTCCTCAACGCTGAAAAGTCTGCTGGGGGATAAACACAGATCGCCCAGCAAACTGCCGCCCTGCCTCCCTCCCGCCCTCCCTCCGAGTCCTGCAGCTGGCACCCTGAACGAGGCCTCAGAACACCAAACGAACTGAACTGCTAACTTTAGGCAGTGCTGTGTCTTATATCACCTCCAGGAAACAGACACCCTCTGTGTCACTAATCGTGACACACAGCATGTTGTCACTTCCTTTGGGACATATGACACCTCACCAGGGTTTGAGGGCAAACCTCCATGATTGTTACTGGCAACCCTGCATACTCACAAGGATTACTGCCAGCATGAAAGAGATATGTACACCAATTTTATACATGGCTACATAAGAAACGTCATTAATGAGCTTGTTAACTTTGTCTCAGATGCTAATGGCTGGCTTGGGAAATCTTTCAACCACTATATAAATACAGATGTAAAGAGAAACTAAAAAGGGGGAGAAGGGAGGAGGGTAAGAAATATGCTGTGGTATCTACCCAACCGAAGTTTCAAAATGGATTAAATAAATAAATTGATATAACAATTGCACTAAACAGGACAGAGAGCTACACCCCCTGACAAAGAGGCTTTATCCCTGAAACGCGTAGGTGTAGCTCTCTTTTGGCCATGTCACTAAAGGCAGCCAGTGGATGAGCCGCGGAGTGAGGTTTGTCTGGCGCGGTGACGCCACTGGGCAATCACATGGTGAGGAAGGACTGGGGTTTGCCAAGCAGACGGAGGACTCCGTTACATGCAGTGAAAGGCACTTTGTGATATCTATCCTACACACGCCAACTCTTCCCATATATTTGTGAGTTTGTCTCATTTAAATCTTTTCTTTCTTACCAGTAAATATTTCACTATGCAGTTTGTGATTTTTTTTTTGGGTTTGGTCATTTTTCATAAATACAGATGTAGCACCATGTCAAGCCGATTGGCAACTTTCCAGTGGCTCGAAAGGACAAGGCAGAGCAGTGGTGTTTGAGGTCAATGATAGAAATCTGGGCAGCAGCATGAGGCGTAGTCAGAGTCACAGGCAAAAGTCCGGGACAGTCAGAAGCAGAGATCCAACAACAAGCAGAGGTCAGGACTGGAGAACGGCAGGCAGCGGTAGTCACGAGGCAAGCAGAGGTCTGGTAATGGCAACAGTAACTGCAAACGCACAGAGGGGCAGTGAGCTAGTCTATCAGGACTGAACCAGTATAAACAAACAAGGAGGAACAGGAAGGGGAGTTTGATGTAGGCCTGACAGGAGGAAGGTGACAGGTGATAAAATGATTATAATCTGTAGTGAGCTGTCTGCAGACAGGATCAGCAGTCCTGGGGCAGTGAGGAAGAACTGCCGAGTAGGAGCAGGAAGGACCCGAGTTCAACTTCCATCAGGGACGTCTCTGACACACAACTTACTTTCAGAATAAAAAGGTGCTCGATAGCGCTCTAACAAAACACAAAAATACATAAAATAACCACTTAATAATGTGTAAATTTGTGAAAAGTAATATAAACAATTGTAAATAATCGTGCCTAAAATAACAAAGTGCACTATATTAAATAAAGTGAATAAGAGACTGCAAACACACTACAACCCTTGGATAAAGACTGTTCAACGTGTTGTTCCATCAACTGTTTCTCCAAAAAAGGCCAGGGGAGCGTGTCTCATAATCATAAAAAATAAATGAAAACATCACATAGTACAGTAATGTTAAAATACAGTGATTTTGTGTGCGAGGCTCAAAAAATGACTGCTCACATGAAGGTAGCCAAAATCAAGCAGCCATCCAACTTAAGGGGTGGATGTACCCTGTGAATATGCAGCAGCCACCAGCCACCAACCTCCAAGGAAGAAAAGGAAAAAGACCATATAGTGTAAACGGTATTATATTCTGACAATAGGTATACAAATGAAGGCTTACACTCTGTATGATCAAGATAGGTGAAAAATGGATAGCGGGTAACAGGTATACAGGTGTCACGGGAGTCTCCTGTGGCGGTTAGGATCTCGGTGGCCGGAACAGCACGAGCGTAGTAGGGGTCACAAGCAGGGGTCCGAGGCAGGCGGCAGGTAGCGAAGTCAGGTACAAGCAGAGGTCCAAGGCAGGCGGCAGGTAGCGAAGTCAGGAAACAAGCAGAGGTCCGAGGCAGGCGGCAGGTAGCGAAGTCAGGTAACAAGCAGAGGTCGGCAACGAGGAGACAGGAACAGGACAGGGGAGCAAGGACAGGTCTGGGGGCAGGGACTGAGAACAGGAACAAACAGGGACAAGCCAGATTACCAGCAAGGGCTTTTACTGTGAACAGACTTCTATAATACAGGTACAAAAACAGATCAGGAATCAGAGGCATGTGCATTAGGAGTCTGACTTCAAGCAAAGGCAATTGAACCAACCAGGAAGCAGAAGCTATAAAGGACAGAGACAGGAGCAACAAGAAGACAGACAGGCAGACAGAGGAACCCAGAGGAAACAGAAGAAAGCAGCACACCCAGTGGACAAAGAAGAACTATGGCTAAGCAGGAGGTCTAGGCGATCCTGACAACAGGGAGTCGCAATCTCCTGGGTTCCTCTTTGTCCTCCGCTTCACGTATACCCGCCGGGGCTCCCGTCACGTCACTTCGGTGCGTCGAGAACCGCGGGCCTGATGGTAGGAGTGGATTCTCGGTGTTCCTCCTCTTGGGTATTGCTGGACTGAAACACTCTACGCGTTTCGCCGTTGTATGCTTACGGCTTCGACAGGAGTCGAAGCCGTAAGCAACAACGGTGATGAAACACGTAGAGTGTTTCAGTCCCAAGAGGAGGAACACCGAGAATCCACTCCTACCATCAGGCCCGGCGGTTCTCGACGCACCGGAAGTGACGTGACGGGAGCCCCGGCGGGGATACAGTGTTCCGGTGAAGCGGAGGACAACGAGGAACCTAGGAGATCGCGACTCCCTGTATACCTGTTACCCGCTATCCATTTTCCGCCTATCTTGATCATACAGATTGTAAGCCTTCATTTGTATACCTATTGTCAGAATATAATACCGTCTGCACTATATGGTCTTTTTCCTTTTCTTCCTTGGAGGTTGGTGGCTGGTGGCTGCTGCATATTCACAGGGTACATCCACCCCTTAAGTTGGATGGCTGTTTAATTTTGGCTACCTTCATGTGAGTAGTCATTTTTTGAGCCTCGCACACAAATTCACTGTATTTTAACATTACTGTACTATGTGATGTTTTCATTTATTTTTTATGACTATGGGACACGCTCCCCTGGCCTTTTTTGGAGACACAACTTACTTTCCCCAGCATCACGGCTACGGCGCTGGGGACAATGTCTGCTGCTATCGCGGGAGGGTCCATGCTAACGGTTCGCACTCCCCACCGCGCTAATCTGTCCGGGCTGAGATCGTCGCGGCCGGGGACACGCAATCCGTAAAGGTTTCTCTGCATCTGTCGTCCTCACTACTTTCAATGGGATATTTTGATCTCATAAAACGGGTGATCATTTTTTCTCTAGTAGTGAGGAGACATTGACAGACAGCCTTTTATATTTAAATCTACAAACATATTCGTACAACTTTGCTTTAGTGGAAGAAGGACTCCTTTTGTACTGTACATTCATGGTTAGCCCATTGTTATTTAAGTGACAGTTCCATTCATAAATCCCTGATCCACAGTGCAATACTAAAGCTAAGATGTACTAGTATCCCCCTTCTACACAAAATTATGATCTCCCGCAACTGTCGGGCCGTTTGCTATTCCTGGATGGCTGTGTTCTCTAATAGCTGTAATTGAATCAGATATAAATACAAACCAACACTTGACATTTACAAAGCTGTCCAGAAAGACATATTACGCTGGAGCACATGTTGTGACAGCGTGACTCAGAAGTATGACATTCTAACTTAGTAACCCACCCGTTATTAAATATTCTGTCCTACGAGTGCATGAAAGCCGATAGATGTATTTTTCATGTAGAACACATTTGAGACAAGTCTCTTGGCCACGCAAGGTTAATGCCATCTGACAGCAGGTGGCATATAAATGATGTTACTAAACTGAATGTGGCATAAAGAAAAGTAGAAGTTTATGCATGCCCGTATCGTACGAGCATTTCATAAGCAGGGAATCCCTGAGAACAATGTGATACGAGTGGATCTTTTTCTCTTTAAAGCTGCAGACCAAGCAATATCCAATGTGTGTTTTTTTTTTTAATAAATCAGTTCTGTATTATGAGAAAATACTTGTAGCATTAAAAAACAACATCGCTGAATGACTGTGACGGTAGGGATAGCTGACATCACAAAACTGGGATGAAGCCCAGCTAGCTACCCCTAAATCCATGTAACTTGGCCACCTATGTAAGGCTTATTTCAGCCAACTGTATGTAATATCTGGGGGGAGAACAGGGAATTTATATGCACTATGGGGGCTATGCACTAAGCTCAATGGGTTTGCGTTCTGATTTTGCAAAAAAGCACGTCCGTTAAAAAGTGAGGCCGGGGACGCGATTCACTAAGGCCTTGAGCCCATTTTTTAACATACCTTCTCAAAATAGCTCAGAACACCCACAGCGTACGTGTTGCTTTTTTTCCCTCTGCTAGCGTTCTTAACCTTTACGTACGCTAGCTGATAGAAAAAAATCTGCTAGCGTTCTTAACCTTTACGTACGCTAGCTGATAGAAAAAAAGCCGCTTGTAACATTTGCATGGAGATTCTGAATCTCCATGCAAGGCTGTTGCAGGCGATCGTACACTAAATAAATACATTTTAATAATAGTGTACATGAAGCAGGGGGGTCTCCCGAGCTGAACCAGCATTGGTTTCAGGTCAGAGGACCCCCTACTTCAGGAGATATAGGCCCGTTATGGGGTGCTGGTATCCCCTGCACTAAAAGCTCCCGCGTCATGTGACCGGGACATTTAAATTCTGCAGGGATACCGGCACCCCATAAAGGGGCCTATATCTCCTGAAGTAGGGGTCCCCGAGGCTGAAACTAATGCGGTTCAGCTCAGGAGACCCCTGCACATCTACACTAGTATTAAAACACACATAACAATAAACACATAATTCATTCCGTAGCGGATAGCCCGCTATAGTAATGAAACTGCTTTAATGATATTTTAATAATAGTGTGCAGGAGCAGGGGGTCCCCTGAGCTGAAACCGCATAGATTTCTGCCTCAGAGAACCCCTGCTTCCCGATCGTTAAGGGCCCCGGTATGGGGCATCGGGTGCCAGTGTCGCCGCCATCTTTATAGCGTCCAAGACGCGACGTGGACTCTATAAAGATGGCGTCCACACTGGCACCGATGCCCCAAACCGGGGCCTTGTACTCGGGAAGCAGGGGGTCTCTGAGGCAGAAATCAATGCGGTTCAGCTCAGGGGACCCCCTGCTCCCGCAACTATTATAAAATTTACATATTGCAGCTTCATTACCTTAGCGGATAGCCGCTAAGGCAATGAAGGGGTTAAGGCACATTAGCATGTTTATTGGGGACAATTTCCCCCAATAAACAACACACATCCCCCCCGCCCCCTAACACATATAATGGGGGATCCGTAGTGCCCACCCGTGGGTCCCCAGACCCTCGTGGGAACCACCCGAGGCCCCTCAGACACCTGTGGGTCTGACCCGGGGCCCCCGACATCCCCGGCCTACCGTGGGGACCCAATTGTGGCCCACGGTGACCCGCAGAACCACTTGGTGCCATGGCGCCTGGCGGGACCCACCAACAGGCCTCCAGAACCTGTAGAAACAAGTTCTGGTAACCTGTAGGTCTGTGAGATGACCCGTCAGGCCCACCAGGGACTCACGTGGGCCTGGGGTATGAACCCTGTAGTGTAAAGAATAAATCATGTATTTATGGGGGGGCACAGGGGGTGGGTTATTTATTTAATAATAGAATGATGTTTATTGTGGGGCATTGTATTGTTTTTATTGTGGGTACTGGGGGTGGGGGGAGGGGGTATTGGCCCAAGGGTATGTGGGTAGGCCTCCCGGCTGGGTAGTGGGTGAGGGTGGTTAGGCCTCATGGGGTGGGGGGTTAGTGGGGGAGGGTATGTAGGCCTCCCGAGTGGTGTGTGAGGGTGTGTTAACCCCTTAATGCCTGTAGCGGTTAATAACCGCTATGGTAATTAAGGGGTTAGGGGACATTACATTGGACATTTTTATTCTTGTGTATGTCTTTCAGCATCGGAGGGGGCATGGGCAGGATGAAGATGAGGATTAAGACGGCCTTCATCGTGGGTGCCTGTAAAAGGTAAGTGTAACATATATTGACTGTATTTATTGTAATTCTTTTGTATTTAAAATGGGCAAATGCATTATTATCCATATGTGGATAATAGTAATTTTGCCCATTACTGTATAGTATGTGTTAGGGGGGTGTATTTAGTTATAAATATTTTTTATTATTTTTGGAGACGCAACATTGGTACCGCAGGCCCGTGGGTACCCTGGGACTCCCGCAGGGACCCCGGGACGGCCACGGGGACCCCCAGACTCCCTTGGGGACCCCCGCACTCCCGCGGGGACCCCTGCTTGGTGAGCCGGGGACCCCCACCCCCGGACCCCTGCGGGGTCAGCCGGGGACACCCGCCGGCCTGTTGAATGGGTTTTGCGCATGCAAAAAGGTAAAGCTTTTTTTGCGTCTACTCTGACCTGACGTGTTCTGATCAACGCAACTTTCACGTACGCTATGGTTGCGTTGCTTAGTGCATCCCGCTTAAGGGCAGAATTTAACGCAAACAGGGTTATGAACGAGCAAAGTTGGACTTAGAAAAAATTCCGGAAAAAAGTCAATTTTAGAGCGCAAAGTGCCTGTTTGCGTTGCTTAGTGCATCAGGTTGAGCGCAAAATCACGTTCTAAGAGCACTTTGCGCTCTAAAAGTGACTTATCGGAGCTTAGTGCATGACCACCTATGTCTGTAAGAATGTATTTCAAATCCTGCCTTCGTTATTCTCCGTAAATGCATTCCCACAGTTTAGTGAATCAACATGGTTCTGTAATGTGCTTTGGGTGTCAGCCCTGCAAGAAAACAAATTAGATATTCCATTGTTACTGTCATCTCTATGGAGAAAGACTAAGCAATCCACTTAGTTGAAGCTTTCTATAGAAATGATAGGATTAGGGACAGCTAGGTGTCAGGACTCCTGGGGGTGGTGAAAGGCTGGTGATCAGATCTGGGAGTAAGAGCATTGTACTGCCCAGACTCTGCGGCTTCTACCCAGTCGGAGGTCTTGAGTGCCTTAGCACACCCCTGCTCTGGCTTTTGTGGCACTAACCTAATCCGTGCTTTGATTGGCCTGCAGCCCCTGTCCCCTGTAAAGAATAGCAACAGAGGGCAATATAAGGGGTGCTGCTGGTCAGAGAATTGAGATCTAACTCCAGAGGGCATCTGAGAGACACTCTGGGAAGGAGTGTGGATATTCCCTCAGAGGACTATCTGAGAGACAGATAGACTGAGAGACTGAGACATTCTGTAAAGGAGTTTGGATCTTGACTGTGACCAGCTGGAGATACATGTCAGAGTGGCTGCTGTGTGCAGCCCTCTGATATCCTGGACGAGAAGCGGACAGGGCAAGCCATCTTGAAGCAGGCCCCTGCACCTAGCGAGGCTAGAGTCTACTCCCCAGGCCCCCAGTTGGTATTTTATCTTGTTTTATACATCTTTGTTTTGTCTGCTGGCATGCCAGAATAAACCCCATTTTATTCAACAGCTTTGTCCTGCCTGGTGTTAGGGATCCCGGTGGTTTCGGTGTAAAAGTACTGGCCTCCAGTGACAATGACCATTTACAAAGTCACATCCCTTCCTCTTCTGAAGCAGGCTCTGCCACACCCTTTTTTGAGCCCTGCGCTCTCTAGAAGTGCACTAATTGTATCTAGTGACTGAATGGTCACATGATCTTCCCCACTGAACTTTGCATGTTTAGTCTTCTGCTGCACTGACAGCCATTTAGTGAACCCCCAAGCCGAATCTTCGCTGATCGATCACAGGAGACCAGATCGATCAGCAACTTAGCTAATTACTTATCAATGTGTGGACTATATTGATGCACATATTAAAGGGAAAAAATAAAAAACGGCAGCTTGGTCTGCTGCTTTAAGACCAAATAATTACGTTATGCTGAAATGTTGCAATTTTATACAATATAGAAAGCTGTTAAAGAAAGTTCAGTCCGCACTCTTGCTTCCTAGTGTTGCAGAAATTGATTCTTCTCCCTCCTCTTGCTGCTCCTATGACTTGAAGTGTCTCCCCTCACTCCAAGAAACGGACTCCGGTGGAAGACCCCGCCGGTGAACCAAACGACCAAGAAAAGAAGCACAGGAGCGCACCAAGGTTAGGATGATTGTAAAATGTATTAAACAACAAAGCAATAAAATAACTTACATGTAAGTAAGGGTAAGTGCATGTCTGAATCTACGAAATGTTCAACAGATCGGCATCATCATCATCAGTCAAACAGGGGGGCAGTTGCAGTTCCGTTCATGTGGAGGTCCCGCGCGCTGGTACTCACTCTGTAGCACATGCTGCAGGAATCGCCTCCGCGTGTATGCAGGTAGTGGCGTGGTTTCCAGAGCTAGTGCGCATGTGTGGAAGGAAAGCCCCCTGTAGACGTCTGTAGATGCCGGTTACGGTGGAAAATCGTGACCGGAATGGTTACACAACAGTGTTAGCTAGCCCCTAAGGATGGAATAGGGAAGCTAGTTACACAGTTCACTCGTGACGCATTTCGTATAGTCAATATACTTCATCAGGCGAAATAACTAGCGCCGGTGGGAATGGAGCCTACGGACTAAGCAGCCATTCACTTCCCCGTCGCGCATGCGTCCCGTCCTTCAGGTTCATTTCAAGAATTATAGGATATGTTTACTTAAATACATGCTAATTATAATGTTGACTAGTGCTAATAGAATTCCTTATGATTGCTACCACTTTTAGCAACTTCATGGGGATGCTAGTTAGCACATAGTATATGTCTTTCTCCATATATGATTCTGCTTTCCATTGCAATTAGGTATATTATGTATTTAGAGATTTATATGAGTCATAGCATCATAGTCATATCATTAGTGTTTGTTTTCTCTTGCACATGTCAGTCCCGACTCAGTTGTGTGTGGAATGTTCAATATGTTATTTTGTTTGTCATACAGGTTTTTATATATTGTTCACAGTTTTGTCCAATTATGTTTATTGTTTACATGCTTTTATTATGTCAGTTGTGCTCATCCCCAGTGAGAATATACATTGGTGTGTAGTGAACACAATCTGGGTGGGTGTACCCATCCAATTTTCAATTAGTAGATACAGCTGTGTGTAACCCTTTATTAGTATTGCCTCACATCCTGGCAGATCACTCTTTGACAAAGCGCCCTGTGTGTGAAACGCGTCAGAGTATCTGCCAGGACTTTTCATGTACTTGTTTTTAATCTAATAAATCTCTATTTTTGAGTCCTGTTTCTACCAGTTCATTTTTGGCAAGCTGTGCTTGGGTTTTTCCTTTTTTGGATTCCCCACCTAGCTGAGCATGCGCACGGATGCACGCTGTGCTGGAGATCATCTTTTCTACTCTCAATCTTCTGCCCCTCGCTGACGGTGCAGCGAGTTCGTGTGGAAGCGAGGCTACATGGCATCCAGCTGATTCTACCGGCGGTTTCAGTCGCTACGACGTCGCACACACAGTGCTCCAGCGGACGCAGACGGATCCGTAGCCGGAGTTGTTCTGGGATACCTTACAGCCCAGTGAAGAGGATTACAGCACTTACCTGGTTTCCCTTCAACAGCTGTGAATACAGTCTGGAGCTAGGTGGCTGATACAGCTTTTTCCCTCCTCCTCACCTCAGTGTTCTTAAGCGGTTAACCGTGAGTACTATGCCGGCAACATGATGGTGCTATACAGGATTAGCCAGTTGCTTATTGAATTCATTACTGTTATTGTATACGTTATTATTGAATAGGGCATGAGAGGAGTGGCAACACACACACACCAGTTCAGTGATATCACTCATTTATATGTTGTTCTTAAAGGATCTCCAGCAACCAAAGCTGTACACTCATATGCCATTTCATTGAGCTCCGATTCTTCTGAGGACTGACTTCAGTCCTAAGTAATTCTTCTGGGTGGGATTGCTGGAACGGACACCAGGGGTTATTGGTGCCACCGCACCCTCAGTACTTTGGGGACACCGCTCAGTGTTTGGGGTCACGGCCTTACAATGTTGCGGCCTATTAGTGTGTGTGATATATATTGTGTACAGTGAAGCTCGGTTATATATATATTGTGTGGTGTTATTGTCTACCACTGTTGTATTGGTTCCTGTGAGGGGTTATACCGCCAGTGCTGGGATCCCTCATAGGTGGAGGCGCTGCACGCATGGAGATAGAGCTCACCCAGGCACCTAGAAGCGGAGGCTCAGGCCTCCTGTGAGTATACAGGTACATAGTTACATAGTTACATAGTTACATAGTAGATGAGGTTGAAAAAAGACGTACGTCCATCAAGTTCAACCTATGCTAATTTTAGACAACAGATACTTTATTCTATATCTATACTTACTTATTGATCCAGAGGAAGGCAAAACAAAAAAACCTCATTAAGGGGAAAAGTACAGCAGCACACATAGTCGCCCGCATATTTCCTTTAGGCATAGGGAAAGGAGGCTACATACATATATATATATATATATATATATATATATAATATATATGATTTAATTCTATTTGCCAACGAGACTACCAGATTTTAAAACAAAGAGAGACATAAATAATCTCCAAAAACATGTTTACTCATTTTCTGCCAGGCTGCTCACGCGACTAGAAGCTTCCTTAATATTTCCTGCGACCTAATGTTCTGTGAGGGGCTGTTTATTGTGTTTGTACTGCTGGGTACATGCCATGGAACCGAATCCTCCGTAGGGCTGAGTACTGGCAGATGTTACCCCCTGCCACTTACCACCCACGTGTCACCATGGAGCTGGCTTACTGAGTGTGTTTGTGTAGTGATAAAAATATACATATCATTCAGGCATTGAAAAGTAAGTTACTAATTAGGTTCGTAGGGTTCATTTCTGTAAGCATGCGAGCTGCCTAGACAAGGTCTTAATGAATGCCCCATCCATATGTCCCCGGGAATCCGTTCTGGCTATATATAGATGTAGAGTCACCAGAGGAACGTCGCTTGCTGTCCAGTCAGTGCAGAATACGTTTTTTTCCCTGTGTGTTTATTTGGCCACAGTTAAATAAATCTAAATTTGGCATACTGTCCCTTTAAGAGGACAGAGAACAGAACACAGAAGAAAACCTACCCCCTCCTTGGAGTTCTAACTGAGCATGTGTTGTCTATCTACTGTAACATTGATAGTAGCTAAGGACGTTTCCAGCTTTAAAGCTGCAGAACAAACAATATCCTACCTGTGTTTTTTTTTAAAATAAATCCATTCTGTACTACGAGAAAACACTTGTAGCATTTGTTTTTTTAAAACAACAACTCTGAATGAGATTTTTTATGTATTATAATGTAACAGCAAAGAGGAAAAAAAACGAAGCACTACTGAACAATAGATCTCAAAAAATGATGATAGAGATGTGCATATTCCCTAAAAGCTTATATTTTATTGGTCATGTAGACAAAAAAAGCGAAGGTATCGTCCCACCAACGCGTTTCACATAGTAGCGCTTTATCAAGGTAACATACCCACTTATCAGAATTGCATTTATAAGCCCCCAATTGATAACAAAACCAATTAAAATTATAATGTAACAAGCATTTTTCGTTTCTATAGCAACCATTTACAAAATCACACCCCCTTCTTCTTCTGAAACAGGCTCTGGCACAATACTTTTTGAGCCTGCACTCTCTCTAGCAGTGCACCAATTGTATCTAGTGACTGCCTGGTCACATGATCTTCCCCACAGAACTTTGCATCTTTGGTTCTCTTCTGCTGCACTGACAGCCATTTAGTGAACCCCCGAGCCGAATCTTCGCTGATCGAGCATAGGAGAACGGATCGATCGGCAACTACGCTAATTACTTATTGTCGGGATTGTATTGATGCACATATAAAAGGGGGGGGGGGGGAATAAAATAAATAAAACAGAAAAACGACAGCTTGGACCGCTGCTTTAACACAGTAAGAAAATCTGCTCTTTCTGTGGCTTTTATCAGCTCTTGGGCGGGAGGAGAGAGAATAAGAGGGAGAGAAACAGACATTTTTAATTAACACTGTAACGTATAAATCAAACCCAATAATAACATTTTTACTCATAGTTACAGGTTAAAAAAATAAACAAAATAATATTCAAAGATTTACGTTTCTGTTTTTTTTTTGTATTTTGTTTTTTAAGCATCAGCTCCTGATCGTTCACCATTTATCTGCGGAGAGAGCAGCCGGTGGGGGACAGCGGCAGTAACAGGGTGAGATAAAAGCAGGGGTGGGCAACTCCACTTCTCAAGGGCCACCAACAGGTCAGGTTTTCAGGATATCCCATCTTCAGCACAGGTGGCTCAATCAGTCCCTGCTTCAGCACAGGTGGCTCGGTCTTCAACTGAGCCACTGATTGAGCCACCTGTGCTGTGGCAGTGACATCCTGAAAACCTGTCCTGTTGATGGCCTTTGAGAACTGGAGTTGCCCACCCCTGGCTTAAGGAATTGTTTAGATTGGGCCTTTCCCATTCAGTGCCTGCCAAGCGATGGGACTGCTCACAATATAAAATAAGTAATGTTTTGCTTCAGAAGGATACGTAAGGTGTAATCTTTTACA
Source organism: Ascaphus truei (assembly GCA_036426205.1). Lineage (NCBI taxonomy): Eukaryota > Metazoa > Chordata > Amphibia > Anura > Ascaphidae > Ascaphus > Ascaphus truei. Next base: position 192,095,150 of record CM071571.1, read on the forward strand.
CCTGTATAATCATGTTACCAAACTCAGAGTCGAAAATTCAGTTTCATGCAAAACCTGGTACCCTTTAAAGTATCTATATATACAAATGAATAAACAAAAAAAAGGTAGCAAGAAGTAGGGCTGCCAGGTGTCCGAACCGGACTGTCCTGTATTTGGACGCTCTGTCCAGTAAAATATTAGAAGTAATACTGGACATGTACTGTATGTGTATACCGTTACCTCTCTAGATATAGTGACCTGACCAGCTTGGGGGGGCCGCGGGATTTCCCCGAGCAGGGAGAGCAGGACTTTTCAGCAGGACGTTTGAAAGTGCTCTGCCGCAAAATAACAGTCCCTACCTCATCGGAGAGTGGAAGCCAGCACTGGGTACGCCTTACATGTTGTTAGCTTACCCACAGGATTCCCCCTGTAAACCCCTGGTTTAGTGAGCATAGCTGTTTTTTTTGTGTGCTGTGCTTGCTCCTGCTGCCTTGATCCATGGGTTAAGTTCTGGCCTCCCGTGGCAGTCATACCCTTCCCCTAGTAGTCATGGTTGCTAGTGATGTCCCTACTGGCGTATATATGTGGTGATGGAAACTTCTAGGATTAGATCCCAGGAGGAGACACAGATGGGGGATCCCTCTGTATATAGTGTTAGTCCTGTTAGTCTGCAACTATCTGTCTTACGAGTGGGATCACTTTGTTATTTTCCAGTCAGGGAAAGTAGCACTCTTAAAGAATAGGGTCCCTCTATATGGCCCTGAGGCGGTATCCTATCCACAAGAGGGGTTGGCAGGGTACTGCACAGGAGGCTCCTCAGTAAGAGCCTCAGAGTATCAACCCAGAGCGGCTCCCTTAGGCCAGGTCCCCAGGGGCCACGGCTGCGTGCGGGACAGTGTGAGCACCGCACACAAAGCACAGCCCTCTATGCGGCAGGCCCCAGTCAGCATGTGTGCGTGCGCGCACAAGGCGCGATGGGCGACCGCCTTAGCCAAAAGACAAGATTTTTGTCTTTTCGCGCGGTGGCCAAGTGTTGACCGCGGTTCAGCCAATGAGAGCCTACCAGCCGTGTGACGTCATGGCTGCACCCTCACCACGCCCCCGCCCGTCTGATCTCCTGCACGTCAGTGGAAGCACAACCACAGACCACAGGTCACGGCTGAGACGCGTGCACGTGCTGCCAGACACTGCGACGCGCGTGCAGCCGTGAATACTGAGGCCGGGGCCTGAAAGTGATCCTGTGAGATGCAGGAGGGCAGCTTCCCAATGGTCTCAGTGGCGATGCGAATGTCCAGGACCTAGGCAATGCATTGCCATATACAGTGACCCAAAGTTAAAGAAATGTGCCTCTCTGGGGGATGCTGCCTGAGAACCCCAAAGAAGCAGTTTGTTAATGATTCATGTGAATAAAGTTACAGAAAAGTTCCTGGCTGCCTTCTATTATTTTCTTACTACAGTATACCAGCACCCTGAGAAAAAGGTAACAAGGACACTGAGCATCACCTGAACAGACATTAGACACTTTGGTGGGGCACTCATCTATTGCCCGGGGGAAGGGTTGTTACACACATACAGTAGATTGTTTGCTCTACTTTAGGCCATTCCAGGTCATTCTCCGTGCGTTAGGAAGTGATGTTGGACGGTAAAGGAGGTTTTCTTATCACTGTCTTCTGACTGCACATGTAGCAACATTGTAGCTAACACCATCGGATGATTCAAAGTAAAGGAATCCTATTAAAACCAACAGCATTTTTTCTTTGATACAACTGCCACTATTTTTGCACGGCTGCGGGACGACTTTGGTAAGCAGAACGTTAACTTGTAGATTGGTGTCATTATTTGGCTTTAGTTAGATTTTAATCTATTTGGGGCATTTCTCCCATTGTTTCATTGCCCTTAGCCCCAATTGTATTATTCTTCCCTGTATTAGGTGTAACCCTGGTCTCCAGCAGCTCCTTGAGACCCCCCTCTCTTGGAGCAGCGTGGTCGCGGGTGCCGCCGGAGCCAGCGACGGACCCGACGGCTGCTTCCAAAGGTGGGGGCCGGAGCAGGGAGTAGGTTGCTATCTCCGCGAGCAGGCTGGTTGCCGGGGACGCGATCGGGCCGTTGCTAAGGCCGCGATCGCGTCTCTAAGGTCCCAGCGGCCGGACAAGCAGGGCGCCGCCATTGTGCTGAGGATTGCGCATGTGCAGGGACGCGTAGGCGCAGGGAGAGCCCCAGAGACAGGGATAGTTCGCGTGAGAGTAGGGGCAGCCGAGAGAAGGTACAGACAGCCCGGGAAAGCTTGCGCAAGCGCAGGGCAGGGTAGGAAAAGCCCGCGAACCCCTAGCCTACCAGGGAAGGCTCTAAGCTGGGACTACATATCCCATGAGCCTCTGTATGCCCCACGTGACACCAGGGAGCCAATAGGGCTTAGGAAGGCCAGGCAGGCAAAGAGATACATTGTTTGGGCTGCAGCACGTTTGTCAGTTGGAGCAGCGGAGCTGAAGGGGAAGGAAGGATGCAGGGAGTAAGTGCAGCTCCTGCATCCAGATAGGTACCCACACTCCAGGTAGGCCCCAACTCCCCACCAGACTAGTGGGTAATTGGTTAGGGAGATCCTAGAGAGGGACGTGGCCCTAGTTTAGAGTGCTGCACTGTCAGAGTCACAGCGGGCATTGCTGTGAGGTCTGACAGGCAGGCACCGTGTTTAGCAGCACGTTGGCTGTTAGAGTTAGTGAGGCTTAGGGATGTGGGTAGTTAGGGGAGTGGGACAGGTCCTGACCCCTTAGGCCCATAGGAGTATCCCAAGCCACCATAGGTTGCTGTATTATAGGGACGGCCTATAGTGCAGCACGTGCCCCTTATGTAGGTAGGGACACAGAGAAGTATCGTTGTTCCCGTGAAGCGGTTGGACCCACGTTGGGGTCCACAGAGACTGTTCCGGAGTGGGACCGCTCGAGCGGTCCACGTACAAGGAGTGCAGTGGAGGATCAGAAGGAGGCATCGCCCGACTGATCCTTTGAGAAGACTGTTGCGGACCCGAGCACCGGAGTGCTCGGCAGGTATTATACCAACACATGTGCACCAACATGCCTAGAGGTTTTAGTGACTGCGCAGTCACCCATTGACTATCTCCGTAGGAGTACGGGACATTGGGTGTGGGGGTTTCACTGGACACTGGGTGGGATCACCTAGTGTTGGGGAAATGTCCTGCGAGACGTCACGGGTAGTGTCTCCTCGTGAGAGGGACACAGGTTATGAGGTTATGTAAATGTGATGATATTCTCCATGCATATTAGTAAAGCCCTTAGTTATTATAATCACTGTGTGTGTGGTTTCTGATTGGGTTCCTATGTAGGGTCATTCTACACTTCCCTAGAATCCTACATAGGTGGAGGCGCTGAAAGAAGATCCGTTCCAGAGGATTCACCCCAGGCTCTCATTAGCGGAGGCTCAGACCTCCTGTGAGCCTGCAGGTATACGCACCACACCGGTAACACCACATGTTCTACTCACCCACACTATATATGAGATTGGGTGGGGTGGAACACCCGTTACATAGGTCTTGCATAATCTCTGTAAAACTCTTGCTGATGCTACACAAATAAAATAACAATACAATTCTAGAGCAGTGGAAAGATTAGCTTAGCTTTGTATCCGCACGCCAGGACTGCTGCAACGGCCCTCCACCTTGGTCTTCCGGAAACCGAGCCGCGCCGCCTGCAGCTGGTGCAGAACGCTGCGGCCGGGTTGTTAACTACCCAGACCCGTTCTTGCCACATGACACCCGTTCTCCGTTCTCTGCACAGGCTGGCTGAAAAATGGTGAATTTATTTCAAGATTGGCTTGTTGACATTCAAAGCCCGACATGCCCAGGGTCCCAGCCATCTGAGAGAGCTTCTACACTCCCATTCGCTCACTTCCATCTGCTGGTGAAGGACTGCTAACTGTTCCCAGAATCTCTGTGACTTCCCTTGGCGCCCGAGCATTTAGCCACACTGCTCCCACTCTCTGGAACAGTCTGTGTCGTACAGTTCGAGAGGCTCCCTCTCTGGGAATCCATAAAAACAGGCTCAAGACCTACCTGTTTACCCAGGCATTTAATTAATGAACCACAACCTGTCCGGCATTTAATAGCTACAGCACCGTCCCATCCTGTATTGTATCTTTCCTTGTGTTTCGTCTCTTTTATAAACTTAAATGTTTTCTTCTTTATCCCTTTGTGTAACTGTGCTGTGCTTGGAGTCCCATTGGGAGAAAAGCCCTATATAAATAAAGTTATTATTATTTTTCCTTAGGTCTGTGCAGGCTTCGAAAGTGTTGCAGTTTTGCCTGCCACTGAACGGTTCTTTATATGTGCATCTTGACTTTGTTAGGCTAATTACATGGATGTGATTGAAAACCTACTGGCACATGGGTGAGGAGAGGTCACTGGCCCACAAGGAAACCTGGCATCTTTCCTTCTGTTTAATTAGAGCTTCATAAAACGTATGCAAACCAATGTCATTGGTTATTCATGGACATGCATTAAAGAGCAGAATGTCAAGCCACATTAAGGGAATGAGAGAGCCTGCCCCTTTCTCTGTCACAATGTTAAGTGCTCTGATTTTTAAAGTCGCTGGTAATTACCAGGTTGGGGTGGAGGTGGTGGGTTTAAAGGGAAGCTCTCCCTCCACCTCCTTTCTAAGCAGTCCCTGCTGGCGTACGAGTGCCGACAGTGTGGTCACCGGTAGCAGAGAGGTGATGTGAGGCTGATCCCGGCAACAAGAGCACTTATTGTGCTACAAGGAAAGGGCATTTCCATATGAAAAGAGGGCGTCTCGATGTGATTAGAGAATTATAACGGGTATCAGACACAGTGTGAATTTTTATTATCCAGTGAAAAGTGGTCAGCAGATGATATGAAATGATTATATCCTTGCACCCCCCTCGTAGTATTTGCATGGAAATATTGCCTGCTTGTACACATCTTGTGTTTATCCTGCACAAATACTCAATTAGTTATTCTGTGTGCGGTAAATCATATCTTACTGTAGGTCATAGCATGGTTAACCTCAACAGAAGTTAAAGTACCAGCACTGGACACTTGATAAGTGAAGTATATAGTGTGTGGCAGGATAGCCGGTGATCAGTGAGGAACAAACATTGATTGGACCGGGAGGGAGGGCAGGACTTATCTTGGGCCAGGAGGGAAAGACATTGCTTGGGCAGGGAGGAAGGGCAAGATATTGCTTGGGCAGGGAAGGCAGGACTTTACTTGGGTCAGGAAGGAGGGCAGGGCATTGCTTGGCAGGGAGAAAGGGCAAGACATTGCTTGGGCAGGGAAGGCAGGACTTTGCTTGGGTCAGGAAGGAGGGCAGGGCAAGGTGCTTGGCAGGAGAGAGAAACGGGCAAGACATTGCTTGGGGCAGGGAAGGCAGGACTTGCTTGGGTCAGGAAGAGGCAGGCATTGCTTGGCAGGGAGAAAGGGCAAGACATTGCTGGGGCGGAAGGCGAGGACTTTGCTTGGGTCAGGAAGGAGGGAGGCTGGCATTGCTTGGCGGAGAACAGGGCGACATTGCTGGCAGGGAGGCAGACTTGCTTGGGTCAGGAGGGGGATTTTGGCAGGGAAGGGCGATGATTGCTTTCGGGAGAGGGCGGGGGCAGTGGAAGGGAAAGGGCAAGGACTTGCTTGGGTAAGGGGAGGGCATGACTTTGCTGGGTTCAGGAAGGAAGGAGGGACAGGGGCATTGCTTGGAGCGCAAGGAAACACACTAAACACTTCCCCACTGTACAAAGCGATGAGCGTTTTCATCGCACACTCATACCCACTCCGACACGACCTCAGCTCCAAAACAGCATACACCACTTCACCTCCTGCTCCAGTTTTTACTCCCTCATTACGATGCAGGGCCCTGGGATGGTGTGATGCTGCTTGTAGGACGGTGACCTTGGGGGTGACAAATCCCGTACACATTTCGCCTCGTATTTTGGCTTTCTCACGGGCCTATCAGGTCCCTATAACTCTCCGATTTATGTAGCCGTACTAATGAGGTAGCTAATGGTGTGATCATCCTTAAGACTACAGTGAAAATAATCTTCTTAAGACTTTTTTGGAACCGCTTTAAGTCTCCTAGTGGTTTGGACGCATCACTGTATATACTCACTAAGCCATGTTTCTGGGCCCTGGCCCTTTCCTCAGGCTTGAGGCCTGGTTCAGGAATGTTTACATTGTTTGCGACCAAATCTATTACAGAGTGCTTTTCCTGGTACTGTACAGGTTAATAAGAGCTTCAATCAGAATTGAAACACTATGCAACAAATTTTGGACAGATTTATTATAAATCATTCTTCCTGGTAATGTAGGGTTATAAAAATTTATAAGTTTAGGACCTGAGATGTGCTTGCCTTGGAGGGGCTCAAGGGCTTGCGACACTTTGGCCAAAGAGTATTTTTAAACTAAAGACCATTTTATTCAAAAGATTTCATATATTAATATTAGGCACCGTTCCCGTTTATATTTGGGCAATGGATGTGCACTGAGCTCGCTGTGGTTTGTTTAATGTTCTTTTTGGTTTTTTAAATGGTTTGGACACATACTGTATATACTCACTAAACAATGTTTTGGGCCCTTGGCCTTTCCTCAGGTTGAGGCCTGGTCTCAGGAAATAGTTACATGTTGGGGGTTATTTCTGAGTGTGGTATCAGGAACGGTTACATTGTTGTGGGTTTTATTTCTGAGCGTGGTCTCAGGAATAGTTACATGTTGTTGTTGGGTTATTTCTGAGCGTGGTCTCACGGAAATAGTTACATTGTTGGTGGGTTATATCTGAGCGTAGTTCAGGAACGGTTATTGTTGGTGGGTTATATCTGAGCACGGTCTCAGGAACGGTTACATTTGGTGGGTTATATCTGAGCACGGTCTCAGGAACGGTTACATTGTTGGTGGGGTATTTCTGAGCACTGGTCTCAGGAAATGGTTACATTGTGGTGGGTATTTCTGGACTGGTCTCAGGAACGGTCATTGTTGTGGAGTATTTCTGAGCGTAGTTAAGTTTCAAATGGGACATTGTTGGTGGGTTATATCTGAGTGTGGTCTCAGGAATAGTTAATTGTTGGTGGGATATATCTGAGCTGGTCTCAGGAATAGTTACATTGTTGGTGGGATATCATCTGAGCGTGGTTCAGGAATAGTACATTGTTGGTGGGTTATATCTGAGCGTGGCCTCAGGAATGGTTACAATTGTGGTGGGGTATATCGAGCGTAGTCTCAGGAACGGTTACATGTTGGGGGGTTATTTCTGAGCGTGGCGTGTTTCAGGAACGGTTACATTGTTGGTGGGTTATACTATGAGCATGGTCTCAGGATAGTTACATTGTTGTGGGTTTATTTGAGCTGCGTGGTCTCAGGAATAGTTACATTGTTGGTGGGTTATATCTGAGCATGGGTCTCAGGAATAGTTACATGTGGTGGGTTATTCTGAGCATGATCTCAAGAATGGTAACATTGTTAATAGGTTATTTTCAGACTGAGGAAGCACCGAAGGATGAGAAAGCATAGGAGGTCTCGTTGTTGGACATGTTGTTGAATAAATTGTAACCCTTTTACTGAACTTGGTCCCCTTCAAGTTTACATGAAGTACATACCCATTTGGAGCGTTTTACTTGTGTGTATGTAGAGAAGCAGAAATGCTGGATTTCAAAGGGGCTTCGTGTTTCTTTATGGCCAAGCTAGCTTAACCCTTTGGGTTCCCCAGAAGTATCGACACGTCACTAGGTCTGGCACTCCAGGAAACACATGACGTAGCTATGTCCTGATCTGTGTGCAGGGAAGGAAGAGGACTTCTCTTCTGTGGCCAGGTTAAGGGCGCCATGAGCATGTGGTCGCCATTTACCTAAGGGGCCGTTGGCACAAGGGATTAAAATGTACGTGTGTCTCATTGAAAAGAATCCTCTGTTTATTGAACATTGGATGAAAAGCTCTGCTGTAGACCATATTTTTAGAAATTTTTATATACATGCCTATAAAAACAGAAAGGGACAAAACACAGAAAATGGAAACTGAGGGTGTGTAAATAAAAAAGGCTAAGCAGAAAAGTAGAAAAATATAGTGGCTGTAACTGAGGAAGAAGAGGGGGAGACCACTGTAATATAAGTCCAAGGGGGGACATCCGATGAAGAGACCAGCAAGGTCTCTATAGAATCTGTGTGAGATTTGAAATGTAGCCTGTAAGCACAAATTACAATGAATATTTACTAAAGTAAAATTAATACTGTATGTTCCTTAAACTAATAACTAGTAAGTATTGTGTTTTCTAAATACCATAATTACTGGAAGGGAGCACTCTTTAATTTGGTGGCATTGTAGGCTATACACCAATCAGAGTGTACGTATTTTAATTAGCTGATTATTACACTAATTTTCCTCCTCTCAGTCTCTTGACCATCCAGAAAATACAATCGCAACTCAACGTTGCCTTCTCGCCTTTAGCGCTGGAGGATTTAAACAATCATATAACAAATTACAATCAACAATGCGATACAAGAACAACAGCTAACACAATAATTATCAGAAGGCATTATTAATGTGCACAACATATGTGCATTGCTTTATACCGTGCCATTATAAAGTTGAAGTAAGTTAATTTCTTTGTATTTCTCGTAATCGTTCTTTTACTCTCCGTGAAGAAGTCCCACAGTGGACGTGTTGGTGATGGATTCCATTCCCTTCATCCCCCCCAACATGAGTAATTCCTTGAGAAACCAGTTGATTGAGAACCGTACACGAAACCAAAATGCATCTCCTTCTCCTTCATGTGTGGTTCTTCTTAAAACATTATCACCTCCCCGGGGATGACTCTGAAAGAAAGACGAGAGGTAAATTGTAGACATTTTAGTCTTCAGTTGCTGGTTTTTTTTTGTAACCTTTGGTGCCCGTGAAAGCATTGCCTCTGACAGTGAAAGAGTTAGCAGTTTTCCTTAAGTTCTGGAACTGTATTTCCTACAGATTTCCATATAAGAGAACTGATATGGTTGACATATTGTATAGCTACATGTATGTGTCACTTGGTTTCTCCTAGTACTGGTGCATAAGGCCGTGGTCCCAGTGTGTACTGTGCACTCGTGCCCGGCAGGGGGCGGGGGCGCGTCACAGCGCTTCCTCAAGGCTGTGGAGAGAGGCAGAGATTGCGACGGGAGGGGGCGTGGCGAAGGGTTTGCAGTGCGTGCCATGACCTCACACGGACTGGTTCGCCCTCATTGGACCTGAACCGCCCGGGGGGGGGCATGGCCACACCTCCGTCACAAGTACAATTTTTTGGTATTTGCAAAAACTTACAGTAGAGCGCGGCTGCACCTACCGCGCGAAGGTAATACTGGGACCGGAATGATTGGGGGGCGGTGCTTGTAAGCACAGCGCACGTAGAAGGCACTGGGGGTCGCGGCCTGAGGCCCATTGGTAAGTCACTGCTGTTAAAGTAGGTGAATCCCAGTGTCAGTCTGCTTTGACCCTGGTACAGTCACTATCTTCTTGTGTCTCGGTCACCAAGATTAGATATTAAATAGCTACAGTATACACAGTAAAGGACGGACCTTGCACTCAGATCTAAATTGAGTATATTCAATGTAGACTTAACCCCCCTTGCTGCAACAAATCTGCTAACACAGGGGTGCGCAAACTGGGAGGTGCAAGATTTTTTTGAGGGGTGCGGCGGTTACAGAAGCCTGCGCTCTTCCCCAGGCATTTAAATTATAATGATTGGGGGGCGACGCGAGAGATCTCTGTAACTCACTTACGTGTGATTATGAGCTCGGGCGACGCGTCAAAATAAGGCGCAGAGTAATTTGACATGACGTCACATGACCCGCTGTGTCATTTAACGCTGGCACTAAGGTAAGGGGGGGGGGGGCGTGAGCACTGGGGGAGAGAGCAGGCAGGGGGGGCGCAGCACCCGAGTTTGTGCACCTTGTGCCAACACATTGTTTGTGAAGGCGGATCACCCAATACTTGATATACTCCTTTAGGCTGAGGCCCCAGGACCTCCGCTGCATGTGCGCCCACGAGACTGGCGGCGCGTGCAGCCGGATTCCGGGGCTCTGCCGGGAGTGAGATGCAGGAAGAGAGACGTCGGGCGGGGGGTCGTGGCGTGGATGGGGGGTAGTGACAGGGGCTGCGGGCCATGACATCACCCGCCAGTCGCCCTCATTGGCTGAACCCTGCAGGGGGGGCGTGTGGCTTAAGCTATCCGTCGCGAGTCTGCCTCTCAATTTATTGAGAGGCAGGAGCAACTCTCGCCCACAGCGCTGCGGCCCTGCCCCGCAGCGGGCGCCAGGCGTACGCCAGTGGGGAGGCATCTGTCCCGCTTGCGTGTTCCGCACAGCGGGCGCTGCAGTTAGCCAGTCTGGGGACCAGGCCTTACTCTGCAAACACGTTGGCCTGTAAGAGTGTGCCTGTGCTGTGGTGGAATATATTAAATTGAATTACCAAACCTGGAGTTTATTGCATGGGAGTCCCTGCAATTTCGGGGGGTGATAGGCGTTGTATGAAGGTCACGAACTGATAGTGCCAGGTTGCAAAAATAGGTGACTTCTGGCGAGTTTAAAATTATTGCACCCATTCTACTTACACGACGGCTTCGATAGTAGGACCCCCAAATGTATAAAAGCATAAAGGTGTGCAATTAAGGGGAAAAACAGGACGTGACTCAAAATTGAAACAATACTATGATTAGAGATGTTTGTTGAGCCAAATTGTGCGATTTGTTTCTACAGAATTTCACCACTGTGTCTGTGCTTGACACATATTGCCCCATAATTTTACAAAACAAAAGCCAAACGTGTGAAGCATAGTTAACAAATTACACGTACGGCGGTGTTGCAGCCACCAAATTGCCACCAGAATTCTGAGCCATGGAGCACCTAGCGTTGAACATGATGCGATCAGCGCTCCGGGTGGCAGAATGAAGTGGAAGGGGGTCGACACCGCATCCGTTTGGATCCGGCTTGGGCGTTCGTCGGAGCCGTCTCAGCCCGGACTGGCCCCTAGAAAACGAGCATGGCGCCATGTGGGACCCATTATATCATAGGATCAGAAGCAGGCATCCACATATAACGTCTTTATGTGATGTTATACGAGGGTGGACAAGAGCGCCCTTCTTTGTGTAGTGCTGAGTTTTCGTCTGGGTCGTTCCCGACACAGTCTTATAGGGTGTAATTATACAACAAACCAGGATCATGCAAAGTATTATGCTGCTTAACTCAGTCGTCTGCCTGCTTTATTTCCATCCAAGTAAGGGGTACTGCAAGCTTTAACATTGTGATAGGTTAGAGGTACTCAGATACTTTCATCAGCAGTTACGACATTAGTTTCAGTAGTTACCATAGTTCTCCCACACGTTATTCAAGAAATAAAACAAAATCAATAGAAGCAAAACTCTATCCCTTTTCGGGATCTAACTACACATAGAATCAGTCTCTCTAACAGCTGTGGCCATATAACTGGTTACCCCAGCTATAAAACATGTCTATCATTAGGGTCACAGATACAGTACAGTCTTTAGCAACCAGCAGTAACCATGTTTTGTCATTATCTGTTAGTGGTAGTACCAGGCAAAACTCGGATACTGTAGTGATAACGGGGAGGGGCCGTGCAACCCCATACTGGATGCAGGGGATGCAGCGACACCCCAGCCCCCAGGCTCCAAGGAGAGAGAGTGAATGCAAAACCTCTCTGCTCTAAGTACGTGCATTTGATTAGAAGAGCAGGTGGAGCGGAGAACTAGAGCCAATTGTGGTAAGCTTGTTGTGGTTCTGATTTCATCCAGCTGCCATGATGTTAATGGGAAGCTGTGGGGAACGGATCATTTACTATTCTGCACTTTCTGCTCTAAAACGGGGCGAAAGCTGCCTAACATCTTTGGACTATGTCAAGTATCCCCTGCTCCCCGCTCACACCTACGGGGGAGCGGCAAATGGACACTCACTGGGGGAGCGCCTACCTGAATACTGAGCTAACGTCCTCAGTACAACATTAAGTATTCACATGACACGATAATGAACTTTTTCCACGGCAATTATGGACCAATAGGTTTCGTCATAAGAGACTATACTTGGCCAAACATATTTTTTTGTTGCTCTCTATAGCGGAACTATTTTGAAAAATAAATGTCTAGCCACATTCTTACCAACCAGGATCTGCGTTAAATATATTCACAAAACCAGACAATTTCATTACCTCCTGGTTTTTCTACTCTAGAATATGATACCTCAGTTATAAATTTACCAACCGAAAGGGGCCATTTTTTTTTTTTTTTTTCCATGATGTAAGCAACCAAATTTTTTTTTCCTTATAGATCACAGCCCTTGTAATCTTACAGGGCCCATCAAACCTGTATTTATTAATTTGTAGTTTAGAAACATTTTCCAACAAGAGCAACCATATATAACATTGTAATATTGACACAAATGCGTATTGTGCCATAGTATAAGGCCGTGAATATAGTCCACACGGATGTAATAAAAAATAAATGCGGGTTTTCAGTCCCCCAAACTTTTTATTTTTTTTTTTTTTTTTTTTTTTTGTGACTTCCAGCGATTGCATCCTTTGACTTTATTCATAGCCCGCCTGCAACCGGCAAAGGACTGGTAGTTTTCTTTAGCTTCTGATGGACCCCTTGACCGGATTCCTTGGCTTTCCCCACAGTGTGTCCAGATTGAGTGCTTGAGATATGGAACTATTTCAGTCGCCGTTTGTTGTTAAACTTCGTGATGTGTGAATTAAGCTAAACTAAAACATTATACTAAAGCCTCAACCTATTAAACTAACTTACTACCTTACTTGTGATATATAAGTCTCTTAATATAATTCCTCTATAAATGGAATTTATAATGAAGATGAATGATCCTGCAATCTAATTATTAAAACTGAGGAATTGTGGCTCTGCTAGGACGAGATTGACACCACATCCACAAGGAATGCACAATCAAATACTGAACAAACATACTAAAACATACAATAAACATAAAATGTCCTTGGCGGCACTATTTGGTAGAATAACCTGACAGTTAGAGAAGTTCCAATTGGATCCTTGAGTATAGGGATATAAATCCGGAATGTTTTCCAATCTTGTCTGGAGTCCTTAGAGGAGTTGAAGCAAATCTGTATTGATATAAAAGACAAGGAACAACCATTGCCGCAGTACTTCTGGTCAACTTCAACTACCCCCACCGTTGCCAGCTACTTACTAAAAATGATTTAAAAGGGCTAAAAGGTTCTTTCACTTCTTCCCCTCACCTTATTTACTGCTATGTTGCCAGGTGGAGATGACTCCTTGACTCAGAGGGAGGCCTCTCTCCACGTGATACGGAAAATAAGGGAAAGCGGCCAATGGTATGATACCGTCACAATTTGAATACATATAAAAACAGACTATAAAAAGTTGCACGGTACAGCTTATAGCCCTATTACGTGGTAACAAATGTGCCGTCCCGCTTGCGTGGCAGGATGCTGGTTGCTGCAGATAGGGGTGAGATGTCAGCGTGTGTCCCGCTTCGGGCCTCGTTGGAGCGCCTCGTCTCACACGATGGGATGGCACTGCTCAAGCTCCCCTTTTCCTCCGTGCATGCGTGGACTGTAAGCAACGTAACACTGCTACAGAAACTACACCCTACGCGGTTCGTGACTGACTGACGTCACTTCCTCAGGGGGCAATGAGTGTCATGGTAGTAAGGGCATATTTAAAACCCACCGGATTATCGAATGCAGGGCTTCCTGGATTAAACCAAATTGGAACCCCTGCTCATTACGTTGCACCAATTAATCAATGTATCAATCAAATGATATCATTAATACATGAAATCAGTATTATAAAATTATAAAACCGCATTCGCCACAAAATTAACTCAACAGAAGACAGGTAACTTAATGTGTATGTATAAAATGAAATTCGGAGGGGTGTTTACAACTATATTGCCACAGGGATTACCCTCTATTGCATCTAATAGAGAACTCAGAGGAAAGCTGTTATTGAGGTTGAGGAATTATACTAGCAGATATCTAAACCAATTTATATTGATCTATCCATTTTAAAAATGAAGTCCAGTCGAACTCTATATTGATCCTTTTGGGTCAGAGTTTTAGAGTAATATCCAGAAGCTCGGACGTCTGGAGATTCAGATTTATTTTCATCCCCCTCTCACAATTGTTGCTGGGGGCATTCAATTTCCCTTACAGATGTAACCCTGCGTGGGTTTCCAGCTTCAATTAAATGTCTCAACCACTATTTAGATTGAAGATGGGTCAGAACCAGCAGGGTAATCTGTAAGGGATTGAATGCCATACAAAGGCAAAATTGGAGAGGGGGGCGATAAAAATAATCATGATATCCAGGACGCGAAAGACTTTCTGTATATTACTCTAAAAACTCGTGACCCCAAAAAGGACTCATATATAGAGTTCGATCTGGACTCATTTTTAAAAATAATGCGATGATTCAATATAAATTTTTAAGTATATCTGCTAGAGTTATTCATCAACCTCAATAACATCCCTTCTCTGGAGTTCTCTATTAGATGCATAGAGGGTAACCCTGGCAATAGTAGTTAACCCCCCCGAATCATTTTTCAAGCATACACATGTAATTACCTTGTCTTCTGTTTGAGTTAATATTTGTCGCATAATGCGGTTTTATAATTTTATAATATCTGATTTACAGGTTTTAGTTATAATGAATCATTTGATTGTACATTGATTTAATTGGTGCAAAGTAATGAGCAGGGGTTTCCAATTGGGTTATATTCCAAATGGGAGCCCGTCATTGATAATCGGTGGGTTTAAATAGCCCTTTACTACCATTTGACACTCCATTGCCCCTGAGGATAGATGACGTCAGCAGTCACGGAAAACGCGCGTAGGTTGGAGTTTATGTAGCCGTGTAACGTTGCTACGTCCAGCATGCACGGAGGAGAAAAGGGGAGGCTGAGGCTAGTGACCATCATCGTGTGTGAGAGAGCGCTCCGAACGAGGCCACGAAGCGGGCGAGCACACGCGTGATGGATCCATCCACCCCACCTAAACCATCAGTGGGCAACACAGCACACGGGCATCCGTGCATCCCCTCGATGCCACGCAAGCGGACGGACACATTGTGTATAGCACGTATATAGGGATTATACTGCATGTGAGTGCACTGATTTATAAGCTATGTTTTATGATTAAATTGTGAAGGTATTCATACCCATTGGCCCTATTCCCTTATTTTCGTTTATCACAGCTGGAGAGAGGCCCCCTATGATTCAGAGGAGTATCCCACACTGGCAAATAGCAGAATAAGGTTGACAAAGAGAGGAAGAAGTGAAAGATTACCTTTTGAGGCCCTTTTATAATCATTTTTAGGTAAGAGAGTGGTCACGGTGGGGAGGTTGAAGTTGACCAGACGTACTGCCGGCAATGGTGTGTCTGTCTTTTTATCAATACAGATTTGGATTCACTACCATTCTAAGGACCCTACCAGGAAAAAAGATTGGATCCGGTATTTAAATATTCCCTATCTCAAAGGACAATTGGACTTCTTTAACTGTACAGGTTATCACAGTAGTGCGCCAAGGGACCATTTATGTTTATGTATGTTTTGTGTGTTTGTTAGCCGTGTTAACCGTTCGTGTTTTTCTTTTCAATCTTGATTTCCCTTTTGTGGCCATTACCAGGCTTGGGTTTTGAGAGACCTAGTTGCCTCTGTACAAACGTAGTCCATATAACCACGTATCAGGGGATTGTCAAACTAAGTTGTGTTTTGCAGGAACTGCCCACCCACTTGGCCTAAACATCTTCTGTTGGTGTCTGGTCGTGTCCACTAGTTGATCATCTTCTGGACACTAAAATGAAATTGAGGATCGGAATTTTTAATCCCAGATCAGGGAGATATATTCTAAGTGGGGTGCCATCTGTTTCTTGGAATAACACAGCACAACAAAGTCACTATTTTCTCCTTCCTCTTTGTACATCAGTGAAGGGCATGAGTTTACGTTCCCTGGTTCATTTGTGACCGTGTCTATTTTAGCCTTGAGAAATGCTTTTTTCTACCAATGTGTGAAACTCGGTGACAGTGTGACATGAAGAGATGACATATGGTGCAAAATGAGGTGAAGATACATCATGTAGCTCTGTATCAAGTTGGAAATTCGAAGTACAAGCTATGTGCTATAGTTGACAGGCCTGTACTAATATGGTAGCAATGGTGAATCATCCTAAGGGACTACAGTGAAAATAATCTTTCTAAGACTTTTTTCTGGAACGGCTTTAAGTCCAGTGGTTTGGACGCATACTGTTATATACTCACTAGAGCAATGTTTCTGGGCCCGGGCCTTTCCTCAGGCTTGAGGCCTGGTTCAGGAATGTTTACATTGTTGCGACCAATCTATTACAGAGTGTTTCCTGGTACTGTACAGGTTAATAAGACTTCAATCAGAATTAGAACTATGCAACAAATTTTGACAGATTTATTATAAATCATCTTCTGGTAATGTAGAGGTTATTAAAAATTATAGTAGTTTAGGACCTGTGAGATGTGCTCTGCCTTGGAGGGGCTCAAGGGCTTGCGACACTTTGGCAAAGAGTAGTTAAACTAAAAGACCATTTATGTCAAAAAGATTTCATATATATATATTACGGGCACCCAGTTACCGTTTATATTTCGGGGGCAATGGATGTTTGCACTGAGCTCGCTGTGTGTTTAATGTCTTATCTTGGTGTTTAAATGTTTGGACAACATACTGTATTATACATCACATAAACAATGTTTTGGGCCCTTGGCCTTTTCCTCAGGACTTGAGGCCTGGTCTCAGGAATAGTTACATTGTTGGTGGTTATTTCTGAGCGTGGTATCAGGAACGGTTACATTGTTGTGTGGGTTATTTCTGAGCGTGGTCTCAGGAATAGTTACATTGTTGTGGGGTATGTTCTGAGCTGTGGTTCAGGATAAGTAGTACACTGTGGTGGGTTATATCTGAGCGTAGTCTCAGGAACGGTTACATTGTTGGTGGGTTATATCTGAGCACGGTCTCAGGAACGGTTACATTGTTGGTGGGTTATATCTGAGCACGGTCTCAGGAACGGTTACATTGTTGGTGGGGTATTTCTGAGCACGGTCTCAGGAATGGTTACATTGTTGGTGGGTTATTTCTGAGCATGGTCTCAGGAACGGTTACATTGTTGGTGGAGTATTTCTGAGCGTAGTTTCAAGAATGGTTACATTGTTGGTGGGTTATATCTGAGTGTGGTCTCAGGAATAGTTACATTGTTGGTGGGATATATCTGAGCATGGTCTCAGGAATAGTTACATTGTTGGTGGGATATATCTGAGCGTGGTCTCAGGAATAGTTACATTGTTGGTGGGTTATATCTGAGCGTGGCCTCAGGAATGGTTACATTGTTGGTGGGTTATATCTGAGCGTAGTCTCAGGAACGGTTACATTGTTGGTGGGTTATTTCTGAGCGTGGTCTCAGGAACGGTTACATTGTTGGTGGGTTATATCTGAGCATGGTCTCAGGAATAGTTACATTGTTGTTGGGTTATTTCTGAGCGTGGTCTCAGGAATAGTTACATTGTTGGTGGGTTATATCTGAGCATGGTCTCAGGAATAGTTACATTGCTGGTGGGTTATTTCTGAGCATGATCTCAAGAATGGTAACATTGTTAATAGGTTATTTTCAGACTGAGGAAGCACCGAAGGATGAGAAATGCATAGGAGGTCTCGTTGTTGGACATGTTGTTGAAATAAATTGTAACCTTTTATTGAACTTGGTCCCTTCAAGTTTTACTGAAGTACTATCCCATTTGGAGCGTTTACTTGTGTGTATGTAGAGAAGCAGAAATGCTGGATTTCAAAGGGGCTTCGTTTTCTTTATGGCCAAGCTAGCTTAACCCTTTGGGTTCCCCAAGACGTATCGACTACGTCACTAGGTCTGGCACTCCAGGAACACCATGACGTAGCTATGTCCTGATCTGTTGTGCAGGGAAATGGAAGAGGACTTCTCTTCTGTGGCCAGGTTAAGGGCTGCCATGAGCATGTGGTCGCCATTTACCTAAGGGGCCGTGGCATTCAAGGGATTAAAATGTACTGTGTCTCATTGAAAAAGAATCCTCTGTTTATTGAACATTGGAGAAAAGCTCTGTAGACCATTATTTTTAGAAATATTTATATAACATGCTATAAAAACAGAAAGGGACAAAACACAGAAAATGGAACTGAGGTGTGTAAATAAAAAAGGCTAAGCAGAAAATAGAATTAGGTGCTGTAACTGAGGAAGACGAGGGACCACTGTAATAAAAGTCCAAGGTGGGGGACATCCGATGAAGAGACAGCAAGGTCTCTATAGACATCTGTGTGAGATTTGAAATGTAAGCCTGTAAGCACCAAATACAATGAATATTTTACTAAAGTAACTAATACTGTATGTTCCTAAACTAATAACATAGTAAGTATTGTGTTTTCTTAAAATACCATAATTACTGGAAGGGAGCACTTCTTTAATTTGGTGGCATTTGTAGGCTATTACTACCAAATCAGAGTGTACGTATTTTAATTAGCTGATTATTACACTACTTTTCCTCCTCTCAGTCTCTTGACCATCCAGAAAATACA
The DNA here is from genome assembly GCA_036426205.1 of Ascaphus truei. Taxonomy (NCBI): domain Eukaryota; kingdom Metazoa; phylum Chordata; class Amphibia; order Anura; family Ascaphidae; genus Ascaphus; species Ascaphus truei. The sequence continues at coordinate 192,113,729 of CM071571.1, forward strand.
ATCGCAACTCAACGTTGCCTTCTCTCCTTTAGCGCTGGATGGATTAAACAATCATATAACAAATTACAATCAACAATGCGATACAAGAACAAACAGCTAACACAAATAATTATCAGAAGGCATCATTACTGTGCACCACAATATGTGCATTGCTTTATACCGTCGCATAAAGTTGAAGTAAGTTAATTCTTCTTGTATTTCTCGTAATCGTTCTTTTACTCTCCAGTGAAGAAGTCCCACGTGGACGTGTTGGTGATGGAATTCCATTCCCTTCATCCCCCCCAAACATGAAGTAATTCCTTGAAACCAGTTGATATGAGAACCGTACACGAAAAAATGCATCCTCCTTTCTTCTTCATGTGTGGTTCTTCTTAAAACATTATCACCTCCCCGGGGATGACTCTGAAAGAAAGACGAGAGGTAAATTGTAGACATTTTAGTCTTCAGTTCTGGTTTTTTTGTAACACCTTTGGTGCCGTGAAGCATTGCCTCTGACAGTGAAAGAGTTAGCAGTTTTCCTTAAGTTCTGGAACTGTATTTCCTACAGATTTCCATATAAGAGAACTGATATGGTTGACATATTGTATAGCTACATGTATGTGTCACTTGGTTTCTCCTAGTACTGGTGCATAAGGCCGTGGTCCCAGTGTGTACTGTAGCACTCGTGCCCGGCAGGGGGGCGGCGCGTGCACAGCGCTTCACAGGCTGTGGAGAGAGGCAGAGATTGCGACGGGAGGGGGCGTGGCGAAGGGTTTGCAGTTGCGTGGCCATGACCTCACACGGCTGGTTCGCCCTCATTGGCTGAACCGCCCGGGGGGGGGCATGGCCACACCTCCGTCACAAGTACAATTTTTTGGTATTTGCAAAAACTTACAGTAGAGCGCGGCTGCACCTACCGCGCGAAGGTAATTACTGGGACCGGACTGATTGGGGGGCGGTGCTTGTAAGCACAGCGCACGTAGAAGGCACTGGGGTCGCGGCCTGAGGCCCATTGGTAATGTCACTGCTGTTAAAGTAGGTGAATCCCAGTGTCAGCTCTTCTTTGACCCTGGTACAGTCACTATCTTCTTGTGTCTCGGTCACCAAGATTAGATATAAATTAGCTACAGTATACACAGTTAAAGGACGGACCTTGCACTCAGATCTAAATGAGTTATATTCAATGTAGGACTTAACCCCCCTTGCTGCAACAAATCTGCTAACACAGGGGTGCGCAAACTGGGAGGTGCAAGATTTTTTTGAGGGGTGCGGCGGTTACAGAAGCCTGCGCTCTTCCCCAAGGCATTTAAATTAAATGATGGGGGACCGCGAGAGATCTCTGTAACTCACTTACCGTGATTCATAGGGCTTCGGGCGACGCGTCAAAATAAGGCCGCAGAGTAATTTGACATGACGTCACATGACCCCGCTGTGTCATTTAACGCTGGCACTAAGGTAAGGGGGGGGGGGGCGTGAGCACTGGGGGAGAGCAGGCAGGGGGGCGCAGCACCCGAGTTTGTGCACCCTTGTGCCAACACATTGTTTGTGAAGGCGGTATCACCCAATACTGATATACTCCTTTAGGCTGAGGCCCCAGTACCTCCGCTGCATGTGCGCCCACGAGACTGGCGGCGCGTGCAGCCGATTCCGCGGTCTGCAGTGAGATGCAGGAAGAGAGACCGGGGGGGGGGTCGTGGCGGGGGAGTGACAGGGGCGCGGCCATGACATCACCCGCCAGGTTCGCCCTCATTGGCTGAACCGCAGGGGGGCGTGGCTTAGCGCTCCGTCGCGAGTCCTGCTCTCAATTCTATTGAGAGCAGGAGCAACTCTCGCCACAGCGCTGCGGCCCTCCCTCGCAGCGGGCCCGGCGCCATTGAGGGGAGGGCTCTTGTCCCTGCAGCGTCCGCCACAGCGGGCGCTGCAGTAGCCAGTGGGGACCAGGCCTTACTCTGCACACACGTTGGCCTGTAAGAGTGTGCCTGTGCTGTGGTGGAATATATAAATCTGAATTACCAACCTGGAGTTGCATGGAGTCCCCTGCAATTTGGGGGTGATATGTCGTGTATGAAGTGTCACGAACTAGTGCATTGGTTCAAAAATAGGTACCTTTGGAGTTTAAAATATTGCCCCATTACTACTACACGAAGGCTTCGATATAGGACCCCAAATGTATCAAAGCAAAAAGGTGGTGCAATTAGGGGAAAAAACAGAGTGCTCCAAATGAAACAATACTATTGATTTAAGAGATTTTTTGATGCAAATTGTGCAGATTTGTTTCATACAGAATTTCACCACTTTTGTCTTGACACATATGCCCCATAATTTTACAAACAAAAGCCAAGTGTGAAGCATCAGTTCAAATTACCGTTCCGGGTGTCTGGCAGCACCAAATTGCCACCAGAATTCTGAGCCATGGAGCACCTAGCGTGATCACATGATGCGACTCGCGCTCGGGTGGCAGAAATGAAGTGGAGGGGGCGCCACCTCCGTTTGGATCCGGCTGGCTGCTTCGTCGGAGCCGTCAGCCCGGACCTGCCCCTAGAAAACGAGCATGTGCCCATGTGGGACCCAGTATATCATAGGATCAGAGCAGGGCATCCCACTATAATCAGTCTTTATTGGTGTTTATAGAGGGTGTGACAAACGCCCCTCTTTTGTAGTGCTGACGTCTGTCTGGGTTCTTCCCGACACAGTCTTCTAGGGTTAATTATACAACAAACAGGATCATGCAAAGTATTATGCTGCTTAACTCAGGCTTCTGCCTGCTTTATTTCCATCCAAGTAAGGTACTGCAGCTTTAACATGTGAAGGTTAGAGGTACTCAGATACTTTCATTCGGCAGTTCACATATTTCAGTGTTACCATATTTCCCACACTGTTATTTCAAGAAATAAAACCAAAATCATATAAGCAAAATCCTATCCCTTTCAGGGATCTAACTACACATCAGAATCAGTCTCTCTAACAGCTGCTGGCCAACTAAACTGGTTCCCCAGCTTAAAACAATGCTCTCTCATTTAGGGTCACAAGATACAGTACAGTCTTTTAGCAACAGCAGTAACCATTTGTTTTGTCTTATCTGTTCGTGGAGTCCAGGCAAATCCTCTGGTACTGTGATACGTGGAGGGGCCGTCAACCCCGATACTGGATGCAGGGGAGCAGCGACACCCCCAGCCCCCAGGCTCCAAGGAGAGAGAGTGAAATGCAAAACCTCTCTGCTCTAAGTACCTGTGCATGTGATTAGAAGAGCAGGTGAGGGAGAACTAGAGCCATTGTAATCTGTGGTCTGGATTTTCCATCCAGCTGCCTGAGTTAATGGGAAGCTGTGGAACGGATCATTAACTATTCCTGCACTTTCTGCTCTAAAACGGGGCAGAAAGCTGCCTAACATCTTTGGACTATGTCACAAGGGTTAGAGGATGTCTGCTTTCAGCGGGTAAGAAAGAGCTTTCCATCAAACAGAACGGTGATATTTAATGCAAGGGTAGTTTTCATTTGTTCTCTTTCTTTTTTGCTTATTGTTACCCAACAAACCATCTACCTTTATTTTTACTATATATGTATTATTACATAAGATTGTTGCTTAAAGGAGCAATCCTTGCAATATCCTACATGTGTTTTTTTTTTGTTTTTTTTAAATAAACACGTTCTCTAGTATTAGATAATACTTACTACATTTGTTTTTTTATTCAAATCTTAATGACATTTTTAATGAGGTTTAAAATACTAAGCATCCTTTGATTACTATAGCAGGCTTTAGCCCACCTCCCCAGCAGTGCAAGATCTTTGCAACACTTTCCTGTTTGTGAGAATTTGTTGCCAATATTCCCAGCAGTTTGAGCTGCAAACTGCAACGATAGATAATGTTACCGTAGTAATATAAGAATACATTGTAGCTGCTGAGTCACACTGACTGAAGGATAGATTGAAACTGAAAGGCAGCCATTTAGTGAACCCTGGGAAGCAGGATCTTTGCTGATCGATCACGGGAAAATGAATCGATTGGCGGCTTAGGTAATTTTTTCTTTTAAAGTGCCACGCGGAATGCTTGTTTAAAATGTGACATTCTTTTATGCAAATGTTGTTATAAAATAATCAAGAAAGGGCCGACGTTTTGGGCATGTTTACAAATGTATTTGTAGATGGATTATTTTATGGATGCAGAATGGATTCGATATGGTCAAGAAGCTTCCTCTTTGGCTTGTTATGTTATCTCTGGTACACATGGCGTGTAAGAGACTAGAACCCTATCATGTGGAGGTGAAAATGTGCCCTCAGGGAACAGAATTAAAAGGGATGCTTATCCTCCCGAAAAATTCCCACAACACGAGATTAGGGACACTCATTTGTAGCAGTAATTTGTAGCAATGCGATGTACAGGAGGGGTTTGGAAAGATGTGATACCATTTATTGGACCTACATGAAAGTCATTCATAAATGTCTTTATACCCTGGTCAGACTATAAATACTCTCTTCCATCTTCTACACGTTATCCCGGGAAGTCACAGCACATACTGTATGAGGCTATAGACCAGTTAAGACTTTCTATTTATTCATTTATACTGTCAATGTGCTTTGCCTCTAATAAATATTCGACATGTTTATTTTTATATTATTATTTTTTTCTCCTTAGAATTCACACAACACACATTGAAAGTAATTACTAGATCCCACAAGAGGAAAATGCAGCCACACTTTAAAATGTTCCTATGCTAAAAATGCCACAGATCTCCCCGTAATGCTGCTGTAGAAGAGAAAGGAAAGAATCGTTGTGGAAAGCATAAAAATAAAAAAGGCAACATCAACAGAAAAGGGTTTAAATGAAATACAAAAGTGACAATATTTCCACCCTACATTTAATTATCTTTTAACTTAATTATATGTATAATGTAGCAGGCTATGAAGCCCTATTTCAGACATATCCATGAATGTTTCCTCCCTATGCGCTTACTCTTTCACAGTTGTGTGTTTATCTTTACATGACATTGTCGATCTGCTTGTGGATGCTCTGTGACATACTGTAGGCGTGTGTCCAGTGTGTGTAATGTGCGTGTGACGGTGCCGAGGTCCTGCACTCACACCTGTGTTTGGCAAGCTGTGTAATGCAGCAATTAATGGCAGGCCCCACCCCAAATAAGAAACGCTGTAATTGATACGTATTAATGTGTGCCAATAACTGTGCATGTGGGTAACATACAATAATCAAGGTAAATAATACTAAGTAATAGACGCCAAGGTCTGCCATGGTCAGTAACACTCTGCTGTCCGGCTGTCACCTCCTGGGATATCACGTATGGCTCTGCCTGTGACGGGGACTATACAGTATGATTACAGCAGGAGGGGGTGTTTATTAATATACTGTAACACCCTTATAAACTTTACATTTAAGACTGAGTTTCTTTAGCAGTGGTGCTTCACCAGTATCTACTGCAGCGGTTTCCAACCTTTTATAAATAACATACTGAAAATAACCATCCGCTCACTCCTAAAGCCGTATATATTAATCAGAATAAATTGATACTTGGCTGCATTGGGAGAAAAACGAATTAATCAATAACTTGGTATGTGAGGTACAGCGCTCACATCAGATCCCTCTGCATATTGCACTCACAGTACATATTAGTGTCATTAATATGATGGAATCATCAGGAATTTCATTATTCCTATAGAACAATGCATTAAATACACCTTATATGTACCATTGACTTTAAAGAAAAATATGAAAATAATGAATATAGAGATATTCTGCTATACCAACAAGGTACCCATCACTCATACTTGACCTATACTACTAACATTATTTGAACTAACTCATATGGTCAGTATTTTTGATTTGCCCCTCATCAGGGATTTTAATTATGACGGTAAATAAATCACGAGCGTCATTGTTGATGACAAATAAAACGTTATTATTTTCATATTTTTCTTGAAAGTCAGTGGTACAGGAAAATATAAGGTGTATGCCTTGTTCTATAGGAATAATGAAATTCCTGATGATACCATCATATTAATGACACTAATATGTACTGTGAGTGCAATACACAGGGACCTGATGTAAGAGATGTACCTCACACACCAAGTTATTGATTTCTAAATAAATAATAATAATAATAATACCACTTCAAAGGGCTTTGGTGTATTCTTACCCGTCCGGCTCTTACACCTCCGCTTGCACTTCTGCCTGGTTTTAAAACGATTGCTGTTCCCTCCGCAGCCTCCAAACACAAAAGGTCGACAATCGTCAGCTTCCAGGTGATAGTACCAGAGCAAAGTGTACGTGGAGCAGAATCCTTCATCCACAGGCAGCACACAGGAATCTGAAAGACAAGTCAGATCGTCCTCACAATTCTTACCACAGTGATTCCCTGGGAAGATAAAGAGAGAAGCCTGCCCGCTTTATAGACTCACGGAAAACAGTCTTGACATTAAATAGGACGAAACCCCCAATGGCGCATGTTAGAAATCCATTCATTATATTAAAATGTATGGATGAGAACTTATATCAAGACAATTGCGTGAGAATATGTTGTAAGATTTCGAATTCATATGTAGCCTAAAGAGCTGAATTCTAGTGCAGGTTTGATGCATCGCAGATGTTAGAGGTTGGCTTACGGATAGGATTTCAATGCCTAGTATGAAACCTGAGCCTGAAGTACAGCAGGGCCCCGCTTCCTGGCGCTCCGCTTTTCGACGATCCGACGATACGGTGGTGCCGAGAAGGGGGTCGCCATGTTGCCGCCATGTTCGCGCATGAGCAGAACGGGCCGGCCGGGGTCGCGCATGCGGAGAACAGGCCGGGCCGGGGTTGCGCATGCGCGGAATGGAGGGGTTTCCTTCTGTCGCGCATGTGCAGAACGGCGCATTGCCGGTCTGCGCCTGCGCACCTAACAAAAATCGCCGGTTCCACTTTCCGCCGATTTTCGCTTTACAGCGGGTCCTCAGAACAGAACCCGCCGTATTAGTGGGGCCCTCCTGTAGTTTGGAGTCTTTGTCTCAAGTAGCCACGAGGAGAAAGGGGGGCAGAGTTAGTGATGAATAAATACAGTTGTGCTCTGGTCAATCTCTCTCTTCTCCAAGACCCCTTTCTCTCTCCAAGAACACTCTACATGTAACATCTACGAAGCATGTGAGAGACAAGGGTTTCCCTATCATTGTACCATCTGAGCACATGATTGCCATCGTTGATTGAACTTTCATCTGTAACACTGTAAGAATAAACTAACTGTCTGCTGAACAAGAATCTTCCGAAGTATTGGAATCTTTCCCAATAAGAATTAATAATTGGAATTATTATTTAACAGCACAAGTTCACAAATTTGGCACATTTTGGAAAATCGCCCTGGCTAAATAGTCACAAAGATAGATAGCTTTGCTAAAAAAAATGTCAACCGTGAATTACAAACAGAGTTTGATGGCAGATAAGAACAACTTGACCCAGGAGTCTGCCCATTTTATCTCAAGCCTGTTTGAATTCCCTTACTGTATTAGCCCCTATCACCTCTATTGGGAGTCAATTCTTTATCTACACACCTCTGTATGTATGTATGTATGCATGTATATGTGTATATATATATATATATATATACACACACGGCACTCACCAAAAACAATTATAGTAGTAGTAATACTGTAACTCAGGTGCATAGTAATGCAAAGAAGGAAAGACAGGCACTCCAAACTCAAAAAATGTGAACTTTTAATAGCTCAAGCTTGTTCTTTACACATACTTTTGTCTCTCTCTTTATCTCTCGCTCTCTATATCTCACGCTCTCTATATCTCTCGCTCTCTATATCTCTCGCTCTCTATATCTCTCGCTTTCTAGTTCTCTCGCTCTCTAGTTCTCTCGCTCTCTTGCTCTTTAGTTCTCTCGCTCTCTATATCTCCCGCTCTCTCTATCTCCCGCTCTCTTTATCTCACTCTCTTTACCTCACTCTCTTTACCTCTCTCTCTCTTTTATCTCTCTCTTTTTTATCTCTCTCTCTCTTTTATCTCTCTCTCTCTTTTATCTCTCTCTCTCTTTACCTTTCTCTCTCTCTTTACCTTTCTCTCTCTCTTTACCTTTCTCTCTCTCTTTACCTCTCTCTCTCATATTTATTTATATAGCTGTAATGAGCATGATTTATCTGCCGGTTTGGGAATTAGCGGAGAGCCCCACATATGAGTATACACATTTAAATTTTGTTAAAGGTTTAGCTATATGGATCATGAATGGAACTCTGTGTTGGTAGAAGGCTGCAGGCCCCTCTGGCAGCAAAAAGGGTAAAGCTCGTCATGCGGTGAGTTTTTACCTTGAAACAAGCTTTCAACTTGTCGCTTCCTTCTCTGTAAATGCCCCATTATGTGCTTATCACTTCCGTCTGCCGAGAAACAAAGGGTAGAGACTGTTATCAAGAGGGAGCCGTAAATTATACACAAATTTAAATATTGATCATTGCAGTTGTTTTACAGGCTCTTGATGAATGTCAGGGAACAACTGGTTAGTGTATATATAAAAAAAGATATCTACAGCAATAAAATTCTAATAGCTTCCAGCATCCGAGCCAAAAAGGTCAGTCGTCAGAGAAAACTGAACCGTGTAAAATGTTACTTGGATAACATGATACAAATGTCAGACAGGGATTCAGAGGTATTCTGTATCATCCTTAAAAAGAGATCAGGAACCTACAGAAGTCACCTCGTTCCTGTCACGTGTTTTGATTTGAACGTTTCTCCACCTGGCCTTCAAATGGTCTACTTACCAGCATGTGTCACCTTGCCATTTGCCCCCAATAATGGTACTGTACGCAGCGTGGTTTAACTGCGTTTCCTAATGTTCATTTATCAAGGTTGGCATGGCCATGTTGCCTGTTTTTTTCCATCACTGCGTGGATGTATGTATGTATTGCATGTCTTTATTTATATGGCGCCATTAATGTACATAGCGCGTCACAGCAGTAATACACGTGACAATCATATAAATTACAAATAGTACAAATAACAGATCATGGGAAGAAGTGCTTCAGTTGTAAAAGTAACATTGTGGAAGAGGAGTCCCTGCCCCGAGGAGCTTACAATCTAATTGGTAGGAAGAACACACAGAGACAGTAGGAGCGTGTTCTGGTAAGTGCGTCTGCAGGGGGCCAAGCTTTATGTATCAAAAAGCTGTGCCATGAGGAGTTTCTAGCCCAGTAGGGGGAGTTTGGGGGGGTAGGTAGGTCATATAAATGGCGCACGAGGGAGCACGTATGCAAATCAGATTTACTTATATTTCGCTGTGTATGTGCCCACTTGCTTGGTAGCGTATATCTTCTTTGAGCTGCAAAACCCGCGAACTCTTGCTGCAGGAGTGGTCAGCTCCAGTCCTTAAGGGCCACCAACGGGCCAGTTTTTAAGGATATCCCTGCATCAGCACAGGTGGCTTAATCAGTGACTGAGCCACCTGTGCTGAAGCAGGGATATCCTTAGAAACTGACCCGTTGGCGGCCCTTGTGAAGCCGAGCTGGCCCCCCCTGTGTTGTGGGATTAGTTCTCACACTGCCCGGCGTACAGATGTAGTCGGACTCCGTGGTAGATGCAGCAGCTCCGGGGACTGTAAAAGACATGGCTGCCTTTGAGGGGGGGAGGTGGGAGAATCCGTTCTTCTAAATGGGACCCTATATGTACACTATATACAAGTTTATGTCTGTCGCTCACCAGCTATAGAATAGAGTAAACGCTCATGGTACATAAGGGAATAGGATATACATACATACAAAGTCCGGTCAGTTACAGAGCCCTGGCCGGGAAGGAATCCCTTATAATGCGCTCTCTGGAAGCATAGATGTGTTGGACAATGTACAGCCCAGGGTACCAGTATCCCCTCATATGCCAAAGAGGAGAAAAGAAAAAATACTTAATCTCATTGTTATTATAACAATTAAAGTGCGGGGTACATGCAAAGTGTGATTAGAACAATGGTGGTAGGTATTGCTGTATACGAGTAATGTGTGGCTCCTCCTAAGCCAGACAAATAGCAACACACCCTGGAGGAGTTAGTATCCTTTCAGGGATATCAAAAAGGAGTACAGTATAGTGTATGTATGCGCCCAGTAGTAAAATGGATATGGTGTCGCTAGCCTCCAGAATCATATGCAAACATGTACACATGCCATATCCTGCCCACACAGAATAACGTAACTGTTTAAAGGAGAACTCAGTCTTATGGAAGTAACATTGTAGATGTTCTCACAGTTCAGATATCCAATGAAGACTCAGTATAATTGAAACATATTCTAGACAGTATACATAATGTCTCAGTAATGTATCTAAAGGGTAACCCTTCACAATGATGTGGCTATTATTATGTAGCTATATTAGTCTGGTTGGTTCTAGCTGCTTGTTGCAGGAATCTAGTGTTATACACAAACTAAACGACATGATGTTAAGAATGTAGTCATAACGGATACAATAGTACAACATCATAAAGTTGAGTGTAACCGGTTTCACACGGGTGAATAAAAGGTAATGAAGCCCGTTTCAAATTCCCCTTATAGTCTATGCAGATATCTGATTTAACCCATGCATGGTGAAACAGACAAATTCATGCATGCGCAAAACCGCTGCTACAACCCGTGTATCCGGATATGCAGCTCGTGGACCGCAGTCCCCACCACCGACATTACCGAGGTGACATCATCTAAAACCGACGGACGAACGTTTCACGTACGTTGCTATACTCCTGACATCCGACAAGCACCCTCTCTATCAACCTTTAAGACCCAACTCAAAACACGCCTGCTTAAGGAAGCATATGAGTAGCTCTATGAGTGATAGTTGTACACCGTATACATAAACCTTGGCCCCTTGCAGACGCACTTAACAGAACGCCGTCCTACTGTCTATACGTCCTTCCTACCAACCAATTAGATTGTAAGCACTTCGGAGCAGGGACTCCCTTTCCAAAATGTTACTGTTATGTCTGAAGCACTTATTCCCATTATGTGTTATTTATATTATTTGTTATCTATGGTGGTCACGTGTATTACTGCTGTGAAGCGCTATGTACATTAATGCCGCTATATAAATAAAGATATACTGCACATACAATATAGTAGATACATAAACAGAAGTACACATTTACTTATACTTGGACATGTGCCTTTACGTTTCCTTCCGATTGACACATTTCAGTAAAACCTTTTTAGAGCCTTCCTAAAAAATGACTCCGATTTGTGAATTCTCTGAAGGCTCTCCAGATAAAAACAATAGCGGGGTAAGTGAAACTCTACATCTTTAATCCTATGTCACCTGTGCTGTTCTGCTCGGGAACGGTGCTGCTCTGAGCTTCGGTGGTGTTCAGTATTTTGTTCCATAGTACACCTGTGTCTTCATTTTCCACCTCAATGTTCTCTGGAGGTGCTGTTACCTCTTCCTGGACCTGGTCATAATCTTCATACCCTTCATCAGGGTTTGACGACTTGATGAGCAGCTGAAAATCCCTCCCTACAGAAAGAAGTCAGACAGATGTATGGCTGTACAGGCAGGCAGACTGATGTACAGTATGGGTACACTGATAGACAGACAGGAATAAGATAAACAAAAAGAGAAAGAACACAGACTGATAGATGAGTATAAAGACAGAAATACACATATACTGCAGATAGTAGAGACTGTAGGAGGAATGTCCTCCAAACCAAGTGCATCAAAGTGTGAGATCTGATAGTCATAAGTGAATAAGCAAGCTTAAGCGGACCCTGGGATAGGTAAGTAAGCACAACAACTAGGAGTGTCTTGATTGCAGAGCTCATTAACAGGTTACCTGCTGCCAATGGTGTAACAAAAACCTAATCTGAACTAACCGGTGTATATGAACATCAGTGTGAACAGCAGGTCTCTATCTGGCAGCAACCTTAGAGCAAGATATGAATATCCAGTGATATAATGATGTAGTTCTTACTCACATGGGTGTTGTTTGTATGCCGTCCGAGAGGCGTGCGTCCAGCTGGTATACAATGCAGACAGGAATCCTCGTGGAAAAAGTGAAGCACAGCCGGTCCAAGAAGAAAACAATCCGGGGCTAAGTGAATGAATTAAAAATATTCTTTATTGGGGGTGCACAGCACGGTGGTGCAGAGGATATGCCTCTGACATGTTTCGCGCTGAGATAGCAACTTCCTCAAAGAGTATCTCTCTATCTTCAGTAGGATACTCTTTGAGGAAGCGCTATCTCAGCGCGAAACATGTCAGAGGCATATCCCCTGCGCCACCATGCTGTGCACCCCCAATAAAGAATATTTTTAATTCATTCGCTTAGCCCCGGATTATTTTCTTTAGGACCAGCTGTGCTTCATTTTTTCCACGAGGATTCCTGTCCGAATTATACTGCAGATAGATAGCTGATCGCCTCTATATATCACAAACATGTACAGCAAAAAAAATATGGCTAGGGGGAATAGTTCCTTTGAAATAAAGAGCCATTTAAAGCTGTTTCTGCTGTTGGAAAAAAAATTAAGTTGGGCCATTAAATTGTTTAAATAATTAACCGTCCAGAGGTGTCAGACAACACAAATATTTTGTGAGCACAAATGTTAATTTGTCTTACTTCAGTAAACGTGCCTCAGTACAGTACTTTATTTCAGTTTATGTGGCTAATGTTAGTGATGATGATGATGATGACGATGTACCCTTATGCGAGCACATACGCAAACCATCTACAGTAAATCTAGGGAATTAATGAGAGCAGGTGAGAGACATTTATAACAGCGCCTCAATTTCCTCTGCCCCAAAGCCGGCAGGACCATGGGTGGAGAGGATAGGGGGGAGAGGATAGGGAGGCGTGAAAGAGAGGGGCAGCTGGGGTGCAAGGAGAAGGAGGAGCTGCAAACAGACTCCATCCAGTGGTCAATCACAGCCATAAAGTCTCTGTCTCACCGAATCTCCTACGGGGCTAATGAACCTAAAATTCTACAGAGGGTATTTACAGTTGTAAAGTCTTCAGGCTGCAAAGCTGAGACAGAGTCAGTGCAAACAAATTGCACCAGCTTTATCAATGGAATCTGTCCATGGGATTCCTTTTCTCTGATAAATATGGGCACACGGAGTAGCTCAGAGGTAATATCACTGCCTTTGAAATGTGTCAACCGTGTTTGAATGTCAGCGTCAGCTCTTCGTGTGACCTTCAGCAAGTCACTTAATATCTCTTGGCCTCTGGCACCAAAATTAGACTGTAAGCTCTGCAGGGCAGGGAATCACTGTGGCACCAACATTCTATGTACAGTGCATGCGGTCAGCACTACACACAGAATATTCTTATCATAGGTCACCGATTTCGCAGCCGGGAAACTTTAGTAAATATACCACCAAGCCAATACTTTTTATCTCCACCTCTGGATGTAAGGTATGGACGAGCGCACGATTACCTACTATCTTTCATGCTTTCTTTAGCACATGTAGGTTAAAACGACAGATCACAGCTTAGACAGCATAGGAGGCCGTTTTGGGCTCTGCCCTGCCTATACATTACAATTTTGTAAATCTTAAATGGTGGGATTAATCAAGAAAAATGTCAGACTAATCTGTCTGAAGAACAGGGGGTCCTGCTGTAAGATGGGCAAAGCGTTCTGTTGATAACCTCTATCCATAGCTGGGTTCCATGGTGGTACTGTGAATGCACTGCAGACATAGACAAGCTCCTGCTCTTTGGAACGGTTCCAGTAGACAGAAGGACCAACACGAGAGTTCCTCATAGTGAGTATGGAGCTATTTAAATCTCACTGGTCTCTCTCATGCATCACAGTACAGAGACGTGGGTGGTTTCAAAATCTAGAACAGCGGTTCTCAAACCTTTTCTCTCGAATTTCCCGTGACACCAGGTTTTAGTAATAACCAATGTGTTTTCACCGAGGTGAATGTACCTAATTTGCACCTGAATATACATTTGGTTGGGAATCCACAAAAAAATGGTCTGGCTCGGGGTTCTGGGGAGAGGTTAGAGAAGCACTTTTACACTTTTTAAAGAGTTTTATTGTTGGTCCATTGCCTGTTTTTTTCTTCTTCAAATGCTCTACCAGTTATTTCTACCCATTGACTGTCTTGTTTCCCACCAGCGTTCTTTGACCTCCCAAAAATAACATTTGACATTCTTCCCAGAATTTTCCACGTTCAGTTATTTGATTTACTTATTGCAGCAACTGTGAAGATAAAACCCCATGAAACAATGCAGAGGTGCCATCAGGTTCTCCTCCAGATACTTGACGGTATCACCCTACACACATCAGATTGCCCTCATTGGAATTGGAGAGGCACTGTCTACAAAGGTGACCGAGGCCGGAGAACGAGAATCGGACACGAACGCTCTCCCATGGCGGCCTCGGTTAACGTACGGAACTGGAAGGTAGCAAGTCAGCTTCGCCTGCAAGTAAGCATAATTGGCCTGCTTCATGTTGATGGCAGACTATTTCATACCTTTTTAGTCTATTAAAAGGTATCTTAATTTACAGAGGAGTCATGCTTTCTTCAATGATCTATCGCTCTTGGGCGCCGCACCTTCCACGGCCCAGCACTCTATCCTCCTGCCAGTGCCGGGCTCCAACTTCCACTCGACTGGAGGGGGGAGCTGGAGGAGGGAGCACAGCCCCCCACGCGCCTCCTTCGGCTCCCCCCTCCGGTCGTGCGGAAGTTGTATCACAGTGTCGACAGGAGGGAGAGGAGGAAGAGCGGCAGAGAGAGAGAGGTGTGTGTTGTGTTCCTTTGCGAGAAGGGTTTTTACCTTTCTCCGGAACGGGCCACCTCCTGAAGTGTCACGTTGCCATCGTGACCGACGGCGTATGACGACAAATTGCCTTGGCAACGTGAGGTTACATGCGCTCATAATGGCACGACGCTGCCAGACGAAGGCCGCTTATCTTGGTAAGTCCCCTTAACTTTTTTACAGGGGGGTGCCGCTGCTAGCGTGCCGCCTTGCGCCCCGCAAAGACTAAGGAGAGGTTTGAAAGCTTGAAACATATCAACTACTTGTTGGTCCAATAAAATGTATCATACCCCCTACTCCCTCTCCCTCCTGTGTTACTACTTTTAATACTGTGAAAGCAATAAAATATGTGTTAATATTGTGAGAACTTCCCCAGTCCTCAAGCCCTCCCACCAGGTCAGGTTTTCAGGATATCCCAGATTCAGTACAGGTGGCTCAATCAGTCCCTGATTCAGCACAGGTGGCTCAGTCAAAGACTGAGCCTCTGATTGAGCCACCTGTGTTGAAGCTGGGATATTGGGAAAACCTGGCATGTTTGGTTAGGCTTGAGAACTGGAGTTGAGCACCCCTGGACTAACGGAAGATTTGGACTAACGGAAGACTTTCTTAGCTGATTCCGGAAGAGCCAATTGGGGTCTGTAAACCCTGTTTTATGAAGCACTGTGATTGAACAATGTCATTATGTTGCACTACCATAACTGCCTGAGGCAGTGTGGTTTTTATACTTCAAACGTGCATTTTTTTTCCAGCTGCCCTAACCAACGGCTGTGAACATCAAATATGAATATCAAACCCTTGTTGCCGGGTAGGATTTTATTTTACCTTCAGTGTCCTCATTCTCACACTCACCTGCGCAGGCTGTGAAAAGACAAGAAAAAAAAATGGTGGCATGAGAAGGTGTCGGATACAATCATTGAATGGACATGTTTAGTGCAAGGATCAAATATTTTTACAGTGCATCCAAAACAGACGTGTTTATGCTAATTCAAAGTGTTCAGACGTCTTCCGACCCACTGCGGTCATTCTCCCTCCAGCAGAGGAAAATGAGAATGTTCAGGTAGTGTTAGGACCTGCTTACTGGTCATGCCTTGAAGTGGCTTGCAGGCTTATAACGCTTTGGCCAAAGGGTTCAACTAAATGACTCTTATTCAAGAGAATATTGAAGTATTTCACTTTGTATTTTTGTCACATTGGATGTAGCATTGGGCTTTTCTGTCTTTTGCTGTATAGAGTTTTCAGACGCTAAGAAAAGGGAAAAATGAAACTGAGCCAGGTGCAAAAATGTGATACTTTTCATTGAAATGTGTGCACAATTATCCATTTCGATGCTGGAAGGTTTACACCACCCAGTGATACTATCCTTCCGGTGTGCAGGTCATGTGATCACTAGTATAGTGATCCTGTGGCTGCACTCTGCCCCAAAGCCAGGAACGGAAAAGGATTACGTCCGCCTCCTCCGTTTCGACCTCAGCTCGCCAGGAGCCAGGGTTGCGACCTCTCCTAGGAAAGAGCGAAACCTCCAGAACACTGGCACAATGTCAGAAGGCGCAGGGTGCCAATTAATAGGACGCTGCCCCAATGCCATAGGGCACTCAAAGAGTACAATCTCTAATTTCTTCTATACCAGTCACAAATCGCATGCTGATATGAATATGGCAAAAGAGGTGAACGATTATATGCTACATTGAAGCAGGTTGACAATGCCTCTTTAAATTTAGCCATAAATTGACAGCAAGAATGGCATTTCTGTCATTTAATGCTTAGGCCCATATTTACTAAGCAGTGCTATGATATAAAACACCTTCTGGTGATGGCATGTCTTCGACTGAGCCCCTGATTGAGCCACCTGTGCTGAAGCAGGGATATCCTTCAAACCTGACCTGTTGGCGGCCCTTGAGGACTAAAGTTGGCCACTCCAGATGTAGGGGTCAGCCATGTGTGTCAGCAACAAGATTAACTTTCTCCATGGCGGAGGGACCGGCTACACATTATTCAGCAAGTATATTTAATTGTAAATACCTAATAGCCTCTTAGTGCTTGAAAGGGTCTGCAATGCATTGCAGGACAGACATGAGTCGTCCTTGGAATGCCCTCCTGCCCTGACATATAGAATCTAAAGGCAAGCATCGACCTTTTTAATATTTAGCCTTTAATATGTTTTACGGTGCATGTGTACCACTCTTTGAGCTGTACAAAAAAATATATACATATAGTCAGTGGTCGACAAATCACCCAAAAATCTACTCGCCAGACAAAAAAATCTACTCGCCACCTAGTACCACACGTGTGCTGCTTGGGCCAATAGGAGCTCGCCACGATGTTAAATCCACTCGCCCGGGGCGAGCAAATGTATAGGTTTGTCGAACACTGTATATAGTACTGTGTATATAAATATACAATAACATATTTGACAGAGTATCTGTACTTTATCCTCAGCAGTTAGAAAGTGAGCATCTACAGATGTGGCAGCCATTAATGCCGGCGCGTTGCTGCGTGATACACAAAATGCATCAGCGGGAGCAGCCACCATTGAATCGACATTAGCCGTGCGTGGAAAAGGGGCCAGGGTCAACGCGCTATTGCGCCTGCTCGTGGGCGCCCCCGGATGTAGCAAAGGCGGCCCCATCCGTAGACGATGTTATTTATGATGCTGTGACGCTGGAGTCTTCAGACTCATTGCTAATCGCTCTGTTTTCTTCTCCTTCTGGACCGAACAAACCCCGTCCTTTTGTATTTACCAGTCACACATTGATTAACACACATTCCCAGCGAGCTCAAACTCCTACACCCACCACATCATGAATATATTTATGTCAAAAAGAGTGCTACTGAGCGTGGCAAATGTATACAACAAAAGACAGGGGTGCCCAATGCTACATCCCATTGACAAAACATATAAAGTAATAAGTATAAATACTTCAATAATACTAATATTTACTTGGTTACTTCTGTATTTACTGTTGTCATCCAAAAACATCAGGGGAAGCAAAAGGAAAAGGACAGGCTTGTTCGGGCCCAGGATAAGCAGAAGCCACAGCAGAGAGTAATAAAGATGAATGTCTTCCAGTTTCAGGCATGACATCACAGATTCAGAAAATAACCCCCGTACCTCTTGCTTTATTATTTTTATTTTTACTCTCCGTACCTTTTCTGCAACCCCACAAATGGAGATACACATGTTTAATACCTCTACTGCCCACCATTGCTGGCTCATCTGACACTTGAAACAATAACCCCACTAAACGAAAAATAAAGTTATAACAACGTGATAGCTGGTGTCGTGCTGATTTTACATTTCATTTTTCAAAATCTTATTTTTTGTTGTTGCTGTTTTCACTTATGTATTATTATTTCACTGGCATCAGATGTTACCATGGCAACTTTTGTTGTCTTAATGAGTGTGTACGTCAGCAGCCATTTTAACCTGCCACAGAGGCAAATGTTCAAGTACTGATATCTCTGGAATTTTACTAGCCACTATAACCAGGCTCACACTGATGAGACCCCAAAGGTCGAAACGGCTGCCTGTGAGAAGGTTTGCCGGCTGTGCACTTCTGTAACCCAGGCTGTGCTGAAGAGCGGTGTAATGCGTCAGGCGTAAGCTTATAGGGGTCCCTGTTAAAAAAGGGCATGAAGCAAAAGGTGACCTTGTGTGTTCATTTGCATGCCAGTTCCCAGAATCCCTGGCTGCAGTGGAAGCAGTGTATGCTGGGAAATAATGGGGAAAGGCAGGGATGCAGACCTGTCAGAGACAAGTGAATGTGCTCACAACGTGGGGTTTTTATTTGCTGTACACCACATACATTAAAAAGGGCGTGATTGCGGGAAACAGCAGAAACAGGACTTTGTAATGGTAAAAATAAAGGAGACATGTATTTTATGGGGAGTAGAGTAGATTGCTGTTCTAAATAGGCAGTCCCAAATAATAAGCTTAAATCTCGCTTCAAGTAAAAATTTTACTTATTTGCTTTTAGTGAGAAATGAAAACGCTTCTATTTTTTTTTCCCCTGCACATTCTATGTATTTTTAATCTTATCTTTCCATACATCTCTACGGCGCATGATAGCAGCATAATTAGGATACGCAAAACAACATAGTGAGAGAGAGAAGAAGAAAAAGAGCCTGGACTAACAATTTCACTTTGCATAGAGACGTTTACAGACATTATTTGTCACAGAAGACATCAGTTAAAGATGGTTAGTCCCTCCGGTGAATCTGGTTACTATGGAAAAAAGGATAAATAGAAGAAACAGGGCACTGCTTCTGATTAACCCCAGGAGATGATTGCGGATGACTCGGCTACGAGATCAGAGCGATGCCGCGTCCTTGAGGAGAAGAACGGTGCGGGTTTATGGTGGCATCGATCAGGATTAATGTGGGACACCTGCTGCCGGGGGGGCCGATTTATTGGGGACTTTGTGTGACTTTTTGTATTATGCCATTCATTTTGAAAAAGGGCCCCGTGAGGTGGAAACGTCAATCCACTGGCAATAAGTTAGCTGTATAGAAATCCGCAGTGCCCGGCTTCCTCTACTTATCCAGATTCACTGGAGTATTAGCCAGAGATTCCTGGAACAGGAGCACCGGTCACTGTATCTTTGTTTATTGTTATTTTCATTCATTGATGTGCAGTATTTCCCATTTTTTTGTACTATGGAAAGAATACAGGTTTAAAAAATGTGTGTTTATATATATATATATATATATATTTTAAAGATGCCAATCACGTACATTTAACACAATAAACGTGCCACTGCCATTAGTTCACTGTGGTCCTAAGAGGGAATGCCTCTTTTTAAGCTTAAAGCAGGGGTGCTCAAGACCTCCCAACAGGTCAGGTTTGAAAGATATCCCAGCTTCAGCACAGGTGGCTCAATCAGTGGCTCAGTCTTTGACTGAGCCACCTGTGCGGAAGCTGGGATAACCTGAAAACCTATCCTGTTGGGAGGTCTCGAAGACTGGAGTTGAGCACCGCCGGCTTAAAGAATAATGCATGGCAACACACTTTCAGCAATAAAGAGTTAACCGTCAGACCACAGCGAGCGGACTGTTGCTTAGTCTTGTGGTTCACGCTTCTAGGTTCACCCTAATGGTGTGGGATTGTCAGGGTAATTCTGCATGGCTATGTAGGGCTGTGCTGGAATTCAAATTGCTTCAATTTGCCAATCTGCACAGGGAGGCAGCAAATAACCGATGGAGCGTGATTGAATTAACTCACCGCACTTGTCACTCATCTCCTTTCTGACCAAGTCTTTCACTTCTTCCGCCTACAAAAGAAGACGCCGGCGTTTACAAAGGGGCACGCAAATGGTTTTTCCAAATGGTTAGCAAACACAATTGACACGTTACTGCACACGTCAAAAGCAGCTTGTCTAGTAAGGGGTGTTTCACGCACAGAATTCCTGGAAGTAAGGAAAGTGAGAAGGAGAACATTTTTGACTTACGGGAATTCTGTGAGATCCTATTAATGTATAAAAGGTATGTTTCACTACCCTATAAGAAATCAGAATTCCATTTAAAAAAAAATGGCCATTGCCATGGATTATTTAGCAGTAATGCAGGCCTGCGCGGCTCCGGTCCTCGGGGGCCGCGGGCGGGCCGGGTTTTCAGGATGTCCCTGAAGCCAGGCTGAGCCACTAATTGAGCCAGCTGTGCTGAAGTAGGGATGTCCTGGGGTCCTGGCCTGTTTGCGGCCCTCGGGGACAGGAGTTGTGCCGGCCTGCCGTAATGTTTCGGTGTTAAAATACATGTTCTATTTGATGGGAAGATTCCATGTTTTGAAGGCTACATTTTATGCTTCACAAGCAATTGTACAAGATTACTTTGCTTCATCCAATAAATGATACAATGCGGGGGGAAAAAAATGGCCATATTTACAAAAAATAAGTGTTACTCCATAATACACTTTTCGTGCTAGAACACAGCTTACAGAGCCATTTAATGTCATTTTCCATCCTTATTTATTACTCTGTGCTACTCCGTAAAACCATCTTCCATGCAGGAAGACATCCCCCACTGCTAGCTCAGCCATGGCTGGACCGTGTTTTATGGAGCATCACTGTTTAATAAATATGGCCCCAAATGTGAGTGCATGTCTACTAACTAGTGACAAACTACTGCATGAGCTCTGCTCCAGTTCTGAAGATTCCATACATGGGACACCCCTGATGGGATAAAAAAAAGGATCTGGAAGATTTGCTTAATTGAGCTTTTGTGTTGGCCATGGGTGGTGCTTTCTTCTTGGAGGACTTGGTAAGATTAGTCTGAGAGTCCAGTCACCATACACATGTAACCCCTTGTGTCTGCTATCAGCCCACAAGTGTACCGGGGTAGATGCCACAACTGTGTGGACTATTATTACTCGATATAGTCCCTCTGTTGCAGTTCAAGACCTGCCCCTAACCGACTGGTAGATAGAGTAAAATAATTATTACTGAAGGAAGGGAAGACTCTAGACGAACTTGTGAGTGAGATTAGTGCAGCCACCCCAAAACCCTAGAACGTAATCTCTGCCCCTTCCTCTGAGGCCCTATTACAAGCGATGGGACAAGTACTAGACAGAGTCATAAAACCCATCAGTGAGAATAGCTCCTACCAATGACTAGGGCCATTCTCTGGGGTGAAGCCTATCCCTACAGGTGAGGATGATTTAGAAAATTGGATGGACACTGCAACCCAAATGGTGCGTGAGTGGCTGTGTTCTGATGGGTAGAAGTTAAAAAGGATTACAGAGTCTGAGGGGCCCAGGATTAGACATCATAAAGGCGTTACGTGTGCAATCCTCAGAGGCGACAGTAACCAATTATTGAATTCAATATAAAATTAACCTGAGACACCAGTCGCGGTCACGTTAACAATATGCATCAAAGTGACATTAAATGTCTCACATTTTTGGGAATTGATCATCTCAAAAACAACATGAGAGGTGGTGATATAGATAATAAATTATTAAAAAGAGAATCAGAATGGATTTACAGACTAAAAACATTGAGTCCATCTGGTCTAAACGAAGGGTTTGCATATACTCCTTTCATCTAAACATCTATCATATCAGCGATAATTAATAGTTAGCAATTTATATCTTCACTCTGTAGACTATTTATTAACAAGAGCTGACTCAACGTGTACTGTATGTGAGAACCTTGATTTACATTTCTGATTCCACTATATATACTGTACTCAATTACAGCTGTGCATTGAATACATTCCCTTCATCATATGTGAATCCCAACTAATGTTTTTGAATTAATTTTCATTGTATATAGCAGTCATAATTAGATATGAATATTCATTCACTTTGACCTGTGACCATTACTGTACTAGTGACTTCAGTACATACATATTTTATATCTTGCTGTATGAACAAACTCTGTCACTCATGGGTGAATTAAGGTACTATACCATACTTTAAACCCCTATGCACCTCTCTGACTTATAACAATCATAGCCACAACATGTACACAATTTGTTTCCCTTTGAGACAAAAATTAATTATTTTTAATCTCTTGTTTGAGTTTTAACTCTTCTGCCACATGATATTTGTCAGCACTATCATGGTGAGTGCATGGCGAGTGCATTGTCAGCGTTAGCAGCATCACAGGATTCTATTGGCTTTGATTGTAACATGATTTAACAGGTTCCGATTGGAGCAGGGATGCGATGGCAACCAGTGATGCTACTTAAGGCAAATTATGCCAATTATGCAAATTATGCTGCCGTTTTCACTCATCCGCCCCTGACGAAGCACCGTTCTGGAGGGAAACGCGTTGGGCGTAAGACGTGTGACGTCATTCCAGGAGGAGTATCGGACACTGGGCTTTCTTTCTCCATGCAAGGTTGTAGCTGGTTGTTAAATTGCACTGCCGTGTGCTCTATTGCTTTACAGATTATAACAACAAGATGTTGTAACATGGTGATGTTTGGCTAAGTTATTGATATAAAGGCATTACTTCACTGATTATTGCAATAGGGTTAATATACATCGCATTTTAAATGCCAAGGAATTTTTTCAATATGGTGATGCTCGTTTGTTTACCAATGTAAAGATATTACATTGAACGTTGCAACAGTAATGCCTTCCAAAGTATCTCAATTGCCAAATACTGTATATCCATTTGGCCACCTAATTTTCAGTCATTTCAACCATGCAGTTAGACAGACTGCTTTGCAATATTGTGCATTAGTGGTGTCAGTATACACAGAAGTAATCCAACATACCACTCACTAGTAATTGAGTGAATTATATTTAATATACTGCATGTATTTAGAATTTATGTCACCCACAGATAAAGTGTCCATCAATTTAGCACAGGAGTAAAATTATGCAGTGATGTTAGAGCTGCTATTCATGGCTTTTATATTTAGTTAGCCTTATAGATTATAGTGGGATAGACTGATGTATGTTTTGACAATTCCACACCAATTATTGGTGAGTTATATGGTATGTTGTGTTATTGATCACCATTAAATTATGCACACTAGCTATAATTTATATCATCTGGATATTTTATTTTTTTGGAGTGATTTATTGAGATTTAAACACTAATTACATTATATCCCTAGTGGGCTCAAGAACAACCACTGAAGGAGTGTATTAGATATATAATCATCCTAATAATAGAACTCCATATTAACAAGCTAGTAACACACTGAACTACATTGCCGTATGATTCATATACAATAAATATCACGGGACAATTGATACTGATGTTCAGTGGTGTTTGATAACTTGCATAGCTATTATCAGCGTCCTCAACCTACCTCCTGGTACACTTTTTAATTTAAAAATACACACAAATATATATGATAATTTGATTTGCATGTGTAGACTTATATTAACTGTGGAAATATGAAATAAGTTCTATTTGCCCCGGTGTGCACCAACAGTGTGCTTCTTGTTGAGAGAGATAGCGGGTTCATACCAACTAGATCTCTATTTTTGAAAATACATTTCAATTCAGCACATACAGTAGGTAGCACCCAATACCACTTTAGACATTAGGGCTAAATGCATAATTACATCAACTAATTTCATCTATTAATTAGTGAGCAGTATATTCTCTTCTGTTTCTGTTGATCTGTACTATAAGTTTAGGAATTCTCTACAACAGGGTGGGGAAAAGTTCTCTGAGTACTTACATAGAATAGAGAAGCTACTATACCGCGTGGTATTAAGAGGAAGACTTGAAGCTGGTCAGGCCAACAAGGAGAAACTAGAACAAGTCGATCGGGGCGCATTATTGGACGATATAACCATGATACGACTACGGATTTGAGACAGGAAAGAGGATCCTCCCATGTTTGAACAGATTACCTGGGAAGTGCGTGCGGAAGAGGACAAGAAAGAGACCCGAGCGGCACTTAGAACTACAACTATCCAAGCCAGGGTAGCTGCGCCAGTGCAGGAGGCTGTGAGGAGAACGGTACTAGCAACGCAGTGCTTAGAAAACCAATTCAAGCGCTAACGGCGCAAATGAACACATTGATGACGACTGCGGCACCCAAAAAGATGGCCTCAATGGGTACTCTTCCGGATACGCCCGGGACCGGTTCCCTACAAATCGAGGTAAGGGTTGTTTCCAGTGTGGGGTACATGGACATAGGGCTGCGTACTGCAAGGCACCAATGGCATGAGAAGCCTTCAAGAAGCAGGGAAATGCCAGAGGAACCTGGTAAGGGAGCATGCCAGGCCCCACGCGAAGAGAAGCTCCATGACTAACGCACCCACGAGAATCTGCGGGTACCCCAATCTGCCCATTGGGATTCTTGGCCCTTCTTCCCGAGTGATGGAATCTACTGAAGGAAAAACATGCAAGGTTCTTCTGGATAGTGGATCGCAAGTGTCTATAATCTTCCAATCATGGAACAACCGATATCTGCGACACCTGCCACTGCATCCGCTGAATGGACTTGTTGTGTGGGGCCTCAGTGAAGCTACCTATCCGTACTTGGGCTACGTGGAATTTTCCAAGGAAATTGCTGGGCTAGCCGGACCCCTTGAAGTAGTGGCACTAATATGTCCTGAAGCCCGTGAAAGACGAGATGCCGGAGCCATAATAGGAACAAATGCGAACATCTTCAGAAGACTAGCGAAGTGGTGTCAGACTGTTGGAGGATATGATTACGATCGGACATTGATCATTCACCCTATGGGGCCTATGAACTAAGCGTCCATAAAAAAATCGCCGGGCCATTTATATCGCCGTTTTTGTGAGTGTTACTATCACAGTATTCAGAAAGCCTCGATTACCTGTGATAGCAAAATTCACAAAACGGGCGAGTAGCCAGCGGCGTGAAAATCGCCCCTCTGAAAAGGCCTTACCCGTAGAATTCTTTCTGTTGCAGAGAGAGCGAGCCGCCTCTACCTGCGCAAATCTCGCCCAAAATGTATGTTTTTTTAATTTAAATTTTATTAAATGAGATGAGCAGGGGGTCTCCGGAGTAGAATAGCATTGATTTCAGGTCCGGGGACCCCCTGCCTTCCGAAATACAGGCCCCGTTATGGGGAGACGGTATCTCCTATGCATTTGATTCCCACGGTCACGTGACGCGGGACATTTAAATGCATAGGAAAAGCAGGGGTTCCCGTACCTCAAAACAACAAGGTTCTGCTCCAGAGACCCTCTGCTACAATACAGTAGTAATAAACCCCTAATGAAAAAATTAACACATTCGTTACCGTAGCGGCTATCCGCTAAGTTAATGAAACTCCTTTAATGTAATTTGTATTAATAGTGTGCGGGAGCAGGGGTCTCCTGAGCTGAAGCGCTTTGATTTCAGCCTCAGCAACCCCCTGCTTCCCGACGTACAGGCCCTGGTATGGGGCATTGGGCGCCAGTATCACCGCCATTTTTAACTCTTCCGCATCACGTGACTGGGGGGGTTTAAATAATGTAATGAAGGAGATAACGGCACCCCATATCTGGGCCTGTAACTCGGGAAGCAGAGGGCCCCTGAGGCTGAAATCAAGCGGTTCAGCTCAGGAGACCCCCTGCTGACGCACACTAATAATAAAAATTACATAAAAGCAGCTTCATAACCCCCCCTCTCTCCCCACCCCTTCCCTCCCCCATCCCCATCCCCCTTCCCTTCCCTATTCCTTTCCTATTCCAATTTTTTGGTCCATTAAATTTTGACAATTATCATGATGTTGTTAATTTGTGCTGGTGGATTATTAATTATTATTACTCTTTCCACTGGCTGCAATTGGTTGATATGTAGCATTGATTATATTTTTCTCTTAACAACATATGGTCCTGCTTTTCATAACAGTTTTGTATATCAA
The DNA here is from genome assembly GCA_036426205.1 of Ascaphus truei. Classification (NCBI taxonomy): domain Eukaryota; kingdom Metazoa; phylum Chordata; class Amphibia; order Anura; family Ascaphidae; genus Ascaphus; species Ascaphus truei. Next base: position 192,139,700 of record CM071571.1, read on the forward strand.
TAGTAAAGAAGTTATTTATTTATATGTTATCAATGATTATATTTATGTTTTGAATATCATTTAGATTATTATTTCATTGCTTCATATATGCTAGTCCTGGTTTAGTTATGTGTAATACAGTTAATGTCATTTGTTTGTTATATAGATTTTTTTCCTGTATTAGTCATTTCTCAGTCTGGTTATTTATATGTATTGGTTTAATGTTTTTTAATCATGTAGGTTGCGTTCATTATTAATGAGGTAACTTAGTGGTACATAGTGAACACAGTTCAGGTGTGTCTATCTATTTAATTTTTTAATTAGTTGATACAGCTGTGAGTTGCCCTATATCAGTATCGTGTTGTATCCTGCCAGATCACTCTTTGACAAAGCGCCCTGTGCATGAAACGCGTTGGAGGATCTGCTAGGACTTTTGTGTATATGTTTTTAATTGAATAAATCTTTAATTTTGGTCTTTGATTCTACCAGTTCATTTTTGCAAGCTGTACTTCGGTTTTTCCTTTTCGGATTTTTTCTATTACTGTACGAAGAGCACCAAGAGGGACTAAGACCAGTAGCGTTTGTGAGCCGGGGATTGATGCCGTCTGAGAAAAAACTACCCAGTACACAAACTTGAGTTTTTGGCTTTGAAATGGGCAGTAGTAGACAAACTACATGACTATCTATATGGAGTAGCTTTTGTAGTGCAAACAGACAACAATAACCTTACGTATATTCTAATATCAGCAAAACTGGATGTCACTGGACACAGGTGGTTGGCAGCATTAGCCACTTACAATTTCAGTCTAAAGTACAGACCTGGGAAACAAAAATATTGATGCGGATGTATTGTCACGAATTCACTAGGACACTACCGCCGCAGGAGTGCACGCAATGTGCAAGCAAGTCGAAATGCCGAGCCAAATTACCACAGAGAATCCAAATAGAGTGTCTGATAGTCTGGGGATCTCTCCTACTGGTGTTCCTTTAGTGTACTCTCACCCCGCAGATTAGACTAACTAAACCGACAAGATCTATCCCGATCACAGCAGACAGACCCAGGACTGAGAGAAGTGTGGTCAGCTCTGAGGGACCGGAAGTCGCCTCGGGCAGTCATCGGGGAGAACTCTGAGAGTTGACTCCTTGTGAGGAAATGGGATAACCTAGTGTTTAAGAAAGGATTAATGTTCAGAGTTGCTAAGAAAACGCAGTACCTGGTGACTAAACAACTGATACTTCCATACCGGTATAGGCAAGTGGTTCTACGTTCACTACATGACGATCATGGCCATTTGGGCGCAGACACAACAATGGGATTAGTGAAAGATCGATTCCATTGACCCAGAATGGCACAGGATGTCGAGGAATATTGTAAGAACTGCGGAAGGTGTGTGACCAAAAATGTTTGCCTACCCGGGCCGCACCCTTTACCAATATCACCAGCAGTGGGCCACTGGACTTTGTCTGCATGGACTTCCTTATAAAAGTCAGATAGCAATGTAACGGGTTTCCCCCCTCCCCAATCGCAGATTACAGTGTGAAAGTGCAGGGAACATATAGTGTTACTCTGTGTTGATGCTATACCTGTTGGCTCACAGGAGGGCTGAGCTTCCGCCACGGGGAACCTGGGGCAATTATACTAGGGGTACTTACTTACAACGATGCAGCGCCTCCACCTGCGATGGCTCCCACCAGAGGGGGAGTGGTTCCTCACAGGACAAACACAATAATCACATAGACAGCATGTATATTAACCATAACCTTTTACTAACATGCAAGACTACCATACGATATCATAATAACCTGTGTCCCTCTCACGAGGAGACACTAACCGCGACATCTCGCAGGACGCTTCCCCAACACCCGGTGATCCCACCCAGTGTCCAAAGAACCCCACCCAATGTCCCGCACTCTTGCAGAGAGAGTCAATGGGTGACTGCGCAGTCACTATTTACGCTAAGGGCCCGGTGGTGCACTTATGACTGTAGGTACCTGCCGAGCACTCCGGTGCTCGGGTCAGCAACACTTCACAAAGGATCAGTCGGGCGATGACTCCTTCTGATCCTCCAACCGAACTCCTGACACGCGGACCACCAGGGCGGTCCCACTCTGGAATAGTCTCTGTGGACCCCAACGTGGGTCCGAACCGCTTCACAGGAACAGCAGCAGCCGCTGTGTCCCTATCTAATCTAAGTGGCACGCGCTATACTATAGGCCGTCCCTATAGCACAGCAACCTGTAGTGGCTTTGGGGAAACTCCTAGGGGCCTACAGGGGGTTAATGACCTGTCCCACTCCCCTAACTAACCAAGTCCCCTCAGCCTCACTAAATGCTGCCAGCCAACATGCTGCGCAACAAGGTGCCTGCCTGTCAGCCCTCACAGCACTGTCCGCTGTGACTCTGACAAGGCAGCACTCTAAACTAAAGGCAGCGTCCCTATCTTGGGCCTCCCTCAGCACTTACCCACTAACCTAGTGGGGGGTTGGGGCCTACCTGGGGTGTGGGTACCTATAGGGCCGCAGGAGCTGCACTCGCTCCCCTCACCCTTCCTTCCCTCACAGCTCCCCTGCTCCAACTGACTAACCTGAGTGACAGGGTCCCTCTCTCTAGGGCAGTCCCTGGTAACACTCTCTCTCAGAGGGTAACTGGCTACCTCAGACCCTGGGGGTGCTGGCCTAGTACAGGGAGTCCCTGACTCTTGTACCCTACCTCCTTCCCTGGGCTGCTCCGGTCTCTGACTGCCTAACGTGGCCTCAGCGCGCGAAATGTATCCACTTGCCTTCTGAAACTTGCTAAGCCCTATTGGCTCCCTGGTGTCACATGGGGCATACAGAGGCTCATGGGATCTGTAGTCCCTGCTCAGAGCCTCTCCTAATAGGCTAGAGGTTTGCGGGCTTTTTCCTATCTCTCCTGCGCCTGCGCAAGCTGTTTGGGACTGCCTCAACCTTTCCCTGACTAACCTCACTCGCGCGCGACTTTGCCCTAACTCTGGGGCCTTACCTGCGCCTGCGCGATCACTGCGCATGCGCGAGCCTATCCTCAATGGCGGCGCCGTCTTCGCCAGCCGCCGGGACCTTAGAGACGCGACCGCGGCCTTAGCAACGGCCCGATAGCGTCCCCGGCAACCGGCCGCATGCGGGGGAAGCCTCGCTGCTCCCTGCTCCAGCCCCCACCCTTGGAAGCAGCCGTCGGGTCCGTCGGCACCCGCGACCGCGCTGCAACAAGGGAGGGGGGTCTCCAGGAGCCACGGGAGCTCCAGGCTACAGCAAGAACACCAGTGATATCTTAGTGGTCACAGATCACTTCACCCGGTATGCGCAAGCATTCCCCACAAAGGACCAACGAGCCGCTACAGTCGACAAAGCGTTATGGGACAAGTATTTCGTCCATTATGGATTGTCAGCCAGGATACACTCCGACCAAGGATGGGACTTCGAAAGCCGACTTATCAAGGAATTACTGCGCATCTGTGTGATAAAAAAAAATCCAGAACCATGCCTTACCACCCACAAGGAGATCCGCAACCAGAGAGATTCAATAGGACCCTATTAAATATGATGGGTACCCTAAATAATCAAGGAAAGAAAAGATGGAGTCAGCATGTGCACCATTTAGTCCATGCTTATAACTGCACCAAGAATTAATTCACTGGGTATTCACCCTATTACCTAATGTTTGGACGGGAATCCCGATTGCCCATTGACCTGTGTTTTGGAATGTCGGCAGATGGCACATCCCCAACCATGTACATGCAATATGTACAGAAACTCAGAGACCAGTTACAAGAAGCGTTCAAGCTGGCCACTTCTGCAGCTGACACAAATAATAATGGAAACAAAAGCCGTTACAATAAAAGATTACAGGGGCAAGAGCTACAACTGCAGGACAGAGTCCTTATCCGGAATCTGGGGATACCAGGAAAACACAAAATAGCAAAATCGCTGGAAAACCGAGCCTTATGTGGTAGTAGAGAAGCTAGAAGGACTCCCCGTCTATCGAGTAAGACATGAAAAGGGAAATGGGCCAACAAAGAATCTACATAGAAACCACCTCCTGACAATAGGTCAGTTAGTGCGCTGCCCTGAGAGAGAAAACATTCCAAGAGAACCCCAAAGGCCCAGGAGAAGTGATCGATTGAACAGAGGACAGGGTTCTGGTACAAATCCAGTTAGCCAGGGTAGGCAAGACAGTGATGAGGAGTCTGAACAAGAGGAGGGGTACCCCGGGGAAGGAATGTTACGACACCTGGCAAATATTTTGAACAGGGAAGAACTGCCTGCCCCTCAACCAGGTCCCCAAATACAATCAGTCAGGTCCCAGGATTTAGTAAAAACTGTTATTCTTGAACTTGATCCCAGAGTAGAGGAATTTACCCCCATAGGTCCTGATGAATCCGTGATAGATGACTATGAGTCGTCCCCTAGTGCAGGGCCCGCAATATCTGAGTCACCGGTACCATATGAGTCCCCTAAGGTGGAAAGGGAAGCTGACGTCATACTTCTGGCATTAACCTCACATCCTAAGAGGGAGACTAGACCCCCCATGAGACTGACCTATGACTTACCGAGATTTTCGTCTGAGGTCCCTATGGTTAGTACTGTTCGATGGGTTGTACCCATGACTCTGGAAATAGGAGATGTTGGGGAATGTATAACATTCTGCGGTAACAAGAATGCTATCTGTCAAAATAGTTTGAGTGCCGGATCTACTGTATCTATGATGTTATGTACCTAGAGAGAAGTTAATTGTTGGATTAGATAAATGTATTGTTGGTTTATCCTGGTTGATGGGGACATCAACATTACAGCAGGGGGAGGATGTAACACCCTGTGTCTGCTACCAGCACAGGACATGGCCCCTTTAAGAATTACATTCCATTGGACCATGTGACTGTGCTTAGCCAGTGGAATGACAGTTGGTGACAGTTGGAATGGGAGCTGAGGGAGTGAGGGTGTGCAGGCTCATCCTGCACAGCGAGTCCATGCAAGGCCCCCTAAGAGAGAGGGAACTTCAGAGAGAGAGAGAGTTGCCCCACTGGACCAGTGTATGCAGCAGGGCCCAGCAAAGACCAGGACCTGACAGTGCAGAGGGAAGCAGGCAGACAGAGGCTACTACAGAGAGAGATTAGGGAGCCCAGCCGTGCCGGAATTACACCAGGTTGGAGTGGGTGAGCTAACCCACAAAGGATATAAATTGCAGTTATATTGCCATCACAGTTTGATCTTTGTGAAGCACCAGGCCTGCAACACACACACAGTTTATGAGCTCCAACGATTGTGCTAACACACCAGGATCTACAGGCCAGTACCCCATGATTGGGAGGCCCGACAGAGATAAAAGTTATTATTTGTTTGCGCAGCGTTCGCACTGTTGGTATAGTTTGTTTAAGTATATATGTGTATGGAGTGATTCTGAGATTAAGAGTCACCGTACTGATTCATATGAGATATGTAACACCACAAATTATAGCTATATGAGTATATAACGCTTGTTATAATTCATTACCACTGTGTTATGTCTAGTCACTACAGTCTCACAGAACATGCACCACACCCTATAAGAATTAAACAGTAACCCATAGGACTCAGGCTTCCACCTCAGTGATAGGCCATAAAATCTGAGGTAAAATAAAGATGGGTAACACACATTTTTCTGCACACCCCATTTTTGTTTTTTTGCTCCTCTGTTCATAATACTGGATGCTTAGATAAGAAGTTATGTTTCTTAAGATTTTAACGTATCCACGTTCTCCCACAATGATAATTGCAAGCCCCCCACCACAATAAAAGGTCATATGGCTCAAAGGAGTGGCCACTGATGGTTCTAAACCAACACACTAATTGCATTTAAATGGAATAATAAAATCAGTGTCTCAGGGGTCATACGAGTGTGTGTCCTAAACAGTTGCTTCATTTGCTTGTGCCCTGATGTCACCTAAGAATCTGACAGCCATGTGTTCTAATTAGCCCTTTCTAACTAATTAGCAGGTGGCTCTGTATATTCACACATTTCCTTGTTTCTGCTTTGCCGAAGTTTTCACCCATCTCTAATTTTACCACACATCCCCTACCATTTTGAATGTACTAAATACACATTCACAACCGCTTACATTTTTGTTCATACATGACCGGAGGGGAGAAAAATACATGCGAGGTGGGGGGGAAGGGATTGAGTCAGAGTGGGGTAATTGATGGAGGGAGGGGGAGAGTGAGAGGAAAGAGGGGGTTTGGGAGCGAGTAAGAGTGAGACGGAAGGGAGAGAAATACATACAAGGCGGGGGGGAAGGGATTGAGTCAGAGTGGGGTAATTGATGGAGGGAGGGGGAGAGTGAGAGGAGAGAGGGGGTGAGGGAGCGAGTAAGAGTGAGACGGAAGGGAGAGAAATACATACAAGGCCGGGGGGAAGGGATTGAGTCAGAGTGGGGTAATTGATGGAGTGAGAAGAGAGGGGGCGAGTGATGAAGAGAGGGAGTGAGACGGAGGGGAGAGAAATACACGGGAAAGGGGGGGGGAATAGAGGGTGCACGTGAGGTGTGAAATGGAGTGGGGCTGCTCGCAAGACTGCCGACACGAGTGGGGGGGGGGGGGGGGGGGGGGGGTTTTAACTCTTGTCCTGGGCCCCGGGATATCTGTCTGCGGCCCTACCTGACAGCTCAGGTCATTCACATGTACATGTTACTACTACAATTACAGAGCCTGCTCATCCCTAGGCCATATTCACACTCTCACCCCTACATGACCACAGTGGGTTTGCTTCATAGAAGCAGCTTACTAGCTCCTGTGCAATATATATCGTTACTCAAAAGCCTCCAGCAGCAGCCTTTCCCATGTGTTGGCTGGAACATGTTGTGAGAGCTGAAAATCAGGGATCATTGTGATAACTACTGATGTTTGGAAAGAGATCAGAGCAAAATACTGGCTGAACATGTACTGCCCTATAGTCCAATGCCAGACGTATTGCCAACGCTGAATACTGAACTTAAGAGGGAATGTTGTAAAACAACCAGAATGGATCCCTACTGTGATAGGGAAGGCTGAATGGAAACAGTGGAATTGGTCTCCCTTACGTTTCATGACAAATCTAGCATGTTTTGGGGTCATATTTGTACGTTCCCTGGAAAAAGTCACATAGTGCCTTATATAATGATGCTTTGGGTCTCATGCTTTTCACATGTGAAATCTGCCGTAGCTGCTCCTCCAATAAATAAGAAGCATTCCTTATTGCCCTTGTTAAAAATATTTTTTTTTTGTTGGGTGGGGTTTAATATATACCTTTAATGAAAACTAATTACTTAAGCAGCCAATCAATCTGCCAGAGATCCATCAGTGAATAACCTGCTCTTCGGGACAAATTCGGGTGGCGCTGAATCAATCCTTCTGGCAGTGAAATGCTACAGTATATCCTTTTATTACTAACATTGTCTATTGTTACAGCTTTCAACACAGATACAGCTTCCTGCAGGGAACACAGCGACACTTTCCTGTTTGTGATCATTTGTGGCAAATGCTTTTCCGCTGCGGGGGTGAGGGCCGGGCTCAAAAAGAGGTGTACCAGAGCCAGCTGTAGCAACCACAGGAAAGGATGCTCAGGATATTCAAACGCATTAAAAATTACATTAAGAGTCGGGAAAACAAAACAGAAAAATGCAGTAGGTATTATCACTACAGAACTGATTTATTAAAATAAATGTATGATTTGTAATGTTTTGATCCTTTAATAATCATCCTCATTCACGGTTCTATTGTTTCTAAGGCTGGGGCCATGGTGCCGTGTGGGAGCGGGAGGGGGCGCGCGTTGCGCAAGTAATCAGTTGAAACTGATTTCATGGCGCCACAGGCCGGTCACGTGAGTGGTTCACACAATGAGGCCGAACCAGCTCCGTGACGCCCCAGGACACGCCCCCCCCACGGCGCGTCTCCACTGGCCACAAAACGCACCACTTCGCGCGTGTGACGTCACGGCTGCGCGAGCCTCCGTACGGGCATGGCCCCAGCCAAAAAAACAAAAAGAGGACCGGAAGGGAATGTAATTCAATTGATAGCAATTCTTTTGCACTGGTATTGCTCCAGTTATTCAGCCAGGAGACTTTCTAATTAACCCCTAATTAATCCCTTCAAGTTTCCCTTGTACAAATCTCGGGCAAAAAACGTCAACTCTAAGAAAAACAATGAAAAATATACTCACTGAAAGCCCAGGGTCTCCCTTGTCCCCCTTCAGACCCCCGGGTCCTTCCTCCCCCTGTTCAGCGGAATTAGAACATGTACATCAGAATTAGAACATTTCCTGGTCCTGTAACAATGTAATCAGCTTGTTTATCCTTTTTTTTTAATATCCAAGTTATCATCTGTGTCCGATTTCGCGCTGCAGTCGGGCTGCCCTTGTGTGTGAATGCTGTCAGGCATTTTAAAATCCCGGATGAGGCAGAGTTCCAGACATTACATCTTTGTAGTGCAACCATATAGCTGAAAGGTGTGGGTGGGGAGGGGGGGGGAGAGCGGGTGGGGGGGGGGGGGGGGGGGGGGGGGGAGAGCGTCACCCAGGACGTCAGGATTGACCCAGTTCCCAGATTAAATAAACCATTTAAATCAAAGAATTTAAAGCCAGAACTGGCAGATTCTATTCATCATGTAAACAGAGAATCTGAAATCTGAAGGAAAAAAAAAACACATCTTCTCGTTTATTCTGGACTCAGGCATGTATCATGTATGTTTATATGTATGTGTCTAGCATCATCCATGTACACAGCCCTTCACATGTACAATACATGCTCCACCTCCAACGAGAAATGTGGGTAGGAATAGGAGTAGATGCTCCCCTCCCCCCCCCTCTCCGTCACTTTGCGTATTCGTATTGGGGAAAAGGTAGATCATTTTTTAAATGACCACACAACACATTGTGGGGATCAGGAGGTCCGAATGAAGGCAGAAGTGTTGCAGTTCTGGGGCGGAAAATCCACACGATAGGTACCATGTAAAATATTTGAAATCAATAGGAATTGTTCTTTGAAACATGAGGGGCAGTTTGCTTTGCCCCAGAATGGTCCCACTTTGCCTTAATACGCTGATCCCTCAAGGTTAAACTTACCACAAGGATTTGGGGTCTATTTTCCAAGGTTTTCTGACTGCAAAACAAGTGTGAGAATAGCACCAGATGTGACAAAGAAAATGAATCTTATTGAAAGCAATTAGATGTTTTCCTTTGAGAAATCTGGTGCAAATCTTTTGCACTAGTATCAGCCCAGTTTTTGGAGTCTTTGGTAAATAATTCCCCCCTACCCCGCACCACCTTCACTCAACCAAGTTGTAGGCAAGACTGAAGCTTAAACTGCAGTGCAAAGTTAGACAGACGGATGCGTTACATCGTGTATAACAGTGCATGGGAGGAGAAGCTCGAGATAGGGCAAATGTTTAGCCTCCAGTAGCGTGATGGTAAGTACGTCTTTGGGGATTTTCTATATATGGGACTATACTGTATATAATTTTCACATTATATTTTAATGGGAATTTGTTGCCAAAAACTGTCCGAACGATGGCTTCGGACCATAAATAATTTAACCCTTAGCCGTATGCCTATCCCGGATCCTGCTGAAGGGCTTTATCATGACTGGAGGTTTAAATCATTTGGATATACTTTGCATATTTAAATTAGTTTATGTCCCAGTTATGTTCACAGATATCTGTCTAAATATTGTATACAGGAGTTTTTGGGAAGGTACAGAAGTCAATGGGTATTCTATTAAAACAGTCTCACTCTTGCTCTCGTCACTGCATTAATCTTAACGGACTTTAGTGGATATGCAGTGTTAGGGGACCTTTATATCAAAGCAGAAAACGTGTGTTCTGATGCACTAATACATTTTTGTCCGTTACGCAACCTTAAACTTGGTGGATTGTTGTGAAGCAAAGATGCAAGTCAAACAAGGAATCTAATGGATTTGACCACATAGACTGACCATTTTTCCTTGGTTTCCAGGGCTCCCTGGGGTTCCTCTGGAACACGCCAAGGACTTTCCTCTTTTGCCTCTTTCGCCCTGGTAATAAAAGTAAGAAGTCTCCATTAGCACAGGTCACTATTCACTTTGACCTAATACGATTTATTCATAAATGGTTATCTCAGTGGTATTTTTGAAGGCGAAAAGGTGGCAGAACCCTAAACAAAGAAATTCTAGATATCTTCACCTTCATCTTCACACTAATTCATGTGCTTAATGAGAACCCAAAGGTTGCTCCCATATTGAAATCTGAGCAATATATTTTGGCAACCATGCTTGACGCTCGGTTTAAGCAAAACTTACCTTCTTTCTTTCCAACAGGCTTGCTCTTTGCTGCCAAGTTGTCTTCTCAAATGTTTATCTTGTACCTCATGTCTTTGAGCTTCCTGTGCTGTCAGCACCATCAGCACCCACTCCGCCATCACCATGTCCTTCAGCTTCCTTTGCTTTCAGCACCATCCCCACCCACTCCACCATCACCATGTCCTTCAGCATCCTGTGCTGTGAGCACCATCACAACCCACTCCACCAATCACCATGTCCTTCAGCTTCCCGTGCTGTCAGTACCCACTCCACCATCACCATGTCCTTCAGCTTCCTGTGCTGTTGGCACCATAACCATGTCCTTCAGCATCCCGAGCTGTTGGCACCATCACCACTCACTCCGCCACCAACATCTTTGCCAGTTACCAACTTGCCAATGGCATAATTTTATATATTTCACCATTCTGTGTGGGCCCAAACAGGCCATCATCATCATCATCATCATCCTCCTTTATTTTCTAAGCTGGCCTCCACTTACGGGGACATCGCAATACTTTACAGTCAGTTTGAGAACAACTACAAACTAAATACAATTATTTTGTTACACAAGAGACAGACGGAAAAAGCCAAAGATAGAATAATAAATGGTTGCATTAAATGAACAAAGGTTATACACATTGTGTATAACACATCGGTGTGCACGCTTGCACCCTATCCCAAACTAACTGTCTCTGCCGGTTCTAGTCCATAGCAACAAACTCCTTTCATTGGGAAACCAAGCCTCAACTGATGCCTTATACACTGCAGGACATCTCTATACCTGTGTGCTCTACAGTGGTTGTATTGTTTTCATGTACACTGTGTGCATTTGTATATATCTGATCAAGCATCAACTTATGCATATTTAGTTTCCCCATATATCTATACTATAATTCTAAGTTGGATTGCTGTTTTCCGTTTGTTTGTATGTCAGAAGCATCGAAATCTCACAAACGGCACCACGTAGCACCACAAACTTTCACTGTACATTCTGCTGCAGATTTGTAGGTCAACGCAACTATTTTGAGCTTCCAATGTCACTCACCTCCCAAATTATGGACATTCTAAGTTTCACTCTGCTGGACAGCAGTAATGTTAGAGCGAGAGCAGGGGGCGGGGCTACTAAGGGAGGGGGCGTGTCCTTGCCTGGGGAGCTGTGTGTCTCTGTCACTGCTTCCACTGGCTTTCCTCCTCGGAGCGCTCTAGCAGCCCTGCACTTCCGGGGGGAGATAGGAGGCTGCTGCATCTGCTTCTCCTTAGGCTAAGGCCCCGCTCCCACAGTCAGCGCGCCCGCACTGCAGACAGGCGGCGCGCTGACAGGCACAGACCGCGATATGCGATCTGTAGGGAGCCGAGAGCCGGAGCGGGAGGGGGGCGGGAGTGGGAGGGGTGGGGGCAGGAGTGGGAGGGGGGGGCGTAGTTTGAGCATCTGTATAATCTGTATAATAGCCTCTTTGTGTAGAAGTGCTGAACAAAACAGTGGTCCTGTATTAATCCTTGGCGTGCCAGAATGTCTTCAACCATGGCCCCAATGCACCCTCTGATGTTGGGAACAGAATGGGAAGCTCCTCAGCTGAGGTCAAGATTTCCCCCAAAGATGGGAAAAATGACATGACGATGGGGTAACGAAATATGGTCGGCCCCCAGAGTCACCTTATGTGATAAAAATCCCCATGGTAATCAAAGGGGGCAGGGGGGAGAGGAGAAATCCCATTTCTTTCCACGGAGTGCTTTGTTTGATAAACCTGGCACACCTTCAGCAGGCAGAAGAATGTGATCAACAACCTTCCATGTGTTCTAAAGATGCATTTTACCTTTGGGCCTGGTTCTCCGTTGGGTCCTTCAAATCCCTGAGATCCAGGAGACCCAACTGGTCCTGGTTGCCCTATTGGTCCCCTGAAGCCACTCAGTCCTGGTGCCCCATTGTTGCCCTGAAATACACACACAATTATAGTAATAATTATAATAATAAGGATGATGATAATATATATTCGATACATGAGAAGCATACCTGAAACACCCTTTGGGTGTAAGAGGCGGGTGCTGGAACTGAACCAACAAGATGTTGTATTTAATAGGAGCCTGTGACATGGGGTTCCCCCTATGAGTGCTGAAGCACAATTTTGCACTCAGATTATAACATGGACAATTGTTGTCCACCTATCACAATTTTCTATTCCTGGAGTCCAGTGGGCACTGTTGGGGAAACCCACCCCTTTAGCTGAGGTGAGACAGGAAAGTCTTCTGCATGTAGTCCTATAAAAGGGACCTCCTTCTCCAGGTCTAGGACATTTGGTTGTGGCCATTTTGCCACGACCAAATGGCTGCTGGCGTTTTGCCGTGACACACTCTGCCGCCGGAAGCTGCCGCTGCCGACCACTTCGCTGCCGCCCGCTATTGTAATTAAACCTCCTACCCTAAAACCCCCTACACCAAAACCCTACACTAAAAACCACTACTCTAACTCCTTACCCCAAAACCCCTACCCTAAGCCCTTACCCTAAAACCCCTTACCCCAAAACCCCTACCCTCAGCCCTTACCCTAAAACCCCCTACCCTAAGCTCTTGCCTAAAAAACCCTGGCGGCCGGTGGTGGGGATTCCGGCAACGAAACAGCCGAGACCAAATGCCCATTCCGCCTCCTCCTACCTACAGACAGTCTCCGCATTTTCTCCCCAATACAAGAAATAACCAAAAAATAATTTCTACACTCAGGAATCGGGAGGGGGAGATAAAAATGTGCCCAGTACCATGAATAAAGTCCAGGAAAAGAAAACTGTGGCCAAACACCTGTCCCTTTTCCTGGTTCTCCCTTCATGGCAGTGGGCACTGTTGGGATATACTTTGCCCAGTTCTGCGGGTGAAGCTAGCGCCTTGATTGCACAGGATATGGCCGCGCCCATTCTCGAATGTGCTTTAACCTTCACTAGCACTTTAAACAAAAATCATGGCTTTGGAAGCTGTTGCCCTTTACTAGGTTCTTGTAGAAAGACAAAATGTGAATCAGATTTTCCGAAGCTTTGCCCAGAGTGCAAATAGCAAGGTACAGATGTAGCAATACTTACTATTTGTGAACTGGGGCAAGTCACGGGACCAGATAATCACTGTGGGTGGTCCAATCTTGAAGCATGGACCCCCCTCAGCGCTACCGCGGCAGCACTATCTCCAGACGGTAAGTCTGACTACAGCTGTAAGCAACTGACGACATCAAGGTTATGCCGTATCTCTTCTGGTTGTCCAGGTTTGGGTACAATGAAGGGATCACAATCTCTGGTCAGAGCACTTTGTAACTCAAATTAATTCTAATTTTTTTTACTGATGATTCTGTCTGGTTTCATTCATGAAGATGCTCAAGTCATGTTTTAATAGACTCCTAAAAACTTGTTTTTCTTAAAAATGTTTTGGGTGGGATACAGCCAGCTTTGAGAAATATATTTGGATTGCTAGGGACTTCCAAGGGGTCTTTAAATTCTTCAAGATTCGATGTTTGGCAAAGATACCAATCACTTTACAAAAGGACGGCATATGATTCTGGACCATTGTTCATTCGAACTTAAAAAGATCATTATCTATACGAGGAGTAAAGTTCTCTCATCTTTAGAGAGATGCTTCTCAAAGCACTTTCCAAATTCTAGAACCTTTTGCTACTCTTGAGGATTGTTCCTTAAATGAGGATTCACTTAGTTATAAAAAATAGAACAGTACATTGTGGGGGTTAAACATTAGAAAATGCAGAGAGACAAATTAAACTATGAACAGAATAAGCAGAAAGACTGCTGCTAATATACCTACATTCAATGACCAACACAAAGGTATTCAGCCATTGAAGAGGACACTACATTTTAGACCCAATTACCATAGGCGTAGACGAAGAGAACAGACATGTTAATTGAATAGGAACATCCCCAAACTCCAGAGTAGCCCACTTGGACTTAATAGAAGGCCATATTACAAGACAACCACACAAGATTATACAGGTTCATGGTCTCCTTGAGAACATATTATTTCTGCTGAACCACAAAACCCAAACTAATGTCCATTCTAGGCTAAGACTTTCTTTTCTTTATTAGACAAATTCAGAACAAGAAACCTATCAAACATAGGAAACCACATATACTCCAAGGACAGGATACAAATAGATTCTCCTGCGCAGAAAAAAAAGAAGATTCCCCGGAGAAGCGGGAAAATAAGGAGGGTCTCAAGTTAACGGACAATAACTCCTGATGCAACAGCTGCACTTTTTACAGAGGATCAAAAGAGGGTGCTTAAAATGGGTTTGCACCTTTCTCTCCTCTTTGGACAAATGGGTTCCAGGTATCTATAGACTTTTAGATACAGTTACCAGGAACACTACCCCTTACCGGCTGTGAAGCATCAAATGATGCCGCGGGGTTATGTCACAGCACGTGACCCGCGGCGTTATGTCACGGCACGTGACCCGCGGCGTTATGTCACGGCACGTGACCCGCGGCGTTATGTCACGGCACGTGACCCACGGCGTCAAATGGCACTGACTGAATTTTGAAAGTTGCAGAGGCCTCGAGCGGTCCCCTGGCATTTACAGATGCAGCGGCTGCTATTCGAACATTTACCTGGGTACATCCCGCGTTACGCCGCGTGGTGGACCAGAGATGGTCAGTTGCAGACATAAGGGACCCCCTGCTGTGGGAGTCCTACCGGGGTCTGCCTGCCTGTAATAGACGTGCAGTAAGAAATAGGCTGAATCAGTCACTCTAACTGCACGCCTGTCACAGGCGATTGCGGGAGTTTTATTAAAATTCTAACATTACAGTAATGTAGCAGGGGGTCTCCTGAGTTGAACAAAATTGATTTCAGCCTTGGGGACCCCCTACTTGCCGAGATACAGGCCCCGTGATGGGGTGCCGGTCTCGCCATGTTAAAATCCTGTGGGTCACGTGACCGCTAGATGTCAACAAAGCAGAGAGATACCGGCACCCCATAACGAGACCTGTATCTCGGGAAGTAGGGGGTCCCCAAAGCTGAAATCAACTTTGTTCAACTCATGAGACCCCCTGCTACATTATTGTAATGTTAGAATTTGAATAAAACCCCCACGATCGCCTGTGAGAGGCGCGCAGTTAGAGTGACTGATTTAACCTATTTCTTACTGCGAGTCTATTACAGGCAGGCAGACCCCGGTAGGATTCACACAGCAGGGAGCCCTGCTGTGTTAATCCGATGGGCCATTATGTGTGCCCCGGCAAAACTAGTGAGGATTACGGGCATATCTCGAAATTCCATTTCGAGGTTTGTTCCAATAACGGCCGCTGCATCTGTAATTTAAATGCCTTGGGGAAGAGCACGGGGGCCTCTGCAAACACGCCATCCCCCCCCCAAAAAAAAATCTTGTGCCCCCAGTTTGTGTACACACAGAGAGAAACCTCGCTCGAACCAACATTGTATGTGGATGGATCTGCGTGCTACTGGGAAAGAGACTATTGTAACAAGAAAGTACACGGGGGAACCAAGGTAAAAAATTCCCTGAATGATGCACAGCAGTGCAGTGATAGAAGTATAATTAAAAATAATATTTATTGGGTATAATCTGTAAAATAAAGACATCAAGAACACAAAATACTTAAAAAAAAGAACACCTGAGGGATGTGTTCTTGGTGGCCCCCGGTTTGTGCACCCCCTGATCGTGGAGAGTACTTTTCTTCCTTGTTTCACTGGTTTTGAGTTTTATAGAAATGATTCAAATGAAAAATGGCAAAACCGAACAGAGCAATGCCAGGTTTCCCAAAGCACGGTAGGGGGAGATGGTCCCTTGATAAAGTACAATATGCATGAAACATGTAGGAGGTTCTGACACCTTCATTTTCTTTTTAATGGACGAATAAAGAGTGGAATTTTTTTTAATCTAACTTTGACCCACTCTCTTGGCTGTGCGCTACACCTCCTTGGATACTGATCCTGGTTTTCTACCAGTGGCAGCACGCTTCAGCACAAGTACAGGGTGGGGGCACTTCAGGGATGCGAGTAAAAAATCTTCATTCAACATATCATTCATTGTGGTACAATAGAGATCCAGGGTCCATCCCAATGAGGTTCTGGGTAGTGGGTTTTCGTCCCCTTGCTCAGTCTCTTCAGGGAACATAGGCCCCTTAAAGGATACCATACCACTGCATTTCTGTCACACGTTAACTCGATGCCCCAACCATTGCTGTGGATTATTTACAGATAACTATAACCATATGTAACAAACAGGTCCGGCGCTAGAGTGCAAATACCACACATGATCTCTTCATAAGGAGATGGTACCAGGCTGAGCTTTACAGTTATTTCAGCTCATGTATATACTGTATGTAGCTGTAGCTGCTAAATAACCTTTGTAGTTAGCCCACTAAACATTCTTAGCAAGTGATAAAGGGGGTGTATAGGTTTTGGCAATTTAGTCAGCGAAATGTTTATGTACGGTATGTCTTTATTTATATAGCGCCATTAATGTATATAGCGCTTCACAGTAGTAATGCACGTGACAACCGTATTAATAACAAATAATACAAATAACAGGTCATGGGAATAAGTGCTTCAGACATAAAAGTAACATTTAGGAAGAGGAGTCCCTGCTCCGAAGAGCTTACAATCTAATTGGTAAGTAGAAAGAACGTACAGAGACAGTAGGAGGGCGTTCTGGTAAGTGCGTCTGCAGGGGGCCAAGCTTTATGTATCATGTGTATAGTATTATCCACGGTTATAATACTGTGTATCATACAGACGTTCTTGACCCCGTTAACGCGATACGTTGTGTTAACACTAACGCAATACTTACAGTGAGATTAAACGCAGCTACATTGAAAACCATGGAAACACGTGCATCTCTTTAATGCATGTGATAATTATTGCGTTATTTTGGGCATTAACCCGCGTTACTTGTGGTAACGCCTGCTACTTCTGTATATTTGCAAGTGCTCACCTTATCTCCATTGTCTCCCAAAGATCCAGCGAGTCCATCTGTGCCCTTATCTCCTTTATCACCCTGCAAGGACAAAGCATCAACTGAGTTACTGTACAACTTCATGCACCGTCACCTTTTTCACAGCATAGTGTGTCTTTCAATGGCACGCAAGCAGCTAGCATTCATGCTGCCAAATGCTACCACTGAGGTAGCATTTGGTAGCCGATTTCTGGACTGCAGCCTCTATGTGAGAAGGCCATCGGAGTACACTGGGAAGGCAGAACTCCATTAGAAGTACAAGCAGCAATGCCACCTGCCCAGTATGGACTTGCCCAAAAGTCCTTATTCTATATCTGCCGAATCGGCCGTTCTCGGTAGAAAATCGCCAGTGAATTCTATGGGGATTTCCGTCCTAAAAAAAACCTCGAAGTCCCTTCAGCAGATATATAAATACCCCCCAAGTGAGAGTATTATCCCTCAAATAAGCAATGCTCCTTTAAAAATAATAGATGCTTCCTCTACATACTCAAGCTGCAACTGGAATTCAATAATGAGTATAATTCGATAATGAATATAATTCAATAATGAGCATAATTTAATAATGAGTATAATTCAATAATGATTCAATAATGATTCAATAATGAGTATAATGAACACTGTAAAACGTTACTGAGGTTGATCTATCATAAAGAAAACAGAGTTAATTTTTCTCTCCAGATTCTTCTGCTGAGTGAGGAAAGATGAAAGATGAATGATAAAAGATGCGCCCATCACATAAAACGGACACTTCTCAGTGCAGGGAAAAGGGATAATTGTGTTTCTGGAATACAACAAAAGCCTAAACTGCTATTCTCTCCATAGCGAGCAAGAGGATACAGCCTCTTTCTCTCTTTCTGCTGCTAATACCTCTCTCTATACAACCTACTGTAGCATCCTGCTGGCTTTACCCATTGCTTTCTTACATTGCTTACTGACTGTCAGGTGGCTGGATAAAGCCTCTAACTTTGGCCGAGCTCTCGAAAGCCCTCCGCATCATGTCCAATCGCAAATCTCTGGGACTGGACTGACTGACCATGGAGATCTTTCAGGTTTTCTGAGAAATTCTAATGCTTGATTTCATAGAGGAACATCCTGAAAGAAGCCCCCCCCCCCCCCCCAGACCGTACAGATGCTGCTTTCATGCAGAAGGAAGGAATTTCTACCTTCTACCTTATTACTAACTGGCGACTGTTCTCGCTGTTATGCATGGACTATAAGACCATAGCCAAGTAATCTTCTGGAGGCTCAAGTCCACACTGGCAGAGGTGATTCCCCCTTACCAGTCCTATATTGTCCCAGACCAGAATCTTCATGACAATATATTTCCTCATACATTGTGTGCAAGAGACAGGTATGCTGCTCGCTTTCTTGTCCCTGGATCAGGAGAAGGCATTTGACAGGGATAACCGTTACCATGTTAAGACCCTGCATGCATTCAGCTTTAACTTTACCCTTGGTGTTTGGTCCCTTTATCTGGACAGCTGTATGCATTGCCCTCTACTGAGGAGAGAGCAACCATGGCTGGTGCTCAAGCAGCTTTACTATGGGTATACTATTGGCCTATGCTGAAAATGTTCTCCTTGTAGCCCAGGACATGATCTAGAGTGGGCTAGGGCATGCCAAGAAATCTATTATGTAGCCTTGTCTGTTCAGATCAACTGGTCAGAGTGTTTCAGCTTGTTAGCGAGTCCTATTTACCTTCTGGGCAAATCTGTCAAAAATGCTTTCCCTCAGGGGGATTAATCAGATGGTTGCTAGCCAGCTGTGGTATCGGCTGAGACATGAGTCCGAACCCTGAGTTTATCAAACTCCATTGGAGATTGCTGGACTTTCTCTGTAAAAATATTGCAGAGCCCCTGCTAGATAACTCGGCAGTGCAAGCTTGGATGTTGTGTGGGCATGCCCACTTCTGTTGTTTCTTGAGGCCAGCTATTGTAGATTAAGGGGGTCATCTCCCCTGACTCACCCTTCTTGAGGAAGTTTTGCAGACTAGAGAATTATGCCCACATGAAAACCACAGCTCTCCAGTTCTGTTAGTGGGTCCTAAACTCTGGCAACCCATTTAGCCTCATCTTGTCCCCAGCTTAATTATTTTAGGGGATGTTTACGTGGCATGCCACGGAAGGGAATGTACTCTCTCGTGCTCCATGCAGTAGCGTTCCTCACTCTGCCACAATACCATTCTTTATGTATTTTTATGTTGAGATTATGGCTTTGCCACTTTTCTTATCAAGACTATGACTTTCACAGTGATGGTGTTTTGTTTCTTCCCTACTTAGACCATTTCAGCACACCACTTCATTATATAATATTTTTATGCTTTTTATCTCTTCGCTAGATGGGTTTCCTATCTCGAAGGGCACACCATTTTGGGTGGGATATCTGGAGGTGGGTGCTGCTCCATCATGATGGCATGTTTGGTTTCAAAACTCTCCCTCTGATTGCCCCTTTTGTGGCAGATGGGAGTTAGTATTTTATACCTATTTATCTTGCACCAGACTGCAGCCACTCATATACCTCGAGGGGTCTCCTCATGCAGTTCCAGCTATATTTCTCTCTACATCTCTTCAGGTGCCCTGTGACCTGCACTTCTAGGTCAAGGGATCTACTGGTCAACTTGGCCTTGGTCAAACTGACCACATCTAAGCCCATGAAGCAGTGTCTGGTGGGTGAGGTCCCTATGACAGAAGAGGAACTGTTCTGGGTGCTGGTGCGCTGCTGAATTTGAGATGGATTTTCACATGCCGAGTCTATTGGCAGGGTTACAGAGTGTTCCTCCCATTGGGTGCTAGATGTGGTCTTCTGCTCTGTATCCCTCCAAAATGGTTATTTTCACTCAAATGTATCCTTTGCATTTTATTTGTTTTTCAGTATTTTTCCCTGGTCTCTGTTTCTTCTTTTCTAGCTGGCTAGAAGGGCCAGTTAAATGATAATTGTTGAGTTGGCGGGCAAAGCCAACGAAACCAACGAAACAGGTAGAAAATACCGGTGCTGTTATTTTGCTTCAAGCTCACACTTACAAAACCAGCTGCCCTTGAAAGAAACCACATGCTTTACAGGCTTGAGTAATCTCATTCAATTTTAAAGAGGTATGCAAGAGGGATGTAAAATATTGAGAGGAACAACTGGCATGTATAAGAGGCTGATGTCAACTTTCGGGAAGGTAATGCCACTGAAGTTTAGAGGGGTTACTTTAAGGATGAGGAATACTGAATGAGGATGAGGATTTCAAAATAAGTGTGATTTCAGACATATGAATTCTAGGCAGAGCCTGGGATACTTACCTTTGGCCCCGCTGGACCTTCTGCACCAAGCAATCCTAGATTTCCTTGGCCTCCAATTTCACCCTGTTCATGCAAAGATACAACACCCATGAGTAAATGTTTGCATGTCTCCCACACGTCCACAAATCTGCTTCATTCGCCTCATTGTCATAAATCAGTCAGCGGGTTAAGCTGCCGACAAGGGTAGTGATCTGCAAATTAAGTGGGGTCACTTCAATTAAGTGGGCATGTCACGTTTAGCTTCTTATCCACTGGAGTTAAAGCAAGAACAAAGTAATGATCATTTGGGAGAGGACTCCATCATTGTATTGTCCAGTACAGGGGTGCCCTACTCCTGTCCTCAAGGGCCACTAACAGGCAAGGTATTGGTGATATCCCTGCTTCAGCACAGGTGGCTCAATCAGTGGCTCAGTCATTGACTGGGCTACTGGCTGTGCCACCTATGCCGAAGCAGGGATTTGTTTAAAACCTGACGTGTTGGTGGCTCTTGAAGTCTGCGAGTTGGCCAACCCTGGTCCAGTAACATCATCAGGTTCTAGGTTGAGATAGTTTCTGGACGGAAAAGATAAACGGTATATACACCGGGTTCAGTAAAAAAAAAGGGATCCCTTTGATTTTTCATCATACCTTATATATTTCTCGCCCAATCGCCATGCAAATGTGCACAATTGTAGATCTGTTATGTAGATTAACACTACATAAGAAGCACAATGTAGACAAATCAACTGATGTCAGCTAAATTGATGTCACTGTGTCAACAAGTACCAGATTATACACCGCGGGAGGTTCATGTTCATTAAATGAGAAATGGGAGTTTTTCCTTCTTGGCTCGTAAATGTGTTAAACTGTTGTAATCTAATCTGAAACACTAAAATTACTATAAAGTTTGAGATCAAAGTGTGTGTTCAAAATGCCCTCCTCATGCTGAAACGCGCGCCCGAAGACGAGAACGCCACTGTTTTATTGCATAATCTGTCTGAACAGTGCAAGGATGACCGCTACCCGGACGAAGCTTAAAAGCGACAATCCTTTATCAGGAAACATTTTACATAAGTGTTTTGGGCCATAATTCTTACCCTGTTTCAAGTATTTTATAACGCGCTTATCTTCTTCGCCAAATACCATTTTGTAACTATGCACTTGATGAGGTCATCACGCCATCACCAATTGCAAAGAATATCTAATCAATTATCAAATAATTCTTAAATGTAATAATCTACTGTGACGGACATATAATTGCTCACATTTTCTTGAAAATATTGTGATTTTCCTGCAAGATACTGTATGGCGAAAAATAGAAGGGTTCTCGTTTTTTCCAAACAGTGGGTGTATATATGTGCCTGTCTGTCCTGTGTGTGTGATACATATATACATACAGCTGCAACTTCCGGTTGTAGATTGCTTACCGTGAGAATTCTGCACTTAAACCCATCCCACGCTGCGAGATTCCTGCAGACAGACTAATGGCCCATCGGATTAATGCAGCGAGGGTCCCTGCATTTGAATGGGAATCCTACCGGGCTGAGAGTCCCAATCAAAGGCAGAGACCCTCGCTGTGTTAATTCGATGGACCATTACAGCCTGCTCTGGACCATCTCACGAGTTACTGCGAGATGGTCACAGATTTTTTGTCAAGCGGTTTAAAAACGGCAGTTGCATCTGTATATGTATATATATATATATATATATAATTTTTATTATAATGTATAATTTATAAATGATTATTTTATTTATTTTATAATTTATAAATTATACCATAGCATACAGGAATCAAACCCAGGACCTTTCATACGCAGAAGGCGTCCTACACCACGGCGGATGCACGAGGGAGACAGTGTGGAACCAAGGGGCTGAGACGGAGATTGAGTATTGAACTCACACATGCACTTTAATCTTCTATGTTTGTGGGTGTAACCATTGTGGATTTTAACCTCTTTTTTATTATACTGTTGAAGCAATATTTCACTAGTGCGCCTTCTCTTTCTTTTTTCCATATAATATATATATATATAACATAGTTTTTCCATATATATATACAGTGGTCGACAAATCACCAAAAAATCTACTCGCCGAACAAAAAAATCTACTCGCCGAACAAAAAAATCTACTCGCCACCTAGTACCACACATGTGCTGCTTGGGCCAATAGGAGCTCGCCACGATGTTAAATCCACTCGCCCGGGGCATGCAAATGTATAGGTTTGTCGAACACTGATTTTATATATATATGAAAAACGAAAAAAAGAAAGCACCCGATCATAGTGCAATATGTAAAAAATACAATTTAATATTCCCAATAAAAAGTCCAACAATTTAAAACTCACAAACAAAATAGTATAAAGAGCATGTTATGAGTTATACTCATGCACCAAATGCTGGACTCCGCTGTGCTGCTCACACGCCTCTCTCCCATGTGTGATCCCGACACCTCCAAGCCACCGTCCAGCAGGAACTCAGGAAGCGCCAACCTCTCTAGGTGTCCCCCGGAAGCAAACCGCTCCTGAGTTCCTGCTGTTTTACATATTGCACTAGGATCGGGCGCTACCTTTTTTTTCGTTTTTCATATATCTACTGGGAGGTCGTTGTTTCCATGTAGAAGGCTGCCAGTGTCCTGAATAGAGGTTCATCATCCATTTTGAGTTCATTACTACAGGACTATCTACTCATGGGTTTTTATGGACTCTACATTGACTATTTACTGTTTTTCCCCCATTAAGTGCCATATACATTTTTTATTCATTTTTAAAAAAAATATTTAAATTTTTTTAGTCACTAGCAATATATTGGTCATTTATATTTAGAATTTATTCACATTTTTAATTTTTTGATCATTTATTTTATAGTTGCTATATCATTTTTTGAATTTTCATTCATGTTAGTGGCCCACATATTGGGGCTTATATTATTACATCCATTAACACGTTGTTACGGTTTGATATAGATACCAAAGGCGCAGTAAATATTCCTCTATATTCATCTGCAACCCTGTCTTTCATCATTATCACCCAGCACACAGCACTTCCACTGCAGCAAGGGATTCTGGAAAATGACATGCAAATGAGCACATAGTGCCACCTTTTATTTCATGCTCACATTACATGAGCAACCCTTAGCCAATGCATGCTGCATAAAACACAGCTTTTAAGCAAGGGCTTATATATATGAAGCTCTGTGTAATTTTGGGGTTTCATGCCTCTCTCCTCCTGTGCAATAATTCCTTTTTTACTAAGACGTGAAGCATTCTGTATACATGCCTTAAGTACCAGCAACGGAATGGGGCTTAATGAGCAACAGAATTTAAAATGCTTCCTTAATAGAAGGTAATTTTTGTCTTTATACAGACATACTCGATCTTGCACCATCCATGGACTCTGCACCTACCTGTTGGGAAGATTATTCCTTTCCTTATAATGCCCTCCTTTTTTTCCCCCTTCCTTTCCCCCCACGTCCCTCCCCCTTCCCCGTTTGTGTGTACCGAGTTTCCCCCCCCCCCCCTTTTCTGACCCAGGAATACACACCAGTAAATTTAAATGATGTACTGCTCATTCATATGTGGTATTACACTGTAACTTTGCAGGATTATACTTTTTGTCAGATGAAGTTCACAGTCTCATGTTTTTAATGTACACAGGTATATGTTATATTAACAAAAAAAGAACAAGGTGCACAACGCACATAGTGAAGTACAGTATCAAAAGTTAATTTACACACACACACACACACACACACCACAGTACTTCACTACATTGCAGAAAACTCATTCTATTCTTTGATGCTTAGTTGCTCCTGAATAAAAGTCCATAGCAACTTTTGCGTTAGACAAAAAGTAAGAAAAGACCAGCTAAAAATATTTGTTGAGATAGATCTTGGTTTTAGCAGTGCATGACGTTAATTGGCAGTGCATGACGTTAATTGGCAGTGCTAGTAACGCACCAATAAACCCAAGGCTTGGCTCAGGCCTTCCTTATACCATTCCCTAATTTTTACAAGCATGCTTAAATTCTGAGTTTAGTTCATTATTCCCTGACCTCTGTCTGATTCTCGAAAGCCTGTCAGAAATGTTCCAGCAATTGATATTACAGTACTGTACATGTACCTTTGGGAACATTTTATTTTTTTTGGCTATATAAAATCAAGCCTATTATACTGACCGGATAAAGGATACCCCCCACAAGAGGCCCAAATTATATGATCGATGTAATTCCACTAACCCAGAGGTTCTCAACGCCAGCCCTTAAGAACCCCCAACAGGTCAGGTTTAAAGGATATCCCTGCTTCAGCACAGGTGGCTCAATCGCGGCTCAAGTCAAAGACTGAGTCACCTGTGCTCAAGCTGGGACTGATGGAGCCATCAGTGCTGAAGCAGGGATATCCTGAAAACCTGACCTGTTGCAGGGTCTTGACGACTGGAGTTGAGAACCCCTGCTCTAAGGACCAAGGTGTATTAATGACAGGGACACATTTAAGGGGTTACATCTGGGTGATGGATTTACCTTTCCCCCAAGATCTGAAATGTTTAAATATTTTTAAATCATTTTTTTAAAGTTAGTTTGTAAACACGGTGAGCTGAGACTTCGGAGGGGTGTGGTTTCCTCTGGCTGCTCCCTTCTGTGTGATGTCACTGCGTGATGTCATTGTGCGACAAGTGAACGCAGGCGGTCGATTTTAATTTTTTATAAGGTCAGCATATAACATATGACAAATATAACAATTAAAAAAAAAAAACCTATTCTATAAACCTTCATAAAAAAATAATCGCTGGGCCGCTTACTCCACCAGTTTTTTGAGCGTTGCTATCACGGTATTCAGAAAGCCTCGAATACCTGCGATAGCAAAATGCCCAAAACGGGCGAGTAGCCGGCGACGTGATGTTCTCCTCTCTCAAAAGGGCTCGCCCGGCGATCTGCAGCGATCTGCCCGGCTGCATAGAGAGCTGCGCAGAGAGAGCCGCCTCCCCCTGCGCATATCCCGCCGGCGATCCCAGGGTTTTAATAGTAAATGTTAACGCTAGCATACGTGAGCAGGGGGTCTCCGGAGCAGAACCGTGTTGCTTTGAGGTCCGGGGACCCCCTGCTTCCCGAGATACAGGCCCCGTTATGGGGTGCTGGTATCTCCCATGCATTTAAATGTCTCGGATTTAAATGTCTGGGATTTAAATACATGGGAGATATCGGTACCCCATAACGGGGCCTGTATCTCAGGAAACAGTGGGTCCCCGGACCTCAAATCAACACGGTTCTGCTCCAGGGACCCCCTGCTCATGTAGACTAGTATTAACATTTTTATTAAAACAGCTTCATTACCTTAGCGGCTAGCCACTAAGGCAATGAAGGGGGTTAACTACCAGTGCCCAGATTCTTGTGGGTAGCAGGGGTGGGTGAAGGTGGTATTTGGACCTTTCTGGGTGTTTAGGCATTGCAGGGGGTTGCGGGTGATGTTAACCCCTTCATTACCGCAGCGGTTAATACAGCTAAGTTAATTAAGCGGTTAACCCCTCCCGCTACCACCCGTTAGGCCTAAACATCCATCCTTGGGGCTACTAACCCCTTAACCCACAATAAACAAAAATACACACAACAACCCTACTACCCACCTCCTCTTCCCCCAACAACCCCCCCTCCCCCCCACCCAACACATACAGTACAGTAATGAGCAAAAAAGCTATTAAACAAACAAACAAAAAAAAGAGGCGGGCACATGATACAGCATCCAATTGCATTGGAGCTGCACCATCTGACCCTAAAATGTGACGTCACAGGCCATATATAAGGCTTGTTTCGTCTCATTTTAGCTCAAGAAGATGTCGAGACGACATCCGTTGTGGATTTAACATGGGGTACTTTGGATTGAAAGAAAGAAGAAAGAAGATTAAAGAAAAGAAGAAATAATGACAGATCAAGATAGAAGAAGGTGAAAGAAGATCAAAGAAAGAAGATTTTTTGTACCTGATGCTGTTGTTCAAGGAGGATGGAGACGGATTGCGGGTGATGGCGTCGCGATCGAGAGCCCCAAGGATGGATGTTTACGCCTACCGGGTGGTAGCGGGAGGGGTTAACCCTTTCATTAACTTAGCGGTATTAACCGCTAAGGTAATGAAGGGGTTAAGTCCATCCGCAATCCCCCCACAAGGCCAAAACACCCACCAAGGGCCAAATACCACCTTCACCCACCCCCGCTACCCACATTAAACCGGGCACTGGTAGTTAACCACTTTATTGCCTTAGCAGTTAGCCGCTAAGGTTATTAACCTGCCTGTAAATGCATTTTTATTGCATGGGATTCATGCCGGGGTTTTCCGGTGCTGATATTAATGGGTATCAGCACCGGAGACCCCCGGCATCAATCCGATGCAGGAAAAGAGCATTTTTTCCCCTAAGTCCTCTCTCACCACCTCCTCAGCAGCTTCTCCTCAGCCTCACGCCAACTTTTCCTGGCGTGAGGATTTTGGGAGAAAATCGCCATTCCAGAACCGCGATAAGCCTCGATAAACTAATCTAGGCTACTAGAATTACACGAATTTCAGAACCTGCCGATAAGTGTCTTATCACTGCTCACCCGGCGATGGGTTTTGTACGGGAGAAAAAAATTGGTGAATTCATGCCTTTATCGCCCACTTATAAGTGGGTTATCGAGGCTTAAACAACAGGCCCCTTAGTGTTTAATGTTATTCGAAGGTTTTAACAATATCTACTTGTATCATATTTCTGTGAAGATTGTTTGTGACTCTTTATACGGGATTCACAAAGCTACAATAATGGGTATTGTGACGATCGTGAGGGTTTGGCCCGGGATTAAAGGGGTTACCCCCCAATTGGCCATCCTCTAACCTCACCAGGGAGACAAGGGGTTAACTGGGCTGAGGCCCAGAAATGTGATTTAACCCTTGTTATAACATGAAAATGCTTATTCCCCTGCGTAACTGTATTGTTTCTGGATCAGTGTCTGCATAACACACACACTGGGGAGTAAGGGGTTAATATTATATGCAGGGCTGCCTAACAGGAGCCGTTCCAGTAAGACTGGTAATTTAGGAACGGCGTGAGCCAGCACCCTGATGGTTGGTGCGCAGCCTCAGCGTAAACCCCCACGGACACCCCTATTAAAAAAATAACTTGGTCATAAGGGAAACATATATTTATGATAAAGTGCCTTCCTGTTGCAGTTTTTGAAATGTACAGGCAGAATGCTAATTGTTTCTGCCTGCCCTCTGTATGCAGCTTGCTAGAATTTACATAGCCCTGATCAAAGGCTAATTACCTAATTGGTTATGCGGGACCCAGGGACTGTTTGGGTGGTGAGCGTTAAAACTCACACTTACACACCAAGGTTTCCTGCAGGAATGAACATGACACCCCCCCCAGGGGTCCCTGCTTCAAAGGGTTTATTGATGGGGGCAAGGGTGGGGCTACCCAAGGAGGAAATCAGAATGAGTGACCTTATTAAATATAAGAATATTATGAGATGTCCTTGGCCGAACATGCTAAGAGTTACATATGTGTATTCGTGACACCATGCCCCACCTGGGGAGTCTAATCACTTGATCTCTAACAGCCACTAAGGGCCAGATATTAATATCTCTCTTAATTTTAATATTACACTGTAATGTTTGGTCTCTCTGGGAGCGTCAGGTGTGACGGAATGTATTAAGATGTCTCGCCTGCCAGTAAGTATTACTAAACTGAAGTTACGAAGTTATTTGCAGTATATATGGAATTTTGGTTCCATTCTGTATGGTAATAAGCAGGAAGGACATCCTGCTGGAATTTACAAAAGCCAGTGACCAAAGGAACTGAATGGTTAAGTGTTATACTTCACACTAAACACTGGAAGTCCCAAGCTGCTTCAAGAAGCTTCAAAGGGACTTTTGCTAGACGGCTCGGCGCCGTGAGTGAAGAGAAGGGTTAAAATTATATATAAGTCAGAGTCTCCCCTTACTCATTGTCTTCATTGTCTTCATGTATTGTCTTCATGTCTTCATGCAAAGTCTGTTCTATACCATCTTGATTGCTGAGAGAAACGCTATGCACTGTCTTCCTGCCAGAGGTCATTTCATGTCTTTGGTGTCTTGATGACAATGAAGAGTGCTGTATGAACTGCCAGTCCAGATGGGACTGTTTTCATCATTGCCATCTTTAAGTAAGTGCCTATATTTTGCTGTTATTTGTACATTTTGTGTGTTCACCTTTATCAAGGAATAAATTACATTTTATCATATCTAAGTCTCATCCCAGTTCAAACCCAGGTATATATATATTTATATATATTTTTGGTGTAAATTACAGCCTGTCATAAGCTACCGTGACAGGTATCGGAGGTTAATCAGCATTAACGGTCATTCAAGTCAATGGCACTCTTTGACAAAGGCCCGCTGCGGCTGAAACGCGTCAGAGGATCCGCCAGTACTACACTATGATACTCCAATAAATCTTTTAGTCACCACTTCAGCCTTGCAAGCGATTTTTTCTACGGCGGTGCATCGTTCTTTCCTCCGGTGGGAGGAATTTCATCGGTTCCAGTTTGTCACCGGTAGCACGCCGGATTGCTGTGTCTGCTGATCGTCCAGACACTGCGGGTCATAGACCACCCACCGACACGGAGGATTTCCCTGGTGGTTTGCAGTGGGCCTGTTTGCGGTTGATTTCTTCATTTATCTGCCCGGCTTCATCTGCTTCACTAACCGTGAGTTTCTCTACATTCAAAATCATTAGTGCTCAATGGTGAGCCAATTGTTAGGAGAGATTATTCTTACTCACGAGTTCTCCCTGAAGACTAGCCGTGACTCTATTACATTCGTTCATTTCATAAGCAGGATTCAGCAACCGTACTGACTATTGGAGCGCCGGATTGGTTAACCCCTCGGTTTCCCAGTACACAATGGCAGTTATCACCGATCGAATCTCTATGCAACATTTGCCAGTTGTGTAGTTCCAAATCCCTACCAATCAGATCATTACCTGGTCAATGCTCTGCATTGGTTTTATCCTGTGCCGCGTGTCCTTGAACAGATGTAGCAAGCTTACTTGATCCCTTTTGTTGGTATATATTGTGATATTCTGCACCAACAATGTGATTGAATCCTATAGAAAGTCTGTAATATTCTGTGTTAGAACAGAGTATCTTGTGCTATCTGGGGGGAACAATAAAGTCGGCAATGTATGAAGAGTCGTTTCATGCTGGTGCAATCTCTATTCCTCTCATTTCAACGGGCAGCACTGTGTCACTTGTACAGCTTTTGGGGTGAAAAGCTTTCTTGCAAGTTTCTTGTATTGGCCTAGGATATATTCGTAAATAGTAATAATAGCACTTCATATATGTCTCTTTTACAAGAAGAACAATCTTAATTTGGATAGTCTTCCCTTAGAAGTCTGACCTTCCATCCCGTTTATTATTCTATGGCACTTTTTTCCAGTCCCATTGTGCCTTTTATAGACTAAAGCCCATTCTTACTGCACTCCTTCCATGTATCTTTAGTATTCCTCTGAGCGTAGCTTGTTGGTTCTGGCTAGAAGGATGGCTGGGATCCACCATCAAATATTGAACATCAAAAATAAATCTCCCCTTGTTCGCTGCACTGTTCAATTTTAAGTCTCTTTGTTGAATCCGCTGAGTGAGCCACCTGTGCTGAAGCAGAGATCCTGAAAATCGGACTTGTTTGTGGCCCTTGAGAACTGGAGTTGGCCATCCCTGGGCTAGACGCATCTCTAGAACCGACAGCAGATTTACTAAGGCCATGTCTATCGTAGCTGCGCGCGTGACGGAGCACGCGACAGCTGCCCTGATTTCAGAGGCGACGGGGAGTCATGGCAGAGGCGTGGCCATGACATCACGTGAGCGGCTCACCCTCATTAGCTGAACCGCGCACGTGACCCGGCTGACGCACAACAAAGACAAAATTGTTTGTCTTCCCGAGAATTGCTCGCGCGGTCATGCACTCTATGGGTGGGTCCTCTATGGGAAAAGTTCTTCGCGATGCGAACGCACTCCATCGCTGCCACTATAAACGCGGCCTAAGAATGCAGATCACATGACTGCGAAATTTGGCAATCCAGGATATCCCAGTAAACAACCAAAAAAGTTTGTGGATAAAGTGTTCAACATTGAGAGGCAATCTCTCCTCACTGTAAAACCAAAAGGGAAAGAGGATAGGAGGTTCCCCGTGTATCGACCTGTAATGGTAATTCCTCAAACATTAGGAATATTGTCATGAAGCATTGGCATATTTTACAAAAAGATGTTTCTATATCTCATCTTGTCAAAGAGCAGCCACTCTTTTAATAATAATAATAGTTTGTTCTTGTATAGCGCTGCTAGTTTTACGTAGCGCTTTACAGAGACATTTTGCAGGCACAGGTCCCTGCCCCGTAGAGCTTACAATCTATGTTTTTGGTACCTGAGGCACAGGGAGATAAAGTGACTTGCCCAAGGTCACAAGGAGCCGACACTGGGAATTTAACCAGGCTCCCCTGCTTCACACTCAGTGGGGATCATGCACTAAGCTCCGTTAAGTCGTTTTTAGAGCGCAAAGTGCTTTTAGAACGTGATGTTGCGCTGAACACGATGCACTAAGCCACGCAAACAGGCACTTTGCGCTCTAAAACTGACTTTTTTCAGGAAATTTTTCTAAGTCCAGCTTTGCTCGTTCGTTACCCTGTTTGCGTTAAATTCTGCCCTTAAGCGGGATGCACTAAGCTACGTAACCTTAGCGTACGCGAAAGTTGCGTTCAACAGAACACGTCAGCTCAAGGTAGACGCAAAAAAAAGCTGGACTTTGAAAAATTTCTTGCTTTACATTTTTGCATGCGCAACACCCATACAACAGGCCGGCGGTTGTCCCCAGCTGACCCCGTGGGAGGCCGGGGGTCCCGCAGGTGTCCCCAGCTAACCCCGCGGCCGTCCCGGGGTACCCGCGGGCCTGCGGTACCAATGTTGTGCCTACAAAAATAATAAACATTATTTCTAACTAAATACACCCCCCTAACACATACAGTACAATAATGTGCAAAATAACTATTATCCAGATATGGATAATAGATTATTTGCCCATTATTAAATACTGCATTAGCATACATAAATAAAGTAAATAAATACGGTAGCCAGCTAATCCAATGAATACAAGCAATAACAACATCAACAATGAATTCATTAAACCATTCACCATTGAAACCAATTAATTCCTAAACCAGCTCAAAATGAATAGTAACACTATCCAATCAAACCAATGAATTACTACAACATTAATGAATGTAAACATTAAAAGTCAAAGAAATAAATTCAAACAATATCTGAAATAACCATAATACTCATTAGCTAACATAATACAACATTAACTACAAATGAACACCAATCGCAAACATTTTATTTGCATTAAGCAGGAAAAAAAGAAACAATCACATCCACATAAGAAATTGAAATTAAAACAACCAACAGCAATACCAAGCCACAAATATTGTCATAATAATGTATTCATCTGTACCCTAAAGTGGTACAGATTAAAATATTATCAGTCAATGTGCCTCCCCCAAAAAATCAACAAACACATCCAATGAAAAAACCTGTAAAAAGAGACATTTACAAACATTCAATATATTACTTACCATTAGAAGCGGTGGCTCTCCGACTCTCGGGGTAACAGGAAGCTCACGTACCTTGAAGGCCTCCAACAGCATCCGATGCCATCCGCCATGAAGATCCGGATCAGGTACCCAAATCTTCTTTTTTCTTTCTTTAATCACCTTCTTCTATCTTCATATGTCACTATTTCTTGATCTTCTTTATCTTCTATCTTCATCTGTCAATCCAAAAACCCCCATGGTAAATCCCAACCATTTGTCTCGTCGTCTTCTTAGCTCAAATGAGGCGTCACGGCCTTAAATAGGGTGTGACGTCACATTTAGCCTCAAAATGGTTAACAGCCACCTAATTGGCGTGTTAAAACCATGTTCCGACTTTAATTTTTTTTTACATTGTGACCTTAAGGGAATGATGCAGCCAATAGAATGCTGTGCTTCATTTGCCTTTAAGATGACTTCACTAAATCCAAGATGGCCGGCGTCACATGGTATTTCAGCCAATCAGATCGTGGGAACCAATTCCACACTCTGATTGGCTGAAATACCATGTGACACCGGCCATCTTGGATTTAGTGAAGTCATCTTAAAGGCAAATGAAGCACAGCCATTCTGATTGGCTGGCATCATTCCCTTTAAGTGACGTCATGTAAAAAAAAAATTTAAGTCGGAACATGGTTTTAACAGCCAATCAGGTTGCTGTTAACCATTTTGAGGCTAAATGTGACGTCACAAGCCCTATTTAAGGCCGTACGCCTCATTTGAGCCCAAGAAGATGACGAGACAACAACGGTTGGGATTTACCATGGGGGTTTTTGGATTGACAGATGAAGATAGAAGATAAAGAAGATCAAGAAATAGTGACAGATGAAGATAGAAGAAGGTGATTAAAGAAAGAAAAAAGAAGATTTGGGTACCTGATCTGGATCTACATGGCGGATGGCATCGGATGCTGTTGGAGGCCTTCAAGGTACGTGAGCTTCCTGTTACCCCGGGAGTCGGAGGGCCACTGCTTCTAATGGTAAGTAATATATTGAATGTTTGTAAATGTCTCTTTTTACAGGTTTTTTCATTGGATGTGTTTGTTGATTTTTTGGGGGAGGCACATTGACTGATAATATATTAATCTGTACCACTTTAGGGTACAGATGAATACATTATTATGACAATATTTGGGGGGCATTTGTGGCTTGGTATTGCTGTTGGTTGTTTTAATTTCAATTTCTTATTGTTACGCCGTGCTCACCACAGACTAGACGAGACCCCGGTACTGAGATGGGAATGGGTAAACACCAGCCACAGACACAGGGGTCGCATCCGGAATGTAGAGTGGTCTTGGCAGCCAGGTCGGGATAGGAGAGATCGGAGTTGTCGTATACTTGCCGAGGTCTGTGCAGGAGAGGTCCGGATCGTAGAAGGAGGCAAGCCAAGGTCAGGGCAGGAGAGTGACGGATGGTCGAGGGAAGCCGAGATCAGTAGTCCAGAGAAGCGGTAGTCCAAAGGCAAGCCGGATTGGTACACAGGAATTCACAAGGCAAGGCAGGAATCTAGGAGGCAGGAGAGGTAAGCACAGGGAACAAGAACTACTGTATGCTCAGCCAAAGTGCCAGTGGCACAGCTGAGCATATATGTGCAGAAGGAACTAATCCCCCAGGGGGTGGAGCGGAGGTGCGGCCTCCGCAGGAGGAGCGATAGGCTAGGAGATTTTATGGCAGGTGAGGCTGTTTAAAAGCTGATTTTTGCTTGACACGTCGTTTGGGAGCGTTGCGCGTGCGTCGTGCGCGACGCGACCAGGGACTGATCCACTGCGCATGCGCGCAGTGCGGGTAGAGGGTGCCACTCCAACGGGGAAAGCCCTGCACCTGCGTGAGGAGGCGCGCGTGAGTGCGCGGGATTCCAGGGACGCGGCAACGGGTGCCGGAGCAGAGGGTGAGAGACTCCGCGTGCGTCGGCGTCTTGCGGGAGTGCACGGAGGGCCGCGAGACTTCCGAGTCCTCACACTTATGTGGATGTGATTGTTTGTTTTTTTCCTGCTTAATGGTAATACAATGTTTGCGATTGGTGTTCGTTTGTAGTTAATGTTGTATTATGTTAGCTAATGCGTTTTATGGTTATTTCAGATATTGTTTGAATTTATTTCTTTGTCTTTTAATGTTTACGTTCATTAATGTTGTAATAATTCTTTGGTTTGATTGGTTAGTGTTACTATTCATTTTGAGTTGGTTTAGGAATTAATTGGTTTCATTGGTTAATGGTTTAATTAATTCATTGTTGATGTTGTTATTGCTTGTATTCATTGGATTAGCTGGCTACTGTTTTTATTTACTTTATTTAGGTATGCTAATGCAGTGTTTAATAATGGGCAAATAATCTATTATCCATATCTGGATAATAGTTATTTTGCACATTACTGTACTGTATGGGTTTGGGCGGAGGGGGGGGGCGGAGGGCGTGTATTGATGTTTGTTAAATCTTTTTTTAATATACATGTGTTTCATAGTGTAGATGTTCATAGTGTAGATGTGCATGGGGTCTCCGTAGCTGACCCGCGTTGGTTTTATGTCCGGGGACCCCCTGCTTCCCGAGATACAGGCACCTTTATGGGGTGCCGGTATCCCCTGCAGTTTCAAGCTTCTGCGTCACGTGACCGGGACATTTAAATTCTGCAGGGGATACCGGCACCCCATAATGGGGCCTGTATCTCCTGAAAAAGGGGGTCCTTGGACCTGAAACCAATGCGGTTCAGCTCCGGAGACCCCCTGCTCATGTACACTATTATTAAAATGATTTTAATTAGTGTACGATCGCCTGTAACAGCCTTGCATGGAGATGGCAAACTTCCATGCAAATGTTACATGCGGCTTTTTTTTTATATCAGCTAGCGAACGTGAAAGTTAAGAACGCCAGCAGGGGGAAAAAAATCAACACGTACGCTGTGGGTGTTTTGAGCACGTACGTTAAAAAATGGGCTCAAGGCCTTAGTGAATCGTGTCCCCGGCCTCACTTTTTAACAGACGTGCTTTTTTTGAACATCAGAACGCAAACCCATTGAGCTTAGTGCATAGCCCCCTGTGTCTTTACTCACTGAGCCGCTCCTTCTCATCTAAAAGGGCCTACAATTTGGGAGATAAATGAATAAGAGCAGAGGTTGACGTTATACTGCTGCGGCCGAGTTTATTCGAGCATTTGCCCATTCTCGGCCGCAGCAGTAACCTGGCGCGCGCCGGAGGGTGCCGGGCGCGCGCCGAAGCAGCGGAGGAGCGCCCTCCGATCGGGGCTTTCTTCCTCCCGCTGCCGGGTCCGCCGGGTCCCCCGGAACCCCCTGCCGCCGTCCCCCACATCGCGGGACACCAGGGCTCCCTCGGGGAGCCCTGGACGCGCGTGCAGGGGGCGCAGGCACCCGATGACGCGTGACCGCGCGTCACGCCGAGGGGATGCCACTTGCAAGCCGGGAAATCTCCCGGCTTGCGGAACCGGCCGCACTTCAATAAAACGTGTCGCCAGTGTATGTAGCCGGCAAAAAAACAACTGTGAAAAAAAGGTAGCTTTCCATGCCTGCTCTGCTGTCATTGTAAAGGGAGAGAACTTCAATCATCCTCTACGGCTGAGATTATAGTGCTCGCGACGGCGTGTGCGCGCGGCGAGCACTACAGGCCTCTTCCCTATGAGGCCGCCCATAGTGCACGCAATCGCGCCGCAGAGCGACCGCGCAGCAGATTTTTTTAAAAAGAAATTATTTTGTCTTTTCGCGCGACGGCCGCGGCACAGCCAATGAGGGCGAACCAGCCTGGTGACGCGTCCTCCACGCCTCCCCAATCGCTGGATGCTCAGTTCACCCCTCGCACGGGCGCCCACTATAATCTCAGCCATAGTGGAAAGGTTTACAACTTTAAAGCATTGTATACGTGCAATAGCTGGTGGGTTGTGTACGCATTACAATGCCCATGTGGTAAGCTTTATGTTAGCCCACTACAAAAACAAGCAATCAAACAAAGGCTACATCAACATAAATAGGAGATTAGACTTAAAAGAGAAGAGCCCCCAGACATTCCACAGGAAATAGACAAAATGTGTCACAACTCACATATTTTGTGTTGGAACAAGTGAAAGGGCATACCAGGGGTGGTGGCCTTGCTCCACATGGAAACATTTTGGATATATCACTTACAGTCAGAGTCATTGTTTGGAATGAATGAGCAGAATAATCTTAGCTGCTTCCTATAAACCCCTTGAAGTGTTAACCATAATAGACGTATGTGGGGTACCTTCCGCCTATGCATTTTGTATAGGTTTAGGCACCTACGTCACAGTAGCAAGGCCTCAGGGATATTATCCTATATATTATCCTATATTGTCTATTTCTGATTTCCACAATCTGGGCAGGTATTGGCACCCGTTTTAACGGGAAGGCCTTAGGGAACTTCAGAATATATGTGTAACCCCTCTATCCCCCCCTGAGGGAGTTCTGATGGTAAATAGAGTGTTAGTGTGCATACCTGTTGGCTCTCAGGAGGTGTGATTCTCCGCAGATGATAGTGGGAGTCAGACAACGGGACAGGTTTTCAGGCTCACAGATCTCTTAGTACAGCGCCTCCATCCTGTACAGCTCCGGCCAAAGACAGGAGTTCTCCCCACAGGGACTTCTACCAATAATGTAGTCCAACGCCATGGATGGTACAACTCGTTTATTGGAACCAGCATACATCATCAAAACTGCATCTTCCCTGAACTAAGCCCCAGAGGCTTGAGGCCCCTGAGGGTAGTACTTTACCCCCCTTATCCCCTGATGGGGCAAGGTGGAAGTTCTCCCACTCCACAGAGGGAGGGAAGACAAGACCCACACAATTTAGTGGAGGCCATCCTTTATACCTGGGGAGTGGTTTGTAACCCTGCCCCATAACAGGGCAGGTCTAGGTTTCTGACAGGCATCACACCACTTGCATGTGATCCAGTCAGTACCCTCCCAGGCATGACACTCCAAACTGCTGTTAGGCCTGCACCTGGATATGGTAAGCTTGTATCCTATCCAGTCTGCAACTCACATACTAGGCCTGTGTGCAGGAGTTTAACCCCAACACTGCCTGTTACTATCAGGACTTATAATGTTAGGACCAGGGAAAGGGTATAGCCAGGGACACTAGGCTACATATGCAAGGATGCTAGGGAGTTTATATTCTTGCTCTGAAATTGATAATATATAAGCCTTTGCTGATCTATTAGTTCATTCATGTAAGAAAGTTTATCCTACATATTGTTATCTTTAGCATAGTCCTTTGGCATAATAGATCATTGAAAACAGCGCAGAATGGATACATACAATAAATACAGATTAATATCTGTTCAAAATAAAATAAAGATCCCTAGAATGCATGAAATAAGTTATAAATAAATATAAGGGTAATATTTTTCAATCTGTTAATTAACATCTATACTGTATTGTAACATGTTGGCAATTTTAGCAATTTTCTTAGAAGTTATCAGGGTATTTCCCTCAGATATTTGTGTGTTTAGTCTCCCAGGAGAAATTGATCTACAATATGTAATTAAGTAACAAAAATCCATTATAAATGTAGCATACAGTATGTCTTGTATTAGATCTATTTCATTTAGAGGGGCTAACATTGGCTACAGTTTTACATCTGTACGAGGTAAAGTTAAATATATAGTGACTATGTTGAATATAGATACGTGTAATAAGATAGTATTAAGTATCTAAATGAATGTTACACCAATACAATATATATTTAGATAACGATAAACTCCCTTGTCCTACAGCTGATTCAAAGTAGCTAATGGGTGGTTCTAGTGCAAGAGAGTGATGTCATCATTAAAACCTAATGAATATGCATGCGTGAAATTTGCATGTGGTGCCAAAACCAAAGGAGACAGCCCAATTGTCAGGAGGGTATTTAAGAGTAATGTTTGTTCACTTGTCTTGTAAATATTTCATCAGAAAGAAGGGTATCCCCGAAACATTGTGCGCTTGATAAGAATTCTGCTAAATAAATGTTTCACTGATTCAACTAAGTGACTTATAATTGAGCAAAAGGAGATTTCTTTTTGATGTTCATCTTTTTATAGGCACGAGAACAAGGTGCAGTCTTTCTAGAGATATGCTCCCTTTGATCCATACCAATTTGTTATACTGTATATCTTGGTAGCTTTTGCAGCTGTTGCCCGACACAAAGCCAAGCTTGCTGTTTATAATAACTCCTAAATCCTTTGCCACATCACTTACATCACTGGCCCAATCTGAATACGTTAGATTAACCAAAATGTAGTGAGTGGTGCAGAGCAGCAGAGAACAGGTCGTGTGGCAATAAGAAAATCGTTTATTTAAGCTGCATTAAAAAATGGTGGAGAGTACAACACTCCTACGCGTTTCGTGCTATAAAGCACTTTATCACTCCTTAATAAAGTGCTTTATAGCACGAAACGCGTAGGAGTGTTGTACTCTCCACCGTTTTTTAATGCAGCTTAAATAAACGATTTTCTTATTGCCACGCGACCTGTTCTCTGCTGCTGTGCACCACTCACTACATTTTGGATATCCTTGGACATGGACACGGTTGCACGCTTGAGGACCCACAGGGGGAGAACAGTGAGTACTCTCATTTTTTATGGGCCCCCCTTGGAGAAGGAGAAGGGATACACCCTTACCAGACATCTCCAGGGGTCATTGTATTAATAGATGCGGAACTCAATTTGAGATATGTACTTTAGTCATTATATTCCCCTTGTGTGGTTACCTCTGGAAGTATGAACTTATAATCAAAAAGGACCAAGCATTTGAGCTCCTACAGAAACCAATATGCATTACGTTAGATTGACGACAACTTTCTGCTTCCAATCCTTCAAACAATTCTCAATCCAGGTACACATATTAACATCAACATTGACATTACATTTTCTATATTTTGTACAGCAACCTCCTACGTGGCAATGTATACAAAACACTTTTCCAACATCTAATTCAGATTACAGATACTGTATTACCTTCATCTAAATTGTTACACAATTAATCAAAGAAAATAATATGATGAGTTTGGCATGACCTAACCTAACGGAGCTAATCCATTCTGATTATTACCGGGTTTATAAAGCGTACAGTGTAACTGGATAGGAACCTTTACAAACCCTTCCAGTAACTTATTTGATACCTTATAATGGACCAACATGGTAGTACTTTAAAGGTATTGTGCTTGAGGATTTTGAGAGCTCACTGTGACTGTTATCTGAAGTGCAGACTTACAAAGTCTCAAGAACTCACGCATAAACTATATCTTTGAAGATCTTCTGTGTTGGTTCTTTACCAGATATGACAGCCGGTAATGGATACAATGTAACATAATGTTGCCTTACAACCTAAAATTAGAAGCCCTGGCCATATTATAACTAGCATGCTGTTTTGGAGACCATTGATCACTCAACTGACTCTTTGCTAAACACAGTGGAAAGAGTGAGAACAGAACATAATACAGTACTGTACTTACTTTGACTCCTTCAATCCCAGACTCTCCCATTCTTCCAGGAAATCCACGTAAACCCTGGGGACCAACACTGCTACGTTATTGAAAATAACAGAAAAAGCAAAAAGACCTAATACGTAGAGTGTGGATTTCAAGGAGCTATTGTATTTAATGTTGTTTATAGAAAACTACAGGGTATGCTGAGTTCTTAAAAAACCTGCAAAGTCTTTGATGCAGTACAGATATTAACCTCTTAACTTAGTATTGTGAGATGGTTATAACCTCATGTTAAACAGCCCTCTAACACAGAATTTACCCCCTCCTAAACTCCAACTATCACCCTTTATAAAGTCAGGACCCCATTGAGTGCCCCCAAAGACAGTAAACAGACAACTCTCCAAAAATTAAGGACCACCCTCTTGTCTGGATCATTTGCCCCCATTCATTTGAAATGTAACACTCTCGGAGATGTCCCTTTCATAAGTGAATCAAAACCTTGAGACGTGTGGGAACCAGCAGACCACATAATATGATAGTTCCTATGGATCTGGCCATGGTGGTATCACAACATATTGCAATATACTGTAACACCTCACAGATGACTCATACCGTAATGATCACACACAACATCACAATTTATTACAACATGCCATTTTAAAGTGTATAGGCTAGTGACTCTATAACTGTACTCTATGTGGTACATCTGTTTTGAACATTTTAATGAATGTGTGATATTCCACTGAGGTCACTGGTACTTGGAGTTTGATCGAATTCTATTGCCATGAAACTCGACTGCATGTGAACCTCCTATACCTTCACTGTATTGCATGTCTTTATTTATATAGCGCCAAAAGTGTACTCGGCGCTTCACAAAGAATACAGTACAGGGAATTATAATAATAATAAGCACCACAAACTCAGACAATAGGAAAGGAAATCCCTGCCCCGAAGAGCTTACAATCTAAATGGTATGCTGGGAAATTTACAGAGGCAGCAGGTGAGGGAATAAGTGCTGTACAGTAGATGGCAGTGCTTGGTCACAGTGGGTGGTAGGAGTGACTCTTGGTGTGGGACAATAGCCATGAGTGCAGGCTATTGGGATGCTTAATTTGTGGGGCGAGTTTTAAGGTTAGTCAGTATTAAAGCAGAAGGTTAACACCATTTACAGGGGAAGAGATGGCAGGGAGGTGTGGGTGAGAGCAGTTGTGTGAATGTCTGGCTTCAGGCTTAGGGGAGATCCCCGCCTGCAGCTCTTCCTTTCAAGTTCAGGCCTCTATTGAATATGCTGTGAAGACATTTCTCCATGTCAGGGAAAGCTCCGAGACATTGGGGCTTATGCAGAGAGGTACGTACTGGAAAGGCATAAATTCGCCACAGGATTGGCTTTTATTTTAGTCCTATGCAGGGTACTCCGGTAGCCCGGTGTGCAGTAAATTGTTAATTTGGCGAGTTTCACTTGGCGTGAAACTCGCCATTCTGAGGCGCGCGTTATTTGGACACAATAAAGCCAACTTTTGTTGGCGGGCAAAATGTCACCCAAACGCGCCATATAGTAGCTCCGATTGGCGCGTTCATGCGCTTCGGAGCTACTGGAATCGTGCGTGTTTTAACAATGGCGAACTCACGCTTCTCGCCACCCGTCTGGCGAATTTGACTTGTCCCGCCACGTTCTCACCACTAAATCTTTTAATGCGGACATTTTTGCCGCAAACCTGCCGAATTTGTCCTTACCGTACCTCTCTGCATAAGCCCCATTGTGTTTAAATTAATAGAGCTCACACATGGAGAAGTGGCTTTGCAAAGATGCCCAAGTCTTTTATATCAGTATTGCATAAATGATATAAGAAAAAAAGCAACCATGACCATGCATTGATTTGAAGGGTCCTGAAAAAAACCGATGCAGACCAGGTGTGATCTAGAGCAGTCAGTCAGAGAAACCCCATTGGGTTAAGTTGGACTACCCTTTAGCGCTGAAACACAATACCTTATCTCCTTTGTGGCCAGGGTCTCCTTCAATTCCAGAATCACCCTTTCCTCCCTAGGCCAAGACAGGAACAAAGGTGATTAAACAGACATGATGGCTGCAAGTATTTCATAAATACAAAATCAACGCTGAAGCACCGTTTCAGTAGTACCTTTCTTGGCCTTGATATTTCTGAACTCTTCATGATTAGATGGTCGGGGGGGGGGGGGGGGTTGATTGGGTCAGGTATAGTGTCTAGCCTTAAACATTACGTGCAAGTACTGTACCTTTAAGACAGGGGTTTCAAACTCAGTCCTCAAAGGCCACCAACAGGCCAGGTTTTATGGATTTCCCTGCTCCAGCACAGGCTCCGTCGAAGCCACCTGTGCTGAAGCGGGGATATCTATAAAAGCGGGCCTGTGTGTGGCCCTTGAGGACTGAGTTTGAGACTCCTGCTTTAAGAGGTAGACTGAGGTAGACAAGAGGTGACATGGCACCCATCTTGGAAAGAGAAGTTCCAACCTGCTGTTGGGGCGGTTAGGCACAGCTTTATGCTGCTCCTGAGACAAATCACTAACTGCTCTGTTATGTTAAATAAATACATTTCTCTAATACTTACCTGTGTCTAGCAAGTGGGCTTGGAAGAAGTTAATGAAACAAACTTATTTATTTTATTTTCCTTAACTTAACCCAGGCTGTGCTCAAAGCTGTGAAATGCAGCAAGCAAAAGCTTACAGGGGACCATGTTATACGGTTTTGAAGCAAAAGGTGGCACTTTGTGTTCATTTGTATGTAATTTCCCAGAATCCCTTGCTGCAGTGGAAGCACTGTCTGCTGTTTGATAATAGTGAAAGGCAGGGTTGCAGACCTGTCTAAGACATGCAAATGATCATACAGTAATATTTACATTTGCTATACAGTATGCTTTACTGTGGAGGTTTTTTTTTGTAACTTTTTGTACCCACCATAACTTAACTAAGTGTGGTGAAAAATATCTGTACCGTGTTAGCTGAGCTTAAAAATCAAAAACAATTAGTCGATACCGTCCTGTGGCTAAGAAAATGCTTTTATTTGTGCGAGCTTTTGAGATACACTGATCTCACCTTTGGGCGATGTTACAATTGATTAAGCCAAAAAACTTTCTTAGAAACAAGGCTCTGGAATGTTATCTGTGGGTGAAGCCTCCCCCTCCCCCTGTGCAGTATCCGATTTAGGATTTAAGGTGTTAAATGGTCCCTGAAAGCTTGTAAAGTAAGGGAATGTGTGTGTGTGTGCATATGTGTGTGTGTGCGCGCGCATGTGCGTGTGTATGTGCGTGCATGTGTAAATCTTAATTAATAAAGCACCCACAGTGTATACATCACTTAAAAAAAGGTGTGTGTGGAGGGGGAGTGTATAACAATGGTGTTGGTAGGTGTAGAAATGTAAGAGGGTGTTGCATTTCTGTTCATGTGTGTGGCTACTATGTAGTCCCTATTGGTATATAGGGATATAATTACATAGTAAGTGTAAGAGACAGGTGTGTGTGCATTCATATAGTGCAGTATTAATAGACATGGCTTTAGAACTCATGGGAAGAGAGTTCTCTTGGGTCAGGGTAGTGGCTCATGAAGCTGCGGTCTCGGTTTAGGCCACCGGTGAGCGTCCCGAACAGTTTCATAAATTTGTATTCATGCAACCGTCTCTCTTTCGGTGTTCTAAGATTACCTTTGAGTATGGCCACCTTCAGATCGTTCATCTTATAGCCAGAGTCAGAGAAATGTTCGCCGACAGGGCTGTCTCTTGTTCCGCGTGTGATGCTGTGGCGATGCAGATTAATTATCTTGTTTAGCCCCTGTCCCGTCTCACCTATGTAGTAGCAGCCCCCTGGGCATCTCATGCACATGATAAGGTACATGACATTGCTGGAGGAAAAGGTGAACCTTCCTTTGATTTTGTACTCCATATTCCTGCATGGTATTTGTATTGTGCCCGCTGTATGGAGTATTACGCAGGTTTTGCATCTTGCGTCCTGGCATGGTCTTGTCCCGCATTCAGTTGTATTGTTGAATACTTTACTCCTCACCATAATTTCCTCGAGATTATGGGGTTGTCTGTATGACAATAAAGGTGTTTCAGGAAAGACCTGTTGCAGTCTTGTATCTTCCTGGAGAACGGGTTGTAGTTCCCTGGCGATCTTGTGTAGGGCTTCTAGGTGTGGGTTATATGTGACCACCAAAGGTACCCTGTCGCTTGTCTCTTTCTTTCTATATTGAAGATCACTTCTTGGTATTCTGGTGGCTTTGTGGATTTGCTGGTCTACAATTATATGGTTGTATCCACGGTTTATGAAATCCGATCTCAAGGCTTTAATCCGCTTGCCTCTGTCTGCTGTGTC
Source organism: Ascaphus truei (assembly GCA_036426205.1). Classification (NCBI taxonomy): domain Eukaryota; kingdom Metazoa; phylum Chordata; class Amphibia; order Anura; family Ascaphidae; genus Ascaphus; species Ascaphus truei. The sequence goes on from CM071571.1 coordinate 192,183,590, forward strand.
GGAGCATATCCGTTTGTATCGTATTGCTTGACTGTAGATGGTTGCACGCTTAGTGTGTGTGGGGTGGAAGCTGTTGTCCTTCAAATAGCTGGCTCTGTCTGTAGGGTTACGGTATATAGAGAGAGGTCTGTAGTTGGTTGTTCTTTATAGTTATGGTGGTGTCTAGGAAATGTACTTCGTCCGGGGAATGGGTGACTTTGAGGTTGATGGTCGGGTGGAACGTATTGAAGTTCTCATGGAACTGTATGAGGTCCTGTTCACCAGAGGTCCATATATATATATATATATATATATATGTGTATATATATCACATAAAAGAAAGGACCACTCAATCGCTGGTAGAATTCAGTTGATCCTGCCATGGGCGCTTATAGATTCAGAGCAGGACGGTAAGTCATTCAGAAACAGAAATTTGGCACTCCAGTGGACTTATGAAAATATATTACGTTCATTACATGATTATTACAAATAATTCCTCAACGTTTCGGTCCCTACATGGACCTTTTTCAAGATAAAAAAGTAGTGATACCTATGAGTGATATAATACACCCACCAGTCTCCCGAGATCACATGAAAGGAGAAGAGAGCAGGGAGGGGACTGGGAAAATGGCGCCAAGAGCCCAAGTGCAGATGTTGCTAGGCAACCATTCTAACAATATTGTGTTACACATGATTCCACAGTAAATCAAAGATTATTCTAACTCTACAATATATCAACACCTCACGTGGATACAAAACATTTCTAAACAACATGGAAAATAATATGAAAGCAAAAGGCTGTGCTTATCATTGTATTGAAGCATGAATATAATAGAAAGAACCTAACATGAGCACCATGATCTGTGCAATTAACCTGTGTCTCTTATACTCACCAGCAACGATCATAATCTTGTTATGGTAACATCTAAATCATAGTCTCGGCAAAGAAGAATAGAACTTAACCATAAACTGTATGTAGATCTTAATGATTAGTGAGATTAGCTGCCTTTTGTACAGTACATACATTGTATTGCATATGTCGAAATATTGTTAGCAATTATCCTGAAGATATTCCGCTGAACATCTAAGCAGATCAGCACCTTGTAAAGCTTCCGCAGAACGAACAGCGTATTTTCACTACAGGAACATATCCAATGAGTCTATGTTCTATATGTTCACATGAAATAAAGTAGCTATATATGGAAAAGAACAGTAGTTTCAAAGTACTATATTTATTTCCAGCATGAAATGGTTCAACTTCAATAGCCTGTTTATTGGGGGTAGAGGGGGTTAATGAAGTGGGTAGTAGCCCCAGGGTGGGTGGTTAGGCCTGCCGGGAAGGTTGCGGTTGGAGCTAACCCCTTCACTACCATAGCGGTTTCCACCGCTATGGTAATGAAGGGGTTAACCAGTCCCGCTAACCCCCCGGTAGGCCTAAACACTCACCCTTGGGGTTACTACCCACTTCACCCAATCTCTCTACACCCAATAAACAAAAATAAAAACAACAACCCTACTACCCCCCTCCTCTACCCCCAACAACACCCCCAAAACATACAGAACAGTAATGGGCAAAATTACTATTATCCAGATATGGATAATAGCTCATTTGCCCATACAAAATCAAACATTAGCCAGCCAGCATAAATACAGTAAATAAAACTTCTACTTACCCCTGCCATCGTGAAGGGCATCCTCATCAGCATACTGCAGGGCCATGTCCTATGTTTTCAGCAAGAGTACAAGAAAAAATACATTCTAATGGCATCTAACCCCTTAATCACCTTAGCGGTTAATAACTACTATAGTAATTAAGAGGTTAACCCCCCTCCCCCGCTACCCACTCGGAAGGCTTAACCACCCACCCCGGCACAAGTACCCTCACCCTCTACCCATTGATTGGCACAGTGGTACATCATACCCATATAATATGGGTATGATAAGCCACTATAGCAGTCAATGGCCAAACTATAAAAAAAAATCAAGCACAACAATAGACAACAATTAAAGAAATACACAGGCACCTAAACACCACAAGAATAAAAGAACTAAAAAGCCTCAACTACACATCAATACAATTATACTAACACCAAAACCGCAAAAGAATATAAATTATGTTATACCAAAATACTAGAATACAATTAAATAAACACCTAACCAACAAAACAAATCAATCCAAAAATGTACTAAAAACAAGCCATCCAAATACCAAACAAGCAATTGCTAAAAAATGCATTGCCTGTCACTGTATTTATCTGTACCCTAAAGGGGCACAGATTAATACATTGGCAGTCAATGGGCAATGAAAAACACAAAAAGAAAAAAATACAATAAAAAAACATGAAAAAAGACAATTACATACATTCAATATTTATCTTAGCTTTAGAAGTCTTCACCCTCCGAATCGCGGCATATCAGGAAGCTCTCGACCCACGACATCATCCACTGCAATCCGACTCCATCCGTGAAGATCAGCATTAGGTACACAAATCTTATTTTTTTCATCTTCTTTCACCTTCTACAGTATCTTCTATAATTCTTTTCTTCTATCTTCTTTTCTTTGTAATCCAATAAAACCCCATTGTAAATCCAGCAATGGAAGTTGCCTCGTCATCTTCTTGAGCTAAAATGAGATGAACAGGCCTTAAATAGGGCCTGTGGCGTCACATTTTAGGGTCAGATGGAACAGCTCCAATTGATTGGACGCTGTGTCATGTGACTGCTTTTTTTTTTTAAAGCTGTGACATCATCTCCCAGGGAGGTACGTCATCCTTAAAACCACATGGCTCATATCACATGATATTACAGCCAATGGGATTGAAGACAATCCCATTGGTTCCTGTACCACGTGATATGTTCCATTTGTTAAAAAGGATGTGACATCACTTTAAGGGATGATGTCACATCCTTTTAACTAATGGAACATATCACATGGTACTGTACAGGAACCAATGGGATTGTCTTCAATTCCATTGGCTGTAATACCATGTGATATGAGCCATGTGGTTTTAAGGATGTGACGTACCTCCCTTGAAGATGACGTCACATCCTTAAAAAAAAAAAGGCCGGTATTATATGGGTATGATGTACCACTGTGCCAATCAATGGGTAGAGGGTGGGGGTACTTGTGCCGTAGTGTGTGGTTAGGCCTCCTGGGTGGGTAGCAGGGGTGGGTGGTTAACCCCTTAATTACTGTAGCGGTTATTAATCTCTAAGGTGATTAAGGGGTGAGGGGCCAATAGATAGTATTTTTTATTGTACTCTTGCTGCCAATCGAGGACATGGACCTTGAGTATGGTGACGAGGATGCCCCTTCATGATGGCAGGGGTAAGTAGAAGTTTTATTTACTTTATTTATGCTGGCTGGCTAATGTTTGATCTGGATGATAGTAATTTCGCCAATTACTGTAGAGTATGTGTTGGGGTGTTGTTGGGGTTAGAAGAAGTGGGTAGTAGGGTTGTTGTGTTTTTGAATGTTTATTGTGGATAACTAGCAATGCCATGTTTATTGTGGGTAGCAGGGGTGGGTGAAGTTGGCATTTGGCCCTTGCTGGGTGTTTATACCTACCGGGTGTGTAGCGGGAAGGGTTACCACCTTCATTACCTTAGCAGTATTAACCGCTAAGGTAATGAAAGAGTTAACTCCACCCACACCCCCTGCAAGGCCTAAACACCCACCAAGGGCCAAATACCACCTTCACCCACCTCCGCTACCCACAATAAACATGGAATTGTAGTTAACCCCTTCGTTGCCTTAGCGGTTAGCCGCTAAGGTAATGAAGTTGCCTTTAAATGCATTTTTATTGCATCGGATTGAGGCCGGGGGTCTCCGGTGCTGATATTAATGGGTATCAGCTCCAGAGGCCCCCAGCATCAATCCGATGCAGGAAAAAGGCATTTTTTTTCTAAAGTCCCTCCCTCGCCACCTTCTCTAAAGCTTTTCACCAGCTTTGCGCCAACATTTTCTGGCGAGAGGAATTTTGGGAGGAAATTACCATTCTAGAGCCTAGATAACCTAATCATGGCTCTAGAATTGCACGAATCTCAAAACCTGCTGACAAGGGGCTTATCGCGGCTCGCTTGGTGATTTTTGACGAGAGCAAAAAAATCCTTTTGACACCCACTTATCGAGTCTTTCTGAATCGCTTTCTGAATCGCTGTAGGCATTTTTGGCCGATAACAGCTAAAAATCCCAGATAAGTGGGTTATGAAGGCTACTAGAAAAGGCCCCTACAGGTTTTTTTTTAAAAAAAGTATCAAAATAGTTATATCTGCCTATTTTTACTTTTAAAGACTTTCAATCAATTACCTACAGAATATGCCGCTGCTATTAGAGCACTAGGAGTATCTGACCCTTCCGAGTTGAAATCCCAAATAGTTACAGTAATCACAAACCAGCACTTGTGAAAAAATGTGACACTCAATTTTTTTTGTTAAACATTAACACATCCAATAATGCTTAAATGGGGTGTGCTTGAATAGCGAGCAGTTTCTTTACCCATGCTGACTTTATAAAAATAAAAATGGAATGCCTACGTTCAGATCTTGGGGAAAGGTAAATCCATCACCCAGATGTAACCCCTTAAATGTGTCACTGTCATTAATACACCTTGGTCCTTAGAGCAGGGGTTCTCAACTCCAGTCGTCAAGACTCCGCAACAGGTCAGGTTTTAAAGATATCTCTGCTTCAGCAATGGTGGCACAATTAGTGCCTGCTTCAGCACTGGTGGCTCTATCAGTGGCTCAGTCCGAGCATATGATTGAGTCACCTGTGCTGAATCAGGGATATTCTTTAAACCTGACTGTAAAAGGGGACTTATCCCTGTTAAAAAATGTGCCTCTAATCCAGCAGTGTGGTGGTTAACTGCTGGTAGACCATTAACCAACACCACCTGGCTGATTACTGGTATCAGAAAAAGCCTGCCTCTGGGACAGGAAGAGAGATTCTTCCTGAGCTCACACATGAGCTGACCAGACCCAGGAAACAGATGTCTTGAGCTGCAAGCTGACAACAAGACAAAGGGGACAAGATTCTAAACCTGGATCCTGACATTGCCTTAGCACACAAGGGTGCGGACATCAGGAGAACAGAGAAGCCTTCCCCTACAGCTACAAGAGACAGATAAGACTTTTCTTATAAGACTGTTATCTATATCTATATATAAATGTCTCTATGATTTGGGCTGGTGAATCGCTGGGCTAACCACGCAGTTAAAGAGGGCTGCACAGCAAGTGCAAATGTCCTCCAAAGTGGAGCAGATTTTTGTTTGCAGATTTTCACGTTTGCTGTGTTTAAAGGTACAGGCGCAATAAAGCCTTATTTTAATTTCACCTTAAAACAGTCTCCATTGCGTACCTCTGCACATGTCCTCTTGCACTGACCTGTTGGGGGGTCTTTAAGACTGGCATTGAGAACCCCTGCCTTAGAGGAAGTGTCCCTTTAAGAATGATTGAATCTATCTAATGAAGGCAATTACATAGATTATATAATTTTGGCCTCTTGTGGGGCTAGCCTTTATCTGGTCAGTTACAGGCTTGACCTGACCTGTTGGGTTGGGGGCTTGCGGACTGGAGCTGCGCACCCCTGATCTAGTCCACGCATTGCACTCTCTGACTGACCACTCCTTCGGTGTTCATCCTCCTCCCCTCCCACTCAGTGTCTTCCCCGGAACCTGTTCTAAGGCTTCTGCTTTCTTTCCTCAACATCTCTTCTCTTGGGAAATGAAGACAGCTTTCAGTGTCACCTGCATGCTGATACCCACATATACATGTCCTCTCCTGGTCAGTGTCACCTGCATGCTGATACCCAGATATACAGTACATGTCCTCTCCTGGTCAGTGTCACCTGCATGCTGATACCCACATCTACATTTCTTCTCCTGGCCTTTCCCCTACTCTCAAATCTTGTGTCACTAACTTCCTTTCTGCTATGTGTTCCTAGTTTCTGTGAGTCCCTCCACAAAAACAGCCCGGTCCTCTTGCTTTCAATGGGATTTATTTTTTAAGTGAAACTTCTTTGCTGGCCCCTACAGAGTTTTGATGGGGAAAATGTCCTTGGTGGTAACGAAAAAAATATCATGGAAGTGACGTCATGACGTCGGGAGAAGGATCCTCGGCCCTGCACGCCTGTGCAGAGGCCTCCGGCACTCGGTGTGCCTGCGCAGAGGCCTCTGGTGTTTGGCGCGCCTGCGCAGAGGCCTCCGGTGTTTGGCGCGCCTGCGCAGAGGCGCTCGGCGCGCCTGCGCAGAGGCGCTCGGCGCGCCTGCGCAGAGGTCTCTGGCGCTCAGCACATGTGGAGGCCTCTGGTGCTCAACGCTCCACGCAGCACCAACACCACTCTGCAGACTGTGAGATAGATACACCACACATACAGAGAGAGAGAGAGGGACACACACACACACAGAGACACACAAACACACACAGACTGCTAAATTAACCTAACGTTAATCCGATGCTAAGGAGTAAGACGACGACCGTCATTTTTGCATATAATTAGCTAAGTGCAGGGGCGTCCAACTCCAGTCCTTAAGGGCCACCAACAGGCCAGGTTTTCAGGATATCCCTGCATCAGCACAAAGTGTCTCAATCAGTGACTCAGTCTAATGACAGAACCATTGATTGAGCTACCTTTGCTGAAGCAGGGATATCCCGAAAACCTGACCTGTTGGTGGCCATTAAAGGACTGGAGTTGGCCACCCCGGGCTTAGTGGATACCTGTTAAACTCAGGAGAAATAACGTCCGTTTACAGTTTAGGATCCCAACATTACCCTGAGTTACAGTAACTGAGCTTAGTGCGTCTGGCCCAGAGTGTGTAAGTCCCCAAACTTCAGATCTATGATTGGTCCTTTAAATGATAACATAGGTTTGCTAATGAATTGTTATTTTTCTAGCAAACAGTTCTACAGCACTGAGCTGTTTGTGATTTGCGTGAATGTTTACTGTAAACCTCTGAGGGGGACATGCTGTGAGCAAGCAGTGAGCATGGCAGAAAATGTATCAGATCTGGAGACGATGCAGCTAGAGAGGTAATTAGCTGGAGAAGTGGACCAAGGAGCAGCTTGGATCTCGGATTTAGAATTCCCCAGCGATCCCTCTGCACGTCTCTCCCACATGAGGGCAATCAAAGCACATTTAGTTCAATCATACATTAACACCTCAAGTGCTGAAGGGGCCTGCAGCACAGTTACTGTAAGTGTACTATCCCATAGGCATAAAACCATTTTTTGGAGTGTGCTACACATTTTAGGCACACTACAATTCTCAACTATAAGCAGAATGACTGCAAACAGAAGAACACTTATTAAGATGTGTTTCTTTAAATCTGCAGATCAAGAAATATCCTAAGTTTTAAATAAATCAGTTCTGTACTATGAGAAATACTTGTAGCATTTTTTTTTTAAAACAACTCTGACTTACATTTTTAATGTATTATAATGTAACAAGCATTTTTGTTTCTATAGCAACCATTTACAAAGTCAAAGCCCCTTCCTCTTCTGAAACAGGCTCTGGCACACCCCTTTGTGAGCCCTGCTCTCTCCTAGCAGTGCACCAATTGTATCTAGTGACTGCCTGGTCACATGATCTTCCCCACAGAACTTTACATCTTTGGTCCTCTTCTGCTGCACTGACAGCCATTTAGTGAACCCCAGAGCCGAATCTTCGCCATCAATCACAGGAAAACGGATCGATCGGCAACTTAGCTAATTACTTATCATTGTGTGGATTGTATTGATGCACATTATACAGGGGGAAAAAATAAATTACAAAAAAAAAAAAAACGGCAGCTTGGACTGCTTCTTTAAGTGGGATATAAAACTAATTATGCATTATTTTCTGGGGGCAGTTAGGGTGACCAAGTGATTGGCTAAAGGGAGGCCAGGTATTAATGAAAGTCATATTGTGCACCTGTCATTCTTCCTACTGTGAATCTTCTTTAAAACTGCAGACTCTCCCAGGATAACCCAAAAGATAAAATATGGATGCACTGTATGTAGTTCTGTTATACATCGGAGTAACATTTATTCAAAAGACATTTTAAATGTCCAATTTTATACAGTACAAACGCATAGAGACAAATGACTTTAAATCACTATATAATGCATTCAAGCAAGTATAAATACCCTTTCTCATGATATAATTCCCAATATTAACACTTGATTAAGGAAATTACATATTAGTAAAAAAAATAATCAAAATTGTAATTTATGTTTTAGTAGATGTATCTGTCCTTAATTAACATTATATATACTGTATTTTATTATATATTTGTGAAAGCACTGTATGCCTGTCTGCATCTTCCTGTGTCCCTAGGGGAAATCTCATTGGTCCTTTGGGCTGCCCGCCCCCGCACCTCTCATTGGCCTGAGGCGGAGTGTACGTAAATCATCAAAGATACATGACACACTATCCAACATATCGATCACACAAAAAAACACACCACACACAAACCCACACACAACACACACACATTAGTGAATAGATACACACACACACCACCCCACACAGCTACAACACACAACACAACACACTATCTCACAACTTTGCTCTCACACACTCTCACACTCTGCGCGCGCGGATCATCGGGGACCGCGCGCACCCTCCTCCTTCCTACGTTTCTCCACGGCGTTTTCTGATCGTCCACATTCACCCCCCCCCCCCGTGGACGTACAGTGTTCCAGCGTTGGGAGCAGGGGGGCACGCGGAGTAATCATGGCGAGCGTACCGGGTGGGATGGGGGACACAGCGGGGGGATCGTCTCACCGGCCGTCCTCGTCTCCATACCAACGAATTGGCAAGCTAGACAATGTGTAGCCGGCCATTCGCTCCTCGATCTCACTCTTTGGCAATCCACCTCCCGTGTGGCTCACCTTTCTCCCCCCCCCCCGGCTCACCTACCCCCCACACCACACAGAGCATGAGCGGCCTCTACCCGCCAGACCATTATTCACTTGTGCCACCTTGGGTTTACTTGTGCGTTGGCATCCCCCCCCCCCGGCGGCGTAACCACATCCACTTATCCACATTCACACACTGGAGCACTGCGGCTCATCCCCTCAACACGGCCGCCTCACATATGTCCAGATGCGGCTTCTACTCCGGCTTGTCTCTCGCCTCTCTGTCCGGGCTTTGGTCTCCGCATCTAATGCCAGCGAAGGAGAGGCACAGACACCTCCTCACCGGCGCGTCTCAGCCTCTCCCCGCGGAGTTGAGCCGAGTGGTTGGTAGGCGGAGTAGGCGGGCGCCGTTGGACACCGTAGGAACAGGAGTGCCGTGTGCAAGGTGAGTACAAGCAGGGGGAATGGGTTATTTAATGGTCCAGCTTACCCTGCCCTTTGCCCCCCCTGCCTTGCCCCACAGGCCCTTTGCCCCTCCGCCCTCTGTCCTTTCCCCCCCTGCCCTCCCTCCCCCTGCCCTTTGCCCCCTGCCCTTTGCCCCCTGCCCTTTGCCCCCCTGCCCTTTGCCCCCCCTGCCCTCCCTCCCCTGCCCTTTGCCACCCCGCCAATTTTATACAGTACAAACGCATAGAGACAAATGACTTTAAATCACTATATAATGCATTCAAGCAAGTATACATAACCCTTTCATGATATAAATTCCCAATATTAACACTTGATTAGGAAATTACATATATGTTAGGAAAAATAATCAAAAATGTAATTTAGTTTTGTAGATGTATCTGTCTAATAACATTATATATTATAATATTAAAATATATATAATCTATATATATATATATATAATATTATATTATATAGATACACACACACACACACAAACCACACACCCACAACACACACCACAACACACACACACACCACAACACACACACACACACACACACACACACCACACACACACACACACAATATATATTAGAGATAATTGAGAGAGAGCATAAGGACAAGGGTATTAAATTGTAACTTATTTCATATATTATATCTACTCGCCCAAACACAAAAATACTACTGCCACCTAGCCCCGCCCCCCCCAACCGCTTTAAAATAAAATATATTAAATAATATACATTATAATAAATTCTAGTCAGAACATCGTTTTTTGACATAATGTATTTATTGTATACATATACACAATTAGTCCTTGTTACGTGTGTGTGTGTGTGTGTATGTAGTGTAAATGTCGGATCTAGAAATAAAAGCCAGGTGAATGACTAGTTTCTGAACCCTTAACCAGTGTCTGGACGTCCCCGCTTCACAATATCTAAAAGCAGCAATCCCGCTGGGATCTTACCTGATCGCAGTCCTCAATGTCCAGGTACCCTCATTCCCGCAATGTTATACATTGGAGGGGATGTGTTCCCTACCTGTCTTCTGGGTTAGGGGGGATTCCGATGTCTTCCGTGTGAAGCTTGAGTCAGATCTGGAAGAAAGCAGTATAGGTTATTTCCGGTGTAGTATAGGGCAGTTAAGATATATAGGTAAATAAGATATCAGATTGAGATTGTAAGAGAGTTGACAGGGAAGGGTGAGCGATGAGTAGTGCAGTGTAGGAGCAGAGATAGGATTGGTGCAGTTGTGATGAGAGACGTGAGCGTGTGAGAGAGAGTGAGTGTGAGAGAGAGTGAGTGTGAGAGAGAGTGCGTGTGTGAGAGAGTGAGTGTGTGAGAGAGTGAGTGTGTGAGAGAGTGAGTGTGTGAGAGAGTGAGTGTGTGAGAGAGTGAGTGTGTGAGAGAGTGAGTGTGTGAGAGAGTGAGTGTGTGAGGGTGTGAGTGTGAGTGTGGGAGAGAGAGAGTGTGAGTGTGGGAGAGAGAGAGTGTGGGAGAGAGAGAGTGTGGGAGAGAGAGAGTGTGGGAGAGAGAGAGAGTGTGGGAGGGAGAGAGTGTGGGAGGGAGAGAGGGGAGAGACGGTGGGTGACACACACACAGAGGGTGGGTGATACACAGAGAGAGGGTGGCTGACTGACAGGGCGGGTGGCTGACTGACTGGGCGGGTGGCTGACTGACTGGGCGGGTGGCTGACTGGGCGGGTGGCTGACTGACTGGGCGGGCGGGTGGCTGACTGACTGGACAGGTGGCTGACTGACTGGGCGGGTGGCTGACTGGGCGGGTGGCTGACTGACTGGGCGGGCGGGTGGCTGACTGACTGGGCGGGTGGCTGACTGGGCGGGTGGCTGACTGACTGGGTGGGCGGGTGGCTGACTGGGCGGCGGGTGGCTGACTTTGACTTTTGACTGGGCGGGCGAGTGGCCATCTCCTGCCCCGCGCGGGGATCGGCGGGAAGCCGGCGTAAGGGGGAACAGGGAGAGAAGGGGGGAACACTCCCACTACCATCTCTTGCCCCGCGCGATAAGCCAGGACAGGGAGAGAAGGGGGGAACACCCCCACTACCATCTCCTGCCCCGCGCGATAAGCAGGGACAGGGAGAGAAGGGGGGAACACCCCCACTACCATCTCCTGCCCAGCGCGATAAGCAGGGACAGGGAGAGAAGGAGGGAACACCCCCACTACCATCTCCTGCCCCGCGCGATAAGCAGGGACAGGGAGAGAAGGGGGGAACACCCCCACTACAAGCTGGGACCAGGGAGAGAAAGGAGGAACACCTGCCCCGCGCGGGAAGCCGGGACAGGGAGAGAAGGGGGGAACACACCCACTACCATCTCCTGCCCCACGCGGGGATCGGCGGGAAGTTGGGGTAAGCGGGGACAGGGAGAGAAGGTGAGAACACCCCCACTACCATCTCCTGCCCCGCACGGGAAGCCGGGAGTAAGGGGGCTTGCAGGGAAGGAGCAGAGGGGCCGCAAGATGGAGGATTGGAGAGTACTCTCCAACAGATCTCCGGCCTGAAAGAATGGCCGCTCGTTGGGGGCGGGCTCATATAGAGCCTGGCCGCGCGCCCACAAAGCCTGGGAGCACGCGCCAATCAGCTGTCAGGTAGTGGGGAGGTTTTTTTTTGTTTTTTTTTCAGCGCGAGCAGGGAAATTTAAAAAAACAAACACGTGTGCTGCTTGGGCCAATATTTACTCGCTCGGAGGTTAAATCCACCTGCCCCGGGTGTGTAAATGTATAGGATTGTTGAACACTGTTTATAGCAATGTGGCAGCAGTAACAAATGCAGCATTCTTTTCTGTAGTTACAATTTGTTGTAGATAATGCACTGATCAAAGGAGACATAAAAAACAGAAAAGTAATCATGCCACCACAATTTAAAGGGGATTCCCATGTTCGCATTGTGGCAGCAGCAGCAGCAATGGTATTATGAATGGAGACGCAGCTGTACATCCCTCTCAAGTTCATTGGATTCCATTCGAGTTCTTTTCCACATGTGGAATGTGTAATATATTTACTAAAATGCCCACATGGCCTATATTATCTAGGATAAACTAAAAGATCAGTTAAACAATGTATATTTGCACATACAAGTGACAAAGTGAGGATATGATGCAAGGAGGGGGGGAGGTCTGACATAACAGCACTGGGATCTAAGCAGCAATTTTAAGTCAGCATCCATCTTAGGTGCCTCATATTGTCACCCATCTTGTCTATTGTCTGCATGAGTGTTGGTATGAAAAGTTAGGTTTAAAAGACATTTTTTTCTTTTTCTGCTCCTAAAGTTTTAAGTGATAATAAGCCTTTCAGGTAAACCACAAGACCTTGAAGATGGGAGAAAAGCGCCAATGTTATGAAAATAAAAGATAGATAACAAGCACGTCTCGCATTCCGAGGGAAGTTCCCATGGTTATGTTCACCCGTTCTCAGAAATCCCGTATATAGAGAATAGGTCACCGGCCTGTATAAGGAATAATAGCTGAGTCATTTCATTTTTTTTTTTTTTAACTTGTAATTTTTATTGTTTTTGAAAATACAGCATTAATACATCTTCTTAGCCATTACTACAACATGCAATGTCGATATCTCATGTGTATCTTGGCTGTACGCAAACAGTAATCAATAATTAACAAGATATAATAAACCATAAGAATAAATAATATGTTACTGAAGGAGGTAGGGTAGGCGGGAGGGGGGGGGGGTAGGCCACGACACCGCTCAACGCTTTTGGACTCGCCGATGATCTACCAGTTGTGGAAGGCAGCACTAGAATTTTATTCGTTTTGTTGTTGGGCATACTCTGGTACCTCTTCTTAGCCCGATTAGCTACCGCATCAGAGAAGAACGCATTTACAGTTATTATAGCAAGATTGTGGTTCTCTCTACCCCTGGGATGTCTGTCTGTGCCAGCCAAGGCGTCCAGACTTTTAGGAAATTTTCGCCAGTGTCATTAATTAAACTCGTTAATTTTTCCATCTGGCATACATACCAAATTCTGTTCCGAATCTTGGGGATTGAAGGAATTTCATTTTGTTTCCATAGTGCTGCGATCTCACACCTCACAGCTGTTGCAAAATGGGCAATTAGTTTGAGATCTACTTTTGCGATACCCTGGCGGGCTCTACTGAGTAAGAAAAGTCCGGGGTCAAATGGAATTTCGAGGCCCAAAATCCTCTGCAGCCAATCCTTGATCTTACGCCATAACGGCTCTAGCCGGGGGCAAGACCACAGCATATGTAACAAATCAGCGGCTTCTCCGCACTGCCTTGGGCATAGCGAGGAGCTTCCGTTCACAAATTTAGAGAGTTTAAGCGGGGTAAGATACCACCTCATTAGGACTTTATATGCGTTTTCCTTTAATGTTGTGCAAATTGAGCTCTTGGCAGCCGCCGTTGCTATTTGTCATTTCATTTTTAATATGAATCTCATAGTAATGCTCAATGTGTTCATATTCATATTTTGTTTATCTTATATGCTTACATAGTGACGCACACGCAACCTCGTATCGGGGGCGTGGGCTTAGTATTTTGGGTATAAATAGGGCCTGTATGCCAGTATTTCGTTGTGGGAGTTTTATTTTGAAACTTCCTTCTATGTGTGCACACGTACACTGAAATAAACTTATTTGTTATTCTGCAAATGATCCTCAGATTGTGACTCTTTTATTCACACTTTTCACACAAGTAATATCAGGACCTATAATCCAGAGAATAACACAAACAGTCACCAATTGGAAAAGATTGATATTTGGCAATACTGTACATCTTGTGGCACAACTACAATGCATGATCCTAGAACATGTGTCTTTACCGGATAGAGGAGGTAAAAAAGAAAAAATCCTCCTACTGGGAGAATAATAATACTGGATAATCCTATTGGATACGGCATCTCCAAAAGGATTAAATGAAGAAGAAAATGATAGATGCTTTCTGAAATAATTACAGAAAAGAATGCTGCCACATTGCTATACACATGGACATACCTTTAATAGAGGTAATAAGATCACTGTACCCTTTGTCCCGATGCCCTCTCTTCAATGATCTCTATAACGTGTATTTGGATCTATAAATAGGATGTTAATTAAGGGCAGGTACATTTACTTAAAGATAAATTACAATTTGATGTTTTTTACTAATATGTAATTTCGTTTATCAAGTGTTTATATTAGGAATTATATAATGAGAAAAGGTATTTATACTTAAGTGAATACATTATATAGTGAATTAAAGTCATTTGTCTCTATGCATTTTCATACAATTGGACATTTAAAATGCTGCACTGTTCCATGATTCTAATTCTTTGTTGACTGCATATAACCCTATTACTAGTTTTAACATTTTAACATATTTTTTGCATACATGTTAACCTGATGTACTGTAACACATAGAACTACATAAAGTGTATCCATATTTTATCTCTTGGTTTATACCAATGTATGTGATCCAGAACTGTCACAGTGAAAGGGTTCATGTTGTAGGTATATTAGGAAATGCTACCAAGGTGCTGCTCCATACACCTGATGAAGGGTGAGCGTGTTCTCCCCGAAAGGTTGTGTTTGATACTTGATCCAACGGTTTTGCACGGGAAATCAGATGGACTACCGTGTGAGCAGCTGACATCCTGCGAGTGTGCACATTTCTCTGTAAGGATTATGTCTCAACCATGCCTGTTTTTTTTCCCCTCTGCTCCTGGTTCCTTTTTAACTTGCCCTCACTTGGCTAGCTGCGGCCATCTTTTTTCCTGGTAGCCTCCTTTTTAAGGCTGCACTTCCTGCAGGAAGTTGCCGAGCAAAGTTCCTGTTTCTTTGCCGTCCCAGCTGTGTTACTCCGTGTCTGCTGTCCTCTTGCCTGTGAATTCCCTGTTGCTGACCTCCGTTTGTGACCCCCGACCTTGCAACTCTGCCGTCTGCCTGTGACCTCGTTCCTGCACGTCTGCCGCCTGCCTTAATATCCTGCCTGCAACGAGACATTGCCTCTAAACAGTCTCCTGGCTCTGGTTGGTGAAAATATACCCCTAAATATCCACTTCCTGATTTGAGATGAGCACTGTTATACAGGGATATACTGAGCAAGATGGATAATGTATTTGTTCTGCAAATATAAATATAGCGGCTTCGTTCATTGCTTATCATTTTGCTTAAATTAAGTACTAGGTCTCACTACTAAGACTAGTACATATTGATCACCCCTAGATCTGGTGCTTTTTTTTTTTGTAATTACGTTTTCTTTTATTATTCACTTAATTGTGTCTCATAATAAATGTATAACTTTTTAACTCGCTTAGTTTAATACATTACAGATACATTGCATTACGATACTGTATCCTCTATGTTGCAGCTCTTTGGAGGTTCTTTCTTATTGTTTTTTTTTTTATTGTGTGACGTGACATGTGACAATCATATAAATAACAAATAACTACAAATAACACATAATGGGAAGAAGTGCTTCAGACATAAAAGTAACATTGTGGAAGAGAAGTCTCTGCTCCGAAGAGCTTACAATCTAATTGGAGGGGAGAAAGTACAGAGACAGTACGAGGGCGTTCTGGTATGTGCGTCTGCAGGGGGCCAAGCTTTATGTATCGTGTATAGTATGAGCCACGGTGCTACTCATATGCTTCTTTAAGCAAGTGTGTCTAAAGGTGGATAGCTAGTGCTAGTTGGGTATTGAGGGGAAGAGCATACCAGATACCATTCCAATCCAATACTATGTATTGCTGCCTGGATTACAAGGCTGCATAAACCAGAACAGACACTATTTAAAAATAAATAAATAATTATTTACATGCCTACTGCTCCACCTCCCCTCTCCCTGTGGAAATCCCTTCATTATCCACCAAGCTCCTTCTCTCCCAGTCTTCAAGCCCTTCAATCTCACAGCTCACCATGTTAATGATGCATTTCAGAGAACGGCAGAAGGCAGCATCACTATCTTCTCCGGGCGCACTTACTAACCCCTCTTAGTAAACCTCTATTGACCTAGGCACTTACACGTGCGCCTACTTTCTTTAAAGCTCTCCCACTCCCCACTTGGATTGTAATCAGGGACCCCATTCTCACAAGATGGACTTTGTAATACAAATGAAGCATAAATACTGTACATCAAATGCCATTGTTGTGTGTGTGTATTGTCTTACTGCTATGTCGGAAGTGTTGCACACATGACTGGTGTCACGTAAACTAACAGATATATTTATACATCCATGTTTCTCTTTTAGATTAAATTAAAAAAAATAGATATTAACGTTTTTAAAATTAGGTCAAAAGTGTTGCCTACTGGTTTAAAACAGGGGTACCCAAACAGGGTATCCTGACTCCCTAGTGCAGTGGCAGGCAACATGATATACTTTAAGGACCCACAGACCGGGTGCAGATTAGCCACATATATTGTATACATGGTGCACAGGCAGAAGGGACGTGGCAGCCGTGGGTAGGAGCTGCTCCCTGCTGCTTCATGCTTGTGCGCTGGTGAATACTGTCCCGCTCCTCTTCTTACACTGGGTACTAGTGATTAGCATGAAGAGGAGCGGGGCAGTACAGCATTTATAATCGCACAGTCATGAAATAGCTTGGGGAGCAGCTACGATCAGCAGCAGCATCTCCACTCCCGCTCTAGAGGGAGAGTGGGCTGCTGGGTTGGCCAGTGGTTGGGAGTTGCATGTGGACCCTGGGCCACTTGTTGCTTACCTATGCTCTAGTGCAGGGTGTCTCAGCCCCAGTCCTCAAGCCCCTTCCGTCCCCAGAAAATGTATTGCTCAAAAAAAAAAAAATGTTTACACTGATGCAGAAAAATACAACTCTACACCGGAAAATGGGAACACTGAATTTAAATAGTGTATGTCTTTGTACAACCTAAACAACACTCCCGTTACTATCCTGAACTAATTTAGTGATCCGATCATTTTACACTTGTCTATTAGAATGAAACTTTCCTTGGGTAAAACAATGAAAACTATACCCGATTTTCAGACATCAACCATGTGATTGTGGGGTCAAATGTACAGATTTCAAGGAGATCGTTATTTTTTATTTATTGTATCAGGCTCGGTATGTTGGTTATTTAACCCGGCAATAAAATATCATACCTACTTAATTATATGCACTCAAAAAAAACTCGATAACTTCATGTTCCCAAGAAGATAATCATGCAGATATAATTATGTTAAATAAGGCCACAGAGAACGACGTTATAATGCTAAACTCCTTGTTCCAGTTATGACATTTGAAGGACGGGGAGGTTAGTTTTTGCTGACTCTTGGAAGTCAGTCAGTTTGGGGGATAGAATTATTTTTCAGATTATTATTATTATTAGGAGGATTTTTTTTAT
Source organism: Ascaphus truei (assembly GCA_036426205.1). Lineage (NCBI taxonomy): Eukaryota > Metazoa > Chordata > Amphibia > Anura > Ascaphidae > Ascaphus > Ascaphus truei. The sequence continues at coordinate 192,201,177 of CM071571.1, forward strand.
CTCTCTCTATTATTTAAAACATATCAAAACTCAAACGGTGTACTACATGCCTAATATTCTGGGGATACTGTACGTATCATGATAATGCAATTTGTTCCCTTGTGGCTCTAGAACGTTCTTTGCTCTCGTATCATATGTGCAGCATAAGACTGACGCAGATTTCTTGGCCACAGGTGACCCCGCTCTAAACCTGGTGAGTTTCAATGATGCAAAGAGAATTCTCTTGCTCTTAATGCAAAGAGAATGAAGATACATTGTCAGTCTTTAGTTTAAAGATACATATCCCCCTCAATGTTCCTAATGTTACAAGAATTACATACAGATGTACTGTCGAACGACTCACTGTCTCCGGGCGCCGCAGTCAAAGAAGCCAAAGTCTGGGGCCCCGGAGACCGTCTGCTACGATCGTGCTGCAGGGCGTTCATGCTTCTGAATGTGAGCCCCCGCTGCCTTAATCCTCCGATACCACAGCCGCGGTTGGGAGCAGCATTGGAGACAGAAGGGTGAGCTACATCGGTTGAATGAACCCTATCCGCCCCCAGAACCTGCATGTTGCATTAAAGAGGAGCTGTATATTTTGACTCATACCGGGTCTCCCTTCTGGCCTTGTAGCCCTCGGTCGCCTTTCGTTCCTTTGAGTCCATTCTTCCCGTCGAATCCCGCCGTGCCCTGAAAGAGAGTGGACATGGTTTATAAACGTCGGTCCTACTGTAGCTTCTGCTCACAAATGCTCACTGGTTTTCAGTCTCACCGATGTGGAGTCAGTTGTTATCATTTTTACAATTCTCATGAACTTCAATGGGGTCTCACCATTTCAAGTCACTACTTTCCCACTAAAATGGGGGAAAAAATTGGGGGGGTGGGGGGGGTGGTTGTGACGGTAACTTTGTGACAGGCTATTAATAATACACACCAAAAATATAACTGGGTTGAACTCAACGAGGCTTAGATATGATAAAATATAATTTATTCCTTGAAAAAGTAGAACACACGAGATTATACAAATAACAAATAAAATATAGACCCTTACTTAAGATGGAATGATGAAACAGTCAAATCTTGACTGGCAGTTCATACAGCAATCTTGAATATCACAGAAGACACGAAAGACAATAGCCATAGGCTGAGCCTGGTTCTTATACAATTATTTCCCATTGAACACAACCTAAACCCAGCCCCTCTCATAAATCAGTGGTGAGGTTGACACTTTTCCCCAGAGTAAAACTCCTCCCACCCAAGGACGTTTAAAAACTGCTTTTCCTATCTAAATAACTTCATAACTTCAGTTCAGTAATACTTACTGGCACGCGAGCCATATTAATACATTCCGGCACGCATGAAGCTCCCAATGAGACTAAATATTACCGTGTAATACTAAAATTAAGAGAGATATTAATATCTGTCTCTTAGGACCTGCTAGACATCATGTGTCTGTAATCGTTATTTGCGGCTCGGTCCCCCGGTTACACATATGTAATTTTAAGCATGTTCAGCCGAGGACATCTCATGGTATTCTTATATTTAATAAGGTCACTCATTCTGATATCTCCTTGGGTAACCGCACCCCTGGCCCCCTTAACCCCTTGTCAAGAAATCCTTTGAAGCTGGGCCTGTGTGTAGCGAACATTTGTCACAGGTGCTATATTTCACACCCAATGCCCCAGGCCTGGGTCCTAGCTGTCACTACCAGCAATATACCATTGGCCTGCCAAATAGGTATTAACATACTGTACACTAAACCCCCTCTGTAGTTCTCACACCCAACTTCAATCAAGCCTGTTGAAGCCCAGATATTTCTGAAAAGACACCACACATATTTGTATTTTCCTAAACTGCAGCTCATTAACCCCTTAAGCCTCCCGCATCAATCCCAGTGTATGTGTTGGTGCAAATACTGGAACAGAAACAATACATTTTTACAGGGGAATATACATTAGGATGCTGAAACAAGGTAAAAACATATTACTGGACCACAGTCCAGTTAACCCCTTGCTTCCCAGGTGAGAGTAGGGGGTGGCCAAATGGGGTGTAACTTCTTTACTCCCGGGCCAAACCCCCTCTACCATGACAGTGGTGTTTCCATGACCCACAACTTTCACTGATTTAGGTCACCGGAAGGTCTTTGTGGCAAGTGAGATACCAAAGTGCACGTTGGGCCATTTTGTTTTCTTAATTGAATGTTCTGTGACTCTTAACCCCTTCAGTGCTGAAGAGGACTAACACGTTGCACGGCAAAACCACTTCTTTGAAGCGCTGACCCTTTCAGGATTGAAGGGGTTGAAAGCTCAGCACAGAACTACAGCAACGTGGCAAAGCAGGGACGTCACAGAGATATCTGTGGTGGTGACAGACCCCTCGATGATTCTATCTTCTCAGAGTCTAATTTTTAGCAACATTGTCTCACCGACTTCAATGTGGTCTCGCTTGCTGCAGTCAGTAACTTTGTGACTAATGTCAAAGTGACTGATTTCTGCCTGTTTGAAGGTGACCTCTCTAAGGTGAGTAGTAATGTGGTATACGTTATGAGACCTCTCTCTTAACTCTGTAGAACAGTGGATTTCAACCTATTTTAAAATGGGTCACCCCTAAAAAGCAATTGTTTGCCTATGAGACACCCCTTTTGTGTTGGGTGCACAAAGCAAGATAATCAATGTTTTTGGGGTTGGATCCCCCCCCCCAAAAAAAATAAAAAAATAAAACAATTTCAAAGAAAAAGTATTAGATGCAAATACAAAAAGTTGACTCCTGAAAACTTATTTCCACTTGTGTGAAAGCGCAATGTGTAATCAAACCAACGTGTCATGTTTTTACACAATACATATTATATGAATCAGGAGGAGATGGCGCATGGACGTGTGAGATGATGAATAAGAGCCACTTGGCTGTGTTGAATAAATTCTCCGAAGATGAATATGTGATTATAAAAAGATTTCCATCCTGATAGCCCATTACTGCGCTTAAGTGCTATTTTAACCGAATGGCGACATTATTTACCAAAAAATATTCTTAGGAAGGAGCTGCTTCAATGTGAAAGCATGAAGAAAATCAAGGATTTGTCTCCCACTAGCCCTTGGGAGCAATTATGGTTCTAGTACAAGATTAACACATTCCTTGCCAGAGGAGGTAGCAATGCACAGCCTATATACAGTGAGTAGTAACACAGGCCTGTGTTCAATATGCAGCACAGCTCAGGAAGATTTCAGTTCAATTCAAGTTATCGGGGCTGAAATCTGAAGATTTGACCGCATATATGTAGCCGAGTCCCCTACCCTGCCTCTGGTGCGTGGATCTGCCCGGCTATCGCCTGGAGCTCTGCGCGATAGGGAGTGTGGGGGTGGCCATTTTGTTAGTCGTGCATGCGCAGAGCGGCAAGGCGCGCATGCGCAGTAAGGAGTGCGGTGGCCATTTTGGTTTTGGCTCCGCATAGAGTGCAGCGGAACTACAAGTCCCAGAATCCTTAGAGTGAGGGACTGCACGCATGGGACTGGCCCAGCGAATGGGAATAGAGCAGTTGGAGGAACAGGATAACTTCCGCGTGCGGGGAGCACGCGCTTCAGTCCTTACGGAGGAGTGAAAGGAGAAGGTAGTGTCCAGGGAGCAGTGCTTCCGGGACTAGGCCTAGACTTTGCTCCTAGGCCCAGTTAGGCCCCGAGACACCTGTAGAGGAGTGTTGCAGGGAAGGCCCCAGGTAGGGACCCTTTCCATTATTGTTATTACTGTGCCGGTGACCAGACGGCCACGTGGAACTCTGCAGCCTGGGACCAAGCCACAGGACCCTGAGACATTGTGTGAGACCCTCGGCTGGAGCACACACTGCGAGGAGGATCCGGACCCTTAGGAGAGAGGGGATTTGTGTTGGAGACCCCGCTACGTGGGACCCGCTCCAACACACCGCGCCAAGCAGCACCTGGGCACATGAGTACCCAGGCAGGTAACCAACATGCACCTACATCTACAGGGGGTAGCGCTACCTCACATTTGGGTGGAATTTCTGGGATGGACACCAGGGGTTATTGGTGCCACGGCACCCTCAGTACTTTGTGGGAACCACTACGTGTTGGGGTCACTGCACTACACTGTGTCACGCTGTACTGTGTTATATGTGTAGCATTGTTATGGTAAAGATCAGTTATATACTATATGTAATATTTTTTTTTTCAATAGCACTGACAATGTATGTACTATATAAGCTCTATGATTCCCTTCCCCAAAGAGCTTACACTCTAGTATTTGGTATCTGATCTAATGAAAGAGCCATATTTACTTAGCACTGCAAAGTCACAACAAGTGACTTCCCTATGGTCACAAAGCACAAATAAATGATAATGATGATAATGATAATAGTGCTAACATTTGGGAATTAATCCGGTGTCACGTGTTCCAAGGCAATGTTCTTACTACTGTCTGAACTACTCCTTCAGCAAACGAAAAAAGAAAGAAAGAAAAAAATATGCTGTAACAAAACAAAAGCACAAAACATTCTCCGGAATATGTTCACTTGTACTTGGTTCCCCCTCACCCTCCTCTTTTTTTGGGGGGAAGGTGTGGTAACGATCCCCTGCTTTCCCCTTGTGTATTCTTGAAACGTTTGCAGCCCTCGGAGTAAATGGGAGAATTGTATCTTAATGGATCTCTAATTTCTCCACTGAGATTTAAGTTAGGGAAGGACAGGGACAATAAACGCAGCTAAAAGCGCAATGGAAAGGCAATTACTGATTAAATACTGAAATACGCAGAAACAGTGGGCAGAGAGCTGAACCACCGACGAAGAGAGAATGTTCAGTGGAATGTGTCATTATCTTACTATTCCGATCACGATGCTTCTTTGTCATAGCTACGGTATGCGAATTTAGTCCCTGAACGTTGGTTTTACTAAAACACTGTGTAACGTAAACAGCACATGTACTGTAGCAGGAGTGAAATAAAGTTTCTCAGTAAAGAGGTTCAGCAAGCGCTTAAAAGTATGTGTAGATTTTTATTTAAAGGGAAAACGTGTATTCTCTCAGTTCCTAAAAGTAAACATGTAGAGATTTCAACATCCGGGGCTGAAATCGGGGAGATTTGGGGATTGAAAATGTGAGTTTCGTTAGAGAAAAGTGTCACGGGAGACCAGGAATTTACACCTTTTATACCGGGATCATTCACTGAGCAAAACCAAGAAGTAAAACAAATGGTCATTTATTCCATTGAAACAGACGTACACACACTGGATTACAATATACAGAGGAAAACACACTTACTGGGGGTCTGGGCTACAAAACTAACCCTTCCTAGTTGCAATAGCACAGAAAACAAAGTATTTACAAGTCCTTTAGATGACCGGGACTAAGCCCAAAAAGTCCTGGAACTGAACTCGGCGTGCAGTTCCTGACGCCACCGCCCTTTCCGCTCTGGAGGTGCTGAAATCCCTTCACCGGGAGCGAGTACCAAACGTCCTGGTACTCTTTTCGGGTTGTAGTTCCAGCCGCGACCACTACGTTCTCTTTTCAGAACTTGGCCCCGAAAAGTGGGACTTCGAAAAATTTCTGAAGCCGGCTCGGATCTATTTCTCGCAGAGCACCCCTTGGTCAGTTCAAAGCTGCCGCTGCTGTCTTGGCGCTTAGAATCTCCTGAGCTGATTGGCTGCTAGGTTTCTTATAGGATTTCAGTCCCATTCACAGAATACCTCAACCAATCAGAGCGTGGGAATTTTGCCACCAGCCTATCAGCGTTTTTCTGGTACTCTGAAGCTAGGCGGGCACGGTTTTCAATTCTGCAAAGGGGCATGCGCCAACCTGGCACCTCTGCCTCTTCGCATATTGAACCCCCCGTCGAGCCAGGCTCCTCAGAGTCTGGGGACGGGCAAATGGTCACCTGATAGCCCCTATTCATACCAGGACATGGGTACTCAAAGATAACTCTGGTACTCCGCCCGCCCAAACACCTTGGCATCTCTGTGGCTTTCTGGGACCCGAGCTGACTGAGTGGCACTAACTAGCCAGCTGGTCTCTCGGACCCACGGACTTAGAAATCTCCAGCTCATGTACAGTGCATCAAGCATTATACATTTTAAACATACCCGTTTAATAAAATATATTGGATACTGTGTCTTGCTAATACTAAAAACGTCTAAGTCCTTCTTTGGTGTCAGGGATAGAATAAGAATTTATACTTGCTATTCTCACTAGCCATATCCCTGCCACACTGCAAAATTCTGACTTTACATTTTTACACAAAATAAACCTTGCAGCCTTATCCTATAGCTGGAGCACCCCCTGAACCCCTATACCAGGTTCAGGGTGACTTGGGCATGAACTGGGCACCCCCCATCTAGACTAGGGACCCCTGTACCATTCTGGGGATACCTGGATCCCCTATGCCCCTTTTAACTTTCTGGTCTGTGCTGAAGCAGGGAATCCTGGCGGTGAGCTGCAAGAACGTTTTCAGGGTAGGATTTTGACCAGAGCCTTGTGCTTCAATGCATCCGAGAATCTTACCCGATTCCCGGCTACATTTTTGGGGTACCCAGTAACTCTGGAACCCCGCTACATAGCCACAATCTGTAAAGAGTTTCTCCGCAAAACCCACCCACCCTGAAACCTCATAGCCCAGCAATCTCTGCTTGCTGGCACCCCTGGAAAGGCAAACACATAACATTCTTTATTGTCGCATATTTTACATACAGGCACAGCAGTACATATACAACAGTCAGGTCCAAGAGCTGACACTCTAGGACCCCAAAACATGGCTCAGGGGCAACCAAGTGGGCTTAACCTTTATTAGTGTGCCTGGTTAACCCCTTCACCGTCACAAAAAGTACTATTTTTTTTTATTAGTACAGTAAGTAGTTTTAATTAGTCTAGAAGACGACTGATGCAAGAGGTTAGTGAGACGAACTTCAAATGAGTAAGATGTGTTAGACTTGTGTGAAACTGAGAAGTATTGGACTTTCTCTGCTTAAGTGCAGCCACCGGAAAAAGACAAAGATTATATATGAAAGGAATGGTCCTGTTTCTTTATATAACACTCACAGCAGCTAATTGGCACACGTCCCATCAAAATAGGACAAGGCATATCAACTGCCGGTGCTCACGGGAATGTCTTGAAAAGTCCCATACATTTCACATGAAGAATAGGATAAATCCAGGCACACGGTCTTCTCTTTGTGCCTGGATTTATCCTATTCTTTATATAACACTAACACTGAGACTAGATAACCTGCTCTGCTCATGGCAACACATATTTTCAAATAAAGAATTATATTTGCAAAAATACAGAGCGACAGACCTATTCAGAGGACTGATTTACCTACAGGACATACCTCCAGATAGAGTCTCTCATACTAAACGTGGAGAGACACCTATGAAGACCTGGGAAATAAGAGCATTTAAATACTGTATATTCAAATGATTTGGCAAAATTTGGTGAGAAACTGTCCGTTTTCATAAAATATTTCACGAATGAAAATGCTGAAGCTTTTTGGTTTGGTGTGCTATGTGTTAACGAGTATGCAGTATATAGTTAACGCAGTGCTAGTATATAATGAGTATGCAGTATAAAGTTAACGCAGTGCTAGTATATAATGAGTATGCAGTATATAGTTAACGCAGTGCTGATATGTAATGAGTATGCAGTATATAGTTAACGCAGTGCTAGTATATAATGAGTTGCAGTCATATATTTAACGGCAGTGCTAGTATAATAATGAGTATGCAGTATATAGTTAACGCAGTGCTGGTATATAATGAGTATGCAGTATATAGTTAACGCAGTGCTGGTATATAATGAGTATGCAGTATATAGTTAACGCAGTGCTGGTAAATAATGAGTATATAGTTAACGCAGTGCTGTTATTTAACATAGAAACATAGCCCCCCCCAGCGCCGAAAACCGTCTCTGAAACACAGATTTAATAACATGGTCACCCAGTGCTCAGTACCCATGGGGGAACGGATGAACCGACGGGGGAGGGGGGGAAGGGAGGTACAGCACGGAGAGACCTCTGCTCAAACCACGCCCCCCGCTCCAGCTCCCGCTCCCTACAGACCGCATATAGTGGTGAAGTGCCTCTCCACGCGCCGCCTGTCTGCAGTGCGACCGCGTGGTCTTACATGTGAGATACGGGAGGGAGGCTACTTTTGCTGCAAGACTGTATGTGTGACTGTGTGTGTGACACTGTGTGTGTGACACGGTGTGTGTGACACGGTGTGTGTGACACGGTGTGACACTGTGTGTGTGTGTGTGACAATGTGTGTTGTGAGGGGAGGAAGAGAAGGGGGAGAAAGAGATGGGGGAGATGGATTAGGTGAGAGGATGAGATATTAGGGGATCGTCGAGACGGAGGGAAGCACATAATCGCTCGGGTCCGTGGGGGGGTGATGTGAGATGCAGGGGGGGGAGGGGAGGTGATGGGAGATGCAGGGGGGATGTAATGTTTAAACCAAAATCATTACAAAATAAACACATTGTTTATTCAAAAGTATGAGTTAATTATTTATTACCCCTACTGCTTTCCACGTCTATTTTGTGATTTACCCCTGTCAAACGTGTCATCCAGATAGGGGTTCCCCGAAATTTTACGAAATACTTAAAGGGTTCCTCCAAACAAAAAAGGTTGGGAATAACTGGTCATGTCAGATGTGCAGGGGAGCTGTGCCAGCGGAGGGGGGGGAGATGTGCCAGTGGGGGAGGGGGGGGGTGGGGCGGCTGGGGGGGGGAGACTGGTGGGGAAGGGGGCGGTGACATGTATTCAATATTACATTCCCCGGGCGAAGCCGGGTACAAAAGCTAGTGATCTATAAAGTGGCATCAACACCTGTCACGTTCTGCTGCTAACACTTCTCCCTATACAAACCCAACATCCTGCTGCCTTTCCCCCATTGTTCGCCTACTATTAAGTCCGCTGAAATAATGACTGCCCGGCCCTGTTACAGTACGTGACATTATAGCGCCATTAATCCTGTATTCTGCCTTTGAATTTTTGTGACCCAAGCGAATGTATTTGCACTTTTTAGCATTACATTGTAGTGGTCCATTCCTGGAATGGTCCATTCCTCCAAGTTACCCTCCAACGGCCTCTCAGGTGAGGCTTGTGTGGGGTAAGAGTATACACAAAAAATGCCTATTTCAGCCTACAAATCTCCTCCTGCAACCGGACGTGTCAACAGATGGGACCGGAACCTCCAGATTGTCTGACGGAACAATACTGCGTTCTCTCCACCGCACAACACCAAACATTGTAGCAGATGTATACGTTATTGTCAATGATGTGTCCCAACTCCTGCTTGTTTAATACTCGCACTTACCAAACCAGATGGCCCTTGGAATAAACAGATGTGAACGGGGAGGGCAGCCGACAGGAGGGGAGAGCAGCAAAAACTGTCCCAGATGTCGGGCCCCTGATTGGTGCCGGGTCCGAGTGTTCCCCAGCTGCTGCTTCCCCCACCAGTTGGTGCCGGGCCTCCCTCCACCGCTCGCGGGACCGGTGTGACACTCGAGGCCTTCCACCCACAAGATAAAAGTGTGGGGGGGGGGGAGAGGGGGAAGGAAGATTGCGAAGGGGAGAGGATTGTGTGATTGGGGGATAATTGTAGGGAGAGGATTGTGTAGGAATTGTGGGCGGTGGGTATTTTGGGTTGGGGTATGGGGAGGCAGTGGAATTTGTGTGGTGGGGGGCTGGAAGTGTGTGTGGACAGGTGGAGTTATGTGGGTTGGGGGAATTTTTGTGGGGGGTGGGGGTGGGTAGAATTTGTGGGGGGTGGAATTTGTATGGGGGGTAGGATTTGTGGTGTGCGTGTGTGAGTCCAGTGGGGGGGGGGGGGGGGGGGGGGGGAGAGGGTGAGTGTGGGGAAGGGGAAATTGCAGGATGGGAGGAGGGGAGATATGAAGGTGGAAAAGAGAATACGTAAGAGGTAGAGACGGGGGAGTGAGGAAGAGGGTAAGACGGAGAGAGGGGAGAGTCTGACAGGGGGGAAGGTTAGGAAATACATGGTGGAGGGGTGATAATGCGAGGAGGTGTAAGAGAATGATGGAGGCCTCATATCAACAGGGGGGAGGTGACCCGATGGAAACTCTAGTCCTGGGCCCCGGGAAAGCTGTTGGCGGCCCTGCGATCTAGTACAGGGGGGGCTCAGCTCCAGTCCACAAGCCCCCTCAACAGGTTAGGTTTGAAGGATATCCCAGCTTCAGCACAGGTGGCTCAATCAGAGGCTCAGTCTTTGACTGAACCACTGACTGAGCCACCTGTGCTGATGCTGGGATATCCTTAAAACCTGACGTATTGGGGGGGCGGGGGTTTGCGGGGGGAGGGGGTTGAGGACTGGTGTTGAGCAGCACCCCTGAACTAGTATGTAGCGCAAGCTCCGAATGTGAGACTGGTATACTGGTTTATATAGGACACACAACCCGGTGAAGGTAATTTGTAATTTGCCCAACTCTACCACATCCGTAGCAATCACATAAAAAAAGAAAGAGTGGGGAAAAAACACTATACATACGGATCCAACTCTGGCTCGTTTAAAACTCGCACTTTACTGTACAAAACTAGATGGTACTTGGAATAAACAGATGCTAAGTGGTATATTTTTTTCCCATTGTCAATTGCTGCGGAAACTCAACATTGAAACAAGAAGCTAATTGCATTTTTTTTAACATTTGTTTCTGATCTAAGACGTAGAGTTAAATGCCACTTCAGGCGAGGTGCATTCAATGGACATAAACACAAGGAATAAAGTGAATGGAATAGCTTAGATTATATTAAGCAATAAAACGGCCACTCACTATGCTGGCTGCGAGGCTCACGGGAATTATTCCAACGCGCGCTGTCATTGTAAAAGCGCACATCTCATCCGGCATGAAATTAAATGTGACACGCAAACAATGTTGTAGTGTAGCCAACATATCCTCAACATGGCAGTGAGTGGCAAATGTAGTGCGCTTGTAACCCTATAAGATTATTGTCCGTTTTATAGAAGGATGTTTATCCTCCTCAAAGCAGCAATCCCCCTACACAAATTTTAAGTTGCCGATCATTCCGTTCTCATGTGATTGATCGGTGAAGATTCGGCTTGGTGTTGGCTAAATGCATCTTGGGTCCTCTTCTGCTGCACTGACAGCCAAAGTTCTGTGAGGAAGACCATGTGACCAGGCAGGCACTAGATTTAATTAGTTCACTGCTAGTGAGGGCAGGGCTCAAAAAAAGTGATGCTGTTTCAGAAGGGGAAGGGGATGTGACTTTGTAAATGGTTGCTATAGGAACAAAAATGCTTGTTACATTATAATACATGAAAAAACTTTTTAAATGCTACAAGTATTTTCTTATTGTACAGAACTGATCTATTAAAAAAAAAACCACACCTGTAGAATATAGCTTGAACTGCATCTTTAACAAATGTTTTATAGAATTGGAACAATGGAGTCCCTAAAACCGAATTGCACTTTTTCTCCCAGGCTCACCCGTTCCAGAGATATTTACTTTTTTTTTATACATATAGCCAGACTTACATTTCCCGTGACTGCGAGAAGCTAGGTCTAAATTCCCGGCAATGATTTACGTTTTGCGTGTTGGTTACCGCGAGTGCGCCGCGATCAGAAAAAAAAGGAAGCTTTAGCGTTGGTTGTAGTACTCTGCAGTAATGATAGGCGCCGTTAGTGTGTCTTTAATGTAACCCATCCCGTATTCCTGTTCATTTCATATGATATCCCACTTATTTCAACGTGACCCACCACTTATGCTTGTAAAAACTTCAGCAACTATATGCAGGAGGACATTGGTGAATAGCGAGTGGATGTAGTGGAGCTTGTGTTGTATACAGTAGGTTCTATGTAGGATAAAGAGCATTCATCCAGTTATAATAAGTGCTCAGGTCAGTATTAAAAGGCAAATAATTTAATGGTTACAGTATTAAAACGTTATATAGCCCTATTAGAGTGCCCAAAATGAAGACTAAATATAAAGTGCATATACGGTATAATACTGTGTAACAAATGCAAAACAAAGCAGAGTAAAACTAATAGATGTCCTTATGGATAGAAAAACCTCTTGTGGCGCTGAGGATAGGTGGCTGGAACAAGAGTCTTGTGCTGAGGTTTCTGTTATATAAGCTCAGAAAGGGAGACAAGAGAAATACAAACAACACAATAGTGTATTATCCTTTAGACAATATAAGACATGTGGATGGAAAATGAAGCAATTTATTAATTAAAACAATTGTGACTACAATTGAAATAAAACACAATTGTGTATGAATACAATGGTCATTTTCCATCCACATGTCTTATATTGTCTAAAGGATAATACACTATTGTGTTGTTTGTATTTCTCTTGTCTCCCTTTCTGAGCTTATATAACAGAAACCTCAGCACAAGACTCTTGTTCCAGCCACCTATCCTCAGCGCCACAAGAGGTTTTTCTATCCATATCTTGCATATCTGGTTGGAAGATCCCAGATTAACCCTCTACGGCAGCTCCAGGACTACCTACCCCCTAGGACTGTATCCCAGGTTTTGTTTCTCCTGTTTGTTTGCAATTGTTGCACTAGCGCTTGTATACACTTATTTTACACCTAATAGATGTCCTTGCTTCCCCCAAGACTGGGGCTGCTAACAAGTAAATTGTGGTCTCTATCTACATGGTAGCAGCACCCAATCTAATAGGAAGGATACAGCTGTTCAATGCAAGGGTAACGTAACCATGTTGTGCCCAATTTGGATATCACATACTGTAGTGCCAATGATTATTCTAAAACAACAAAACAGCAGCAAATGGCGCACAGCCAGGGAGCCAGGTGGTATAAAAATCAAACGTCCTTTATTTCAGTACATGACTGGATACAATACAATAAAAAAACCCATGGGGACACAAACGCACCTCCTACGCGTTTCGGACCTGTAGGTCAAGTTTTTTCTCATTATTCTAAAACAAATCTGGGGCAATCTCCAAAAAGACCCAGGTACATGCTGGGTACATGCTGGGTACATGCTGGGTACATGCTGCAACATTTCACACATTTCTGCAGACAGACTAATGGCCCATCGGATTAACAGCAGGGGGTGCCAGGTAGTCCCATTGAAACAGAATGGGACCGCCAGGAACCCCTGCTGTGTTAATCCGATGGGCCATTAGCCTCTGCAGAAATGTCACTGAAAAGTAACCAGCATGTACACAGCATGTACCCAGCATGTACCCAGCATGTAACCAGCATGTACACAGCATGTACCTGGATAGTTTAAGGCAAGTTTAAGGCAAGTTTTAGAATACTCGTTGGCTCGTCTGTACGTGTTGGGGAGAACAGGTGAAAGGGGACCCCCTGCTTCCGGAGATACTTATATTACCTCCATAGTAGGTGCCGGTAGCGCAGCAGGCAGGGCTTTCAAGTTTAAAGCTCCCGCATCACATGGGCCAATAGGAAGCCACACCGATGACGTCACAGCTTCCTATTGGCCCGCAGGACGCTAAATCGCTGAACAGCGGACATATTGTAAACCCTAGAAGCACAGGAGGGCTGCTACTGGCACCTAGTTCGGAGGTATATATCTCCAGAAGCAGGGGGTCTCCGGAGCTAAATTTAATGGGGTTCAGCACCGGAGACTCCCTGCTGCAAACCTAAATAAAATTACAAATGTCAAAAAAATAAATCACTGCCTTGGATTGCCTCTTTAAATCAAAAGCATGTAGATGGTGGTAGGATCATAGTAACTTAGATAGGCAATTATAAGTGGCACTAAAAGGCTTGGCTATGCCTGTAATAGGTGACCAAAACGTCGCTCTATCCAGCACTTACCCTGCCTAAGAGAGCTAGCCCTATAAAGAAATTGGGGTGCTGCTACATGTGAGGAACTGCAGGAAATTCAGCGTGCAGAGTAAACTCATTGTACCCAACGAGAAGATCTGTGCTCTGACTCCAACCCCGAGGGAGAAGAGCTGGGCTGAGACATTACAGGGAGGTCTTAACTATTATTTCTTTCTACTTACTGCACGCCCGGGCAGTCCATGCTCTCCCGGCTCCCCCTGTTGAAATAGAAAATGAAATTTCCTTAATGAAGTGTTTCTTAGGCTTTTTTTGGGGGGGGGGGGGGGGGGGCTGGGGGGGGGCCCCCCCTCCCCACCAACAATCAATTGTTTTGCCTACAAGACCCCTATTCTGTATTTAAAATCAAGGCGGTCAAGATCTAGCCGTCCAGCCTTAAGAATTCCCATTTAAAAGAATACGGAAAAAACTGCACCAGATTTACCGAAGGAGAAAAGAATTGTTTTCAATGAGATTCTTGGTGTATTTCACGTGTTTTTAGGGAGATTTCTAGGCATGAAGAATGATGAAAGCCCAGAAATAGGAAAGGACCCATAGGCTGCATGAACCAAAATCCCCAGGAGGGACAGAGAGAGAAAGGGTCCCGTATAAATGGTGCACAACCTTTAAACTGTGTTCCTCTATATCCCCCCTCTCTGTGGATTTTTGTTCATACGCCCTGCCCCCCTGATCCCTTAGGTTGCACCTTTTTGAGTCCGCACCGAGCAGTACTAATATCAGTCATTCTTGCTGAGCGGTGGCCTCCTCTAAGTTTATATAGAGGTCTGCAATTGAAGCTGCATTCTGGTAATAACTTAGATCGGGGGTTCTCCATTCCAGTCCTGAAGACGCCTCAGCGGGTCAGGTTTTCAGGATATCCCTGCTGAAGCAGAGGTGGCTCAATCAGTCGCTGCTTCAGCACAGGTGGCTCAATCAGATATCCTTAAAACCTGACCTGTTGGCAAACCGCGAGTCAGGATTATTGCTGCAGGGGAACCAATCCGGAAGCATGCACCCTGCCCACCTTCCCCCCCCGCAGCCTAGCTGCGGTAGCCTGTCTCCAGAGCCACGTCGTTAAGCTTTTTCATCTGTGGCTCTGGAGACAGCAAGTACTTACTACATCTGTACAGTATGTTACCTGTGAAAGAGAACCCATTCATTGCTTGGAAGAAATAGCCAATACATACAACAGTCTCACCCCCGCATGACCTCCCCATATCCCTGTCAAGCCCCTAATGTATAGCCCCATCATTCATGTCCCCAGCTCACTAGGAGCAGTCCACGTCCTTCCACTGACCTTCTGTCCTACTGGTCCCCGAGCTCCAAACTGTCCCATAGATCCTTTAAATCCGGCTTCACCTTTTACACCCTAGTGAAAACCAAAGATATATTGTGCGGTTAACAAGCATGATCTGTATCCAAAGGAAAAGACAACCCTAATATCTATCCCTACACTCAGAAAACAGCTGGCGAACATGGCAAATCCCTCATTGAAGAAAGATTGACTACATTTCTACATAGAAAAGAGGTGTCTAAGAGGGGATATGATAACTATATACACTATATTCAGGGACAGTACAAGGAGCTTTCAAAAGAACTATTCATCCCAAGGGCAGTACAAAGGACTCGGGGCCATCCCTTAAGGTTGGAGGAAAGGAGATTTCACCAGCAACAAAGGAAAGGGTTCTTTACAGTAAGGGCAGTTACAATGGGAGATTCATTACCCATGGAGACTGTGATGGCAGATACAATAGATTTGTTAAAAAAAAAAGGTTGGACATCTTTTTAGAAAGGAAAGGTATACAGGTATATATCAATTAAGTATACATGGGAAGGATGTTGATCCAGGGATTAATCTGATTGCCAATTCTTGGAGCCCGGAAGGAATTTATTTTCCCCCTTATGAGATATCATTGGATGATATAACAACGGGGTTTGTGTTTGCCTTCCTCTAGATCAGTATACTGTAAGTACGGATATAGGATAAAGTATCTGTCGTCTAAATTTAGCATCGGTTGAACTTGATGGACGTACGTCTTTTTTCAACCTCATCTACTATGTAACTATGTAACTAATGTAATTTGCCATTGATCTGACTACACGGATGTCTGATACCTCTCCTGAGTTATATGCTACATTCCTGCGCTGAGACTTTTCTGCATGAACAGGAAGGCGTGCACAGACTTCTATCTCCTATATATCTCCCAACACAACCCCTTGTCCATAGGTTCGTCGGGACAGGGACTCCTTTTCCTTAATGTTTACTTTTCTGTATGTCATTAACCCCATTTGTATTATTCACCCCTGTGTTTTGCCTCGCATAATACATCTGTAAAGAGCGGCACTCTTGGGCAGCGCTAGATTAATAAGAGAAGGAAGGAGGAATAGAGGGCAGACTCCTGGAGTCACACCGCGGTGGCACACACCTTGTCACCAGAGGGTCCGTCTTCTCCTTTCTCTCCTTTGTCTCCATCAAAGCCTGGGTGGCCTCTGTCACCCTGGGAAGGCAGATGTCCTGAGTTACTGACCAGGACTTCTTGTAACATCGTGTAACATTGTCACTGCTATAGATGATTGCTGTAACACTACACAAGATTATGGAGAGCTGGTCTCAAACCCAGATTGTACCCTCATTCACCTGTATGATTCCATGGCAAGATAAAGCAGTGGTCTCCCATGCTTACATTTTGTTTATTAATAACGGTGTAAGACCTCACTCGTTTTACTGCCGGGGGACGCCATGTTCAGCAGACGTGATCCGCCAATTACCTGGAATACTGGGTAAATCACATGGCCAACAGCGATGTCACGCTTTGTTCCCCACACGGATTGGCTACTGTGGTCATTTTGTGTGCCATCCACATTTTATAAACTCGGATGCCTCAGTGATAGGATCAGTACTAGCCTGAAAGTACTCACTGCAGTAATGGACAGGGATAAGGATAGACTATTGATGCAGCACTGTACCTTAGTGCTGTGGTGCTCAACTCCAATCCTCAAGAGCCCCGACAAGTCAGGTCAGACTGAGCCATCTGTGCTGAAGCAGGGACTGATTGAGCCACCTGTGCTGAAGTGGAGATATCCTGAAAACGTGACCTGTTCGTGGGTCTTGAGGACTGGAGTTGAGCCCCCCTGCGTTAGTGGGTAAACCCAGTTTAAAATCCCAATGTCGGCTCTCCTTGTGAAAAAATAACTATGTACATTAATAATGTATCTAATATATGGAAAACAAGTGACATGTCCGGCGCCTCCAGAAATGGATGACGTCCAGAAAATGCTAATAACCTAGCTGTCCAAAAATGGATCAAATTCCGGAACTATAGTCCAGCAAAAAACTACTATATGAGGTGCTTGGTACAGTCCTGATGAGAATCAAACGTTGCAGTGGCTCTCCAGAACAATTCTTCCAGATAAACCTCACATTCATTTCAAAATGGCAGCTAACAACAATTTAAGTTGGCACCTAGTTGCCCTTGAGAGTCTGATTTCAGACATGCACATAATAACAACCTAATCAAAGGGTATCATACTTGCTTGAAGGGCACAGCGTGTCAGTACAGTGAAACTAGTACCACGTTCAGATCTAATTACACATCCAAAATATACAATATCATTGCTTTCACTAGTTGTAAAAGCTCAGTTGTCATTAACCTCCTACAATGTTGTGGTCTGCAGTACGTGGGGAGGACTGGCAGATCCCTTCAAAGGAGATTATATCAACACACTTACAATATTAAGAAACGGCTGATCACCCATAGCATTTCACATCACTTTCTTTTGCACCATAATCAGAATCCAACAGGATTGGTCTGCCAAGCCATCGAGGGCCCCCACCTCCCCCCTATCATTGTATGGAATAAAATAGACTTAATCAAATTGCCAGGCGAGAATCCTATTGGATTTATACGTTTAAAAACCCTCTCTCCCAATAGGCTAAATTTTGACCTGGGTGCTTTTCTTATAGATGATTAGGTGTTCCATTAGCCCTGTGGCTTGTTGTGTGTGTGTGTGTATGTGTGTGTGTGTGTGTGTGTGTGTGTGAAATTGTCTGTGACAATTATAGCCCATGTTATTACAATTAATGTTGTAACATTGATATCAGGGGTAAAAAAAAGTATGTGTGTTAGGTAGCACTCCATAAAGTGAAAATTGGAAATGATGTACCGATATCGTGGTACAAGATACAAAGGAAAAAAAGGGAGGGGGAGGGAAAAAAACTAAAAAAAAAACTGCGTAAAAGATGAAGTGATATATACAGATACAGCGGCCGTTATTCAAACAAATCACGGTGCCGTTTTCGTGTGCGCTGCTGTACTCCACGCGGCATTCACAAGGCCAATCACACCAGGCACATGTGTTTATCACGGTTGCTTTGTTTGAATTTCATTGTGTGCAATGAAATTAATGAATTGCAATGTGTATAGTACTGTGCTACTGTGTCAATTTCAGGTGTTTAAAAGCCACAACACTAAAATGCCATTTTATGCACTCACCTGCACTGAAGTGTTTCAATAACGGCCGCTGCATCTGTGGAAGGGGGGCAACGTTTTGGGGCCTAAATTGTCCCTTTTTCATGCCCGTTCCCACAGACGTTTTGATTCTATGGTACTTCCCTTATGAACCTCCATCCAAAACCTCTCATCTATATCAAGTACTAATATTTGAATATGCTAACGGCATGGACTTGATACAATTCATGTAAATTTATGATAATCTCCAGAATATGCCTGGAGACACAGAAAAGCACTTAAATATAGCACCAGTGCACTTACTACAGTACTAGCAGAGTAGGAAATCCGCACTGTGTATCTCAAGACTACATAGACCAATTCAAATGCTAAAAATACCTATTGCACAAAATTATTCTCTATGGAACAAAACGTCTTAAGAACACCACATATCAAACAGTGCTAACTAAAGTAGAGTAATACAAGCTCAAGGCTTGCCTGCCCCGTGGAACTTATACTCTAATGTATAGTGTCTGGGGTAGGAGCTGTTGAAGTGATAGCCATGGTTACTATAAAAGAGAGTTGAAGAGACTTCAACAGAACCCAGAAAGTTTGTGTGTTCAGAACTCCCACGTTAAGCTCTCCACGCGCCCAGCATCAAGGGGATCTGTCTTCCCCCTACATCATACATCAGGCAGCACGAGTGTGAATCCTTGATCTTTTTTCTGTTTTTTTAACCTGTTTCCCCCCCCCCCCCCCCAAATGTACATTCATCTTTTTCATGATGTTGGCTGGAGGATTTCACAGTGAAGTGTTTAATTAAATACAGAAAAAGGTCATCGTGTTTGGGGGCATTGTAATATTACAACATTCCCCCTGTTATCAAGTGGTCCGAGAAACAGTTCTACACATTATAGGACATGAAGAACATCGGACATTTGCACGTCCCATCGAAGTGTCCACGTTCACAAACAAAAAGCCAAGCTCAGAAATCTCACACTAAAAAGTCGTCAACCTCATCAGGATGGTTTGGAATTCTCTTACTTACAGACTTTATGAACAATGTACATGTGTGTCAGCACCCTGTATTTTATCCAACCTACATAAATGCATGTCTCACTTCCAGGAAGTGTGTGCAAGGTCTTGAATTAGGGAGTGATGATATGATCCACAAAAGGTTTCACCCAGGTACCACTTTTTTAAGAGTAATAGATGCAGCACCTGTAGCCGTTTAGAGTGATTTCGTTCACTTTTCCAACGTTTCAGGTCTGCTCAAGGGACCCTTTTCCACTGCCCGGAAAAAAAATGTCCTCTTGGCTGGACCAAGTTGTTGGAGAGGTGAAATAAATCATTCTAGACTGTGCCAGGCGCTGCGCTACTCCACTTCTTTATATTACTCCGGCTAGGAATTGTGAAAAATTATCAACAGGAAATAAAAAATATCATGTGTGAGCACATTCACATGTCTCCGTCTGCAACCCGGCCTTTCCCCATTATCTCCCAGCATACACTGCTTCCACTGCAGCTGGGGATTCTGGGTAATGACATGCAAATGAGCACTCAGTGTCACCTTTTGCTTCTTACTAATTCTAACATAGACCCCTATGAGCTTATACCTGCCGCATTACACAGCTTTTTCAGCACACCCTGGGTTAAAGAAGTGCAGAGCCAGTAACCCTACTCACAGACAGCTATTCCAACCTTTTTGGGTCTCGTCAGTGTGAGGCTGGTGATACGGGCTTGGCAATGTTAAGCTGGGATAGGTTTCAAAGTTATGGTGGGTGTGTGAGTGTGCTCACACGTGATATTTACTGCACACTGCACGGTGGAGGGTTTTTGTCACTTTCTTCACCACCATAACTCACATGGATATAATGGTTGGTTGTATATAATGAAACAGCATGGACATTTTGTTTGTTACCTTCATTTAATTTTATTCCAATTCTGATCACATTATTATTTTAAAGGCAAAGCTTCTTTTAGTGGTCCAGCACCAATGAGAATGATCCTGTATCAGAGACCCACCGATATACCCTTTAAAAATGTCTTTACGACAACTCGACATTTTAATATAACAGAACTGCTCTTAAACTAGACCTACCGGTGCTACCGGTTAGATAACACCAGTGCTATTAACCACAATGATAACAAAGACAGGTATGTCCCAGAGCATTTAATAGTAGAGGTAATGTTGATCAGTACAGCACAGAAGCCACATAAACAAAGTCAACTGCTTACCGGATCTCCTTTGCTTCCCCTATAGCCTTGGGACCCAAAAATTGTCATGGGGTCACCCTAAATAAAAGAGACACATTGATAAGTACAAATCATGGTTACCACAGACATTCTGTGCCAGCCCTGTTTTTAATAGCTCTAGGTCATTGTACAGATCAGAATCGTTTCTCTTTAGAGTGTTCCAATCATCCACTGTTCACAAGGGTATCTAATCCAATCCCAAACAAGGATGGACGCCTTCGGTTGCTGCCCCTTTTGGCAGAAAAGTGTTGAATTTCAAATGTTGGTAATTCATGTTGTCTTTTTAACATAGTTACATAGTACAGTAGATGAGGTTTGGAAAAAAAGACATGTTTTAACTGACTTATTTTGTTTCTGAAAGACTAAAGTTAACAGAGATTGTGTGCACGATGACCAACTTGACATGAATAAACTATATTGAAAGAGAGCTGCTGCAATTTAATGACAAAAGATAAGTGCAAAAGTGTGAATCTGGATCTCCAAAAAGGGGCCATGGAGTCATTATTTCAGCTGACTTAAAGGTAGGCGAGAAATGTACCAAAGCAATGGGGGAAAGCCAGCAGGATGTTAGGATCTATAGGGAGGGGTATTAGCAGCAGGAATAAAGGGGTGGGGGATAACACTTTTTAGATCATTGGCAAGACCTCACCCAGAGCACGGTGCTCAGTTCTGGAGACCGAATCTCCGGACGGCGGTGACTAAATAGGGTTACTAAATGGATGCATAACACTGGTAGATCAGGACCTCAATATGGACAGCACCGCTTGGATGAGAGAAGGGAGAGTGGGAGCACGATAGAGAGTTTGTTATAATATAGAAATGGTTTCCACAAGGTACAGGAGGGGCGCAGATTTCAGAGAAAGAGAAGTGTTGGGACGGGAGGTCATGCTCCAAGCGCAAAGCCGTATTCACCAAGAGATTTCTTCCCCCTGGAGAAAGGTGCTGATAACCTCTCTCTGCAGCAATAAGTGTGGGAGGCATCCTATATATTTTATTATTGCGCCTCATTATTTTAGAATTTCTCTCTCTATAGTAGGGCACATGTTTTTTTTTAACCAGTTGTCCCTGCACTGTAGCTCACACACAGCATATTTGGTGCTTCTAAATGTTAACTCCTTAGGCACCACACACGTCACGCATCCCACGCTATTGACTATATATCATCGTCCTGTTTCTCTATGGAGTGGAGGAAATACAAAGGTCACATTATAGCATTGGCAGTGTAGGTACCTGCTGCAAGGGTCTGACCTTGGCGTGGCTGCAGGCTTAACATGCTTTGGCCAAAAGATTGAACTAAATGACCCACACTTATGAGAAGAAAAAACATATAGAAGTGAATGATATCATTTGTCCTATTGGATGCGTATTGGGGTGTCTTTGATTATTGGAGGGTGGCAGAGTCAGGGGAAATGGGAGGAAGTTATTCATCACAGAAAGGGTGGTGGATTCATGGCGGGCGGTGGAGGCCCAACTAGACTGCCCCTTTTCGTGTCTGTTGCAAAACCTGTCTGATCTTTTGAGCTTAGTTTTACAGGTATAATTTAGGATGGCTTAAGGTCTATCCCAAGTAATTCCCTTACTGTACTAGTGTCTACTACCTCTGCTGGGTGGCCGTTCCACCAATCCACCCTCCTTTCAGTGAAGTACTTGCTCACATTTCCCCTCAGCCCCCCTTCCCCATCCCGCCCGCTTCGACGTGTCCAGCTACCGTGCGTCCACCCGGCAGCGTCCGAGCATCCACCCGCCAGTTACGGAGCATGACTTCTTGTTCTAGCATGTCTTGTTCTCTAAGATACGGTCCCCACTTGCATCTTCTTGAAACCATTAATATATTTGTCTGTATCAAATCATAACCCCCTCGCCATTCTCTCCTCCAAGCTGTATACAACAAAAAAAAACAGAAAAGCCCAAAGCTACATCCAATATGACAAAAATACACCATGAGAAACCTATATATTCTCTTGAAAAGGGGTAATTTAGTTAAACCCTTTGGCCAAAGCGTTACAAGCCTGCTATCCACATCAAGGCATGACCAAATTTGCAGGTCCTAACACTACCAGATTAAAATTCTCATTTACCTCTACTGTATATTAGGAGGGAGAATGATCACAGTGGATCTGTCCAAACCAAGCAACATGAAAACAGAACAGATCCTATGTGATCATACTCCCTCCTAATATAGAGGTAAATGAGAATTTTATATATATATGTGTGTGTGTGTGTGGTATGTTTTGGGGTTTCTTAAGATTGCTGGGATTCTGTGTGTTTATTAATCTCCTCCCAGCTGTACATATTGAGATCCATCAGTCTTTTCTGATAGGGTTTGTTCATAACCCACATGGTGTGCATTACAGAAACTGCTAATCTTTGTGGGGTGTGGGTGAGGGGGTTTGACAAATTATGAGCTGTCTAAAGAAACATTATATATTGTTAAATGAGTTAACCCCTGTATGAAACAGTGTGCATGAGCAGTAAAACACAGAACTATGAGATTTCAAAGTCTGTGGGGTCTGTATATCAACGCAGAAGTGGAGCAATTCTGGGGCTAAAGAATTGCACCAGATGCATCATTGAAAAAAAGCTGTGTGTGCTGTGCACGCGCATAGTAAGTGAAACTTCTTTGACTTTTGTCACAGAAATTGTATTTGTGTTGGTGATGTTTAAATTAAAAATCAAAATACAATTTTTGACAAAACGCAAATAAATTTGACTTAGAATGCGCGTGCTCTGCACACATCCCCTGTATTAGCTATTTGCACTAAGTGTGAATTCCTCGTGTGTGCGGGTGACTGAGTGTGCGGTTGACTGAGCGTGACTGCGACTGCGTGTGACTGCGACTGCGTGTGACTGCGACTGCGTGTGACTGCGGGTGAGTGTGCGGGTGACTGCATGTGCGGGTGAGTGTGCGGGTGACTGCGTGTGCGGGTGAGTGTGCGGGTGAGTGTGCGGGTGACTGTGAGTGTGCGGGTGACTGTGAGTGTGCGGGTGACTGTGAGTGTGCGGGTGACTGCGTGTGACTGAGTGTGCGGGTGACTGTGAGTGTGACTGCGTGTGAGTGTGCGGGTGCGTGTGACTGTGTGTGCGTGTGACTGAGATGTGTTTTACAAATAGTCTCACCCTTTATATTCTGCATGAATACACCATGTTTGTAAAATTAGTACCATTATTATAGTGTCCTTTGCTCAAATAACTGTGCTCTCTCCTGCAGTCAAGCACAGCACCACTGAGGTTGTATTAGTACTGTGACCACTGCATTTTACAATCTGATATATTGCTGACTTTGTATAGATCAGATATTTCCAGTACACAGAAGAATGTTATATTCCATTTGGGTTGACAGTTGAGATTTGTCATACAGATACCTTGCTATTTCCTTATCCCTGAGTATTTACTAGCACTGAGATTTCCAGTGTTTAGTGTGTCCTGTTCTGACAGTCTTTCATTGTTCTGCTGAAGGCTCATGCCAGTCTGGATGGTTCCTTCAGTGCATATTAGCAGAGAGCACAGGACACCAGGAGCTGCATGCAGCTATATCTCACCATCAGAAGCAGCATCTGACACTGACTGTACCTTATTCATCTGACACTGACTGTACCTTTATACACACACACCACCACACACCCACACACACACACACCCACCCACAACACCACACACACACACAACACACCACACACACACACACACACACACACACACACACACACACACACACACACACTCTGCAATGCATTAATCCACATCCCCTTCTGCCCTGTCCGCTACACTCCTTCACACACACGAATCACTAGGACTGTGATGTTTTCAATGTGATTTCCCTCTCCTCCACCCTATTCTTCCTTTCTTTTGATATCTTTTAATGTGACATCATTGCCAGGCCGATCTCCCTCCTCCCCCTCCTCCTCTCCCCTCGCAATTCATGCTGTCAGCGACACACTGCTCTCTCCTCTCGGTTACCCTTCATGATCCCTGGGCTCCTCCCTCTGCAGCTCTCAGTCAGCGGGACACAGGGAAGGGGAGGGAGGTGAGAGCTGACAGCGCTCACTGAGTCTGATTTAAAAAATCCCCGCGCTTGCTACAACCTTTCACTCTAGCACCGAAGCTCTGCGGCAGCCATCTTGCTATAACCCATGGCAGCTGACGTGTGGGGTAACAGCGGCCGTTAGGAGCGGCGGCGGCGGCTATCGCCGCCGCCGCCGCATGTCACAAGCGGGTGTTGTGTGGGGGGGAGCGTGGCTGTTTAAGAGCGGCGCCGGGGCTATCGCCGCCGCCGCCGCAGTCACAGTAGATTGCGGTGGGAGGGGGGGGGGGGAGCCATGACGTCACTTCCGTTTCACATTTCCCCTCCAACTCTCCCGTTTTACTCCATCAGAATAGGTGCCACTAAAGAAGTTTCACTTCAAAAATTACTATTGTTTTCAAAAGTCTATATTTTTTGTGATACACTTTGTACAGATTTTTGTGCCCTGGAATTGCTCCACTTCTGATTTGCCATAGACCCCAAAATCAAGTGAGGTGCCAGTCAAACACAGCAACAGATTTGAGTTGGAATATCTTTCTTTGATAACGTCGGCACTGTATCTTGCGCCAGTTGTTCAGCTACACAACTTTCATTAAGTCGTTTCCATTTTGCTAATTTATGGCCAGCCACCCACTAGAACATGTGCAGTAGGAAGCACATTACTTTTCCATGAGCCTATTACCTTGTCTCCTTTAAATCCAGAGATGCCTCGATCACCCTGAAAGATGAAATAAAGAGTTAGAAACATGCCAACTGGAGTCTTATTGAGCTTATCCAAAGCCAAACACATCGTTTTGCAGCTTCCTGTTTTAATGAAAGTAGAGAGGAAGGAGAAACCAATGTGCTAGTCTTTACTACACCAGCGCATAGGGTTGAGTTTAGTCTCAGCCTTACAACAATGTCCACGTATTAAGCTTGGGTTCTAAAATTGCACTAAGAGAGTCACTGAGCCTCTTAAATAATGAATGATTCTTTTGCTACTTGTCAGAGCCCGAGTTTGTGCACAAGTCCTTATTTACACAGCTACCGCAGCTGTACGGCCATTCACTTCAACATGCCAGCCACGCTCCCCTCCCCCCCCCCCCCGCTTACCTCCCGCCTGGGCAGCAGCCACAAGGATCGGAGGCAGAGGGGTGGGAGAGCCCAAATAACCGACTGACCCCGCTCCCACTTCCCTGCCCGAGTGGGCAGCAGCCGCGGGGATCGGGGGGGACCCGGGCAGCAAAAAGTGAAAAGAAATGAGGGAGGTGGAGAGGGGCTGTAATAAACACACACACACACTATATATATATATACACATTCATACACACACACACACACACACACACACACACATTCATACACACACACACTTCCCCACCCTCCACAAAGCTCTGACAGCTCCAGACCCGGC
Organism: Ascaphus truei; assembly: GCA_036426205.1. Lineage (NCBI taxonomy): Eukaryota > Metazoa > Chordata > Amphibia > Anura > Ascaphidae > Ascaphus > Ascaphus truei. Next base: position 192,227,061 of record CM071571.1, read on the forward strand.
ACTGATTGGCTCACAGCCACACCACGTGACGCGTCACCGCTCGGGATCTCAATTCTCTTGCATCCCCTGGCGGCTGACGCGTCACAGCGCGTAGTGAGCCGTGCAGCGAGGGGGGACTGGGACCGGCTCGGGAGGATACCAGGTGATGGTGAGTAATGCGCACGCGGCCGCGCGCGCCGCCGGACGCAGCGGGACCAAAGCCTTATGGAGCTGTTACAGTGCTGACACTTTGCAAACTAACTGTGATTTAGAAGAATATATTATCTACCTGTATTTGCACTAATTTGATCACACAGGAGGAGAATTAGTCTTCCGGGGGTATCTTGTGTTCCTTTAACCCTTTTACTTCAGCGAGACATTCGCTAAGGTAAACCGGCAGAAAATATTAATCCAGAAACACAAACTCATTATTCACGTTTGCGAATAGTTACTATGTGTCCAGGCAAATGTGGGGAAATGATGGGGAATGAAAACTGCACCAGGCATATCAAAGATGAACATCACAGTGAAAACAATAAGATTTTTTATTGTTTGATACATATATGATGCAATTGTTTTGCCCCGGAATTGCACCGTTTTTGGCTTTTTATAAACAACTGTAAATCCTTAAAAATGTGACGTTTTCAAATATATTCTGAACACCTCTTATTAAAATATGAGTCATTGTCCCTATGTAACACTCAATACAGAGAGTATGTCAGGCAAAGGCATGGCTTGATGTTTAGGACTGCCCTTGAAGGTGGCTTATACTGTGAAACGCGTCGGTCAGGCTTAATGCAGACGCTGATATCGCGTATCTTCTAGAGACGCCGAGGTGGCCGGGTGTATACAGCCGGCAGGGAGGATCAGTTCTTTCCTTATGCAGTTACAAATGTAACCGGCACTATTGCAACCGCTCGTGCGCTGCAGGGAGACGTACACACTGCGCCAGCGGGAGAAGTGGTCACCGTTTTCTATCAGCCACTCGTGAGGAGGGGGCGTGTCGGCAGCTGAAATAACGTTGGCAACACCGGTATGCAGAGGGGAACGGCACAACTTCAATAAGGGCCACGTGTTGAGGAGCCGCCACATCGGACGGACACGGACCACGTCTGGAGAATGCAGAAGGACATGGACCACGTCTGGAGAATGCAGAAGTACATGGAACACGTCTGGAGAACGCAGAAGGACATGGACCACGTCTGGAGAATGCAGAAGTGTGGCATGTCTTCATGGCACACACATGTCACACATAGTGGGGCTATCGCTGATATTCCATAAAGAAGACCACTAGTCATTATTAATGCTAAACTAACCAAAAGAATATTTGTCCACGACTGTCTGTGATATAAGTGTATTCTCAGAACTTTATCACTAGCTCCTGTTTCTACAGGATTCCGTGTTTTAACAACTGTCCTCACAAGGGACCTGATGAAGGGGCCCCGAGTGGCTCCGAAACGTTGGACCATTTTTGACTATGTAGTAAATACATTGTTTTACTTGCTTCCAGTGCTGTCTCCTTCCCTGATACTTAGATATATATATATGTGTGGTGTGTGTGTGTGTGTGTGTATTTGTGTGGGTATTCAACACATACATATACATTTACAACTTTATTTTCTATTAGCACTTGGTGGGGTTTCCTGTTGAGATTATGTGCAGTTGGTAGATGTACCAGTGGCCATTGTGTAATCTATATGTCCAGTTACATGGTATTCTATAGTTTTCATTATTGAATTCTTGTTCTTTCATTTCAGAAACACTCACATTGCTGGTTTATACTTTTATGAATGTTATATCGAAGACATTTGACCAGGTGATGGCCGTGTGTGCCTTGTCAATAGCACTGTTTAGTGTGTTTTTGTATTTCCTGGAGTTCAGCACCCCTGCTATAGGCCACAGTGTTAATATTCCAGTCCTGGTTTAGCATGCTCCATTGCCAGTTTACATAACAGAGTAAAGGTCTAAACATCGAATGTCCTGGGTCCTTATTACAGTTTACAACTTTCGTGTCTACGGTGCTCCACCGTTTCCCCTTCCACCGGTGCCACCAAATCCGCCAGCTCTGAGCTGTTGTCCATGTTTCAGCCGACCGACCTGCACTACAGCTAAGAAGCTTCACTAAGACGCCCCTGACAGACTGGCAGGAAAGGTTGACACCATTCTCTTCTCTTTCTCCACGCGCGCCCATTCAGTTCTATTGAAGAGAAAATCTTTCATAAACTAAATCAGATGAACCTGTCCTCCAGACCTTAAATAGCTGCTCTACGTGACCCAACTGCAGCAATATAGGCAGCATCCACCCCAGACCCATTCTTCTTTACAAAGACATGTCTTCCCACGTGAATGACGTGGGAACATAGAATCTGACTCCAGATGGAACACCTTGGCACACCCGGTCTGCCCATGTTCCTCTCTATTGCAAAACCTCAGACCCCATTTGATCACTGGCCTTTTACCAAAGGTTGGATGCTCTTATGTCTTCTGCTATACTGACGAGATCTTCACCAGCTATGCATGGCGTAAATAAAGAAAGTCAGACTTAAAGCAGCAATTCATGCACTTTTCTAAATTATTATTTTTTTTTACATACAGGAGGTTTGAATTAGGGGGTCTCCGGAGCTGAACCCCGTTCATTTCAGCTCTGGGGTCCCCCTGCTTCCCGATAAATACAGACCTCCGTAGTGGGTCTCTGCAAAGTTTAAAGCCCGCGGGTTACGTGTGCCAATATGAAGCCTCACCAGATGACTTCCCGGCTTCCTATTGGCCTGCAGACGCGGGAGCTTTAAAAAAAACGGCTATTACATGATCCCCTCCATGCTGAGCGAGCGGCTACCAGCACCCCCTAAAAATCGCCTGCTTGGATTGCCTCTTTAAAGCACTTCAAGGCAGAGAAGTACCTGTCTCTGTCACGCAGATACTGAATCACAGTGTTGATACAGACCCTTAGCACTGTCCCACAGGCTGACAATGATTTCAACAAAGAGAACCGACAAAGGAATTCAATGGCGGCCGCCACGTTCTGCGCCTGACATTTTATTGTGTTGTTTTTTTCCTTATTTATTTTGAGGGAAAAAAATAAAATAATTATTTTTGATGGCTAATTAATTTGTGAAGCGGAATAGCAAGAATTCACACATCTCCACTTCGACTGACAGGGCAGTGTAAGTCGTTATATAAAATACGGCTGGCACCATACAGGATAAAACCGTGGGACTATAATAACTTCCCTGCGGCATCTCAGTGGGAGGGAATTGTATCATACAACTGACTGTGGCCCATGTTACTAAGTGGTGCTATCCCACATGACACCTTCCAACTCTGCAATAGAGTCTGGCAGTACATGCTGTAAGGTCACCTTCGGCTTCGTAAATGCAGCCCTTGATCTCCCTGTTCATCATGTACACAAAAAAAATCCGATTGTAAGCTCTTGGGAATATGTGTGACTTGTACCTGCAATATACAGTACTAGGCTGTGGCATGAAATAATACTTACTTTATCGCTTTTCAATCCTGGCAATCCCTTTGGGCCCTGATTAAAAAAAAAATAAGCAACAGGGATACATTTTCCAGTAGAACAAAGGCGTGAGCCTAAGAAACAATTCAATGACACCCCATGATGGCCGTTCACATGTGTAACCGCGACAGCTCTGACACTCCTCCTGGAAATAAGTCTCCCCCTCCCCCCCCTGGGGAAACCAGGATCTCTTAACCCCTTCTCTGCCGGAGCAGCCTGAAATACACTGCAGAAAGTGTTGGCTTCTCCTGGAGGTACAGGGAGGTAAATAAAAGTATTTGTACTGGGGGGAGAGAGTATTTTAAAGGTAAGGAGAATACCGCTGTTGAAGTGGTTTGAATCCCTGTGAATGGTCTTCTTGTAACCTTGGGCAAGTCCCTGTATTGCCCGGTCTGTCACCAGCGTTACAGACGTTATAATACTGTTCTTATATGGTGAATGTGTGCAGCAGAACAAATATTAGCAAACATTTTGTACGCGCTACCTGCACTCGCAAGATGCAATCCCCATACTGTACCTGTGTTTTATTTTACAACCGACTTTGATAAGAGACCAGCGCTTCAGCACCCTGCTCTCTATCAAAAACTAGGCTTACCGTCTCTTCTGATGGACTCCAAATTCAGCAGCAAACCGGGATAAAATAATATGGCCGCCAGCAATGGAACAAACCACTTGGAACTCATGGGGCTACTCTGATAGTTCAAAGAAGCAGACACAGAGAAGCCACCACTCTCCACCACCCCTTCCGTTCCACTTCCTGATAGATTGTGTGCTGCGCTCCACAGGAACGCAGCGCGCTATCTCCCCTACACCAGTGAGCAGGTAGAATGTGGAGTGCGAGACCCCCTTATGTAGTAGCTGTGTCTATAGGGCACCCAAAGGGTTCATTACTAAAGCCTCCAGACTGCAAAAGAATTGCGAAGGAAAAACTCCCGGTGCTTCCAATGGGATCCCCTTTCTTTGATTAAATCTGGTGCCGTTTCTTCGCACGGGTCGGGCCCCCATTTTTGCAGGCGGGAGACTTCAGCAAATAGATCCCTTTAGCAAATAGATCCCTGTGCTTGGATCCCCTCCAATGAAGAGGGGTGGATACTTTTCAAAGATCCATTGCAGGCAGCATGAAGCAGCAGGGGTTACACCGTCATTATATCGTGTTCACTGTGCATCAGAGCTGGGAAACTCAGGTGTCAAAGGGTTAATTAGAGGATAAGTATCTAAACATGAATAGGAGAAAAAAATAGATTATTTGTAGCAAGAAATAAGTTGTTATGGAAACTGCAAACATCCCGAATATGATGTGAACGGGGAAGGTCCTGTAGGGTTAGTACACGTGTGACATGTTATCCTAATGAGACAGAACATTAATAACAATTATGGGCAAATGACGCCAAGGATCCCACTAATGGATTGGGAACGAGGAAATGCCCAACACCTTCAGCACAGGGCTGAGCAAGCAAAGAAACTGATGAGGGTCTCACACGTGGCCCCACATACTCCTCACACGTGGCCCCACATACTCCTCACCTGGGGTCAGAGCATCGCATGCAAAAATACTATAGCTAAGTACAATCCCTTCATGTAGGAGCCGGAGGTAACTGTTATGTGCTGACAGACACAATGTGCCACAATAAGATGGAGCCTACTAAGGCTGCGTCCATAGAGGGGGGAAACGCGCTCCTCCTCCGCGCTGACGCTGAGGCTCGTCTGCGCAATCGGGAGCGATTGCATGAACTAGCAGATGAGCCAGCGTGCGCGATCGGGAGGCGGGGCACTGACGTCACTGAGCCAATAGCCCGTGAAGTGCTGACGTCAACGTCACGTCGCCGTGACGTTGACGCTGCTTCGCTCTGATTGGAGGTTTTCAGCCGACAGCGCGCTCAGAAACAGGTTCTGCTGTCGTCTGAAAATCCCAGCGCCTCAGCACGCCTGCGAACGCTCGCGGGACATCCTCATTGAGGATGACGGGGCTCATCGCAGAGCGTCCGCATGGCTCAGCGCTGACTGTCCTTCTATGGACGCAGCCTATAGATGGAACATCCGCTCATTTTAGACATTGTGAAAACCTGAAAAGTTTACTCAGGAAGCAGCCTTGAATCACAATGACACATTCTCGTGACGAAGCACGTGGTGCGAAACGCGTAAGTTTCCCGGGAGGTTGTTCTGCGCATGTGCACGCTGGCTGGAAGGGAACGATCAGGAAGTGCGAGCGGAGGAAAGATCTGCGGTGCGGTCACGCTGTCCGGACTAGTCCGTGACCACACTTGCCACCCGCTACCACTTGAGGTTAGTATCCGTTCCCCTCACTGTGCTTTTAGGACTCTCACTGTGATTGTTTGGGATGTACTTTCTGGCACTTGTGTGCCCTTCTTGCTTTGTTCTTAATTAGAACCTCTTGGGGGTTTTTTTTCTCACCTATGTGGGGTTTTTTTCCCAGGTGTGTGGGACTGTATTGTGGTTTTATTTCGTTTTTTGTCATTTTGTTCACTCTGTTCATTTATGGTCTTTTATTGAGATTGCATTTATGATTTGGTGACACTGGTTTGTGGTCTATTGGACCGTATTTATTGTATTAAATATTATTTTATATCTAATCTGTGGTGCGCTTTGCATGCATTTTTGTTTTTGACTCACAATCTTTGCAGAAAGGCAGGCGATTGCCCATATTGGTTAATTTTGCACATAATTGCATCAAATAACAAGTATGCACGTTGGACACGTTGGCACTTCACGCTGATCACCCCTGGCGTTTGCTACAAACGGATTTGGCATATATTGGTACCCAATAATGGGAATTTCATCTATGGGATAAGTAAGGATTCCTCGTACAATCCCTTGGGATTTAGCCAAATTCTGTGATTTTTTTTTTAATGAGGGGTGAAACATCCCAAGCTTTGTCAGACCCTCGTTCCCCTGCCCAAACACAATGAAGTCCCGGAGCATTCAAAAGGGCTTCTCAAAGACGTCATCCCATTGGGGTGCACAATGGCACCCAGACCCGTCACTGAGCTTCTTACCATTATTCCGGCAGGACCGGCGGTTCCCGGTAATCCATTATCCCCCTGGCAACAACAAAATAGAATAGGCTTTAAAGCAGCAGTCTGCCGTAAGAAAGAAAAACAGAGCGGAAACACTCAGATATTCAACACGGACACAGTACGGGGGGCGGTAGAAGCTGGAGATAGGTTGCGTTGCCATCCTCACAGCTGCCTACCAGGTCATGTTGTATCCACATTCTGAGAACGTATTAACAATGTAACTGTCCTCCTTCAAATGTAACCATAAAGGTAATCCAAGCCCTTTCTGTTTTATTTTCAGGATTTAAGCAGGGGGTCTCTGAACCCCGTTAATTTCAGCTCTGGGGACCTCCTGCTTCTGGAGGTCCTTCCATAGTGGGCGCTGGTCCCCGGAGCTGAAATTAGTGGGGTTCAGGGACCCCGGCGGCCTTCGTAAATAACCAGCATGAACATTTCCTTCAGTATGTTATTTTATTTGCCATATGCGGCCACAAAAAGATAACGGTGACACTCTCGGGGGGCGGGAGGGAAGAGTGTGAACACGGGGGAAAGAGTGTATAGCACACACGGTCGGGAAGAGTGTGACAAATGGCGGGAAATGTGACATACATGGGGGGAAGTGTGACACACGGTGGGGGGGGGTGACACATCGGGGGATGAGTGTGACACACATGGGGTGGGAGGCAAAGATTGTAGCACACGCAGTCATAAAATGTGACACATGGGGGTGTGACACACAGGGGCAAGATTGACACACGGGGAGGAAGAGTTACACACACGTGGGTATGTGTGACACACATATGGGGGAAGTATGACACATGGAGGGGGAGTAAGACACATGGGGAAGTGTGACACACACAGGGGGAAGTGTGACACACACAGGGGGAAGTGTGACACACACGGGGGTAGTGTGACACACACGGGGGTAGTGTGTCACACACGGGGGGTAGTGTGACACACACGTGGGGTAGAGTGACAGACATGGGGTAGTGTGACTCACACAGTGGGAAGTGTGACACACACGGGGGAAGTGTGACACACACGGGGGAAGTGTGACACACACGGGGGAAGTGTGACACACACGGGGGAAGTGTGACACATACGGGGATGCGTGACACACACGGGGATGTGTGACACACGGGGGGATGTGTGACACGTGGGGGAGTAAGACACATGGGGGAAGTGTGACACACACAGGGGAAAGTGTGACACATGGGAGGGAGTAAGATAAATGGGGGAAAGTGTGACACACATGGGGGGAGAGTTTGACACATGGGGGATGCTGACATGTGGGGGAGAGAGAGTGACATCTTGGGGGGGTGTGGAGAGTGTGACACACGAGGGGGGAGAGAGTGACACGTGTGTGTGGGGGGGAGAGTGTGACACATGAGGGGGGAGAGGGTGACACTGGTGGGGAGGGGGGTTAACTCAGGCTTTTTAACTTTTACCGGGGGCCTTGTCTGCTAAGGCCCTCCCTGGCTCTGCCCCTGCATGCAAACCTTGTGCATGTCTGTGTATTTTAGGCTATTCTGCATCATCAGAAAGCTGTGGTTTTTGTACTAAAGAGTCCCAAGGTTAGTCCATTTATAAATCCCTTCATGTAATAACCCTGTGAGACAAACCTCCTTAGTTAATATAAAAGATGAGAAAATGCAAACAATCACAGCGAAAATACATATTTCTTAAATACGTTTTCTTTTACCTTACTTTTTACCCTGGTCTCAGTTTCAGTGATTGTGACTTAATAAATTGAATATTCTGAAGATGGATTGTGAATAATATCAGGTTATTTAGTTATCTTTGAAGAGTTCCGTTAAGTGATTAGCCAGCCTGTGTCTCCTGGTGAGTTCCACAGTATGTACAGGATTAGAATTTCACATTGTGCCCCTCTGGTGCCATCTAGTGGATATAAATGAATATGGTCCTAATTACAAACCAATGGATTCAAAGCTTACTCTACTGGTTCTCAGCATTTTTTGAGCAGGGAAATCCCTGAAGGATTTTTAAAATATTGGGATACCCCTACACATAAGACCTAATGCATCCCCTTTTCATTCTCTCTCTCTCTCTCACACACACTCACACTCACACACTTCTTATACACTCCACATTCACCCTCACACCCTTTTACTCAACATATCCCACATTTATCCTCCTCCTGAGACAGCACGCACCCTCTTTCTCAATCCTATAATTCACATTCACCCCCTTCTCTTACACCACAATGTCACACTCCCCTCATAAAGCGGCACCGTCCCCCCAACCCCATACAAAGCCCTCCCCTCTTCCTTCCAACCTTCCCAAACAACTAAGACATGTCAGCTGCTAAGTGGGTGCCTCCCGCAGTGTGCGGAGATTGCATAGGCTCCCTTTCTCCCCACTTGTGTGCAGGGTACATATAGAGGAGGTGGATTTCAACATCAATGTCCCCAAGCAGTGCGAGGTGTACCTGCCAAGCAGCCAAAAGCACGTTTCCCCAAGGCTGCGGCATGCTTGCCAGAGGGTCACGAGACACCAGGGGACCTCATTGTGAAGCACTACCTTAGCCACCGCATCATGCTGACAGGTTCAGCCATTAGTGAATGTTCAGATTAGGAACAGGCTCCTACCTCCCCCCCACCTTTGCCTCAGTGTGTACACCTGTAACTGGGTGATAATAATACTGCATGCTCTGTGCCTCAGTGTGTACACCTGTAACTGGGAGATAATACTGCATGCTCTGTGCCTCAGTGTGTACACCTGTAACTGGGTGATAATAATAGTGCATGCTCTGTGCCTCAGTGTGTACACCTGTAACTGGGTGATAATAATACTGCATGCTCTGTGCCTCAGTGTATACACCTGTAACTGGGAGATAATACTGCATGCTCTGTGCCTCAGTGTATACACCTGTAACTGGGAGATAATAATACTGCATGCTCTGCGCCTCTGTGTGTACACCTGTAACTGGGAGATAATAATACTGCATGCTCTGTGCCTCAGCGTGTACACATGTAACTGGGTGATAATACTGCATGCTCTGTGCCTCAGTGTATACACCTGTAACTGGGTGATAATAATACTGCATGCTCTGCGCCTCTGTGTGTACACCTGTAACTGGGAGATAATAATACTGCATGCTCTGTGCCTCAGTGTGTACACATGTAACTGGGTGATAATACTGCATGCTCTGTGCCTCAGTGTATACACCTGTAACTCGGTGATAATACTGCATGCTCTGTGCCTGTGTGTACACCTGTAACTGGGTGATAATAATACTGCATGCTCTGTGCCTCAGTGTGTACACATGTAACTTGGTAATAATAATACTGCATGCCCTGTGCCTCAAGTGTGTACACATGTAACTGGGTGATAATAATACTGCATGCTCTGTGCCTCAGTGTGTACACATGTAACTGGGAGATAATAATACTGCATGCTCTGTGCCTCAGTGTGTAACACCTGTAAATGGGTGATAATTAATACATGCATGTGCTTCTTGCCCTGGTGTAAAAACTCTGTAACTGGGAAGATATAATACGGCAATGCTCTGTGCCTCAGTGTGCGTACACCTTAACTGGGAGATAAAATACTGCATGCTCTCGTGCCTCATTTGTGTACACCCTGTAACTGGGTATAATAATATTGCATGCTCTGTGCCTCAGTGTGTACACCTGTAACTGGGTGATAATATACTGCGCTCTGTGCCCTCAGTGTAGCAACCTGTAACTGGGTGAGAAATAATAACGCATGCTCTGGTCCTCATGTGTACACCTGTAACTGGGTGATAATATAACTGCATGCTCTGGTCCTCAGTGTGTACACCTGTAAACTGGTGGTAAAAAATAACTGCCATGCTCTGTGCCTCAGTGGTGTACACATTAACTGGGGGTGAATAATACTGCCTGCTCGTGGCCTCAGTGTTACCCTGGAACTGGGTGATAATACTGCATGCTCTGTGCCTGTGTGTACACCTGTAACTAGGATATAATAATACTTCATGCTCTGTGCCTCAGTGTACACCTGTAACTGGGTGATAGTAATACAGTACTGCATGCTCTGTGCCTGTGTGTACACCTGTAACTAGGTGATAATAATACTGCATGCGCTGTGCCTCAGTGTGTACACCTGTAACTGGGAGATAATAATACTGCATGCTCTGTGCCTCAGTGTGTACACATGTACTTTAATAATATAATACTGCATGCCCTGTGCTCAAGTGTGTACAACTGTACTGGGTGATAATAACTGCATGCTCAGTGCCTCTTGTATACACCTGTACTGGGAGAACATCGCATGCTCTATGCTCAGCTTTACCCCTGTAACTGGGAGATAACTACGCATGCTCTGTCGCCTGTGTGTACACCTTACTGGGAGATATATAACTGCATGCTCTGTGGGCCTCAGGTGGTAACACATGTAACTGTGATGACATAATACTGTCAATGCTCTGCTGCCTTGCCTCATTGTGTAACCTGTAAATGGGTGATAATATACTGCATTCTGCTGGTGCCTGTTTACACCTGTAACTGGGAGATATAATATGCATGCTCTGTGCCTCAGTGTGTACACTGTTACTGGGAGAATAATATACTGCATGCTCTATGCCTCAGTGTGTACACCTGTACCTGGGTGGTAATAATCTGCATGCTCTGTGCCTCATGTGGCCACCTGTAACTGAGTATATAATAACTGCATGCTCTGTGCCTCAGTTGCGTATAAACCTGAACTGGGAGATAAATAAACGGCATGCTCGTGTGCCTCAGTGTGGTTACCCCTGTAACTGGGAGATAATACTGCATGCTCTTGCCTCGCGTGTACACATTAACTGGAGATAATATAATGCATGCTCGTTGCCTCAGTTTATACACCTTAACCGTAGGGATATAAGTCTGTCCTCTGTCCTCAGTGGGTAACACCGTAACTGGGAGATAAATACTGCAGCTGTCTGTCCTCAGTGGTACACCTTAACTGGGAGATAATACTGCATGCTCTTTGCCTCCGCAGTGTACACCTGGTAACTGGGGAAATAAACTGCATTCTCTGTGCCTCAGTGTGTCACACCTGTAACTTGGAGATAATAATCTGCATGCTCTGGCCTGTGCCTCAGTGTGTATACCTGAACTGGGAGATAATATAACTAGCATGCTCTGTGCCTCAGTGTGTACACATGTACTGGCGAGAAATAAATACTGCAGCTCTGTGCCTCAGTGTGTACACCTGTACTGGGTGCTAATACTGCTGCTCTGTGCCTCAGGTGTATAACCTGTAACTGGGAGATAATAATACTGCATGCTCGTGCCTCAGTGTGTACCCCTAGGTGAATGGAATATGAATATAGCTGCATGCCTGTGCCTCATCGTGTACACACCTGTAACTGGGAGATATAATACTGCATGCTCTGTGCCTCAGCGTGACACCTGTACATGGGTGTAATAAACGCGCTCTGTGCTCTCAGTCGTTACACCTTTAACTGGTGATAATAATACTGCATGCTCGTGCTCAGTGTGTACACCTGTACTGGGTGATAAAAAATACTGCATGCTCTGTGCAGTGTGTACACCTGTATCGTGGGTGATAAAAATAACTGCATCTCGTGCCTCAGTGTAAACACCTGTAACTGGGAGATAAATACTGCATGCTCTGTGCCTGTGTGACACCTGTAACTGGGAGATAAAACTGCATGCTCTGTGCCTCAGTGTTACACAGTTAACTAACTGGAGATAATACTTCATGCTCTGCTGCCTTGTGTACACCTGTAAATCGGGTTGATAAAAATACTGCATCTGTCTCTGTGCCCAGTGTGTACAACTGTAACTGGGAGATAATAAAAAGCTGCACTGCATCTTGCCGTAGTGTTACACCTGTAACTGGAGATATCGGCAAGCTCTTGCCTCATTGTGTACACCTGTAACTGGAGATAAATGCATGCTCTGTGCCTGTGTGTACACCTGTAACTGGGTGATAATAATCTGCATGCTCTGTGGCCTCAGTGTGTACACCGGTAACTGGAGATAATATACTGCATGCTCTGTGCCTCATGGTTTACACACTGTAACTGGGTGATAATAATACTGCTGCCTGTTTCAAGTGTGTACACACTGTAACTGGTGTGATAATAATACTGCAGCTCTGTGCCTCAGTGTTACCACATGTAACTGGGTGATAATAATACTGCATGCTCTGTGCCTCATGTGTACACCCTGTAAATTGGGTATGGATAATATGACTGCATGCTCTGTGCCTAGTGTGTACACCTGTAACTGGGAGATATAATCTGCATGCTCTTGCTTCAGTTGTGTACACTGTAACTGGGTGGATATAAAAGTGCAGCTCTTGCCTCAGTGTGTTACCTGTAACGGGGATAATACTGCATGCTCTGTCCTCACGGTTACACCTGTAAACTGGGTGATATAATACTGCATGCATCTGTGCCTCAGTGTGTACACCACCTGTAACTGGGAGATAATAATACTACATGCTCTGTGCCTCAGCGTGTACAACATTAACTGGGAGATAATAATACTGCATGCTCGTGTCTCAGTGTGGTACACCTGTACAGGGGATAATAATACTGCATGCTCTGTGCCTCGTGTATACTGTAACTTGGAGATAAAATACTGCAGGCTCTGTCCCTCATGTGTACCACATGTAACTGGGATTATAATAACTGCATGCTCTGTGCCTCTGTGTACACATGTAACTGGGTGATATATACCTGCATGCTCTTTGCCTCATGTGGTACACCATGTAACTGGGTGATAAATAATAACTGCATGCTCGTGCCCTCATGTGTACACCTTAATTGGGTGATATAATCGACTATGCATGCTCTTGCCGCAGTTGTACACCTGTAACTGGGAGATATATACTACTGCTCTGTGCCTCAGTCGTGTTACACCTGTAACTGGGAGATAATATACTGCATGCTTTGCTCGTGTCTCAGTGTGTACACCTGTAACTGGGATAATAATACTGCATGCTTGTGCCTCAGTGTGTAAACTGTAACTGGGAGATAATATACCTGCTGCTCTGTGTCCTCAGTGTGTACACATGTTAACTGGGTGATTATAATACTGCATGCCTCTGCCTCAGTGTGTACACTGTAACTGGGTGATAATAATACTGCATGCTCTGTGCCTCATGGTACACATGTAACTGGATAATAATACTGCATGCTCTTGGGCCTCATGTGTACCCTGTATTGGTGATAATAACTGCATGCTCTGTGCCTCAGTGTGTACACCTGTAACTGGGATATAAAAATACTGCATGCTCGTGGCTCAGTGTGTCACACCTGTAACCTGGGTGATAATAAAGTGCATGCTCTGTGCCTCAGTGTGGTATAACCTTAACTGGGAGATAATACTGCATGCTCTGTGCTCATGTGTAAACCTGTAACTGGGTGATTTAATACTGCATGCTCTGTGCCTGGTGTGTACACACTTACGGGAGAAAATAATACTGCATGCTCTGTGCCTCAGGTGTACACATGTAACTGGGAGATAATATACTGCATGCTCTGTGCCTCAGTGTACACAGTAACTGGGAGATAATAATACTGCATGCTCTGTGCCTCAGTGGGGTACACCTGTAACTGGGTGATAATAATACTGCATGCTCTGTGCCCAGTGTGTAACCTGTAACTGGAGATAATACTGCAGCTCTGTGCCTCAGTGTGTACACCTGTAACTGGGAGATATAATACTGATGCTCTGTGCCTCAGTGTACACCTGTAACTGGGTGATAATAATACTGCATGCTCTGTGCCTCAGTGTGTACACTGTAACATGGGAGATATAATACGCATGCTCTGTGCCTCAGTGTTAACACCCTGTAAACTGGGAGATAATAATACTGCATGCTCTTGTGTGCCTCAGTGTATACATCTGTAACTGGAGATAATAATACTGCATCTCTGTGCCTCATGTGTACACTGTAACTGGGGATAATAATATCTCATGCTCTGTGCCTCAGCGTGTACACCTGTAACTGGGAGATAATAATACTGCATCTCTTGTGCCTCAGTGTACACCTGTAATGGGAGATAATAATACTGCTGCTCTGCCTCAGTGTTATACATCTGTAACGGGAGATAATATACTGTCATGCTCTGTGCCGTCATGTGTATACCTGTAAACTGGGAGATAATAATACTGCATGCTCTGCCTCACGTGTGTACACCTGTAACGGGAGATAATAATACTGCATGCTCTGTGCCTCAGTGTGTAACCTGTAACTGGGAGATAATACTGCATGCCTGTGCCTCATGTGTACCCTGTACTGGGAGATAATAATACTCATGCTCTGTGCTCAGTGTGTACACCTGTAACTGGGAGATATAATAAATACTGCATTGCTCTGTGCCTCATTGTGGGTAACACCTGTAATTGGGTTAATAATACTGCATGCTCTGTGCCTCAGGTGTACACATGTAACTGGGTGATAATAATATGCATGCTCTGTGCCTCAGTGTACACCTGTAACTGGGTGATGTATAATACTGCATGCTCTGTGCCTCAGCTGTAACACCGTGTAACGGGGTAGTAATATACTGCATGCTCTGTGCTCAGTGGTGTCACCTGTAACTGGGAGATATAATACTGCATGCTCTGTGGCCTCAGTGTGTAACACCTGTAACTGGGAGATAATAATAATGCTGGCATTGCTCGTGCGTACACCTGTAACTGGGATTAATACTGCATGCTCTGTGCCTCAGTGTTACACCTGTAACTGGGTGATTATAATACTGCATCTCTGTTGCCTCAGCGTGTAACACCTGTAACTGGGTATAATAATACTGCATGCTGTCTGTGCCCTCAGTGGTATACACCTGTAATCTGGGAGTATATATCTCTGCTCGGTGTGCCTCAGTGTATAACATCCGTAACTGGAGAATAATATACTACGGCAGTGCTCTGTGCCTCAGTGTGCACACCTGTAACTGGGGATAATAAACTGCATGCTCGGTTCCTCGTGTGTACACCTGTAACTGGGAGATAATAATAACTGCATGCTCTGTGCCTGTGTGTACAACCTGTAACTGGGTGATAATATAATACTGGCATGCCTGTGCCTCATGTGTATACATTCAACTGGGAGATAATAATACTGCATGCTCTGGTGCCTGTGTGTAATACCTGTAACTGGGAGATAATAATACTGCATGCTCTTGCCTCATGTTGTGTAAATACCTGAACTGTAGATAATAAACTGCATGCTCTTGGCTCAGGTGTACACCTGTAATCTGGGAGATAATAAATACTGCATGCTCTGTGCCCGTCAGTGTGTACACCTGTAACTGGGAGATAATAATACTGCATGCTCTGTGCCTCAGTGTGATACTGTAACTGGGTAGTAATAATACTGCACTGCGCTGGCCTCAGTGTGTCATACCTGTAACTGGGAATATATAATGCATGCTCTGTGCCTGCGTTGTACACCTGTATCTGGGAGATAATAATACTGCATGCTCGTGCCTCAGTGTGCATACTGTAACTGGAGATAAATACTGGCATCTCTGTGCTCAGCGTGTACAACACCTGTACTGGGTGATAACAATACTGCATGCTCTGTGCTTCACGTGTAACCTGTAACTGGAGAGATAATACGTCATGCTGCGTATGTGCCTCAGCTGTCACACCTTGTATCTGTGTGAAACAATACTTCACTCTCTGCGTGCTTCAAATCGTGACACCGTAACTGGGAGATAATACTGCATGCTCTATGAGTGGGACAGCCTTCCTAATGAGTGGGACAGCCTTCCTAATGAGTGGGACAGCCTTCCTAATGAGTGGGACAGCCTTCCCAATGAGTGGGACAGCCTTCCCAATGATGGGAACAGACCGCTCCTTGCGACACCTCCCAATGAGTGGGACAGCCTTCCCAATGAGTGGGACAGCCTTCAAACGATGGAGACTGTCTCCCAATGACAGAGACTACTGCCGGGTAGTTTCAGTATCACAGCTCCTGTAAATGAAGGGAATTACTTACTCTGGGACCTGGGAGTCCACGGGGTCCTCGAGGGCCAGGCTCACCCACACCAATGTCGCCCTGTAAAGCAATGAGTGCATTGTTATTTTCAAATGGGTTATTTCTCGGAGCGTACAGCAATGTATTATTGTCATTTATATATACTGTGCCAACATATACAGTAGCACAGTACAATGAGGTGAGATGGCAAAGAGCATACAATGAGACCATTACCATACTGTAAGTAGGGCCCCCACTACATGTAGCGTATAGCCTAAAATGAAGGTCGGATGGAGGACATAAATTACAGTGGGTGTGAAGAGGTTGATTAGACACAAAGCAAACCATTGTGCGGCTAATAATCTCTGAGTGGCAGCCGATTAACAGTAACCGACAACCGCGTGAGAGGATACTTTTTTGGAACAGTCTCAGTAACCACCTTAGCATGCGTGGTATATCGAAGCCTACACTAAACTATCAGCCAGCTTCTGTACATATACGGAGCCTGCAATTAGGAGGCTGAGCCTGTAGTTTCTGTGGGCTCGAATACTTCTGTCTATGGCAGGATCCAGTACACCGTTTCTGCCCCTCTCATTCAGTTTGTGGATGATGTACAAGTGTGCTGGGTGGGCACCATGTTATAGGGTGACCAGACGTCCCGCGTTACCCGGAAGAGTCCCCGTTTTTAGGCCTTTGTTCCCGCCCTTTATGGCCACTGTGCTAGTTTTTATCAGCGGCCGGCAAGCACCGACAGCGCATGCGCAAGAGCGGGCGGCAAGTGTCGATCGTGCATGTGCGGTCAGTAAGTGCATGGTCAGCGTTCGCGGATGTGCGAAATGTGTCCCTTTTTTTTCCCGGGACAATTATGGTCACCCTATCCACATAGTCAATTCTTTCTGTAGTCTTTGATGTGGCCTTGCAGAAAGGAAACACCCGTCTCCCACCACGGTCACACATCTCACATAGTTGCAGATGGGACTGAGGCATGCTAAAGATTAGCACCAGGTACGGTAGTGTATGTCGGCCTTAGAAGGGCCCTTACTAATGACAAGCTAGCTCCCCTGCTAATGGGTAGGGCCAGAAGAGGACAAGCATCAGTGAATCTAACCAGTTGAGCAAATCAGTGTCTCTTTCTCAGTTTTTTCTGTAAACTTTCTCACATCACTCATACAACAATGAACATACAAAATAACACTAATTAGCAAAGGCTATGAATTCTAACAGACACATCAAATAAATATACACTACAGTATATAGAAAGGTTTGCAATCCACATCCATCAGATTGGACCCTTGAACCCTTACAGGGACAGCCACTCATTGAGCCACCTGTGCTGAAGCTGGGATATCCTCAAAACCTGTGCGGTTGGAGGGTCTTTAGTCAGTACTGGATTTGAGAAACTCCTGCCTTACAGTACTTTTTTTCTTTTCTTTCCATAATCTCAACCAGAATGTCGTTTTGAACTGAACATCACTACTTTAGACCTGAGAACAACCACCCAACAAATTCTTCAAACGTAAAATGTTCATTTAGATGTGTCATATTTTAGTTTTTGTTCACTAACGATGGTCTGCAGGTCAGTCTTATTCCCAGCAGCCCATAACAAACCAGGACATCTTTGTCGTCTTGATACTTTTCTTTTGTTTCAAGTTCAGCTCCAGAGGATCAAATGGTTTAGAAGAAACCATCATGGCAGATGTACGGATTTCCTGAATGTAAGGATCTGCAAGATATACTGTCCTATACAATGGACTCTAGTTGCAGGATGTGAGGTATTTACATTGTAAGATATTGCACAATATATATTGGTTGTATGAGGCCCCAACAGAATGATGAATGCACCACAATTTAGCAATAAACGTTGTGGCCGTGGTATTACCCTTCCACTTCTGTGTAAACCGGTTCATACTTCCTTACCTTATCTCCATTGCTGCCTGGCTCTCCTACCTTCCCCTGCAGATGGATAATAAATAATTAGGTGATGCTGCACCTATCAAGCAGACACAGAACGTATGAGAGGAACATTGCAGGTGCTTATTGCTCAGTGCCACAAACTCATTATTTGCTGTATCATTAAAACATTGGCTCCTAGGACAAGATATTTGGTATCTGAATCTTCAATTCATCTTGAGGCGCCCAAATGGAAGTCCCATGTAATGACACTAACTACTCAAGGTGTACGGTTCATGTAAAATGGCGCACAGTGTCGTTATACTCTTCCTTGCTGACAGTAAGCCTGGTACGTTGTGGCATGCCCGCAGTCAATTATGGAGGGTTTGCCTCACACCCCTGGTGTGGGTGTATCCCTGTGATATGGATGGGGTGGTCCTCCTGCTCCTGACTCCATGGTTGTTGATGTCAGAGGTTGTTCAGCTCCAGATGGTACCTAAGGCCACAGCACTGTGTCTAAAGTAGGTTCTGTGCCGAAGTTCTATCTGAGTCCCAGTCGGAGTCCTTGGGAGTTCTATTCATATTCGCATCATGAGTTAAGGCCAGTTCTAGCAGTGGTTAGATAGTTTACGTAAGAATGCGAGGGAACTGTGTCCAGGGACCTGGCAAACGGGCAAGAGATCCCCTGCGGGGATAAGGGATAATCCCTTTTAAGGAGAACACACTACACCTTTTAAAGTGATCAACTGATGACATGAGTGGCTAGAAAATCTAACTGCGAGGGGCAGCTAGCCCACTCAGGCACAATAAAGATTGTTCTCAATACACAAACCCTCTCATGTACTGTGTGGAGGTGTGAATGTACAGAGAGTGAGCAAACACGAGGAGTTTCCTCAACAGAGGAACATCCCCATGCGGACGCAGGGACCGATGAGTGGAGGCGTGCACTGGAACTAGTAGGATCAGGCACGTTACCCAGCTGCCTGTTCGGGGACGGGTCCTCCCCACACACCATCTGCGGGCTAATCCTCATGAGTCCTGTGCCAGCAGGTGCACCACCAGACACTGACCACACCACGTGTAATGGGGGGCCGGTTCAAGACCACAGGGGCCAATGTGAGATTGGGTGGGTCATGCGGTTCAGGAAATCACCATTAACTTGGATCGCTGCTGAGGATCAAGTCTGTCATACAGGAGTGCTCTACTAGGCAAGCTGGAAACAGGGAGAGGTAGTCTGCTGCCACTCTGTTCGGTGACTGCGTAGGGACGGGCACCTAGGTGGTGGGGTCGGGGGGCTGACGTGTATATTGTCATAGTTCTCAGTGCCGAACCTAGGGCCTGCCTGAAAGGAGTGAGGGGCTGGGAGCCGGCTATAGCTGACCGAGTCACCTTGAGGTATGCCTAGTTGCTAGTTGTCGGAACGCAGAAGGGAGTAGCCTGTAAACGTGGTCATGAATCCTGGGAGAGGGCGGCGCTAGCGGCCAAGAGAGGTAGACGCCCCAAGTACTGCATGGCAGAAGCCAGTACTACTAGCCCATTTCCAAGACAACACTTACATAGGGAGCACGAGGGAGGAGGAGTTCAGAGCACAACTGAGAGAGAGTGAGCCTAGCCTGAGGTAGTGCGAATGAGTCCCCAGTCCTATATCAGGTACACAAGTGGTGGTGCAATTGAGAAATCTGTCGTTTATTTACTGGTGTGGAGGCTGGCCCCGCCGAGCGGAGCCTCGATGTACGCTAATTGGTTACGAGAGTGTGACAACACCCCAAGAATGTGAGGAATCGCGTGGTGCGGCGACCCAATCGGCGAATACGAGGCAGATGGGGAAGGCACCCTGGGTGTGCTGCCCCCACTGAAGCAAGCAACTGCTCGCTGATTGTCTTAACCCATCTGCTCTGGAGGGAGCGAAGCCGTGGCTTGCCCGTGTTCTGTCCCTGTCTGGGACCCCGAGGGGCCACCCTGGGTATGTTGAAGATTGTGAGGACATGTGATAATTGGGGGAGACCCGCTAGGAGAGCAAACAAAACTACTTTTTGGTTAGCTATAAGCCAACCAAATGGACGGTTTCCCGCTTGCTAGGGACCGCATCCCAGTCGTCAGAGAAAATGGGCTGATACAGAACTTGCAAAAAAGTGGCCGGAATGGCGCGAACAGCAGAGCCCCGCCCTGATGGGGGGCATGGCGGCTGAAAGCTACGGTGCGCCTTCATGTGACTGGTGACACTCACTCGCCCCTGTGGGCTGAGTCAACGCGCTTACTTGTGGACCCTCCTCTGAGTTTCCACCGGGGATGGTGGACTTTAAATTATATGGCCTGTGGAATGCACCCCTGGAGGCCGGGACGATATCCAACGGCGCCACTACAAGAAGTATGGTTCCGGGGCCTCGCGGATGCGGTAACGTGCAAAAGGATGGATTTTTGCACTAAAGGAGGGCTAGTGAGAACGGGTGGAACTAGTCGCGGTGCCCAGCAAGCTCCACAATGATGAGGAAAATTGGCGCGAAAACGCAGGACTCGCCACCACGACCCCAGGAATGTACGAAAAGGTCCACGTGCCTTTAATTAACAGGGGTCATGTATATTCACCCTGTGGATCCGCCCCCATAATTTGCAACCCCTTGGGCGGCGGTTCCAGATATGTCAGCGGAAAGGATGAGGATGACCAGACGAGGAAGTGGCTGGCCATAAGCTTCTAATGCTTCTAGGTCTGCGAGGTAACCACCATGACCCTGGACGCAGACCCTATGAAAGTTTGGGTCCCTTACTAATAAACGAATGGCCTCGCCCCTTCCCACTTGTACTAGGCCCACGCCAAATGGAAAGCCGTAACTATGTCTCCACCCAGCACTACCGGTTAACACCCGGCGGGGTACCTGGTGGTCAGTGGTGGCTAACACCGAGAGACGGGGTCGGGCTCGCTCTAGCAAATGCGGCTGCACGGAGCAAACGTGTCAACACGGCGGCACGTTGCCCACATTGCGGACATTATATTGTGGTGCCATGCCACATTTCTTACCTATCACACTGCTGTACCCCCACGGTGGATAACGCTAAAGCGCTCCGCCGAGTCCCATTCTTTTGTCTGGCGCACTGTTGATCAGACCGGGGAGTCCGGAGAAAGGGGAACTGGAGTCGACGAAGAGTCGTGCTGGGTCAGTAGGCGACCGGAGGCGGTCGTGGTCCACTGACCCCGACGCGCAGAGTAAAAGACTTTTCGCCACGCTCGTTGGGTGACCCCGAGTCAGGGAAGGGAGATTAATCCGACGAGATCTCGTTGAACTACTGGTGGCGAAATCGGGATCCAATGAGGGATCCCAGGACGGAACTACACCCCTTGGGGTGAGTGTGCATCTGGAAAACAGGGCACCATCCCCGCAGTAGATCGTCGAGCCGAGGAGACGGGAAGTCCCGCGTCCCAGCCCTCGGTCGTGCGACGGGAGAGAGAACGTCCAACTCCCATGCGTGGGACTGGAAGAGGAGAAACAGCCCCATCACTTACCCTGGTCCCGGTCAGGACAAGCGCAGCGAAGGAAGGGCCTGTGCCGGCCTGGGCGCCGTGGAGATGATGGCATCACTTCCGTTGAAGACGACGGCGGAGGCTTTGCCGATGTCGGTCATCGAAGAAGAAGATCCCGAGGGGATCCACCGCGAGATGGCGGGCTGTTTCCGGTGTCGGGAGGAGCATCAACCTTCACTTGCGTGGCGACAGCGGAACGACGCAGCGGACGCGACCTTCGGCGATCAGGGGAGCGTACACCGATCACCAACCTCCATGGCTCCGGGTAGTGGATGGGCGATCCGAGGAACTGCGGAGGGGTGAGGATATACTACATGGACCAGTCTACGGACACAGGACAGGGTCGTAAACCCCCGTGGGTCCCTATCACTCGCCCTTATGCCCCATCCCCGGTGCCCTAGATGATATGAGCCCCTGCCCCTTCACCTGTTCCCACGGGATCCTCCTCGCCTAGCCTGGAAATATGGACATACCTTTGGGGGGGAGGAGAGGACTGGGAAAGAGACAAAGCGCAGTTGGCGCTAAGAGGGCGATTCTCGGGGAGGGGGACAGTTGAGAGTGGCTTGGGGGGTAGGCCGTTGTTGCCCCCCCGCTGCAGTTCCTGAAAAGACCGGTGTTAAGAAAAGAGGCCCCGTTGATCTTATGGTGTCTGTGACCGTGATCGAACGGTCATCGGGGGTAATTTTCCACTGGAAGATATGAGGGCGTCAGGGGGTCACCGATAGATTCCGAGAGGACCGTTGGTGGCCCCACATTCGTAAGGGTACTCCGGCATGGATGGACCGGACTCGGTTCCTCATCCGCAGAAGATGTAAGTGGATTACTGGGGGCTGCGGGGAGAGTTCACAATTTCACATCTGAGGCAAAAGGGATAGAGAGTTTTGCAGGAGGTCGTTGGCTGCAGAGTCGAGCAATAGGGGAGATAGGAACCGCACTGGGTCCTAGCTCCTGTCAGACCCGTGGACCTGATGAGATCCCACTATCATGGTGTGTTACCTGGGGAGGCGCGTATAAAGGCTACCTGAACCAGGATAAGTAGGGTCCGAGCGGACCAAATGGCTCGTATTATAAATCATCAACCCACCACGGGTTGTGACGTACCCGTATGTCCCTGGAGCCTCTTACTGGCATGAAATGATGAAAAACTGAGGGAAGGTGGCTTAGGGAGGCCATTTGGAAGAAATGTGTTTAAGTGTAAGATGGAAGTGCAGTGGTAGGAAGCAAGCCGAGGAGCGGATAGAAGCATTATACGCTATATGGGCACTAGAAGGAATTCCAAACATTATGGTACATATTAGGACCCGAGAGGGTGCCCGGCTAGGCACTATCCAGTCACGGTCCTGAATGGGCGGTGATCGAGAGGTTCAAAACCTGAACCGAGTGTCACTATTATTAGGTGGGTACTAATCATTACGCGGTGTTCGGGCTGCTGTCTGGGGGGAGCGGGCTCTTGGCGGGATGGTATGTAGAAATTTTGTTATGATACTTGGAAATTTGTATGTGAAGTTAAACCTAATTATTGTTTGTTGTTTCATGCTGTTCCTTGGAAAAGGATACAAATTTACGGGTCCCAGGTGAGGGATCGAGGGATTCACAGTGGGGAGAATGTTAGCGGGTCATGTAAAAGTGGCTAACAGTGCATCTCTCCTGATACGACAGTAAGGCCTGGTACAGTTGTGGGGCATGCATCAGTAAAATTATGGGGTTTGCCCTCACACCCTGTGGGTGGGCCCTGGTGTATGGATGGGAGTGGTCACATGCTCTGACTCCATGGGTTAAGTGATGTCAGAGGTGTGTCAGCTTCCAGAGTGTACCATAAAGCACAGCACTGTGTCTAAGAGTTAGTTCTGCCAGAGTTCTATCTGATTCTGAGTCCAGTTTCTAGTAGTCTTGGGAGTTCTATTCAGTCATGAGTTAATGTCAGTCACTAGCAGATGGTTATGTTATAGTAACTGAAGAGGAGACTGTGTCCGAGGGACCTGGCACAGGGCAGAGATCCTGCGGGGATAGGGATTCCCTATTTAAAGGAATAACTACACCTTTTAAGGGGAGGCACGGAACTGTAACATGAGTGGTTAGAAATCTACTGCGAGGGGCGCTAGCCCACGCAGCAATAAAGATGTTCTCAATCTACAAACCCTTCTTCGTTACATGTGTGGAGTGAATGTAACAGAGAGAGCACACGAAGATTTCCTCAACAGGACCACATCCCATGCGGACGCAGGGACCCTGATAGGTGGAGGCGCGGCACTGGAACTAGTAGGACTCAGCACGCTACCTCGCTGGCCTGTCCTGTGGACGGGTCCTCCCCACACACCATCATCATCGGGAGACCAGAGTCCCTGTTGCCACAGGTGCACCACCAACAAACTACCACACTGTAACTGGGGGCCGGTTAGAGCCCACAGGGCCAAAGTGAGTTGGTGGGTCAGGCCGGTTCAGAAATACCGTTACACAAGCATCAGGGATTGGGGGTAAAAATAAATTCTAAATATGCAACACCACATACGTTTACCTTCAGATGTGCTCTCTGCGACCCTCGGGGTAGGAAAGGGAGAATGCTTCAATCGTAAACATATCAAAAGCCAGCAATCAATCAATCAATCAATCAATCGAGGTTTTAGCGCACGGACTACCCAGCAGGTATATTTACACAATATTAGTCTCCTGCCTAACATGGCACATTATTATATACTACGTGTATAAAAAAATGTTCTTACAGTAAAATGTGGCAAGCGCATTGCTGCAGACATTTGGATTTACTTTTGAGGTTAATTCACAAAGGTGACAAAGAGATAACACAAGCACAACCTTTTCTTAGTCAAAGATAAAATATATTTAACAGCCAAAAACGCCCCCACAGACGACAGAATTGCTCCTGGGGGTCTTGCTCTGAGCTGGCTAAAGTGGGAGTAAAAAGGAGTCATTATATCTGCGGTGTGCCCCTCCTTCTCCATGATCCGTTGTGCAATGACTGTCTCTTGGAGCCTGGTTCTTCGGCCGTCTGTCTACTGGCGGTGTACATTGTTTTTACCTTCGCTGGAAGTGAGAATTGGGGGCTTCTGTGGCTCTTCAATATATTTGATCTCTTACTAAGAAGAGTGTGTAAAGGGAGACCAGTACTTTTAACACTTTTTTTTACCATTCGGGATCAATTCACTAGGCAGAATAAGGTAGTGGAACAAAATGAGGTTTATTCGGGTGAAACCCGCAGACATACAGTACAAAGGATACACAAAATACAGGTAAAACACGCTTAACTGGGGCTCTGGGGTGAATGTCTAGCCTCGCCTAGGTGCAGGACGCCCGCTTTGGGAAGGCTTACTCTGTCCGACTCAAGTCCAGGAACACGCGGTACTCTTTTCGGGAGAGCCGCAGTGCTTTCCCCGCTTGGTTCTCTGCTCAGAACGTGGCCGTGATTGGTAAAACTTGGTTTCAGCTAGGCAGGCTTCTCCGGCTAAAAACAAAGCCGGTCGCTCTGCTATTCGCAACAGAGCGACTTTGAAAAGCCCGCCAGTGCCTCACCGACCCAAGCCTCGCACTCGTCTGGTTCTCCGATCGGCCAGTCCCCTTACATGGACCTCTGTGTTATATGTCTAACATGGAGAAGGGGCTGGCGACCAATCAGAAGACAGATCGTAACTCAGCTAGCCAATCAGAATGGGGGCTTATCTGGCTGCTGACATCAGAGGTGTAATTCACCTCACAGCCCGCAGAGCCTGCCTGCTCGTCAGGTAGAATTACGGGACTACCGATACCTTTGTCCCCCAAACTCCTACACAGATTCTAAATACATTCTTACCCAAATATCCCCCTTGAAACTCCCTCTCCCGAAATCCCACGTTTATTACACAACAGGAAAAGGTTATACACACAGTGTCCCCGGTTTATGGTACTACTAAGCTACCAGGGTGCCACCTATAGGCCCATATTTCCTATATTTATATATGTATTATCCAATAAGACACCTTCTGGCGTTCAAGTGAATGTGCTGTACAGTTTCTGACAGCGCCAGAAGGTGTCTGGTGGATTAGCACCGTTTAGTGAATATGGCTTAAACATATGTATATGTGAATATGTGCTCTACATTCTACACCACGGGTGCTCAACTCCAGTTCGCAAGTGTCCCCCGCCCCCCTCACCCCCCAACAGTTAGGTTTTCAGGATATCCCTGCTTCATCACAGGTGGCACAATAAGGCCCTGCTTCAGCACAGGTGGCTCAATCAGTCCCTGCTTCAGCACAGGTGGTTTAATCAGAGGTTCAGATTGAACCCCTTGTGCTGAAGCTGGGTTATCCTGAAAACCTGACCTGTTGGGGGGGGGGGGGGTTGAGGACTGGACCATGTGGAGGTTTCATATCCTGTGCCTCTCAATGCCCAGGCTCTGTGCATCATATCCTGTGCCTCTCAATGCCCACGCTCTGTGCATCATATCCTGTGCCTCTCAATGCCCCGGCTCTGTGCATCATATCCTGTGCCTCTCAATGCCCAGGCTCTGTGCATCATATCCTGTGCCTCTCCATGCCCAGGCTCTGTGCATCATATCCTGTGCCTCTCAATGCCCAGGCTCTGTGCATCATATCCTGTGCCTCTCAATGCCCAGGCTCTGTGCATCATATCCTGTGCCTCTCCATGCCCAGGCTCTGTGCATCATATCCTGTGCCTCTCAATGCAAAGGCTCTGTGTATCATATCCTGTGCCTCTCAATGCCCAGGCTCTGTGCATCATATCCTGTGCCTCTCCATGCCCAGGCTCTGTGCATCATATCCTGTGCCTCTCAATGCAAAGGCTCTGTGCATCATATCCTGTGCCTCTCAGTGCCCAGGCTCTGTGCATCATATCCTGTGCCTCTCCATGCCCAGGCTCTGTGCAGTTATGCGTCAGAGAGGAATAGTGGCTGCATTGTCACAGCTAAACTGAGATTATTTTAAGTGAGGGAAGGTAACTTTCCCCAACTCAGTCCTAAAAAACGTCGAATCCTCTAGGGTACCGTACCATTTATTAGCCATTATAACAGCAAAAGTTACATTTAAGTGCGAGATTTAAACGTGAACGCAGCGTTTTTAAGGTATAGATTACGTGAACAGTAAAGTATAATGTGTTTACAAGCAGGGAGCCCGCCCCCTGGCAGTGTAACAAATGTATTTATGCCCAAATAAATGTTCTCATTTTACTCGTTATTACAGAGTATCAGAATGACGAGGTTGTTACCTACAATGAATCAGAATGTATAACAGGAAGCACAGGCAGGGATCATAGCACTAAGAAACTATATCGTTTCATAATGAGTATTTGAACCCGGTGGCCATTGGGAATCTGTTTAAAAAAAAGTAATATAAAAGCAAGATAACACATTTGACATGGGGACATCTCTTGTACCCTGCCTAAAATTGTCTGAAAACCGTCATGGAGGATCATATAACAAATATTGTGTGTGTTCTGTCTTCTCTGTGTTTCAGTCCCGCTGCTGTTGTATTTATATATTTATAAGAGTGGGATATATGTCGATGTGACCATAATGTGGATACTATAGAACAGTCCCAGCCCTAAAAAAATAAACTTTTTTAATTTCACATAAAAAAAACCCTGTGCGATGTATACGTGAGCAAACGCCAGGTGTTAGAAATGTGTAGGGATGGGTGAAAAGTGGCGGCACACGGGCAAATCTGGTGAATCCTGGAACATCCATGACGCTTTGGGAAAGTCCCAAAAATGGCAGAGCTCACCAAAACAAAGTTTATCTGATTCAACAACTGTGAGGCGTGGGGGTTATTTAGCTTTAACAGGACCATCACGGTGAATAACCATTATTGTCATTTCAAAGTTCTGACTTGTGTCATTGCTTTTAATGTGGGTCAATGGAAGAACTTTGTAAACCTCTCCTTCCATCTAAGGCAAATCAATCCTCCCTGACCCCATCTTTTGATGCACCGTACAGTATGTATGTTACCTGTTTTCCTGCCGGTCCTGTTGATCCCGGTATTCCAGCGTTCCCATTTTTGCCTCTTTTTCCTCGTTCCCCCTGAAAACAGAAACAGTACTTTATTCTTCACCTGTCTATCACTTGCAGAATTCACATGCTCAAATCGCATACAAAGAGAGAGAGAGAGAGAGAGAGAGAGAGAGAGAGAGAGAGAGAGAGAGAGATCGATCTATATATATGCAAATGAGCATACAGTTATATTTCCATTTGCTATATGCTTTGCTGTGGAGGGTTTTTGTCACTTTTTTTACTCACCAGAACTTAACTAAGTATGGTGAACCCCATCCTCATTGCTTCAGCTTTGCATAGCTAGTAACCAACCCCACACTGATGAGACCCATTAAGGTCGAAACAGCTGTCTGTGGGAGCGTTTACTGGCTATGCACCTTAACCCTGGCTGTGCTTAAAGCTGTGACCATGCAGCAGGCTTAAGCCTATAGGGAACCATGTTTAAAATGGTTTTGAAGCAAAAAGTGGCACTGTGTGTTCATTTGCATGTTATTTCCCAGAATCCCTTGCTGCAGTGGAAGTGCTGTGTGCTGGGTGATAATGGTGAAAGGTGGGGTTGCAGACCTGCCTAAGACATGCAGATGAGCATACAGTAATATTTCCATTTGATATATATACACAGCTCAACCCCATTATAACGCGATCCGTTACTACGCGAATCCGCTTATAACGTGACGCAACCGTGTCTCCCAATGTTCGTATTTATGAATACTTCACAACATGATTATTGGTGTCTTAAATACTTTATTGTACAATGCATACAATTGTACATTATTTCTAACGAGATCTGCTTATAGAGCGATGTGATTCTTTATACCCCAAGCACAGCGTTATATAAGGGGGTTGAGCTGTATATATCTCTATATCTGAAAAAGTAATAAAGAAAGTTTCTAAAAAGTAGGCACACTGTAGAAGACACCCGGATTTACTTGTGATTAATTCACAAAAGTGCATCAGCCCGTATCCCTCATTAGGGGCCATTTAAGTGAACAGTTGTTAATGATCTATAATCGTTATCTCTTTTGATAAATGGATCAAAATGAGTTTTCAATTTGCATCCACATTTAGGCCCATTTTTAATATACAACAGACAAAAAATGCCCAAATGATACATCCAATATGAAAAATGATTTTGTCCAATACTATCTGTTTTTTCTTCTCATAAGTATGGGTCATTTAGTTAAAAGATGTCAAGTCTGCAACAACTTCACGGTAAACAACATTTCCAAGTCAGGGGCGCTCCAGTAGCCATCACGACATGACCTGGCACCGGATGCCGAAAACAGTTGGAGCACTCAGCCCGACCTACCCCCTATAAATGGACCATGTGCCTATGATGCACCAGGTACATGGTGAGGCAATGTAAAGGTTAACGGTACTGTTTAGACGGCGACTGTTTTTCCTAACGACTGACTAGGATTGGTTCTTATCAGGTTATTTCTGGTTGGGGTCAATGGGACCTGGGGTGGTCTGAAGTAAGCCAGTGCATAGAGTAGGACTCTCTGCAAGAGAACCAGCCACGATCACTGTACCATTTCACATAAAGTTCGCATTGCATTTACTTTGGCGCGAGCATATTTCTGCCGACCGGCACCAGTGAACACACAACCATCGCCGGAGGGTCGGCCAGTATCTCTGTATTGTACATCTGAAATCTGTCGTCTGAGGCTTTGCTGTTTCCTAGGCTGCGGCCAGGCAGGGAGCGGGTGCGCTGGCGCTCGTGCGCGGTGACGTCACGTGCGGTGCTCGGCCGGGAGACTTGTGGCTGGCTAGGTGCACACGGGGGGCGGGGGGGGGGTTTCGTGTCAAGGGCCGTGGCCATGACGTAACAGAGCTGGTTCGCTCTCATTGGGCGAACGCTCACGTGACGCGCCAGCAAGCAGCAGATTCAAATTTGCTTGCTTCTGCAAGCAACTAAGCACCAAGCGTGTGCAGGCGCTCACTCGCGCTGAACACACACATTGCAGCAATGTGTTTCATCGCGGCCAGCGTGAGCGCGCCCGCCCGCTCAGCGCTACCCTGGCCGCAGCCT
Organism: Ascaphus truei; assembly: GCA_036426205.1. Classification (NCBI taxonomy): domain Eukaryota; kingdom Metazoa; phylum Chordata; class Amphibia; order Anura; family Ascaphidae; genus Ascaphus; species Ascaphus truei. Next base: position 192,256,953 of record CM071571.1, read on the forward strand.
TGGGGATGGAAGAGCTGGAGCTGGTACAGATTGCCGCAAAAGAATAAATAATTCACTATTCCAGGAGGCAAGTTGCATCATCTTGATACAGATATACAGATGTAGCAGGAAGAGGGAAGATCTTCCCTCTTACCGTACACTTTGCACCTGGGTGCACGGCCTGCAGGAGTCGCTACTCATGCCGCGGTTTATGGAGGACTAAATCATCGCTTGGATCGTCTACCGGGGAGGATCGGGAGTTATTCTAAACAGAGTACTTTTCCAACTAACTGTGCTGTATGCCATGCCGGTTGATTATATTATATGTGCATCCGCTCAGGGTTGTCTGGATTGTGTGACGCCGGTTGTCCGGTTATTGCGGTGACACCCGCGATCGCCTTCCATTTGCCTCATAGAGTTTAGTCACACTACATATGCAACAGACACACGAATACACCCCCTATAGGAGACTGATAGATCCTTCAAGGACTCCTGTTGTGACATATTATTCCTAACACAACACTGCGGACTCATTGCTGATACTCAAGAGTTTTTTTTGATGCTCCGGATTTTGGGACTGGGTTTCGGCCCCTTTTACATACATACAGATGTAGCAGGACGTACTGTCCCTACTGTCCCCGTAGCCGCGGCTGAGCAGGTAGCACTGCCGCGATGTCGCAGTGGGGGGTGGGGGGCGGGGGGCGGGAGCATGCCCGGTGCCAGAAAACAATAAGGCTTGCTACATCTGTACATAATTAGATGTGGTACACGGCAGCAGTGATGAAGGCGACAGGAATGTGTTTAAGGAGAAGCCAGAGCCGATGCCCTTCAAGCCGTCTGGTAACTCCGGGGTCCCGGATAAAATTACATTTTAAATTAGGAAAGAATATCAATGTTACACGAGAGCGATTCCACCCGGTATTCGCGGGGCATGGATTGTTCTACGGTGCTAATAACGTCTACAATGTATGAAAATAAATTGAATCCTTAATGAGCAATAAAAATAATACTTTGTTCTTGTATTCCGCTTCATTCCCTCCATTCCATTCATACTTGTCAGGCTCTGTTCTGTAGAGCTTGCAATCTAGTAAGGTCACAAGGAGCAGCTACTGGGATATGGCATTAGCTTCTTCAACACTCAAAATGGTCTTGTCTAGGGTTTGAACCAAGGACCTTTTGCACCTGAAAACCATGCACTTCGACCATTATGCTTTTATAGCTTTTAATATATGATTTATACTTACTGCAGGTCCAGGAGGCCCAGGGAATCCAGTCTCCCCTCTCTCCCCCTGGTATCCCGAAATCCCTGGATTACCCTGAATCCCTTGGATCCCTTGTGCCCCCGGGGATCCCTGCTCTCCTGGTTCTCCCTGTGGAAGAGAATACATTATAACTATGCATATCCATAGCTAGAGGGTTTAGGTGAAATGACACAAGCAAACCCTATGGGGTTCTTAACTACAGAAAAAACGCATAATATATGACATAGTTACATAGCTGCGGTTGAAGAAAGACATATATTCATTGAGTTCAGCCTACAGTGGCGGCCAGCATAAATCTAATGAGGCTGCCTCAGCGCAAGTAAAGCGCTCCCCGTTCAGACGCGGGCTTTTTTTTTGGCGCCGCAGGCACCTCCATTGTTCAGCGCATTAGCGCTGAATGGAGAAACGGGTCCGCGCGCGGACGCAAGATGCGGCTGGCGCGTGGCCAATTCCGGCGCCAAAATTTAAATGGCCGGGACAAATGCGGTCAAGCTTTAGATTAAGCTTGGCCGCAGCAGTATGTTAAATATAGACGGCAATTTATCCCATATTTTTATTTACAGTATATTGATCGAGAGGAAGGCAAACAAAAACACCAGTGACACATTATCCAATGATATCTCATAAAGGGAAAATAAATTCCTTCCTGACCCCAAGAATTGGCAATCGGATTACTCCCTGGATCAACATCCTTCCCATGTTTACTTATTTGGTATATCCCTGTATACCTTTCCTTTCTAAAAAATATGTCCAAACGTTTTTTGAAGATATCTATTGTATCTGCCATCACAGTCTCCATGGGTAATGAATCTCCCATTGTAACTGCCCTTACTGTAAAGATCCCTTTCCTTAGTTTTTTCTTAAATCTTTTTTTTTTTAATTGGGAATATGACACCTTGCACATGACGTGTGTACAATCTTACACAAGAATACATGTATCGTGTCTATTCATTCAATTTTGTTTCTCTGTGTACTTTGTCACATTTTGCAAGTTCCACATTTTTACTTTATTAACATTATAACAATGTTAATTATATTTCTATAATGTCAACCATCTCCCTTCTCCCGGTGAGATATCCAGGCTTTTTATGCCCCGTCTGCTCCTGAGTATCGTCAGTTTATCCATCTCAGCTGTCTGGAGACACCATTCCTTTGTTTATAATTCGGAGATTGTACTTCTCAAGCTATTGATCCTTGTACTTCAGCAATCTAGCAACTGTATCACCTTTCCTTTGCATTATACTATAGCAACTGCCAGTAGTCCTGTCCAGTCTCTCCCCACCCACCAAGACCCTGGTTTCTAGGCTGCATTGCTCTGTCGTCCTTCCTAGTAAGGTCTGACACCGACCGAACTGCTCTCGTTGACCTCTTTATCTTGTGCCACAGTGTTTGTTTGCCTGATCTTTTGTGTCTCTTTGTAGTTATGTGCTGGTTCCCTTCGTGGCTTTGCCTTGTATTTCTGGGTTGGATGATATCCTTCACCCCGTTATTTTTTGTCTTGTCTGTGTCTGCGTTGGCCTACTCTTGTGTTCCAATGGCTAGTTACAGTTGGGAAATCTCCTGGTCCTCTAGGCTGTCTTTCAAGCAGTTGATCTCCATACCCAGCCGGAAAATTTCATCGTCCGCCGCTGCCTGCAATTGCAGGGTCTCCTTCATTTTATTTTCAAGCGCTGAGGTGCGTTCCGTCAGGCCTGTTATGTCCTGCTTCAGCTCTGTCACTGCGGCTTTTAAATCAGCTTGTAGTGAGATGTGCAGTTTGTCAAGCATTGAGGCCATTAGCTCCTGCATATACCCTCGTGTGACTCCTTCTTCAGGGCTCAAGTTCTCCTCGGGTCGGTCCCGACCCGGTGCCGATTGCTCAGGGCCGCGTGCGCTGGTTGACCCGGCGCCATATTGGTTTTTAGTGGCTGCATCGGAGCTCCGTTGTGGGGGAGAAAAGAACTTTGTGACCCCTTGAGTCAGTTGGGATTTCGGTCTGTTCGACATTGGAGTCCAGGGAGAGCATTTTAGGGATCAAAAATTTGGGGGAAAAGCGCTTCTAATTGTGTTTATATACGAGGGTCTGTGGAGCTCTCCTCTCACACGACCATCCTCGTCGACGTCGTGGACACGCCCCCACTAATGCCATTTTTAATGATTTTTTTTTTAAGTACTGATTATCCTTTGGTTGCTACAGCCACCATTTAGAAAGTTATATCCACTTCCGCGTTTGAAACAGGCTCTGACGCACACCTTTTTTGAGCTCTGCCCTTTGGCAACAAAGTATCACAAACAAATCTGTTGCTGTGCTCCAAACAGCAGACTGTCTATTGCTCCGAACGCTGTAACTATAATGTGTTACACTTAGTAATATCATGTTACATATCAGCTGCAGCAGTTCGCAGCATAGTTAGAAGGCGGCCATTTTGTTAGGCACACAATCAGGATTTTTACAGATTTACAACAGGAGAACCAAACGATTGCCATTTTAGGTAAGAATGTAGAATTATACATTGTCACATGCTTTACAAATAAAAATAAGAAGGAATATAGTATTGCTGCTTTAAGCTCACAGTTCAGTAGAAAACAGGTTCTAATATCACATGGCAACCAATGGTACGGCACTCTTAAAATGATCAAGACATGATGTCACTTTACCTTAAAACCGGGAGGTCCCGCTTGTCCCACTGGGCCTCTATGACCAACTCCAGGCTCCCCCTTGGAAAAACAATGGGGGCAGCATCAATAGAGACGAGCTTGTGTACAGTATGTGTCCTGGAACAGGGGTTCTCAAACTTTCCCATATTGTAGACAATTTAAATATTATTAATCATCAAGTTACATATAGTTACATAGTAGATGAGGTTGAAAAAAGAGACATACGTCCATCAAGTTCAACCTGTGCTAAATTTAGACGACAGATACTTTATTCTATATTTGTACAGTATATTGATCCAGAGGAATTAAAAACAAAAAAGTACCAGCCTACTCGATAGAAGTGAAATATATTTTCAATAATATCTATATTTAACCTCAACCCATAATGCCATGGCATAAATCAGACAGAAGAGACTTTCAGAATACAAATTCATATTCACCTTTTGCCCCTTTTCACCAATTTCTCCTTTTTCGCTCTAGATAATTAAAAACCAAGATAAAAATATCATAGCCCAGCAGAGGACAGACAAAGGTGCAGGCGAGATCGCACAAACGCCCACGCACACACATTTTCACAGACATGCACAAATGCAGACGCGTGTACAGATGCAGGAGACGGTATAGCTCCCGTTAACACAATGCATTGTGCCAACGCTGTCGCCCTATTTGACGCAAAATGTACCGCTCCTTCATTGAAATAAATGACAACTTGCGCATCATTTTCTTAACGCACGCAATATCAAACACAGTTTTATGCAATCTGTCGCGATAACAGAACTAATAATGTACATATGTCCCCAAAACGTATTTGCAATAGTTTTTTTCCATTGATATATAGTGTACAGTATGGTCAAATTATTTGCCCCAGCATTGCCATGATACATATACCCTGCAGCGCTTCCATGGAATACCCTCTTTTTTGTGCCTCCCACTTTCTGCAAAGACTTCCAACTTCTCAGCCCAGGGCTTATGTATCAAGGCTAAAGGGCTGGATTTCTTGGGCAAAGACTAGTACCGCATGTATCAAGGGAACAACATCTATTGAAATTCTATTAAAACGGTTTTTGCCCCATAATTGCGCCGCTTTGGTCTTGTTACATATTCCCCTCTGTATGAATATTTTAGTTTTAATTCAAAGGTAACATCTACATTAATGGGAGACATAAGTACCCTTCAAGAAGAAAGGTTTTGAGATCTCTGTGCACCGTAATTTCATCTATAAACAACTCTAATATTTGTTCGTTGTATCACAAACGACATCTTGTGAATCTGGGAGACCTAAGAAATCTATGGCAATCTCCAAATTCACCTGAAAATATAACATTCATATTTGCCTCACTCACCCTCGTGCGCACATCAATTTCACTTACAATTTCTAAAGCGTTACCCTCTTAAAGCAGCAATCTCATTACGGGATTAGAACCTGGGCATCCGGCGGAACAGTCTTTTCAGGTCCAAGATCTCACTGTTACATAGATACTTACCAGTAAAGTAAAGTAACTTTCTGGTTCTTCTCAGGGCTTTACATGGACGTCCAATTGGAAGCCGCAACGGATGAACAATTTAAGATGTATATGAAAACATAGCTTTCAGTTTCTTCAAACAAATATTTACTGTAACTGTCTAGGTGACAAACAATCAATGCTGATAACAGGGTAACGTAACTCATGTCATCATAAGACTGTCCTTGTTTTCATGCTTCCTAGTTTATTCTGATCCTTGCTATTTGAGTGTGGAATGGCGATAGGAAGAAACAGGACGGGATTACAAACTCATTAAGTAGAGTTGGGTTGATGATATTGTTATGGTTATAGCTCACCTTCTGTCCAGCATTTCCAGGCTCCCCAGGATCTCCTGGCTCACCCTGAAATAAGAAAACACCACATTCTATAAGTTTTTTCCCTGCTAGATGTAAGATATTACTATGTATCCAGTGTAGCCCCCCCTTTGCGACTACTATTTCACTTAATGGGTTAACTGTGTGGGCTCACTCAGGTTTCTTCCCTGTGATGTAGGATGACTATGCAGAAGGGATTGCCACTCCCTTGAATGTCTTGTGGCCAGCGATGTCACTATTGGGAGATAGAAGGGTGTATATATATATATATATATATATATATATATATATATAGCTCCACCCAATGTTCTAGAAACAGGTTCTTCAGAGTTCAGAATGGGGTCCTCACTGTGAGTCCTGGAAATAGGTTTAAGTATATAGCTAAGTGTATGAAGGTGTGTCCTGTCATTTTCTTGTTTTCCGTTCCAAACAGGCCCATTAAGTAAGCGCCAGTAGTAAGGGTCCAAGATTGTTCTCACTATTGAAAAGGAGGAAGTATGCTCTTGATAGGAGTTCTCGGCATTGTAACTCCGGAGTATGCATGGACCGACCCAACGGGAAGATTCCTAGTGTAATCCTGATAGGTATGGAAGAAGTATAGAGTACATAGTATAAGGGTTTCTAACCCAGGTGCCCAAAGTGTATTCCTGGGAGGCCCATTCGATGAGGGGCATTACTGACTTTATGTAAAAGATCATCAATGTATCCTTTACTACGGGTAACAAGTTTAAGTACCTCCCCAGTGTAACAGTGAGAATAACCAGGGGATGAAATCCAGAATGATACTGTTTGCCACGAGTTTCTGTCAAGTAACCAGTAAGTCAATAGCTGTGGAGCATTATTGACCACTGTCCAATAAGCACCTTTGTGTTTATAAAAGTTCCCGCCGCCCATTGTTTTTCCTATCTGCTTATTTACGCCCAGAATGCACCCACCCGGCACCCTGCAAAGGCCGGAGAGCCTGAGCACTGCCATGTATATAGTTAATCTGATGTGATCCGGGAAAGGAGGGCTATATCTGCATCCCAGAAACCAATAGATAATGTGATTTTGATTGTACACTGTTGACACATGAAAGAGAAGAGGGTGGTTCAGACTTTGATGTTGTTACAGTCAAAAACTTTTTGGCACGTTATTTAACAGTAGTGCTATTGAAGCAATGGTTATAGGAGATAACACAAAAGAATGTGTTAAATAACACGTGTGTTAACTCGTGTTAATGGGGGTAATAATAATGTCTGCTGTGTGTGTGTGTGTGTATATATATATATATATATATATATATATATATATCTCATGGTAGCTTTTGCAACAAAGTGTGTACTCCTTTTACCCAGCATGCAATACTAAAATGCAATTGATTAGCATTTTTAAAACAATCTCATAGGAATCTTCCCAATTTGCTTCCCAAGTGGATTTCTGACCAAAATGTTTTACCCCCACTTGGTGTCCGATTTCCACATTAACTTGAGGTACATGTCTCATCCCTAACTTTATTAGCACTTTTCTCTAAATGGGGCTCAAAGCGCGTCACAATTACAGTATAGTGAAGCAGTACGCAGTACGACTCAAACTCAGTGTAGTGTTTGCAGAGCCAGTGTCTTTACTCAGTGAGCCGCTCCTTCCCTGCAGATGTTCTGCAGATGTTCTGCAGATGTTCTGCAGATGTTCTGCAGATGTTCTGCAGATGTAAGATAATTCTGTGATTGCTGTTGTGGGAGAAATGTATCTGCTCTGATTCTATATTAAACAGGTGTAGATAAGCTGGTGTCCTTCGGGAAGTGTGGCTGCATTTATCCTCCTGCCATCACTGCATAAGGGGTCCCCTGTCTAACATCCAATCTACATGTAGTTCCACTTGTGGGTATTAACATGCCTGAGAAATCATATGTCCAATTTCTTCCTGATTCCTACACCCTTTTTTCCCCAAAGAACCTTTTCAAGACCTATTCCTCATGCCGTACCCCCCCCCCCCCCATGCCTGATGATTGTGGGTGTTGGATATATGGAAACTCTGTTCCACACCCACCAACACATAACTTAAGCACTTGTAGCATGCTGAATTAAAAAAAGGAGCTTCTGGCAATAACGGGGTTAATGCCTATAAGGTTTAGAAAGATGCTGATTTATAAAAAATAAAATACACCCTACCAAGTACATGAAAGAATACCTTCTGCCCCCTATCTCTTTGGGCTCCTGAGCGTCCTCTTCCTTCCTGTAATAGTAACAAAATCAAGCTGGTTAGAAGAGAGCGGTCAGTTAACTGGAGACTCGTGAAAGATCGTGAAGAGTTTGGAAAACCGCATGCTATCTTCTATCATCTATACTATACTATCTATCTATCGTCTCTATTATTATCTATGCTATGGGTGTATGGTGTGTGTGTGTATATATATATATATATATATATTCATGTAGAGGTATCAGTGCAAGCACAGATAACATTCCAAGAGACACTGTTTTTAAGTATACACCCTTTGCTTGCTTCATTCATTGTAACATCACCCGGAAGAAGAGATCAGTGTATCTCGAAAGCTCGCACAATAAAAGCATTGTTAGCCACAGAATGGTATCGTCTATTATTTTTTGATTATATATATATATATATATATTATATTATAATATACCAGGTTCGACAAACCTATACATTTGCTCGCCCCGGGCGAGTGGATTTAACATCGTGGCGAGCTCCTATTGGCCCAAGCAGCACACATGTGGTACTAGGCGGCGAGTAGATTTTTTTGTTCGGCGAGTAGATTTTTGGGTGATTTGTCGACCACTGTAAAATATATATATATATATAATCTATTGCATTTGAATCAAGATGAAACTGGTTCAATTCCTGGTGTCGGCTCCTTGTTATACAGTATTGCGCAAGTCACTTTATCTCTCTGTGCCTCAGGCATCAGATTGTAAGCTCATCTGGGCAGGGACAGTCTGTAAACATTCTATGCGTCGCTCCCGCCAAAAACAAACCAATGCAGGCCAATGTGTATGTCCATAGTGCGCGCATGTGAGTGGCAAGGCGACCGAGACGCGACAAGACAAATAAGTTTGTTTTTGCCACGTGACGGTCGGGTCACGTGAGCGGTTCGCCCATTGAGGGCGAACCAGCCCCGTTACATCACGGCTGCACACCCACGACACGCCCCCGCTGCAGACGAGTGTGACGCCGCAAGAATGGGCGCGCACGCATTCACTATGGACGAGGCATTAGTCGCCAGCTGCTCCCTCCCATGTGGCGACCCACGGATGGCGCGTCCCTGCCAATAAAGGGGGGGCTTCCAATGAGCTCACATCACTGCTCATCCTCCAGGCCACAACAAAGGAGGGAGTGCAAGGTATATCAAGGGGGGGGGGCTAATGTCAGGGCTCTCAATCTTAGCTGATCCTCAATCGCCTGGAGGGCTCCGTCATAGAGCCTCGCTTCCACCCCCCTCTAAAACACAGGGCAGCTGCTGCCATAGCCCGCCTCTGTCCTGGGAACAGGTCCCAGCCTGGAACTGGTATCAGAGCTCCTGAACCCGGGACAGACACTGAGAAAACATAGCGAGGGGCGCAGCATAATCTCACCGACTCCCCCCCACCCCCCCGTAGCTTTAACTCCTCCGCCGGTGGGGGAGTGAGGTGAGCCTGGGCCATGTGGGCATGCCGTACTTTGCTTAAGAACCCGTGCTTTCTTTTGTTGGCTTTGAGAATTTTGCTCAAATTGTTACCAAATCATGTGTGTTCCGAACAAGAACTTCTCGTTGAGTGATTTTGCTGACCGTCTCGACTTTTTAGAGGTCCTCAAATAACCCTGGTTTTCTACATTTGCGAGCATTTGATCGCTTAGCCCTGATGTGTTGCTGCCTGTTTCGCAATCCAAGGGGTTAAGAAAATGTATCCTTGAAAGGGTGTGGCAGATTCTCCATTTTGTCATAACCATTCTGCTTGATATATGTAAGCAGAAAAACGACCTCCAGCTTCTGCTAGTTATTTTCAGTGAAAGTAGAATTGTTTTGCTGGTCGTATGCCAGTACTGTGTTTTATCAGAATCGGCTTAACCGCAAGTTTTGTTTACAGTGACCAAGGCTAAATGGAAAGTCCCCAGAAAAGCTGTTATTTAGTAATATGCTAATATTGTTACGCCTCTAATTACGCCTCCAGTTAACATCTTATTTCTCTGTATAAATAGTATGGCTTTGCATTAATAAAGCTGAGACGAGGAATCAGAATTACCCTGTGTACATCTGTTTCTTCGTGTCCCGGTTACCCGTACGTCTTCAGATCGAGATCCAACAGCCCAGGGCGTGGTTAAGTCCTCCCAGGTAGAGCCGCACTGTTTCCAGTCACGGCCGGCTGACCTGAGGTCCCCGTCCCGTATTGAGTTTAAGAACCTTACAGGTGCCCGGGACAACCTGAGGTCCCCGGTCCATTTTAACTGCCAAGAACCTTACAATCATCTACCATTGTGTGTCTCAAATCACAACCCCATCTGCTTCTATCGCTTCCATTAAAATGCCCCATTATACTGCTGCTCGACCAACAAAGGTGTCCAAGGAAACAAACAGGGGTTTCACAACCCATTAGATCACCACAGAGTGGTGCCTGCATTGTTTGGGACAGGGTTGGTTTCTATGGCCCTGTTGGGCTGTTCTCACAAGCCTCAAGGGACCTTTACCAACCTTTTGGCTTCTGGGCTGTGATGCGTCCGTACCTTCATCTTCTGAGCCTCGGTTCTACAGTAAAAACAATGGGGAGGAAGAGTGTTGATGGTTATACATGCTTCATTTGGCACTTCCTACAAGTGTGCTAACGGCAGTGCCGGGTGTACAGGGGTTACAGGCAGGTCATTTGGTGCCTTTTATTATCAATGCCTGACACCTACAAGTGTTTCTAAATCCATTTTACAGTTAGTTTGTCACCACGGGGAGCTGAGACTTGGGAGGGGTGGGATTTACTCTGGCGGCACCCTTTTGTGTGTTTAAGATGCGTTTGCACAGGCAAAGCCCGCTCTCTCTATCCATTTTTACTGATCGCAATATAGTAAGGCAGGGGTGATCAATTCTAGTCCTCAAGACCCTCCAACAGGTCAGGTTTCAAGGATATCCCGGGTTCAGCACATGTGGCTCAGTCGAAGGGCCTGCTTCAGCATAGGTGGCTCAATCAGTAGCTCAGTCTAAGACTGTGCTGAAGCAGGGATATCCATCTGTTGCTGTTTTAGGAAGTACACAGACAAGAAACGCATTACTGCTGTACCAGTGCTTTCCCCCACTTATATTAGACTGAGACCCCCCAAAAGTCACTGCTATGTATTTGCGGCAAGGATTGTTGCGCCATATTTACTAAGCAGTGTTACGTCATAAGACTCCGTCCAGCGCAGATGAGTAAATATGGTCCTCTCTGTGAGTAGGCTGTAAAGGGTGTCCCGACACCTGAGGTGCCTTGTGGGGTAACACCACGTAGTACACGAGCCCTGTATAGCCCACTCACATGAATGGGGTAGTAGTGTGTCTTTCAGCATGGAAGGTGTATTTTGGAGTAGCACGTCTTAGTGAATAAGGCCCTATATAAATTGGGATATTGATGCATGAGGTCTGTGCTCTTTTTTTGTAGTTGTTACTCTCTTTGTCCCTCTTTCTGACCCCTCTCTCTGTCACTCTCTCTCATCGCTTCTCTCTGATCGCCTCTCTGTCACTCTCTCTGACCCCTATTTCTGTCACTCTCTGACCCCCTTTCTCTGTCACTCTCTCTGATTGCCTCTCTCTAACTCCCCCTCTCTGTCACTCTCTCTGACCCCCCCTCTCTGTCACTCTGTCTGACCCCATTTCTCTGACCCTCTCTCTCGTACTCTTTCTCTCTGACCCTCTCTCTTTGACCCTCTCTCTGACCCACTCTTTCGGACCCCTCTCTCTGACCCCACTCTCTCTGACCCCTCTCTCTCTGACCCCTCTCTCTCTGACCCCACTCTCTCTGACCCTCTCTCTGACCCCACTCTCTCTGACCCCCACTCTCTCTGACCCCCACTCTCTCTGACCCCACTCTCTCTGACCCCTCTGTCTGTGACCCCTATCTCTCTGACCCCACTCTCTCTGACCCCACTCTCTCTGACCCCTCTCTCTCTGACCCCCACTCTCTCTGACCCCCACTCTCTCTGACCCCACTCTCTCTGACCCCTCTGTCTGTGACCCCTATCTCTCTGACCCCACTCTCTCTGACCCCACTCTCTCTGACCCCTCTCTCTCTGACCCCCACTCTCTCTGACCCCCACTCTCTCTGACCCCACTCTCTCTGACCCCCCACTCTCTCTGACCCCACTCTCTCTGACCCCTCTCTCTCTGACCCCTCTCTCTCTGACCCCACTCTCTCTGACCCCACTCTCTCTGTCTTTTTGTTACTGTATGCCTACATTTTTATCTGCAGCATTCTGTATTCAGTTTAAATGCTGCTCCCATCAAAGTGAACCCCCCTTTTAAGTCTCCCTGGACCCCTCAGGTTGGAAAGAACTGCATCATACTTCACCTTTATCCGCCTTCCGCCCCGCGCCCCTGGGTAAGACTTACAAAAAGGAGAAAGGAACATGTTAATAGTAGCGAACAAGACAATCATATGCACTAAGGGTGGGCAACTCCAGTCCTCGAGCCACCAACAGGACAGGTTTTCAGGATATCCCTGCTTCAGCACAGGTGTTGCAGTCTTCAACTGAGCCACTGATTGAGCCACCTGTGCTGAACAGGGATATAATTAAAACCTGACCTGTTGGTGGCCCTTGAGGACCGAAGTTGCCCGCCCTGATATACATTATAGGGACAGCTGTATCTGTGCAGCTATTAAAGGACATGTACCGGCCACTCCGTGTGGGCTGAAATTGAAGGCAGGAGAGCTTAGGGGTTACAGGGGTCACTACCTTTTCATTTACAAAACTCAAGAGTACCACTATTTTGTTTATTTGTTCATTTATTGTACTTAAAAACAAAACAAAAAGGATTTGAAAAATAAATGTACTTTTTAGCACATAATTGTTTAATAAGCCTATAGATGGTATTATATATTTTAAATTGGCACAGTACCCCTACTTCAAATAAAACCCATTGGGCTTGCTACGCATTGTTTTCCTCTGGCACCAAAGGGGTTACGGCACTTTGATCACTGGCTCTACTTTATAGCGGTGGTCTTTTAATGCTTTGTTTGTATAAGGTTTATTTGACGTTTTATTATGTAAAATGTACCGGCTCTCGTCCCTTCCCCGGGAGAAAGATACTCACTGCATGCGCTGCATGGTGTCTCTTGGGTCCAGGGGCTCCAGATATGTAGAGCTGTTGATTACAACTCTCATTAGTGTTGCTGCTACTAATCCCCTAACCCAGAGCCGCAGAGAGGATTGACAGGACCCCATTACTTTACTATGGAACCAGTCTCCACCGACAGCGCTGACGAGGAAGGAAAACCAAAGCGGTGGGGAGGTTGGTGCTGGCAAAGTGGTTGAACACGGAGGTCCCGTTGGCCAACATTCCACAAGTGTCCATGGACAGAACATCCGGACCTGTGCACCAGCAGTCTGTGGTCAACATTGGCCGTTGAGCGGTTGGAACATGGAGGCCCCAACCTCACTTTATTTTTTATGCATTTCAAGAATTGTTGCAGGCTGTGCGTGTGATACAGATGTATCAGCCGTCATGGCTCCCATGTGGTGGAAAGATGAATTATTTGTTGCAGTTCAGATATCAATTCATTGTTCTTTGCTTTGGGTTCTTGCTACTTGTGTCCTACAAAAATACCACTAACTATACGAGTATAGTTACATGTATGGCACAAAATCCTTATACATAATGTGAGACGTTCATAATAACATTATATGTGGATCATGTAAATTACCTATTAAATGATGTACTGTATGTGTATTATATTCTAGTGGTAAAGCACACAAGGCAACGGTACCCTTACCATATCCTGTCGCTCCTCCTCAGCCATCCTTCTAACTCGAGCCCGATCCAGTTGTCCTGTTGAATTAAGGGGGTCTGCAATGCCGTGCTTAAATTTGAACCAAAATCATAATTAGATTAGAGTGTACATGTTGCCAAGTTAAATAATAAGTGCAAAGTGTCCAATTTAACACAGTGAAGAGTGAGTAGCAAATCGACACAGTAATTAAGGAAGCTCCCTGGAAAATCCCTGTCCACAATTAACATCAATGTTTTCTTAACATTATTTTAAATACAGTTTTTCATTTGGGGTGATACCTGAAAATGATTGTATTGGGGAAATGAAAACGAACTCATTCTTGAAACCATATGGAGAATCTAAATGACATTTCTCCCAGTGACATGAGACCCATTACTCCCAGCTGAACATGTTTATATGTGAAGTAACAATGTATCAATTAACCTTGGCACTGTCCTTATGACATTCCAAGGTCACAATGGCCGGCGTGCCAGGGGCCCTTCTGATGGCCTGAGATTTTGGCTAATTTTCCGCTCCATCGGAGCGATCGCAATGGAGGGCCCTCCGCTTCCCATCACGCCACCGGGAGGAAGCAATCGCGTGTTAGCAATTCCGGAAGTCTTGTGGCACGTGGATGCTGCTGGATTTCCGGCAGCAAAAAGGTTAACTGGGCAAAGCAACACCACCCCAAATATAAAGAGCATGTTTAATTGTACAATAAATGTATTTTTATTTACAGTATGTAGCGCCAGGCAGTGTTCTGTTTAATTAGAAGAGAATGTATGGGGAAGAAATAAATACAAATTGTCTCCCTTTTTTTTTTTCAAAGTGTGTATTTTCTTTCTACAAGGATATTCAAAAAGTTAAGTGTCAGACGGGGGGAAATCAATTATCAGTACAAACAGAAAACAAGTCATTAATGAAATCATCGTTATGATGTTCTAATGTACAACTCTCTCTGTAAAGCAGCCATTACGTGAACCCAGGGAAGCGGGATCTTTGCTGATCGATCACAGGAGAACGAATCGATCGGCAGTTTAGTTCATTCGGTTTCAATAAAGATAATCAAAGGCTGTTTATATTACAACAATAAAAACATTTTTTTTTCTTTCTAAGTAACACAAAACTTTGGAGAAGCAGAGATGGTGGATCTCGTACGTCTCTGTTGGTGGATGTGGCAGGAAAAAGCCCGGGATTCTGAAATATGTCAGTGTCACAGAGTTCGACAATCCAGTGGAATATATAGATCCGTTGGAAAAGATAATGTGACGTTATGACCTCACAGATGATAGAAATGGATGGATAATGGGGTGGTAATGTCATTAGAGAAAGGATTAGATCCTTTGCCGGCTGTAATTCGGTATCGTTTTGGGGACAGCGTGAAGGTTTCTTGGAAATGTTGATCATGGATCATTGGATTGCTCTGCAGAACATGAGCTTTCAAGGTTACAACATTGTCTGCTGCAGCGGAGGGAATATCAGGACAGGGGGTGCTGGCATATACAAATAAAAGGCCTGCAAGTAGGATTCAGGACTCCAGTAATGAAGTGGTAATCCAGGTCGTAAAAGGATTAAAGCAAAGCTGAATTGACCATTGGTCCATCCCCCATATAAACTTTTTAGTTGCCAGTAGCTAGCATCCCATTGCATGTCTATCCATCAGTGAATGGGTTAAACGTGAAGTTCGGGTTTCTCAGTCGCTTAACCACTTGTCTGCCAGAGAGGCCTGAAATGCATTTGGGTTGTAAGGAGTTAAAAAAATATAGATTGACTGGGTATTTTGTGTGTTATCTCTGGTGGTTGAAGTGCTTCCCCTTTGCTGCTACTCAATAGTATTTGCGTGCCATTTATTACATAACACAACAAGAGTATACATTTCACTTGATATTCTTCGCATGCATTTGAAACGCCCGAGTTAAATTGGGTGGGCACAAGGCATTGGATGTAAATAAGGGGTGATACTATCGTTAATACTGCCCAGTACCCTTCATTCATTATACTGCCATTTATTGGAGTGAAGTAATACTACTGGAAAATCCTTCTCTAACGCACTTTTTTTGCTTCACCTTTCCTGGGGACAGATTCATCAAAGCTCCAGTAATTCAAGTCTCATCCCGTGACGTTACCTAAAACAGGAACTGAAATGATGTTCCCTGAGGTTATGGTATATCCTCCAGGTCAATTATATGCAAAAAAACAACGGGTGTTCTACATCAGGTTTGCATAGGCTTAATGTCACCTTATTGTAGCATAACAATGAATTATCTCCCAATAATGTGACATTAAGTGTATCTTGACATTACTCTAATCCAGATCCTGAAATAGGTGTTTAGCTCAAGTTGGGAAGGAGAGGAGAAGGAAATAAAGCTGGAAATGTATTTTTATTTATAATTTTTTTTACCAGGAAGTAATACATTGAGAGTTACCTCTTGTTTTAAGTATGTCCTAGGCATAGAGTTATAATGACAAATACATGGTTACAAATACATAATTACAATGAGTGAAAGGTGTTATATAATAAAAGACATTATATAAAAGACACTGCATGCACATTTAAAGATAATATATATTACAGGCGTATATAACAATTACATACCGGATTAAAATGTGATACAGCTTTAGTTTTGAAAGAACTTAGACTGGTGGCAGAAGTGAGAGTCTCCGGTAGACTGTTCCAGTTTTGGGGTGCACGGTAAGAAGGAGGAGCGGACGGATACTTTGTTGAACCTTGGGTCCACCATGAACAGTCTTTTGGAGTCAGATCGCAGATGATAAGTGCTGCATGTGGTAGGGGTAAGGAGCTTGTTCAGATAGACAGGTAGCTTGGTTATGGGCTCACTCCATAGCATCTTCCACTCAGGGGAACTTGCCTGCTTGCAGTTTGGCTGTGACATCTCTAATACAGAGTGCTTTTCCTGGTAATGTACAGGTTAAAAAGCTTCAGTCAGACTTAGAACTTGCTGTACTAATATTGACAGATTTACTATAAATCTTCTTCCTGTTATACACAGGTTATAAGAATTTATATTAGCGTTAGGGACCCCTGATATGTGGTCTGCCGTGCCGTTGGCTCAGGGCTTACAACAATTTTGGCCAAAAATGTCAAACTAAAGACCATTTACTTATTAGATATTTATGCATATTATTTAGGCACTGTACCGTGTATGAGTCTCAATGGATGTGCTAAAACTGAGCTTTGTCTGTGTTTTGTGTTATGTCTCTGGTTTTAAAATATATTGCCATGCTCAGTAGCACTCCTCTGAACTCATATGCTTATATATATGTTGTGGGTATTTTGGGGGTTTAATAGGAGCTTGTTAGGTGTCCGTATGTTTTACAATTCTTGTCCAGCTAGTCATGGCTGATTGGAGGTTGGAACCTCCTACTTAATTTAAGCTCACCCCCCCACATTTAAATGGTTAGGGCTCACTCCATAGCATCTTCCACTCAGGGGAACTTGCCTGCTTGCAGTTGGGTTGGACATCTCTAATACAGAGTGCTTTTCATGGTATGTACAGGTTAATAAAAACTTCAGTCAGACTTAGAACTTTGCTACTAATATTGACAGATTTACTATAAATCATTTCCTGTTATTACACAGGTATTAAGAATTTTATTAGCGTTAGGGACCCCTGATATGTGGTCTGCCGTGCCGTTGGCTCAGGGGCTTACAACCATTTTGGCCAAAAATGTCAAACTAAAAGACCATTTACTTATTAGATATTTATGCATATATATTTAGGCACTGTACCGTGTATGAGTCTAATGGAGTGGCTAAAACTGGCTTGGTCGTGTTTGTGTTATGTCTCTGGTTTTAAAATAATAATTGCCATGCTTAGTAGCACTCCTCTGACACTCTTGATATCTATGTGTGGGTATTTTGGGGGTTTAATAGGGCTGTGTAGGTGTCCAGTATGTTTTACAATTCTTGTCAGCTAGTCATGGCTGATTGGAGGTTGGCAACCTCCTACTTAATTTAGCTCACCCCCTCCCACATTAAATGGTTATGGGCTCACTCCATAGCATCTTCCACTCAGGGGAACTTGCCTGCTTGCAGTTTGGCGTGACATCTCAATACAGAGTGCTTTTCCTGGTAATGTACAGGTTATAAAAGCTTCGTCAGACTTAGAACTTTGCTACCATATTGACAGATTTACTATAAATCTCTTCCTGTTATACACGGTTATTAAGAATTTATATTAGCGTTAGGGACCCCTGATATGTGGTCTGCCGTGCCGTTGGCTCAGGGGCTTACAACAATTTTGGCCAAATGTCACAACTAAAAGACCATTTACTTATTAGATTTTATGCATATATATTTAGGCACTGTACCGTGTATGAGTCTCAATGGATGTGCTAAACTGAGCTGGCTGTGTGTTGTGTTATGTATGTCTTGGTTTTTTAAATCATATGACATGTTTACATCCAAGATAGCCTGGTCATTTTAGGTGTTCTAGTTTCCCGTTGTCCTCATTCTCATTGGTTGTGCCGTCAATCACCAGACCTACCCCTCCCACCTATGTTGTCTGGGCACTTCTCCTCCTCTTCATCAGCCATGCTGTTGCAGTTTGTCCACTCCGTCACCACTCCTCTCCTTGCATGCCTCCCCTTGGGCCTTGATTTGCGAGTCTCTTTCGATCTTCCCCCTTTTCTTTACAAGTTCATCAGACTTGCTCCGTTTACGTTCTTCTCTGCCTTTCTGCCTATTCATTCTTCTCGCTTCACACACTTTATATCATCCTCTATCTTTATTTACTGTTCGACCATATGTCTGTCTTTGGTACTGCAATTTGGGCAATGTTACCGCCACTCTAACTCGAGCGTCCTCTTACTCTAATCTCGCCATCCGTCAGTAGCATCCTCTGACACCATAGGCTTATATTATGTTTTGTTGTGGGTATTTGGGGGTTTAATAGGAGCTTGTTAGGTGTCCAGTATGTTTTACCAATTCTTGTCCGCTAGTCATGGCTGATTGGAGGTGGCAAACCCTCCTACTTAATTTAAGCTCACCCCCTCCCACATTTAAATGGTATGGGCTACTCATAGCAACTTCCACTCAGGGGAACTTGCCTGTTGCAGTTTGGCTTGTGACATCTCTAATACAGAGATGCTTTTCTGGTAATGTACAGGTTAATAAAAGCTTCAGTCAGACTTAGAACTTTGCTACTATATTGACAGATTTACATAAATCATCTTCCTGTTATACACAGGTTATTAAGAATTTATATTAAGCGTTAGGGACCCTGATGTGGTCTGCCGTGCCGTTGGCTCAGGGGCTTACAACAATTTGGCCAAAATGTCAAACTAAAAGACCTTTACTTATTTAGATATTATGATATATATTTAGGCACGTACCGTGTATGAGTCTCAATGGATGTGCTAAAACTGAGCTTTGTCTGTGTTTTGTGTTATGTCTCTGGTGTTTAAATATATATGCCATGATCAGAGTAGCCAACTACTCTGCACTAGATGCTTCAATATGTTTGTGGGTATTTTGGGGGTTTAATAGGAGCTTGTTAGGTGTCCAGTATGTTAGACAGGTAGCTTGCCCAGAAAGTATTTGAAGGCAAGACAGGAAAGGTAAACTTTGCGTCTAGACTCAAATGATGACCAATCTAGTTCTTTGAGCATTTCGCAGTGATGTGTGTTGTAATTGCATTGGAGGACAAAGTGTCATTTTGAGTTTAGAGGGTATCAAGTTTGCCACGGTGAGTTTTGGGTGCTGTGCCATATACTATGTCCCCATAGTCTATAATTGGCATTTGCATCTGCTGTGTGATGCACTTTCTGACCAGCAGATTTAGGGAGGATTTGTTCCTATATAGTACACCTAGTTTGGCATAGGTTTTGGATGTCAGGGTATCAATGTGCAACCCAAATGTTAAATGGGAGTCAAACCATATGCCCAAATATTTGAAACTAGAATCTGGGGCTAGGATAGTATTCGAGTTGGTTATTATCTGTAGCTCCTTCATTGGAAGCTTTAGAAATGTAGCCTTGCCAAGGAAGCTGAAAAGTAGCCTCGTGAGCACCACAATGATATTGAAGATAGGCGAGTGGAGCGTGATCAGAGGCGTGCGCAGGATCGTCATTCACCAACCGGAGACAAGAGGTCGCAGCGAGGATACGACGCAGAGATGATTGCAGAAAAAGATACCTTGTTTAAGTATCAACACTTAATTATGGGTCTGTTTGTTATAAGGAGAATATATGGGGGCTGATTTCTCCAACTGCTCCTATATTTTTGTCTTTTTGTTATGTATTTTACATGCAACACTTGGCTGTTTGTCCACACGGTCTCTCCACTGTGCCAAGAATTATGAATAGCTCCCCCAGGTATATCCTTTGAGAGAGTAAGTTCCCTATGAGAATTATTTTATGGGATGTTAAAGGGCTCAATTCCCCTATTAAAAGAAATACAATTCGGAAGCGTCTTAAAGCCGAAGTTGCATTAATTCAGGAAACTCATCTAGATGCGACAGAAAGTGAAAAACTCAGGAGAGACTGGGTGGGCAAATGTCTATATTCCCTGGCAGTAAGGGATAAAGGAGGAGTAGCCATCTTAATAAACAAACCTTTGCCATACAAAGTTATCTCCACCGGAGGGGATGTGGAGGGGAGAGGGGTACAATGCCTTGTCAGAATATATAATGAGCTTTGTGGATCTAGGCCTTAGGCTTTTGTGCAGAGCAAAGCTATGCCCAGGACATACTTGAAAACGAGAGGTAACTCTCAATGTATTACTTCCTGGCAAAACATTTTTATAAATAAAATAAATAAATATGAAGAATAGACACTGCCACACTCTGTCCACATCGGCATTTGACAGCAGATAAGAACCACTTGGCCACCAAGTCTGCCCATTTTCCTACCTCTACAGTCTACCGGAGACTCTCACAGCCACCACCAGTCTAAGTTCTTTCAAAACTAAAGCTGTCTCACATTTTAATCTGGTCTGTAACTGTTTTATACGCCTAAAAGATAAACTATGTTAAACTGTTCATGCAATGTCTTTATATATGTAGCCCTGGTAAGAAATGGGGCTATAGTTCTATCCGCCTCCTGGTATAATCCGTGCTAAGGGCAGGTTGCCAGGTGTTATCATGGGTTTCCCCCACTTCAAGCACTTGCCCTGAATGGTGGAGGTAGGTCACCTGACCCTGTGTCCAATCAAGAGACACAGGGGTGGTGCCTGCTGAGATCATAAAGAGCAGTGCATTTCCTATTTAGTGAGACACAGAGTGAGAGTTAGTGTTAGGGAGCAGAGGAGTGAGCAGCTTATGAGTAGAGCTGATAGAAAATAGTGAGGTGGACCAAATACCTCTCACCCTGCTTAGGGGGTGAGGGAAGAGCTAGCCCCACTCTGGATGGCCCTAAGGTCCAGAGTGGAGGCAGGGACCATCACTAAGGAGAACAGCTTGTGGTATTGTAAATCAACTGTACCTGTCTGCTGCTGCGGGAGACTGAGTAATAAAGGAGTCTGCTGTTTAAAGAGAACCTTGTGTGAGACTGGAATCTCTCATCCCTGGGAGGGGGATTTCTGTGGTAGGGATTCCACCCCGCATCCCTGGGGCTTACTACAGATGGAGGCGCTGCACCATTGAAGGAGAACGAAGGCATCCACCCCAGTAATTTGTCCTGTTGTCCCCCATGTCATCGTGGGAGACTCAGGCCCTCCTGTTGCCAGCAGGTATGCACCACACAGAGACATGTAGCCAGACCCAGAACACCTTAGGGGGTCCGATCTGCGACCGGGTGGGGGTCCATGGGTTATATATATATAATGTATAAAACCCTGTTCACCTAATGTAATCATGTATTTGTAACCATGTATCTGTTATCATGTCTCTGTGCCCAGGACATACTTGAAAACGAGAGGTAACTCTCAATGTATTACTTCCTGGTACTGTAACACATTTTATAAATAAATAAATAACCCAGGCCCTCAGATCCTATTTGATCCTTGACTTTCAACAACAGAAATATTTATAGCTGTAGTTGGTTTTCCGTCGGGTCTTATTTTATAATGTCTAAATGCTGTTATTTTGAGTTTTAACTAAAAAAACAAAAAAAAATTAAACGAAGAGTGATTTGAAATAACATGAAATGTCTCCTCAATGCGGGATGGTCGGGGGTGAAAATGTGCTGCAAATCGAATGTGATTTTGTTTGTCAGCATTAATGATAGCTACAATAAAATCTTTATAGAATATCATTTTATGAAGGTTAATCCTCGACTTAATATGCCGTTAGAACAATCAGGTTTATGGACTCTGACACAACATTTAATTGATTTCCCATCTGCTACGAAATAGCCGCGTCTTTGCAGACTCTGAACGCCATGTACGTGAATCAGTGGTAACAGACCTGTGTCTGCTTTTATTGTTGTGATTGAAAGGTGAACAACTTCCAAAGATTAGAAAACTCCAATGAATCTGCCACCCTCTCACCCAGTATTATCATCCCGGTTATGTACGGAGATCACCAACACGCTGACATTTAGCAATTACTGTAGGTTGTAACTTGTAAGGCCCTTGAGAAAGGAATTCCCTTCTTCAAGTGTTACCTTTATTAGTGCTTTAATGTTATATAGTATACAGTGTTCTAATACTCTGAACAACAGCATATATGGTTAGTGCTATACTGTATAACAATGTATAGGGAAAAGTCTGTTTCCATGGGGCAGCACCAATGTTAGCATGTTTTAATGACCCAGAGTGACCTAATGGCGCTAATGCATGATACCTTACTGCTTGAAGATTTTCACTCCTCTCTGTCAGAGGACCCATTGAAAACATACAGAATAGGGGAAAGGTGAGTGTAGTAAGAGTTTAATCTTGGTTACAATTTTTACTAACATGTAATGGTTTGACCTCAAATAAACACATCATTGTTACTAGTCTAGTTCATTTTGGGCCAAGATGGGACTGGGAGGGTGGGTCCCGGGAGGGTGGGTCCCATAGCTCCAATGCCCCTTTATGAATTGACCAATAACAATCCTTTATTGTTATATACAGATGTGACTTGTGACATTGGACACCGTGATTACACAACATACCACACCAGTGGCAGAAACGAAACGATATCTGAATGCATTACTGTGCATACTAGAATAATATAAATACCATTAATCAGTGCCAGAGTGGGCTTATGATCTAATTGTGATGCACGGATGTACGCGGTGGAAGGAGAGGTGGGACACATGTACTGGCGTGGGTCATAAAGGTGATTTTTTTTTTCTTTGTCTCTAATACTGTAAGTCTCAAATAAAGTGTGTACAGTCCAGATACAGGGTGCTGGGACCTATTAAGGCAGAGAGTAGCCCCAGGATATATATCAGGCAGGGGTTACCTTAATCTTCAAGACGGGGAGTCTAAACTAGCAGAGTTCGTCTTTCTCACCCATCCGCAAGGCTTCAGATCGATGTTATAACATAGTCAGTGCGTGTGTCTCTCGGACAGCAGCTCTGAGCAGGCTGCTGCCTAATTATCTGAGCTACCAGGCAACTCTTCTCTGATTTCTCAGCAGCTCAGGTAAGAGGAAAGAGCTGGACTGGCTGATGACCGCAGGTACTCCTGAACCACCTGTGGCACTGACCTGTCACAATCCTGAACAGGGAGATGAAATGACTTGATGAACACTGTCAGTGCGATGTGAATGTGCACCTTGCACTTCACTTGGCTTACATTATTGTGTACTAAGGAGATCAGGTTTGCTGACAAAACTAACAATTGGAGTGTCTATGGCCCTTATTCAACATGCTGAAGATCTGATACCCTGTGCTGGAATTAATAGGCCTAAAATATTTACCAGCACAGGGAAGAGGCTTCAAAGCTTATTGAATAAGGGTTTATGGGTCTTTACTTACAAAAGAACCAGGCAGCAAAAAAAAAAAAAAAAAACATCCTATTTTTCAAAAGAGGAACCCTATTTAAAACAATTAGATATTTTCCTTTAGTAATTCTGGTGCACTTTTTATTCTCCGTTTTGCAGAGTGGATACTTTAACAAATAACCCCCTTTGTCGCAGGGAAAGCTGACATAGTGACACACTTTCATCCTGCATGAATGTATCAATTTACTTTCCCCATCATTTGCACACGCACATCATCTTACATACAGTACCTTATGTACACACACAGGTTGTACAGTTCTGCGAGAAAATCGACAGGAACCGTTATGAACTCAAGTTACAGATCTGCTGCACTTATTCCCTCACCTGCTGTCTCTGCTAGTCTCCCAACAAACCGCTAAGATTGTAATCTCTCCGGGGCAGGGATTTCCTTTCCCATTGTCTGATTTTGTCTCTCTCTCCTTTTAACATACAAAGGTTCAGCTGTTGCTAAGCAACAACCAGAATGCTTCTTCAAATAAAGGAACAAGGAGGGGAGGAGACAGAGAGAGACAGCAAAGAGGCGAGAGGAAACAGAGAGACAGAAAGGAGAGGAGACAGATGGATGACAAGGAGGGAATGGAGAGCAGTGTGCACATGAGGCAGGAGGGAGTACAGAGAGAGGGAAGGAGAGACAGTAAGGTGAGCAGTAGGAGGAAACAGAGAGACAGCAAGAAGAGGAGACAGAGGATTCCAGAAGAAGCAGTAGCGAAACGCGTTGAATCGTTTGTGCCCTGTCATTTAGAGACCTGGAGTACTGGAGACCGGAGTTGCCCTGTTCAGCTTCTTCCGCCCACACAGCTGGCATCAACGGAAGTGGCGCGAGAACCAGGAAGAAGCAGAGGAAGGACTGGGACCGGCTGATCAACCAGGAAATCTCCATATATTTACATGGGCATTGCCTTTGTACAAAATGTGAGTGCACATTTGTTACTCCAATCCAATCAGATCTGACTCCAAAAGACTGTTCATGGTCCCAAGGTTCAACAAAGTATCCGGCCGCTCCTCCTTCGCCTACCGTGCACCCCACAACTGGAACAGTCTACCGGAGACCCTCACAGCCACCAGCAGTCTAAGTTCTTTCAAAACTAAAGCTGTCTCACATTTTAATCTGGTCTGTAACTGTTACATACGCCTATAATATATATTATCTCTAACTGTGCATGCAATGTCTTGTATATAATGTATACCCTGTTCACTTATGTAACTACGTACTTCTAACCATCTTGTATTTGTCATCATAACTCGGTGCCTAGGACATACGTGAAAACGAGAGGTAACTCTCAATGTATTACTTCCTGGGAAAATATTTTATAAATAAATAATATGTTATTGATGCCACAATACATGTATAGACACACCACACTATTGTGAGTCTTCTTTCTTTTGAGGAACACAGGAGAAATTGACCTCTTTTCTGGCTATCCACCACGTTAGACGAGACAACGAGTATTCTAAAGCTTGCCTTAAACTAGCCCGGTTACATGCTGGGTGTAAGGATCCGCGCTGCGGATATACCCGCGTCCAGCGCCCTCCTTACCTTTTTCACAGGCGTTGAGGCTCCCCGGCGGCATTCCCCGCTGCTGGCTGCGGTCCCCGGACCTCCAGGCAACAGGCGTGCGCGAACCCAAGCCGCCATTAGTTGGTCGCCGGGCGCCTGACTCCGCTGACGCGGCGCGCGCACCTTGCATGTCTCCGCCCCTGCCCCGTCAGCTCCACCTCCCAGGTTCCTCTTCCTTACCTGACCCTTCCTCTGTCCATCCCTCTGCTCCTCCCCTTCTTCTGTTTACTCCCAAACCCTCCGGTACTGAGCTCCATTCTCCGCCTCCTCTGACACGGCGCACATACCTTACACGCCCCTTTCCCATCAGCTTTGCCTCTCAGGTCCTCCTTCCCTTTCTGTCCCTTCCCTGGTCCGTCCCTCCGCTCCTCCCCTTACTCACACCACTCCCCAAGCCTATAGTAATTCTCCTCTATCTGGTTCTTACCTTGGTCACTCCTCTGTTCCTCCCCTCACTCCCATTAGTCCCAAACCTTCACACTCTGCTCTCCTATCGGTCCTTCTTCGGGCCGCTCCTCCGTCACTCCCCTTCCCCTGATTGGTCCCAGCCCCTTATATAATCCCCCTTCACCATTTCCTCTTTGCTCTGCATAGCTTCTGTACCTTGGTGCTGTCTGCTCTTGCCTGGCCTCTCTTGTCTTTTCAGTGCTTGCTCCTGTCCCTGGAAATTCTGCTGACCTCCCTGGATTTGACCTTTTGCTTTGGACTCTACTACGCTGCTCTCTGGAACCCTTGGACTTCGCTTTGGACTTTCTACGCTGCAGATTTCTACAACCCTTGGACACGGCACACGGACAATCTACTACGCTGCTCTCTCCACTCCACGACCCAAGCTTACGGACAATCGACTACGCTGCTCTCTCCAACCCACAACCCTTGGGTTACGAACTTTACCCTTCCACGCCGGAGCTGTTAAGTACGGTATCATTTACATTCTTGTTACCTGGACCACCTACGCTACTTCCACACTACGACCGTGCCCCCGTTTACTGTTAGGTGTGTGGTTTTACTCCTTTCCACCTCAGTCCCGGGGTCTCGTCTGGCTTGTGGGCAGGCCGAGCGTTACACTGGTTACATGCTGGGTGTTACCTGGCTAGTTTAAGGCAAGATTAAGGCATTTTTGCATTCACTAATGACCCATCGGATTAACACAGCAGGGGTCCCTGGCAGTCCCATTCAGTTTGAATGGGACCCCCGCTGTTAATCTGATGGACCATTAGTCAATGCAGAAATGTCTTAAACTTGCCTTAAACTAGACCCAGCATGTACCCAGGTCTTTTTGGCGATTGCCACTGGTTTGTGTTAGAATAACCGTCGGCACTACAGTATACTACACCTTGCTCCAGTCAGCGAGAGATTGGGTCTCTGACATGCCATATATTTAAACGGAATTTGTGAGAACAACATTTACCCTGCTTATAACACTTTTAAAATTCCCCCATATTGGCTTCACTATTGTGCATTTTTATTTTTTGTTTCTACATGCTCTTCACGTGAATATCAGCGCTCCCCTTTCTTGGGAAGAAATGTGCATCTATTTGGGCTAAGGAACGGTTCTTAAAGGGTTTAATGAGCTGCTTTACATTATTTTACACTTTTTTCACTTATTTGGTGACACACTGTGCCATTTTTTTGCACAATTGTATTTCACTATCACTGTGTAAAGTATTGTTTAATTCACTATCACTACCACCTATTAAGCACATTATTATTCACAATTTATATACAATCCTAGCCCATCTAAGAGCGCCCAGTTACAATCCTTTCTATCTTGTATTGCTAAGCAACAACCGGAATGCTTCTTCAAGGAGTGGAACAAGGAGGGGAGGAGACAGAGAGAGACAGCAAGGAGGGGAGGAGACAGAGAGAAACCGCACGGAGGGGAGAGGAGACAGAAAGGAGAGGCGGAGACAGAGAGAGAGAGACAAAGGAGAGGCGACAGATGAATGACAAGGAAGGAATGGAGAGCATTGTGCACATGGGCAGGAGGGAGTGCAAAAAGAGAGACAGCAAGGTGAGTAGTAGGAGGAAACAGAGAGACAGCAAGAAGAGAAGACAGATGAGATAAGTAGGAGAGGAGGGAGTATAATTTGCACAAAGATGAGTAGGTACATTAAGGCAGCGGTGCGCAAAGTGGGGGGCGCGACCCCCAGGGGGGGCGGGAGATTGTGCTGAGGGGGCGCGGGCAGTTGCAGAGGC
The DNA here is from genome assembly GCA_036426205.1 of Ascaphus truei. Lineage (NCBI taxonomy): Eukaryota > Metazoa > Chordata > Amphibia > Anura > Ascaphidae > Ascaphus > Ascaphus truei. The sequence continues at coordinate 192,284,241 of CM071571.1, forward strand.
CCCGCGCTCTTCCCCCAGGCATTTAAATTAAATGCCAGGGGATCGCGTGAGGCCCCTGTAACTATTTACTTACCGGGATTCAGCCGTCTGTGTTGCGTCGCCATGGCAGTGCGGCGTCAATAGACGCCGCGGCACCATGTGACCTGACGTCACACGCCCACGCAGCGTCATCTGACGTGGCTGAAGGAAGGCAGGGGGGCGCGAGAGCCGGGGGCAGAGAGACAGGGGGGCGCAGCACAAAATGTTTGCGCTCCCCTGCATTAAGGCATGGAGTGCAAAGAGAGGGGAGGAGAGTGCAAAGAAGAGCAGGGCATTATGGAGGAGAGAGTAAGGTGGGAGGAGAGGAGAGACAGCAAGGAGAGGAGTCGTCAGATGCCTGACGAGGAAGAGGGAATGGAGAGCAGGGTGCAAATCAGGCAGGAGGGAGGGCAAAGAGAGGAGGAGAGAGTGCATAGAGGAGCAGGGATGAGAGAGTAAGGTGGTGAAAAGAGACCGCAAGGCATTACCGGAAGGGGCAAAAACAAAGAGTAATGTTTAATTAACAACCTTTAACATCTGCTTGATCGGCGTATGTCACGCCGGATACAGCTAGTTGTATTAGAATACACTGTCCTGTATTGTCTCTTTTGTTAAGCTGAGTACAGCTGTCGGCGGTATATAAAGATATACATACATGAAGCACACACTATAATGGAATTTATTCAATTACTGGAAAGTTCTGAGGTGCACAACCTGGGCAAAATCAACACTACAAAGGAGGAACATTTGTGTGGGATATTTGACGAGGGGGAGGAGAGAGAAACTCTGCTAAAAATAGCTCTCTCTTTCCCTCCCCCCCGAGACTGATCTGCAGATTAAAGGATCCTGTGGATTCTAAATTGTGCGTAAATGTTGCTTATCGATACTTATGAGTCACAATCCTCTCCATCCACTTTGAAGGAGCAAGCTGAACATTTCAGTACAACGTACATCTTATCTTTCCTGCTAAAAATGTATTCCACATTGTACATCTGAAAGTAATGGGTCATCAGAGACTGGAACCGGTCTTTACGTTTCCAACTTAACGGCTAGTCTCTACATTATCAACATTACTTTACAACTGTACATAGCAAGGCTTTGTCTCCTCCCTAATGTACAGTAGGGCCCAGCTTCTTGGCGACCCTCCAATATGGCAGTACCGAGAAGAGGGGCCGCCATGTCCGCGCATGCGCACTGAGTCCATGCATGTACAGAAGGGGGACGGCTGAGTCTGCGCGTGCGCAGAAGGGGGGGGGAGTTCGCACATGCGCAGAAGGGGGCAGCCAAATCCGCGCATGCGCAGAAAGGAAATTTCTGGTTTCCGGAGGCGGTCTGGAACGGAACCCGCCATGTGAGTGAGGCCCTACGATATGTGACTTGCAGATACTATGCATATTTGAGGTGTAACTTACACCCCCAATAGTAAAATTAGATCATGCTGGAGATGTTACAGGCAATAAGGGAGTTATTATTATGTAGAAGACATCACTCAGGGTATTGTTTGATTTGGAAACTCAATGAAAAGGGAATACAATTCTTGTAACATTTGTCTGCAAAATGTGTTTATATTACTGTATTTCAGACGCTTCCACGTATACTCAGTCTTATTGGGCACTTTCTGTGAGGATAGAGGAAGATAAAGTGAACTGCATCAAATCATAGAAAGGCTCCTTCTGGCACCATGAGACACCTTCACATGAATGGGCAAAAGGGTGTCTTCTGGGATAGCACTAGTCTCAAAATAGGGTTGCACTGGATGATGTCCAATATGTGGGAGAGAAGAAAACACAGGACAACCAATGGCGTCATATTGCTAAAGAAGGCGAGATATCTGAGGGGTCTTCTGGAGTGTTTACTCACATTCTGTGTGTAGTATTAAGGCAATCCCCATACTGTGGCAAACGTTAAATTGGGTCTAGCTGTAGACTGGACTTGATCTAGGGAAAGACGTAGGAAACGCTATAGTGCAGACGGTAAACAAAATACACTTTATCTGAACACTTAAAATGCGCACACACATAGATTCTTTAAAACATTGTCTAGGAAAATCCCCTAGGCCCGTCGTGATCTCGCCGCCTCCACTGTCGCTTGACGTCTCTCGGCGTCTCACGTAACCACTCCGTCAGCACTTCCGGTAGCAGCCATCCGGGCAACAGGGACGTGTCTCTCTCGTTCTCCCACGCAGACCTGGAACGCGTTTCGCTGATAAACTCAGGTTCCTCAGGAGTCATACATCATTCCTTACAGAGAGCCTTAATATACCCTAAATCAGGGGTGCGCAAACTTTCTCCGCTGTGCCTCCCTGCCTGCTCTCCCCCCTGCTCGCGCCCCTCTCCTTACCTTCTCTTCGGCGTCAAATGACGATGTGGGGTCATGGCCATGACTACCGCGGAATAATTTGAAGCCGCGTTGCCATAGCGAAGCGTCGCCGAAGACAAAGTTAGGGAAGTAACAGAGGCCTTACGCGATCCCTGGCATTTAATTTAAATGGCTTGGGGAAGAGCGCGGGCCTCTGAAACCGCTGCGCCCCCCCCCCCCTGGAAAATCTTGCGCCCCCAAGTTTGCGCACCCCTGCTATAAAGAATTGACTAATCAATTGCCTACAACACATTAGTAATCTTAATCAAGTGCACTTAATAGCTACAGAGATATTTACTTTTAGAGGCACATAAAGTGCCAAACGGAGATAGTTGTCCGGAAGTTATGGATTGACGGAGTAAATTAACCCCCTGAAATCTTCCCTGTCTCTCTGAAATCAATACCCAATAAACTAACCATATATCCTATATAAAGATATCAATACAATAATGCTAGAAAGTCTATTGTTGTAAACCAAAATTATAGAAATAAATAGTTGATTACAATTACGTGCAATACAAATGTCAGCATAAAATATATAAAACCTCCATAATAATAGATACAAATCCCATATATAGTTTTTAAAAAAATGGAAAATGTATATATCATATTTTATAATAGAGGACAAAAAAATCAGGGAGAAAAAAGCAATTGCTTCCAGAGAAAAGACTCATCTCATACTGTACTGCTGCGGCAGCTTTTATTCTCACACTTCCCGCACGGCAGGATGCGTGCGGGAAGCGAGGTGACGCGGCTTGTCGCAGCGTCACTGTGACGTCACAGTCACGTGAGCGCCCGGCTTCCCCGGCTTCCCCGACACCCCTGGAGTTTAAATTCAGGTAAGCGGGGGTGCGGGGAAGCAGAGGGGCAGAGCAGGAGCCGGGGTCGGGAAGGGGAGATAAAATGCGTGCGAAGTGGAGGGGGGTGCGCGGGCAGCACACGGCGGCGCGCGGTCTAGACCCGGCGCCAGCCAGAGTAGATCCCGGCATGCCGCCGGCAAATGTAAGAATTAAAGCTGCCGCCACTGTATAACAGATATTGTGGAAAGGAAAAGGAAGAATATAAATTAGACCATGTTATTTAACAGGGATCTACGGTGGTGAGAAAACATTTGTGAACCCCAATGATATTTATGCAAATTCCATAGTTTTTCCATGATAACCTTCTTGAATCAAAACCACTCTTTTCTTAAATATCCAATTTGGTTCATATTAACCCGTTCCATGTCTTTTGAACCGAAATGATGTATGAATTAGACAAACAATTAGTTATTAAGAGTCAGGGTATGTGCAAGACTAAGTGAATACCTGGTTTTACCAGCTAAATTAAAGGGGGTAAGGTGTTTACATAATTAGGTAGATCTTCAGGTGTGAGTTTGGGAGGCCCCACCCTATATAGTGTAAACAGCAGAAACTGTGTGAGTTTGGTCTTCTCCATACTGGTGTGTGGAAACACGTCATGCCACGATCAAAAGAAATCTTCGAGGACCTCATAAAAGCAGTTATTGATGTTCAGCAGCCTTGAAAGGGTTACAAAACAATTTCTAAGGACTTTTGGTCCAATAATCTACAGTCAGCCAGATAGTTGACAAAAGTAGAAAGTTCAAGACCACGGTCACTCAACCCAGGAGCGGTCGTCCTACCAAAATCTCTCGAAGAACAAACCGGCAAATCATCCAGGAAGTCACAAAGAACCCTGTATACCATGTTATACTTGCATGAAATTACCTTAATTGTGATTTTATCATCTAGGCCCATATTTAAATATCCATGGGTGACATCTATATAATTATAGAAAAAACGGTCCAGACATATTAAATACGTCGTAGATAAGGACCAATTCCTATACTAACCATTTTAGTGACCATAATGATCAACACAAGTTAAGGGTTAATTTACTCCAAGAATCCATTACTGCCTCCAAGTATCTCCATTTGGCACACTATGTGCCTTTAAATGTAAATATCTCTGTAGCTATTAAGTGCACTTGATTAAGATTGACTAATCAATTGCCTGCAACACGTTAGTAATCATTTAGGGTATATTAAGGGTATCCGTAAGGGATGATGTATGAGCCCTGAGGAAGCTGAGTGCATCAGCGAAATGAGTCGAGTTCCTGCTCTGCGGGGGAGTAAGAGAGAGACGCTTTCCTGTTCCCTGGATGGCTGCAACCAGAAGTGGTGATGGAGCGGTCATGTGAGACGCCGAGAGACGCCAAACGACAGTGGGGGCGGTGAGATCATGGCAGGCTGCTACTTAGGAGATTTGTCTCTGCAATGCTTTAAAGAATCTATGTGAGTCCGCATTTTTAAAGTGTTGAGATAAAGTGTATTTTGTTTACCGTCTGCACTATTGCGTTTCCTACGTCTTTCCCGAAATCAACTCCAGTCTACAGATAGACCCGATTTAACGTTTGCCACAGTATGGGAAGTGTCTTACTACTACACACAGAATTGAGTAAACACTCCAGAAGACCCCACAGTATCTTACCTTCTGTTGCAATATGGCGCCATTGGTTGTCCTGTGTTTTCTTCCCTCCCACATATTGAACATCATCTACTGCTCCCCTATTTTGAGACTACTATACATGGTTCGAACCAAGGAGACGGTTCCAATTTTTGGGGTTTGAGTCAGGGATTTGTTTGCCTATTTCACAGTGCCATATACTGCACTTTAATATTTATACATTTCTATATATATCTACATATATATATATATATTAATATAATTTTTCACTATTACATGTTCACTATTGTGTTAGTGTCACTTTCTATTTTGTTTAAATAATTTATTACACCACGATTATATCATATCACCTTAAACACTGTAGGTTAACACTACTTACTCCAGCACTGGTGAAAGCGCCAACTAAAACACATTGTAGAACAATTCTGGGATCGCACTGCCTAGCCCTAAGTGTCTTTGGCCTGTGTACTGCACATTACACCATCCCTCCTGTCCCAATAACTATCAGTGGATATTGGTTCAATACCTGCAAATCTTTCTCAAGTGTTAGGAGCTTATTCCATGTTAGCTAAAAGGGGCGGATCAGCCTGTTTTCAGCTGAAATTTGCTATTGAAGTGAATGGGGAATGTTGGCCGATTGACCGACCCGATTGTCCACTTCAGCTGATCTAGAAAACATAAGTCCGATCTTCAGACAGATGGTCCTGAGTTGTATTTTCAACATCAGTTAGTCAACGAAGGTACAGTATAATAATTTGTGGCTGACCTTTTATTATCTGTTTTGACAAATTTTGTTTAACAAACTGTTTTTAGGACACATTCTGTTCAGTCTGAAATGTTAACATTATCATTTTAAATAGAAGGGTATAATGATCGTATTTGCTACTTTAGGGACTAGAAACCAACTGGCTTGCTGAGTCCATCATGAAAACAAGGAGATTGGGACGGTAAATGAAGTGATATAATAAAATAAAAAGATATACTGTAAATTGCAGACTATAGATTTTTTTTTATTGCTTTCAATAAATCACTTTGGTGGCTTTCAAATAATGCCTCTTACCAAACTGCCTTGATCTCTGGGAAAGAATGTAATAAATACTATGTACAGACGCAACTGCCGGTTGTAGACTGCTTGCCAAGAAAAATCTGTGACCATCTCGCAGTAACTCGTGAGATGGTCCAGAGCAGGCTGTAATGGCCCATCGGATTAACACAGCGGGGGGTCCCTGTGTTTGAATGGGACTCGCAGCCTGGTGGGATTCACCCAGCCTGAGTTCCATTCAAATGCAGGGACCCCCACTGTGTTAATCCGATGGGCCATTAGTCTGGCTGCAGGAATCTCGCAGCGTGGGATGGGTTTAAGTGCAGAATTCTCAAGGCAAGCAGTCTACAACTGGCCGTTGCAGCTGTACAGTAGATATCACTGCTCCAAATATTAGAATACTGCATAGATATTGGTACTCAAAATGATGAAGGCAGTAATTACAGAGCTGCAGAACTTTACTTTAGTCTACAGTAAAGTTTTTTTGTTGTTGTTTAAAGCTATACAGTAGATGCTGTGAGTGACACTATTCCCACCCGATGACATGACACATTGAAGAATAACCCTGATTATCCCTGAAATGTCCCCCACCCATCACACCAGAGAGCAATGAAGCCGGCGACATCTGTACTCGGGTTTTCTTATTGTCAACGATTTTCTGATTTAAGGCAAATACATTATTACATCAGAGACTCAGGCAGTGGTGGCAACAGGAGTTGGAGAGCATGAGCTCCTGTTGCCACCACTGCCTGAGTCTCTGTCCACATACTGGTGGTATACCCATCCACTCATTTACATCTTTCAAAAGACTTATCCAAAGTGTTTGAGCCACCTGAAATGTGCAGAACGCTGTGATCATTGGTTCTTTTGCATAGAAAAAAAAAGGGTGTGCCCAACATCTGTCCAATAAAGCTCATTCAAGGCTCATTTGAGAGGCTTTTCATAACAGAAAGGATGTTTAGGGTCTTCAGATGTGCAAGCTGCATTGTCTCTCGAGTCACCGGAATGAGGCCCCATTGTCAAAGGAGCATGGAACAGCCAGGGTTGGGAGGAAACATCAATTCCATTGATTCCATAATAGCCTCCTGGCACTGTTGTGGGCTAGGATGGTTTTGGTTTCTACCATGTAGATCGTTGCCATTAGTGTACACTAAACGTTGTCCCAGTGAGAGAAATTCATGGTCACCCCACACAGTTTCCACCAGTTCACATCTCTTAAGGCTTGTGGAGAAGTTGTGGGCCGCTGATGCCAATGGACAGCTGTTCCTCTCTGTCTTACGTTTGAGGATCTGAATTTGTTTAAAATTGCTCCTGTGTGATTTAAACAAAGAATTTATGTTAAGAGGCTTCGAGTTGGCAAAAATGCTGCACATTCTAAATGTTTATGGCTGTGAGCCCAACAACAAATACATCGATAGTTAAGGATGTTATTCCAAAGTAGGACAAGGAATAACAGAGCTGGGATAACATATAGTGGAAGGAAGATTATCTTCGCTCTTCTGCATCCACCCGGGTAACTCTGACATGTGACAGAGTTCAGACGTGTTTCCAGTGTTTGAAGTTTCAATCTCTTGTTCAAACCACAGCGTTACGAAAAGACATTGATAGTGGAACCAAGTAAGGCTTCTCTTCAACAAAACGGGTCCCTGGGTGTGTTGGTGCTGTACTGTGTCTTCTTCTGCAGCTGTAACTTTGGAATAACTTTCAGCATGCACATGCAGGTTTTCTAGAACACTTATTGATGCGGTGTTGTTGTTGTTAATAAGCATGTTGTATTAAAATTGCCAAGGAAACGCATTCAGTTCTAAGCACAAAGGTTGCTGGTGGTGCCTGACTACATGCAGCAAACATAAGCATGTATTAAGCATTGATATCCATGATATACAAAGTGTGAGCACTGCTCTGAACATGGGTTTTTATCCCACAGGCAAATGGGCTTAAGTACTGGGATCAGATGGTAAGCCATTCTTTTAAATAGCATCATTTCTGGCTAACAGTATCTTACATCTGCATACTCAGCAGTGATGTAGTACAGGGGGTGCTCAACTCCAGTCCTGAAGCCTCACCAACAGGTCAGGTTTTCACGATATCCCAGCTTCTGCACAGGTGGCCCAATCAGATCCTCAGCCAAAGACTGAGCCTCTGATTGAGCCACCTGTGCTGAAGCAGGGACTGATTGAGTCACCTGTGCTAAAGCTGGGATATCCAGAAAACCTGATCTGTTGGGGGTCTTGAGGACTGCAGTTGGGCCCCCCTGATGTAGAGGATGCACAGATGTAGTAGGCTTCACTGTTCTCTCTTCCGTAGTATGCCTGGGTATACTGCAGTATTCTGCTGCAACATTACTATGTAATTAACTACCATTATCATGTTCAGCTACTGCTCAAAGCCTATGGGAAGGCAGGTGCTTCTTGTTCCTCCGCAGGTCTAAAAATCTGCAAAAAGAGATTGGCTATATCGTCCAGTCGGCATAGATCATACCCCCGTGACTCTGTGAAAGGAGCATCATACGTATGTGCTGAATTGCTCAAACACCTTTGTGGATTCGTAGCAGTGTGTGATATCAGTGAGAGGGAGCGGCTCAGCGAGTAAAGACACTGACTGGCAGTGAGTGTGAAGCAGGGGAACCTGGTGCAATTCCCGGTGTCGGCTCCTTGTGACCTTGGGCAAGTCCCTTTATCTCCCTGTGCCGCAGGCACCAAAACATAGATTGTGAGCTCCGCAGGGCAGGGACTGTGCCTGCAAAATGTCTCTGTAAAGCGCTACGTATAACTAGCAGCGCTATACAAGAACAAACAATTATTATATCTATTAGTGCAGAGTCCCCAATCATCCCCCTCCAACAGGTCAGGTTTTCAGAATTTCCCAGCTTCAGCACGGGTAGATTGAGCAACCTGTGCTGAAGCTGCAATATCCTGACCTGTTGGGGGGGCTTGAGGACTGGAGTTGAGTTTTCCATACAATAAATCATAGTGTACAGAGCTTTTCAAACAGGTCTCTTTTCCATGAGTACTACGTTTAAAAATATGTACAGTATAATCAGATTTTAACCCTCAATTTTTGCTCATACTATATTAGATTACAAAAACACCACCCTTCTTACAAAGACACCCCTCAACCTTGCTATTCCCAGATCTATCTCCTAGTTGCAATTCTACTTCTTATAACCCAAGGAAATATACGCAGTGCTGGTGTTTCCTGCGCCTTAACAACCCTAGTGATGGCTTACTGTATGTCAATGGCCCCCATGCAATATGTTGTGAAGCTGCGAGAAAACTCCAGCTCCAAGCCAGTGAATAGGACTGCCATGTCTGCATTGGGAAACCCCAGCATATTGAGCAAGGCCCCCCCAGGGTCTCCCCATATGCTGCCATGAAGCAGTACTGCTGTGCTGAGTCCGTACAAAGCCGAAGTGGCAATCCCACCTACAGATGAGCCAAAGAGTATTCTAACACTTGCCTTAAACTAGCCAGGTACATACTGGGTACATTTCAGTGACATTTCTGCAGAAGCTAATGGCCCATCGGATTAACACAGCAGGGGTTACTGGCAGTCCCATTCAGTTTGAATGGGACTGCCAGGGACCCCCGTTGTTAATCCGATGGGCCATTAGTCTGTCTGCAGAAATGTGTGAAATGTTGCAGCATGTACCCAGCATGTACCCAGCATGTATTCAAGCATGTACCTGGGTCTTTTTGGAGATTGCCCCAGGTTTGTTAGAATAATCATCGCACTACAGTAACTCCATACTGGTGTAATGAAGACATAGGAAGTTGGAAGGACAGGGTGACCTTGAGGTTTGAGACCAAGTTTCAGCTCTGTGTGATATTAGATGAGTCTGTTCCTTTCCCTATGCCACAGCAGGTACTAAAACATACAGTAGATTGAAAGCTCACCAGACAAGAATTGTGTCTACTGTATGTGGTTCTACTTTATACAATTCAGTGAGCACTGAATACATCCAAAATACATCACAGATCTTTCAGAAAAAGGTTTCAAGGGACAGAGAGAAGTAAAAAATCAGCTGTGCGCAAACTGGGGGGCGCGAGATTTTTTGGGGGAGCGCGGGCGGTTTGCAGAGGTCCCGCACTCTCCCCTGGGCATTTAAATGACATGCCAGGGAACAGCGCGAGGCCTCTGCCACCTCTACTGACCGAGGTTCAGCCGGCTCCAGGACGCGTTACCATGGCAACGCGGCGTCAAATGATGCCTCGGGGTCGTGTGAAGTCACGGTTGCCACAGTAACGTGACGTCAAATGACACCGCGCGAGTTAAGGAGGGGGGGGGGGTGCACCAAGGAGGAGAGCAGGCACGGGGGGGGCGCAGCAAAAAAAGTTTACGTGCCCCTGGTCTACATTCACAGCACTGAAGTCCCCTCAACGTTTCTGCTCGAGGAGGCTTTGCAGGCTCCTTAAGGACAGACAACGGCAATCCCCTATTCTTCTCTGCGACAGGGGCTGATTCAGGTGTGCCAAGTTATCTGATAGTGTGTATTTTAGATCAGGGGGGCTCAACTCAAGTCCTTAGGCGCCCCCCCCCCCCCCCCCCCCAACTGTTCAGGTTTTCAGGATATCCCTACTTCAGCACATCCCTGCTTCAGCACATGTGGCTCAATCAGTCCCAGCTTCAACATAGGTGGCTCAATCAGGCCCAGCTTCAGCACAGGGGGCTCAATCAGAGGCTCGGTGATTGAGCCCCCTGTGCAGAAGCAGGGCTATCCTGAAAACCTGAGCTGTTGGGGGAGCTTGAGCTTGGAGTTGAGCGCCCCCTGCTGTAGATCATGCAGTTACACACAAAACATGCCTGCACCACCATGTATTCCAATGCAGAAACAAGCTTGCCCTGGGTTAGTGCGGGATTACCAGAAGCGCATTAAAGCTGCAGTATACCAGGCAGTGTGTCTGAAGTCAGCACCCAGGCCTTAGAGGTATATTCTATATACGCAATGACTTCAGTAGGATTTTATTTTTATTTGCCCCCTTAGTCTGACACATTAAAACTGGATTAACAAACCCTAGTGTGCTTAGTAATACAGTAGTTGTTTGGGAATGTCATGATTTCTCTAGAAATGGATTTATAGTATATGGTTAAATCAACAGCCTCAGTTCTATGTAACATATACAGTAGCTGCAATGATATTAGCTCAGATAAGTATTCAGCACCATTTACAAACATATACTGGAGTTTCAATAGATTGTTGACAAGGTTTTTGTTCTAGCTGAACACCCACAATAAGGCTACAGTACCTAATGAAGTGTGGCTAAATGCATGTAGTTCCCGTGGGGTGGTTACTGTATGGACCTGACCCAATAATTCCAATAAATTGATGCTGGAGATGGTGTTTTGAACATGCACCTTTTAGTGTCAATGTCTCGGTAAATTTTTCCTCCTATATATTCGTGTGATTTGGGGCGCCCTAACTCACAGCAATAGGTGGAGGTAGGAAGGTGTTATAGGGCAGACATATAATATTTATTAACTTTTTCCATTATGAAGCGAAACTCTTCCACGTCTGTGTTGGGAGAAATTCTGCGTCAAATATAAGAAACGAAATCATGAAGTTCCTTACACTTGACAATGTCGCAGCGGGAAACAATTACTCCCACTTCAGTACATGGCCCCATAGTATTAACATTAGTTGGGGGTACAACACAAAGAATAGGAATGGGCAGGGATGTTTGTAAACATTTAAGGGCTTTGCCTACAGCAGCCAAAGTGGCTGATAGGAACTTTTCGGGAGAAATTCCCCTTCCACTTCAATGTGGAATTTTGGCCGGGAATGGCCCAATCTGTTTTGACTGGTTATAGGATAAGCCCCTAAGACTTGTTCACTAACCTCGTCTAACAGAACTGCCCCTGATGTCACCGGGGCTGTTCCCCAATATCACTGGGATAACATCAGCTGCACAAAGATATGGGTCCCATTGCTTATCCTAATGGCTTCACGAATGTTTAACCTCAAGGCAACTCTAGATTTTGCAATGATCCATACCTCGGTTTCTAAAGACTCCCGGTTTTCATCATGGACATCCTCCTGTAGGTGGAAAGATGGCAGAAAACATTTGAATATTTGACCAACCTAAACATATGATAAAAATTGCACACTATTACTCACAATTCCTTTGTATAAAGTATTTACCAGTGGTGCATACCCTCTGCTTGATCCTGGCGCCCCAAGGCTGCATCCAAAAATGTGGTATCAAGCAAGCAAGTTGAAGGAGGCACACAGGAATTAACCTATTCTGTGCCGGTACATCCAGAGTGACGTTTTAGGGCACTAAGCCCATTCCGCAGACCTTACACTAGTGTGTAACAGAGTTTCCTAGCCAGGAACCCTTGGGTTCCCCTGGCATTCCTAAAGGGTTCCCTGCAATTTTGAGCACTTTACAATGTATCTGATCTCAGACGCGCTATTAGAGAGGATTGGGGTTCCTTACAATGTATCTGATCTCAGACGTGCTATTGAGAGGGATGGGGTTCCTTACAATGCATCTGATCTCAGACGTGCTATTGGAGAGGGTTGGGGTTCCTTACAATGCATCTGATCTCAGACGTGCTATTAGAGAGGGTTGGGGTTCCTTACAATGCATCTGATCTCAGACACGCTATTAGAGAGGGTTGGGGTTCCTTACAATGCATCTGCTCTCAGACATGTTATTAGAGAGGGATGGGGTTCCTTACAATGCATCTGATCTCAGACACGCTTTTAGAGAGGTTGGGGTTCCTTACAATGCATCTGATCTCAGACACACTATTAGAGAGGGTTGGGGTTCCTTACAATGCACCTGATCTCAGGCGCGCTATTGGAGAGGGTTGGGGTATCTTACATGCACCTGATCTCAGGCGCGCTATTGGAGAGGGTTGGGGTTCCTTACAATGCATCTGATCTCAGACACGTTATTAGAGAGGGTTGGGGTTCCTTACAATGCATCTCATCTCAGACATGCTATTAGAGAGGGCTGCGGTTCCTTACAATGCATCTGATCTCAGACGTGCTATTAGAGAGGGTTGGGGTTCCTTACAATGCATCTGATCTCAGACGCGCTATTAGAGAGGGATGGGGTTCCTTACAATGCATCTGATCTCAGATACACTATTAGAGAGGGATGGGGTTCCTTACAATGTATCATGACTCTCCCGGGAACTCCTCTCAAGAGAATGCTGTGTCCTTATCTAGAGTGAGAATAATCATAGTCCCTTACTACTGGCGCTTACTTAGATCAGGGCACGTTTCCTAACTGAAAGCAAAAAAACAGTGACAGGACATGTCTTATACAATTCACTATACACACAAACTTATTTACAGGGCGCACAGTTTGGACCCCAGGCAGAACCCTGAAGAACCTGCCTCTAGAACATACAGTAGAGGCAACTCTTATTCTTACAAAAACCAGTGGCAATTCCCCCCAAAAAAACAGGAAACACCCAGGTACATTCTGAATACATGCCTTAAACTTTCCTTAAACTAGCCCCAGCATTTCTGCATTGATTAATGGCCTATCAGATTAACAGTGGGGGGTCCCTGGCAGTCCCATTCAAACTGAATTGGACTGCCAGGGATCCCTGCTGTGTTAATCCTATGGGTCGTTAGTCAATGCAGAAATGCCTTAAACGTGCCTCAAACTAGCCCAGAACATACCCAGAACATACCCTGCACATACCCAGAATGTAACCCGGCTAGTTTACGGCAAATGTTAGAATAAACGTTGCCTCTAAGGTAGGGGTGTGGGGGGAAGGGGCTATATATACCCCCTATACTCATAGTGAAATGATGGGTCACAAGACATACAGGGGAGGGGCAAAACTGGAGTGAGTCCACCAAATTAAACTGTTAGGGCCATTAACCCTTAGGGAGCTACACTAAAAATATGCTAAATGTATATTATTAACAAAGCTCCAGAGGCGTCCGTTGCAGGTAAGCGGAATTGAACCGGACGTTAGGAGAGATTGGGATAGCAAAGTGTATTAAAATGACTTAAATGCGCATATTTCCCAGCGCTTTGCAAGATACAACGGCCGCTGTTGGTGCTTGGAGTTACCTTTGGACATCAGTGACTCGCTGAACTCTATGTGCAGAATGTATGTTAATAATACCTCGCATGACATGCGATTCACTGTGAGGTATGAGACCCTTATACTGTGGTTCTTGTGTGTGTACTTAGCGAAGATTAACGTTCAGGGGAAACAGTACCAGTCACTACAGCACATTACAATTACAATAGCTTGACCTACAGGAGGAAGTGCTTTGCTTATCTAAGGTTTCAAGTCAATCCTAAAAAGGGTGAAACATCAGAAAGCGTCCGTCTCCGCATGCAGACAGCCCATATCTAGCCCGTCACCTAGCTTTAAACTTCTGCTCGCCAAGTGTATTGTATTGTATGTCTTTATTTATATAGCGCCAAAAGTGTACTCAGCGCTTCACAAAGAATACAGTACAGGGAATTATAATTATACAATAAGTGCAGCAAAATCAGATAATAGGAAAAGAAATCCCTTCCCCGAAGAGCTTACAATCTAAGAGGTTTAATGAGAAACTTACAGAGACAGCAGTAAGTGCTGTAGATGGCAGTGGTTGGCCACAATGGGTGGTAGGAGTGACTGAGTGTGGGACAATAGCCATGACTGCAGGCTATTAGGATGCTTGATTTGTGGGGTAAAATTTAAGGAAGGTCAGTGTTAAATGAAAAGGTTAACACCATTTACAGGGGAAGAGGTGGCAGGGAGGCATGAGTGAGATCAGGTGTGTATGTCTGGCTTCAGGCTTAGGGGAGATCCCCAGCAGCAGGAAGGAGTAGATAGAGGGTGTGAATAATGTATTTGTGGGGGTGTTTTTTTTATTGAGGGGTAAAGAAGCTGTTGGGAGAGAGGTGTATAAATAATGGTGCAGTGGGGAGTGGGGAAGTTGGAGAGAACAGAGACATTCACAAAGGAGTGAGGCAACAGTAAACAGAAAAAGCAGTAGGGAGGGCATAGTAAGATGCAGGAGGGGAGACTTCACAGGTAATGGAGGATAAAAATGAACAAATAATCACAGATGTTAAAAGAGAATGTGTCACAGTGGCAAAGTTGTAATGCAGAGTCCAGACCTTCCTCCAATCTTCACCTCCAAATTCAACTCCAAAATTAACTCTTGTAGACACTTTTGATGTACACTTAAGATGCGATGCTTTTGATGTTACACAGACCTTCATCATATGGTCCTCTCTGCCCATTGGAGATCAGCTAGAGCAGCAGCGAAGTACAGATGTAGCAGACGTTATTGCACTGGTGTGTGCCAGCGGGGGTGATTGCATGGTTGCCCTTTTTTCACTCTCGGCTAATGCTATTACTATGGTCCCTGCCCCAGAATTGCAATATATCCAATATTGTGCAGCTAGAACCATTTCACTTTCTCTCAGAACAGCCCTTGCTTATCTCCTCCACAAATCCCTCTCTTGGATTTCCATCAAGTCCTGATCCCCTCTAAAGTTCTCCTCCTTGCCTTCAAGGCTTCCCAATGCCTGCTCCTTCCTGCATATCAGCTTCAATTTCTTGCTATGTCCCTGCTCCTCTCCTGCTCCTTGCTCCTCTCCCACTCCCTGATCCACGGATCCTCCCTGCTCCTCGCTCCTCTCCTGCTCCTCTCCTCCTCCATGCTCCCCTCCTGCTCCTCTCTTCCTCCTCCCTGCTCCTCTCCTGCTCCTTTCTCCTCGCTCATCTCCGGCTCCTCTCCTCCTCCTCTCCTGCTCCTTGTTCCTCTCCTCCCTGCTCCTAAACCCTCCTCCTCTCCTGCTCCTTGTTCCTCTCCTCCCTGCTCCTCTCCTCCCTGCTCCTCTCCTGCGGCCTGCTCCTCCTCCCTGCTCCTCTCCTGTTCCTCTCTTGCTTCATGCTCCTCTCCTGCTCCCTTCTCCTTGCTCATCTCCTGCTCCTTATCCCTTCTCCTCTCCTGCTCCTCTCCTCCTCAGCTCCTGCACCTTGTTCCTCTCCTTCTCCCTGCTCCTCTCCTCCTCGCTCATCTCTTGATCCTCATCCCTACTCCTCTCCTGCTCCCTGCTCCTCCTCTCCTGCTCCTCACTGCTCTCCTTCCCCTCCCCTGCTCCCTTCTCCTCGCTCATCTCCTGCTCCTCTCCTTCTCCTCTCCTGCTCCTAACTCCTCTCCTCCTCCTCTCCTGCTCCTCACTCCTCTCCTCCTCCTCTCCTGCTCCTTGTTCCTCTCCTCCTCCTCTTCTGCTCCTTGTTCCTCTCCTCCCTGCTCCTTTCCTCCTCACTCATCTCTTGCTCCTCATCCCTGCCCCTCTCCTGCTCCACACTGCTCTCCTCCTCCTCCTCCTTTCCTGCTCCTCTCCTCCCTGCTCCTCTCCTGCTCATAATTGTCTCCTTTCCAACCCTTTCACCGTTACTCACGGGGCAGATATTGTCTTTCCCATTGTCTGATTTTATGTGTGTTTGCACTTATTGTATTGTGTCCTCTTTTTTGTTGTACAACACCACGTACATGGCTGGTGCTACCGTATGTAACTAACACATACACACATACTTGCATAGTAACTCTATTGACCTTAAAGCATAATGTTTTTTCAAAGATAAAATAATACAGAGCTTTTAAAACCTCGCCGTTCTCTTCTTCACTACATTCTGTATGAATATGAGATTTGGGAGGGTTTAAAAACCTTTTTTCCCCTTTTATTTCATCGATGAATAACTCATGTTGGTCCATTAAAAAGCATAATGTATAGTAGGTATGTGCTCGCCGCAAACAGGACGGGACTGCAGGGCCGAGGTGGGGATATTGACACACCGACCTGATGCTGCGAAGCTGCGTCCGGTGTGCAGGTTCGTTGTCATGGTTGGAGAGGATGCGGATCGTAGGGGTCACTGGCCAAGGTCGAGGATTAGAAAGCTATGGATCGTAAGGGTCACTAGCCGAGGTCGAAGATTGCAGAGGTCTGGATCGTAGGGGTCACTAGCCGAGGTCGAAGATTGCAGAGGTATGGATCGTAGGGGTCACTAGCCGAGGTCGAAGATTGCAGAGGTATGGATCGTAGGGGTCACTGGCCGAGGTCGAGGATTAGAAAGCTATGGATCGTAAGGGTCACTAGCCGAGGTCGAAGATTGCAGAGGTCTGGATCGTAGGGTTCACTAGCCGAGGTCGAAGATTGCAGAGGTCTGGATCGTAGGGGTCACTAGCCGAGGTCGAAGATTGCAGAGGTATGGGTTCCTTACAATGCATCTGATCTCAGACGCGCTATTAGAGAGGGTTGAGGTTCCCCAGAATTTCACCATATAACTTTAAGATTCCTTAACAAAAAAAAAGTTTTAAAACGCTGCCTTGCACCCATTATACAGTATTAAGATAATCTGAGGAGTGGGCTTCGTGGCCGGAAACGTCACTATGAATGTACCTGCTGTGAACATGTTAATAAGCACAGAGTAAGCTTCCTGATTCCTGTGCGCCTCCTTCCACTTTCTTGTTTGATATTAAATATTTGACCAACACATTACAGGCCATATAAAGTGGGCGGTGCGTTACCTTCGGGCACCGGAAGTTATTTTACCCATTCACTTGCATGGCTAGCAAGGGGTCACCTGTATACCAGTATATATAAGTCTCATAGTGTAGCACCACTTAGTAAATCAGGGCCTTAATATGTATCCTATTGTAGAGCTGAGTATTTTATGGTGTCATTAGTTACAATGTATTAAAGGTCACAGTGAAATGACATCTCACCTCTGACCCTGTCTGCTCTGGGTCACTCGTTTCCGCAGCACCGTCCCCAGAGGCGTTATCAAACTAGAAATAGAAAATGATAACTGTTTTACTTCAGTTACAAAGCGGAGAAGTTAGGAAATCTTATTTTATTATTATGTTCAATGCAAAAAAATAATGCAACGGCAAACCTAGAAATATGTATTCCCAGTGACTAAAAACTGGAGGTGAACTTTACTTGGTCTCCCTAAGTCAGGTGCAGCCAGCTCAGCTCCTCAAGGGCCACCAACAGGTCAGGTTTACAGGATATCGTTGCTTCAGCACAGAGCAATCTCTCTGATTGAGTCACCTGTGCTGAAGCAGGGATATCCTGAAAACCTGCCCTGTTGGTAGCTCTTGAGGACTGGAGTTGGCTGCCCCTGACTTACAGGCACAAAAGAAAGTAATCTAAATGTGAAGAATATATTGGGTGAAAGTGCAAAACACATACTGTACTGTACACACACACACACACACACACACACACAGACTTGTAGGGTTGCCAGGTGTCCCGTATGGAACCGGACAGGCCGGTATTTGGTTCCCCTGTCCGGTAAAATATGAGAGATAATACTGGACATGGGATAGAGCAGGCGTGCTGCTGCTGCTGCTAGGGGGCTGGGCAGCTTCTGATTGGTTGCTGCTGTGTAATTCAGCCAGTTAGGAGGTGGCAGGAGCCTGGGGGTGGGGCCAAAGAGCGGAGGAAAAGTGTGTAGCAGAGAGGTGTGTGTGTGTGTGTGTCTTTCTGTCTGTGTCCTGCCTGTATATGTGTGTGCCTCAGTGTGTGTGTGTGAATATCTCAGTGTGTGTGTGTGTGTGTGTGTGTGTGTGTGTGGGGTGTGGGGTGTGTGTGTGTGTGTGTGTGTGTGTGGTGTGTGTGTGTGTGTGTGTGTGTGTGTGTGTGTGTGTGTGTGTGTGTGTGTGTGTGTGTGTGTGTGTGTGTGTGTGTGTGCGGAAGGACAGTACTAGTACTGGCAACTTTGTTTAATTGCTCAATCACCCTCACTTTCTTTTACTATACTACAAGTCTTCCCATTTTCAAGATCTATTAAAAATAACCGCCATTGTAAATCCTCAGAAATGCTCCATAACTCAGCTCTCATCACAGCAGCATTGCAATCTCTGCAGCACCCTTACTTACAGATCATCACAGCAGCATTGCAATCTCTGCAGCACCCTTACTTACAGATCTCAGCTCTCATCACAGCAGCATTGCAATCTCTGCAGCACCCTTACTTACAGATCATCACAGCAGCATTGCAATCTCTGCAGCACCCTTACTTACAGATCATCCCCAAGAAGCCAGAGCAGGTTACTTATTCAATGGCATGATTTTACATGCAATTTAAAGCTGGATTTTGAAGTCTACATTTGAAACCTACTGTACTGATAATGACAGGGAGGGAGGGGGTGAGAGGATGAAGGGAGGGGGTAACAGAGGATGAAGGGAGGGGGTGAGAGGATGAAGGGAGGTGGTGAGAGGGGATGAAGGGAGGGGTGAGAGGACAAGGGGGGAGAGAGAGAGGATGAGGAGGGGTGCAACAATATTGGAATTTGTGTGAGGAGCAGTAAGATCAGTATTGCTCGCCATGTACAATGTAACAGATTTTCTGACCTGGCTGACCCACCCAATCTCTCATTGGCCCCTGTGGTCTAACCAGTCCCCATTACATGGTCGTGTCTGGTGGTTCACCTGTTGGCAACAGGACTCCTGAGTCTCCCGCATGATGGTATTTGGGAATTGTCAACCAGACAGGCAGCTGAGGTAGTGTGTGCGAGTCCTACCTATATCCAGTGCAGTGCCTCCACCTCATCAGGATCTCTGCATCCGCAGAGAGATGGTTCTGATGAGGAACTCCTCTGTGGTGCCCTCCTCTGCAGAGTAACTCCAGACTCACACATGAAGGTATCTTTAATCAAGGGCATCTTTATTGTTCGTGGTACTGTATGGGCAAGCTGCCCCTCACAGCAAGCAGCTTAGCCGCACATCTTCCTTGCTGCTATCCCTTTGAAAGGTACGCCCTCCCAATGGAGTGGGATCCCCTCTCCCCTTAGGGAGATCACCCCTGTGCCAGGTCCCTGGCACAGTGTAGGCCTTGTCGGTCTGGCTGCCGCTTGACCTTGAACTGGGCCACTAGTTGAGGCACTAGTGGGCCCTTTATCCCCAAGTCTCAACCCAGACTTGTTCCTCTAACAACTAACTTTGGACAGTGCTGTGCCTTATGTACCTCAGGAAACAGGCACAACTCTGATGTCACTAATGGTGGACTCCAGAGTATGTAGCCACTCCCATCATTACATATGACACCTCACCAGGGTGTGAGGGCAAACCTCCATGATTAATGCTGGCAACCCTGCAACTTCCCAGGCTTACTGTCAGCATGAGAGAAAACTGTATGCCATTTTACAGCATGGCTACAACAGTATGACTGCAGGTTCGTTATTTATAAATAATCTGACCATTACGTCATTTGTTCTAAATTTCATTCCAAGCATGCACCAATTTCCATCAATTTGCACTATTTCATATTCTTATTTCCTAAAATAATCCTCGGAAGGGTGCTCCCTCCCAAGACTCCTCCCCAGATTTTTTACGAAATAGAATATACATTGGTGCAAATTGGTGAATACTTGGAGTGAAATTTAGAAAAAATGACATAACAGTCAGGTCATTTATAAATAACATTCTTCCCCACCAACGATTCTCACGCACCTTTCACCACTGTGTCCAGTATTTTTGGACAAGCCACCTGGCAACCCTAATACAGACACATACACACACACACATACACACACACACACACACACACACACACACACACACACACACACACAGAGAGTAAATATGTGGGAAAAGTTATGCAATATGAAAGGTGAATATTATCTTTTTCTTTAGCTTTTGTGTTTTATTTAAAGCATGCTGAAGTGATGGATATTTGTCTCTGTGTGGTCACTTTGGTGATGGTACTGTATTTATTATATACAGGAAGTTCCAGTTATTATAGACATCTATGCAATTTCACCTACAGGACATTGATGTCAGCCCCATACATTGGGCCTTATTCTATAAAGTGTCATAGCACCAAACCAGCACTATCAGACTTTATAGCATACGGTCCAACGTAGCTAATACTGTATATATGCAGCATGTGAACCTCTAACACTGCAATAGGAAACTCAGTCACAAATGCAATCTGTATATTATATCATCTTTATATTGTTACATAATTACACTCTCGTCCAACTCTCCTCCTATTAACACGTGGTCCCTGTCAACGGCAGAGCTATCGATGATATCTCAGGATGGAGCAGTTGAACAGCAGAGAGGTGCAGAACACAAAACATGGCGGCACACAGAGGGAAACCATGAAGTCTGTTATCTGGTGTGATTTATCTAGATCAGGGGTGCGCAAACTTCCTGAAGTGCGTCCCCCTGCCTGGCAGCCGCAGCGTTCGCACCCCCCACCCCCTCCCCACCCCTCTCCAAGGACCCGGCGTCAATTGACGCTGCGGTTCATGTGACGTCCCGTTACCCCACCACATCATTTGGCGCGTTGCCATGGCGATGCGTCACATGACCCCGCGATGTCATTTGATGCCGCATTGACATGGCGACTCGTCGCTGAAGAGCCGGCAGAGAGCAGGTAAGGGAGTTACAGAGGCCTCACGCCTCCCCCGCATAAATGCCGTGGGAAAGAGCACGGGGCCTCTAACCGCCACGCCCCCCCTAGAAATTTGAGCGCACCCCAGGTTGCGCACCACTGGTCTAGATCTTTTTAGTCCTTTCTGGTTATATTAATTACACAGAGTTATAACCTTGCATGAAAACATTT
Source organism: Ascaphus truei (assembly GCA_036426205.1). Lineage (NCBI taxonomy): Eukaryota > Metazoa > Chordata > Amphibia > Anura > Ascaphidae > Ascaphus > Ascaphus truei. The sequence continues at coordinate 192,305,682 of CM071571.1, forward strand.
ACTGTAGATTCAAGTTGTTCTTAATTGGGGGGTTCTCTGACTTGTCTCATGGCAAGTATACAGATCCTTTTAGAAGGTGGGATTTAGACTGTATATAGGTATATATATATAAATATATATATACACACACACACACACACATACATACAGCTCTGTCTCTCCCTAACAGAAGAATCTATAAACATTGCTATACAGTACTTGTCTTGGTTAATACCACAATTAATACTAGAGCATTTGTGAATTGGTTGTGGTTTACCCAAGTGGTATGTTAAATGCAACATTAAAACAGATCAATCAAGGTAACATTTACCTTCCACTCACTCATCATCAGGGTTTCTTCTGTTACAGTGCGTGTGTTGGATGAAGACTTGTTCTCGTGCTCATGCCATTCCTCTTGGTCTAGGCTTCTTTGGCTTGGCTCTACGTTAGCACTCCGGGGGCTCTTACTTGAGTCCTTCTCTGCTAGTGTTTGATTCAGTCCCATATCCTGCAGTAAATCCTGTCCAGTCGGCATACTGCGGTCCCTGACTCTTGTCTCCACGCGATTTTTCTTCCTCTGCTCTTTCTTGCTCTCCTTTATTTCCTACGACGCCAGAACACAGGCGAACAAGTGTAATGACTATTTCAGGCATGCAGTGGTCAAAGGGGCTTATTATTGAACTTTTCGGCAAAGCTCTTTAGACTGTATTTTAAATAAATGTAAAAAATATTGTTACTGTCAAAATAGCAAACGGAAATCATTTTCTAAATCCCTTCACGGCTTGGGTGTCCTAATGACGATCACTAGATCTCACCGTAGCCGGCACACAGATATGGGCGATTGCATTCACCATGAACTGACTGGTTCACGTGGCTGAAACTTGCCGGCGGGCCATGGAAATACATCTACCCTGCACATAAGTACAACTTTAACTTTACCGTTACGCCTTTTAACTTTTTAGCCCTTTGGCTGTAGTGACAACAATTTACTTTGCAATCATTTTAATTTCTGTAGCTGCTTAAATTAAACACACAGTTTTTGTTCCATTAAGTAACCGAACTCATAACTTGATGTGGCCAAGTGAAAGGTTTCATCAACCGTACCATCCAGTCCTCCTCCTCCATCTCATTAAACCATTCAATCCAACAATGCCAGTGAGTCACTCTGATCTTCTGCCCACCAATCCCATTTCAGTGATCAAACCAAACAACTGGGGAGCAATGTTAAGCATAAGATACTACCCTCTACCTTCAGATACCTTAAACTGAGCAGAAGTATCTACTGTAGTATGCTGTATCTTTGCTGAATAAAAGACTGCTGATTTGAACTAGGAACCTGATTCCTGAGTATTACATCGCAAAGATTTTTCTAACAGGCAACGCATTGCCATTTGACCCCGTGGCGTCATGTGACGCTGCATTGTCATAGCGACATATCGCCGGAAGCTGCCAGAGAGCACGTAAGAGGCAGTTACAGAGGCCTCGTGCGCTTCACCGGCATTTTATTTAAATGTTGTGGGCAAGACCGCGGGGCCTCTGTATGTAATGTATGTATGTATGTCTTTATATAGCGCCATTAGTGTACATCCACGGTGCTATTCATATGCTTCTTTAAGCAAGTGTGTCTTAAGGTGGGTCTTAAAGGTGGATAGAGAGGATTCTAGTCGGGTATTGGGGGGAAGGGCATTCCAGAGATGTGGGCCAGTCAGTGAGAAAGGTTTAAGGCGGGAGAGGGCTTTCGATACAAAGGGGGTAGAGAGAAGACATCCTTGAGCAGAACGCAAGAGTCGGGATGGTGCACAGTGAGAAATTAGGGCTGAGATGTAAGGAGAGCAGAAGAGTGTAAAGCTTTAAAAGTGAGGAGGAGAATTGAGTGTGAGATGCGTGATTTGATAGAAAGCCAGGAGAGGGATTTCAGCAGGGGAGACGCAGAGACAGATTTCGGAAATAGTAGAATGATTCTGGCAGCAACATTTGGGATAGATTGTAGGGGAGACAGGTGAGAGGCAGGGAGGCCGGACAGCAGGAGGTGGCAGTAATTGAGACGGGAGAGAATGAGGGCCTGAGTCAGAGTTTCTGCAGTCGAGCAACAGAGAAAAGGGCGTATCTTTGTTATATTGCGTAGGAAAAAGCGACAGGTTTAAGAAATGTTTTGAATGTGAGAGGAGAATGTGAGAGAGGAGTCGAGTGTGACCCCCTAGGCAGGGTGCTTGGGCTACTGGGTGAATGATTGTACTACCAACAGTAATGTGGAAGGAGGTAGTAGGGCCAGGTTTGGGAGGAAGTATGAGGAGCTCTGTTTTTGACATTTTAAGTCGGCGGAGGGCCATCAAGGATAATATCGCAGAGAGACATTCAAAAACTTTGGTCTGTACAGCAGGTGTAAGGTCGGGGGTTGAAAAGTAAATTTGAGTGTCGTCACATAGAGGTGATATTTAAACCCAAGAGATGTGATTAGGTCACATAGAGAAAGTAAGCAACAGCCCCCCTCCCCCCAGAAAATGTTGCGCCCCACCCCCGTTTGCACATCCCTGTAGTAATGTACTAAATAATTTGTCATATTGGATGTGCATTGGGACTCCTTTGTTTATTGTAGGACAGTCTTGGACTACAAATGTAGACTTATTGCAAGGCAGGTTCTCCCATCAATGAATAGCCTCAGTTATCCCATGGCACTCCTGCATATTGTTGGCGAGTCCCATTACATCACTGGCTTTCTGTAAAGTATTTAATAATAGTGGACATTACCTTTTCCTGGCTCATGCGATCGCTTTCCAGCATGGCACTTGTGTCGAGAGTAACCCGAGTGGTGGTGTCTGTTCCTTCTCCACGATCAGACGTTAGCTGCTCTGTAATTATTAGTACTGGAACGCTGATGACTCTTCCAGAACTGTGTGTTGTGTCTTCATGGCTTCCTGTAATATCTTCCACAATGAGGTCCATCATCCTTGTTTCGCCTGCCACATTCTCCAGACGACTCTTCTTCTTGGGCTCCTTCTTGGACAGCTTGATGTGCAGAAAAAAAAACCCACAACTATTACTAGTTACTCAATAACGTGTCTCAGTCTACTTGTGTCCCAGAAAGGTTGGGAAATAAAATGGGTATATTTCACTACTCTGCACACAAGTACGTTATGGTGAGCAGAAAAGTGACAAAAACTATACAGCAATGATAAAGAACACTTAGGCCGAGTCCAAGGTTGGTGCAACAGCGTGCAGGCCGCACACAAAGTACAGCCCTCTATGGGGCAGGCCCCAGTCGGCGTCTTTGCCAAAATACAAGATTATTTTCTTTTGGCACGGTGGACGAGCGTTTGGTCACGGCAACGGTTCAGCCAATGAGGGCAAGCCAGCCGTTTGATGTCATGGCTGCGCTCCGCCACACCTCCCCCTGCACTACTCAAGACGCGCGTCCCATCGCTAACCCTAGACCGCGGCTCACCTTCTCCTTCTGCTTTTTGATGTGGTGCTTTTCTGACTCTTCCTGTGCATCTCCAGTGGTCTGGGTGACCGCATGGAGTTCCTCTGCATGTATAATGCTAGGTGGTAGAGTGGTGAGATTATCGGGCAAGGTTACTGCGTCTCTGTCCTCCTCGGTAACATGCAGGCTCAGGTCTTGCACACTCTCCTGCTCTTCACGGACAACATTTGTTAAATGGTCAGTGGGAACCGCCTCCACTTGAGATTTCTTCTTTTTCTTTTGTTCTCTCATAGGCTCATGTGAATCCTGCATTACAGCAAGAGGGAGAAAGCAGCATAAGAACTCAAGACGTAGCTAAGTGGTAAGAACAATGCCCTTGCAGTGGGTGAACCCAGATTGAATCTCAGTATAAATTGTTCTATATAAGAGAAAAATATGAATACATAACAAGGGGATCCCGACGAGTCGGAGCTGCAGTATTGTATTCTTATCTTGTGGAAGCACGTCATATCCCATCTCCACAGTGACCACTCTCTTCATCTATATACTTAGGAACATATGTATATTGTTTATTTAGCGCCAACAGTATACTTAGCACTTTACAAAAGAGAGAATGCAGTATAGGAAATGATGATACAATGAAGTGCAGCAAATAAAATTAGAAAGGAAATCCCTGCCCTGAAGAATTTACAATCTTAGTGGAATGTTGGGAGACATGCAGAGACAGCAGGTGAGGGAATAAGTGCAGTAGATGGCAGTGCTTGACCACAGTGGTTGGTAGGAGCGACTGTGGGTGTGGGGCAGTAGCCATGAATTCAGGCTATTTGAATGCTTCATTCAGAATGTGTGTATTTAGGTTTACACTTAAAATGGGTAGAGAAGGTTTCAGATGCGAGAGAGCGGTAGAGTGGAAGAGATGGAAAGGAGACAGTTATGAGCAAAGCGCAGGAGACGAGCATGGGAATAGCAAGAGATGAAAGGGAGAAGCAAACCAGGGGGGAAACCTTGAAGATAAGAAAGATGACTTTGTTGGTTATATGGAACTTCATGGAAAAGCTAGGAGAAGGTTTTAAGGAGGGAATAAGATGGGTCTGTTCTGGGAGAAAGTGAAATGGCTCTAGCTGCAACAGTTGGAATATATTGCAAAGGAGAAAGTTGAGAGGCCTGTTAGCAGTAGGTTAAAATATTCCACATGGGATTGCAAGCCCTTTCAGCACCGAAGAGGTTAAAAGCAATTCTTCATTAAGCTTTCTTCAGCATGCTGTACCTGAGTTAAAGTCTGTGCCACTGTCACCTCCTCAGTAAGCGTGTTTTCCAGATCCAAACTTGGAACCAGATCTTCATCCTCACTTCTGTCTGTCTCATTGGAAACTTCCTGCTTTGAGGCACTCTGTGCAGAAACAGGACACGTGGCTCAATAACTAAATGATCATGTAACACTAAAGTTAAAACAGGTGTTTCTACAACCCAATCCCTTTAAGGTAAGTGGCTGAGTAGGTAGGGCTGCTACCAGGAACCAGATACAGATCTTCTACTACCAGTGCCCCAACTCCCAATTAAAGAGGTCCCAAGGGACCTACTGTACAAAGGTCCGTTAATGCCTCTTTTGCATGCCACTATCACTAAGGGGTGTTTTAGTTAACGCAATGTTCTTTCCAGGAGAAAACATGACTTAACGTCATGTTATTCGCCGTTGAAGATACAATACGATATTAGGCTTAATGTGACATTAAGTTAGGTTAACATCACATGAAGTCGCTTAACAGAGCTTTGTGGATCTGGGCCTAAATGTCTCTTACTGCAATATGGGTTAAGTAGCTGGAAAGGTTGGTGGTCTGCCACGCACAATGAAGGAGCCTGCAGTCACAGGGACAATTTCAAGATCTTTAATGATAGAGAAAAGCAAATTGTTTTGGGGTGACCCCTTAGTCAGGTGGAAGTTGTTACAAAGTATAAGACAAACATACATAGAAATAGCATTCAAGTGAGAGATGACTCATAGTTAACAAAAGGGGCAACATGGGACCCTGAGTTTTTATACCTCTGCCTGGTCTTTGGTATGGGTGTGGTGTAATGTAAGGCAGGGGTTAATGAGGGAAGGCCTGTGAGGCATATTTAAAAGAAGGCACTTTAGGGTCCTACCTCTCTGGCCTTCGTTGGCAGTAGGCTGACCAGCATGAACAAGGCAGAAGCAGCAGAAGGTATCCAGCAAGGCTACCCAAAAATGCCCCCACACCAGTATAAGAGCTACGAGGGCCGCAGCTGATCCGGAGAACACAAAGCAGGTGGCATCAGGTCAAGTGACGGCGGGACGGAAACGGGAGAGAAGGAAGTTTTCTCTGAGTTAGCTGACGGGAAGTGGTAAGGAAGGGCAGGGAGCAGCATGGGAAGTCTGGATTCGGGGTCTGCCGGTCACAGTAATCTGCCCCTGCTGCCATGGCAGTTGCACTGGTAGAGGCCTCTGCATGGGAACAGGAAGTGTCAATCGTGCCTGGAAGCAGTCAAGAGGACCTGCCCAAAGCTGAGATTTACTCCGGGCAGGAGAGAAAGAGAGATGGAGTAGCCTACGTTGCAGGCACAGACTGCACAGGGAGGAGAGAGATCTCCATGCACAGGGGAGGAGCAGGCAGGAAGCACAAGGGTTCATGAGCACATGAGCAGGAGAAAGAAGGCTGATGGAAGGACCGAATCCAGGAGTGGTGTAAGAAGGAGGAGCCTTTCTCCTATTCAATGATGGCAGGATGGGCCCATGGAACAGCCCCAGACCTTCTTTCCTGCAGGCGTGAAACTGGGAACACGTAGGGAGTCGGCATCCAGAAAGTACCACAGCAGGACAGAGGAGCAGCACACAGATCAGTTATGGGTGGCGGCAGGTTTGGATTGCATGGCGGCCCAGGGCACGGCTATGGTCAGCAACCAGTCAACCCCAGCTCTGCTGCAGGATCTGTTAAGCATAGATGGGGGAAGTAATAATATGCCATGTACAAGCAAACAGGCTCATAGGATTAGTCAGTAGATAGGTGCTGGGGTGGCCCCTGGGACCAGTAACGAGGTAGTACCGGCAGTAGAAGAGTCAGGAGAAATGACGCGGTAAGACCAATGTCTGATGAGGGTTTTTAAGAATCATACTTACGTCTGTCCAGTCCAATAGAGTTTCACCTTCCAGAATTAACAAAAGAGGTGTGGGCAGGAGAATTTGTGGAGATATGGACAACGCTACCAGGATACAAGGATTTAATAGCTAAAACAGAAAGGTGTAGGCAGTGATGAGGAAAAAGAAGCAGGTCTCTAAGCTTTTCGGGAACTGGCTGGAGGGTTTTCTACATTTGGCCAGCATAGTAGGAGAGAAGTCACCAAACAGTTGCATTGGGGTGTTCAAATACTTGGACACATTGTGATCAGCGTAGAAGATCTACGAGTGTGCAGCTTGGTGGAGGTACGATGAGGAGTTAAGGCACGGGATGGCTATACAAAAGCATGGTCGATGGGTCCTAAAAGACATGAACTTATGGCTGTCACTGATGAGCCCTCAGTGTCCTTCCTCCTTTCAAGGGCTGGCCACCAGCACAAAGTGCCCAATGCAGTCGGTGGGGGAAAAAATTGGGTTTGCTGGCCCTATGACAAGTCTCAATGTAAGTGGGGCACAACATGTCATTGCAGATATGAATGTCACAGTACGGGGATAACCACACAGCTTGTAGGTGTTTTAAGCAGAGCAAGAGAAGTTGGCAGGTTGGATCAGGCAGGGAGATTGTCAAGAAGGGCGAGGACGCCAGTGAAGCTCATCACAATGGAGGGTTGGCTTGGCAATTATGCCAATAAGGAAGGATCAAGTTTGATTTGAGATGGGTTCACACAATCCTTTTGGATCTCTTTTTGGGATGAGGAGTTTAGTGGATCGCTAAGAAACCTAAAATCAGTAGATCATACGGGTGTGGTTTGGGATAACTTGAGTAAGGAGGTGGCACTGGGGAGGGTGGCAAGCCCATTTACACCCCCTTCAATGAACGGGTTGAGAGTCTCTCCATTGGAGGTATTTTGATAGATGAAGCCGGGGAACTATCACCTTATACATCACCTTTAATACCCATAGGGTTTATCTGTAAACGATGCGATAGAGAAGCATCTATTCCATGTGTCCGATGCTTCATTTGACAGGGAGGTGGATTTGGTGAGAAGGTGTCTCTTAGCGGACATCGAGTTCGCATTCTGGCTGCTGCCAATTCACCTGAACTCTTTTCACTTATTGGGGTGTTTCTTTGAAGGGGAGCATTTTGTCGATTTGTGCCCCCTAGTTCTCTTTCTTGTTTTTATTTTGAAACATTTAGCTCATTCCTAAATTGGAAAGTTGGGAAGGTGCCGGGGGAATGATGGAGTGCCTCATTATTTGGGTGACTTTTTAATGCACCATGGTTTGCGGAACATTATTAAGGCAATTTAGGGAGATTACCAATTTGACCCTAAAACTGCTGCCAGAGTATAAGACTTGGGGTTCACTATTAAAATCGACATGCCACGTTTCAATTGACTGGAGGTAAATTCAGGGATCTTGCAGAGATGGTTGTGGAGGTGGCAAAGTCTAGGAAGGTTACTCTTAGGGCGTTTAATTCCCTGGTAGGCAGGCTGGCATTTCCATGCAAGGTGATGGGGCGGGTATTTTGCATAAGACTGGCAGCAGCTATGGCTGAGATAGAAAGACCCCACTACTTCATAAGGGTATCAAAAGAGATGAAGGAGGACCTAGGAGTATGGATAGAGTTCTTGGGTAGGTAAAATGGATGGAAGTTGTTGCAGGCAGGGGAGGTGGAAAACAAAGTTATTCAGCTTTTCACAAACACCTCAGGGTCAGCGGGTTTTGGGGCCTTCTTTTCAGGTAGATGATACACTGGGAGGTGGCCTTGGGTGGGTATGGAATTGTTGAGCAATTTAACATTCCTGGAATTGTTCCCGATTGTGGTGGCAGTGGAGTTATTGGTGCAGATGCCCAGGGCCTGGAGGGTTCTGTCAAGTTCTGACAATATATGGGTAGTAAAGATGATTATGAGACTATCAGCTGCTTCACCTCCAGTGGTAAGGCTTCTGAGGCACTTGGTTTCAAGGTGCATTGATTTTAACATATGGTTCGGGGCAAAGCACATACCGGAGGTATGTAACTGTATCACTGATGCATTATCAAGAGAAAATACTTAGTGGTTTTGGCAGTTGGTGCCAGAGGCGGAGGAAGTTGGGTGGAAGTGCCAGGTTTACTTGTGGAAGCAGGGGGGGGGGGGGCAAGACCGAAGGCTATAGTGCGGCAATCCATGGCACATGATGGAAAAAGAGAGTGGCCATGAAGGAAACGAGGGATCCAATTATGCCAAAGATGTGGGCTACATTGATGGGGGTTCCGAAAAAAATTATGTTTTTGGGGGTCTAAGGTAAAGTTATTTATAGCTGCTTTTGTATTTGCCTTCTTTGGAGCATTATGGTTGGGAGAGGTGATTAGAGTATCAAAGTTGAGACCTGGGGGTATTAGGACTGAGGATTTTAGGTTGGAAGAGTTGATGGGGTCAAAGACTGATAAAAGGGGAACACGGTCTTGGTTAGACATTAAATTAAATCTGTCCGTTACAGGTCAAGAGAATATATTTTTGTTCAGGCTGACGTTGGCAGGGTCTTTACTGGTGCATGCAGGCGGTTTTCTTTTAGCAAGGCAAGAGTTTAGTAACGTTCTCAAGGATTGCCTGAAGTCCAGTTGGTTTGACCCATTATCATACAGGCCCCATTTATTCAGGATTGGGGCTGCAAGAGAGGCAGCGTGTTTGGGTTTGGATGAAAGTGTAATCTGTAGCATAGGCAGGTGGGGAATCTAGGTGCGGCAAGAGTAACGTTAGGCTCCACGGGTTGTAATACTTTACATGGGTTGCATGTTTTCTTTTCTTCGGTTCATGGGTGTAGGGTAAGGTTGTTTGTTGTCTGCTCGCAGGTTGCAGAATAATTAGGGCCTGAACCTGTGGGGATTCATATGTGTACTAGGCAGAGTGAAGAGTGGGATCACTTCCTTATGAGACGCTCCTGTGTTTGTGAGGATACAGTTGGGAGGTTTATTGCACGGGGATGGTAGGGATGCATTGGGTACATATGCTGCCTGATTTGTTAACCGGTAAGATGGGTAAGGCATGTCCAGACGTCATACTGATTCACGTTGGGGGGAATGACCTGGGGCAGTCTTCATACTGTAGGTGGATCTTGTAAACAGTATAATGAGGGATCCGGCTCAGAATCCTTTAGCCTTGTCGCTGGCAGTCCAGGTCTGGTCTGAAATCATTCCTACTGTAGGTTGGAATGGCAGCGGTTCGATGACTAAAAGCTGTATACACTGGCGACACACTTTATTGCAGTGTGGCCAGTACCGCAAGCCGGGAGATTTCCCGGCTTGCAAGTGGCAGCCCCTCGGCGTGCCGCGCGTCATAGACGCGCGGTCACGCGTCTTCGGGAGCCTGCGCCCCCTGCACGCGCGTCCAGGGCTCCCCGAGGGAGCCCTGGTGTCCCGCGATCGCGGGACGGCGGCAGGGGGTTCCGGGGGACCCGGCGGACCCGGCAGCGGTAGGGAGAGCGCCCCGATCGGAGGGCGCTCTTCCGCTGCTTCGGCGCGCGCCCGTCACTCTCGGGCGCGCGCCAGGCTACTGCTGCGGCCAAGAACGGGCAAATGCTCGAATAAACTTGGCCGCAGCAGTATGCTGTACCATATATGCGCTGTATATGCTGTACCTTATATGCGCTGTATATGCACTGTCTAATCACATGTATAACTTCTTCCATCTTGTATAATCAGATTGTTAAAACAGCTGCCCGCAGCATGTGTTTTTAGGGATTATACCACTACAGTATATGCCCCAATTCTGAGCGGATTCAAGGGAACCTACTGTACCTACAGTACATCTCCACAAAGCAGGTGGGCAGGGGCATAACTACATGTACTTTAAATGCTTTTGCACTGATTTGCAGAAAGGATACAGTTGAAAAATGTCAAGACTTTTTAAATTCGATTTGTATTATTGTTTTATTCTCCTTAGCGTAGCATTGTTTTTTAATTATTGAAATCAGCATTTCATTCAAAATCCTATGTGTTTTTTTTGTTTTTAATATAAATTAGTTGTGTAGTATTAGAGGATACTTAATGCATTTTTGTAAGTAAATGTTTTGACTCTTTATGTTCTTTTAATGATTTTTAATGTATTACGCTTGCTTGGGCTGCCATGGCAACTATTTAGGACCCACACCTCTTTTGAAATTGGTCGGCCATATTCCATGACATGGGAAGCAGGATCTTCCCCGATCGATCACCGGAGCACGTATCGATCGGCAGACAAGATATTTGCATTGCCTTAAAGGTACGGAACTGCTGCATTTATTAAAATGAACATACAAAAAAAAAACTCGCAAGAGGAAATGACCCTCAAAACTGTTTTTTTTTAACATCTTAAAATCATTTTGTACTGGTATATCCGCAAAGTATAAACGTTGCAACATTAAGTCAATAAAATCAACAAACCAAGTCTGATGAAGTAATCGTTTTCAACTAAGGCCTCGTTCAGGGTGCTGGCTTCGGAGGGAGGGCGTGCTTACGTGCGGGCGGCAGTCCGAAACAATGTATTTAAAGTGATTTGTGGTTGTCAGGGTAGCAGCTGCCCTGTCTCCGAAGTACGGAGTTGACGCTGGCTACAGTTTCAATAACAATCCAAGTTGTTTTTTGAAGCTGCAGCAGCGTCACTGGGACCTCGGCAGCCAATGAAATCATTCTTGAGAATGATTTCAAGACAGCAACTTCGATCCCTAAGCTGCTGTCTGTAGCCCCGCCCCCTCCCCGCCTCCTCAACTCCTGAAAAGGTCTGCTGGGGAGGATGAACACACATCGCCCAGCAGACTGCCGCTCGCACACGCGAACGCCCGCCCTCCAACTCCTGCCTCTGGCACCCTGAACAAGGCCTAAACAAACTTTAGTGCATGTGCTATTTTTCCCATATGTGTCTGCCATGTTGTGTTCTATTGTCGGATGCTATTCGGCATCTCTGCTTTGGAATTTGTTATAATGTTACCTTAGTAATCCACAGAATGTATCAGAGGCTGCACTGGCGGAGTCATACATCCTTAGCACGGCTTACTGCCCTCGGTGCCGCAGACGAACAATCCAAAGTCCGGGCGCCAGGAACATTGTCTGCCGTAATGGAGCTACGGAGTGTCCATGCTTCCCAATGGGACCTACTGCAGTGTTAACTCTTTGGTGTCACTCCCCCGCCTTGGTCACGTGACCACGCATGGCAGTGGAGACAGTTAGGCTTACACATCTAATGACTAAATATCTCCAATCTTTGGCCAATCTCCGTTCACTATAAAAGTAACTCACAGTTGTGTGTTTCAACCCCGGCTTCTTCTTCGTGGTCCGGTCTTTCTTGGAACCTGTGAGCTGCTGAAGAAGATCAGTGACTCCATTCTGTATGAGATGGTCAGTCAGATCCTTCAGCAGAGCCAGCTGCAATAGGAACACATACGGAAGAACAGACTTTATTACTGCTTGGTATATGGTATTTAACTTTCCAGAACCAAATCCCACAATACACTGCTAAAAAAAAATATATATATATATTCATCGTGCTGGCAACAGAATTCAGATACATAGCAAATATAGACAGTATACAAATAGGATTGCCAGGTGGCTTCTCCAAAAATCATCGGACTGCGCGGTCAATGAACTGGGCAGATGCAAAGAAGGAGAACCACAAGGATCCAGCGTTCTTCCTCCTGCGACTCTGCGTAGTCAATCTGGGCTTATCTTCGTGTAAGTCCATGATTTCTCCTCCATTCGGTTTGATAAATCGTTTTGCACTATTTTTTGCTGCTTCTTTTTTTTCCATATACATTTGGAGTTGCTTGCTCCAAGTTCACTTGGATCAAGAATCATTTGACCTAGAGTTGTATCTCTATCTATATACAGTACCATTATCTTCTAAACATGTGAGTGGGAAATCTCATTATTTTCACACCACTGTTAGCACTAATGTCACAATTTGTGATTTTTGTGTTTTTATTATATATATTACCCCTACTACATCTCTTTTGTTTGGAAAACATCTGCAGTTGGACCAGAGGCCATAAGCACATTTTTATTAGTCACTTTTTTGCATGTGTACATCACAATTTATATCATCTAGGATCTTGGATTATTAGGTCCTGTATATTTATTTAACTAGTAATGTATTTATGCTTGTCACTTACTGCACTCAAAGATGAGACTGTACTGACCTTGATACCATATGATTCAAACAGTCTTTCTATATCCTGTGAAACAAACAGAGAAGGGAAAATAAGTGGCCATGCAGGAAACAATTGTGAAGCAGCCTGAGCTTGGTGCATTACAATGATATTAAGTATCTCTACTCACTCTACTTACAATTCTTCCAGAATTTCCAGCAGTTCCAATACATAAGGCCTCGGACATAGTACTGGAGCACGAGCGCGTGACGTCACACGGGCCTGTACTTCCCAAGATCCGTGGCCTGGAGGTTTGCGCGACTGGAGGGCGTGCCTGTGACGTCACGTGAGTGGGTCGCCCACATTGGCTGAACTGCTCACGTGACCCGGTCGCCGCGCCGTAAAAACAAATTTGTTTGAATCCTGAAGCTTGTGCAGCGCTGCCTCCCACATGCACGTTCACGCGCGCACTGTGGCCGGGCCCATTGACTTCAGGTCATTTGTTTTCAGCGTGGGCAACGCCGCTCGCGCCGTCTCGCCTACTATGGCCGCAGCCTAAGACTTCACTGCACCTGAAATGCTAATTCTGTGTGTACCCTTCTATCTCACAGGAATACTGGAGCGATTTCTCTATTGGTTCTCAATGATGGTTGCAGGGCATTGAGCTACAATTGGGGTCAACATCTGTCAATATTGGTGGTGCTTCATTAATCGTTATTTGTAGATATTGATCAAGGGTTGTAAAATGGGTATTATGACCTTAAGTTGACACTGAGCATGGGTTTTATGGAATGGGACTAATAAGTTTCGCCGCGGCCATTCAGCCGCCGAGGGACAGTTGTCTGCGACCGTTTCGGCCCTGAGGTAGGTGTTAACGGGTTTGGGGGTAGGATAAGAGATGAAGGTTAGGGTTTTTTTGGATAAATTAATAATGTACATTACAATGGGAATCAGTGCAACAGGTAAACTACACCATAAGGCTTTCCTGTTTGTTTAACCTAAATATTGTCAGGCCCAACCGGATCAGAACCCACAACCTCCACAATTCAGAGTAGCTCTAACAGTGTGAGCTGAACCAGCTGCTGGATAGCGCCACTGCCGCAGGATACTTTTGCGCTCTGCTGCCTGCTGCTCCCACCTGTTCTCACTCCGCCCCATACAAACTCCCCATGGCTTCCTTTAAAAGCAGACCACTTCCACTCCCTTGTTGCCAGGTCAGTGTGGTTTAGCCCTTTAATCCTGTCTTGCTGTCTGAGCATATCCAAGTGTAGTTCCCCCCTGCTAGGGACTTCTAGTAGTTAAAGAGTTAAGCATCCTAGAGCTGTGTGGGGGTCACACAGAATTACTTTTCTCCCCATCATGTGATACAGGGTGACTTGGCAGAAACTAAGCCACACCCAATATATGTCTGTGATAGTGACTTCATCACTAGAGGATATATACTCAGCTAGAAGATTCTAGAATCAGGTTCCTGGAGGGGTGACAGTTGAGGAGCCTCACTGTAAGTAAGTCGTGCTTAAGTGTATAGTAATTGTACTAAGGATCTCTTTTCACCTGTATTTGTTTCAGTTAGGGAACTTGCCCTTTACAGATAGAGAACAATCTCTGCTCATTGCTATGGGATCTAACTAGAAGAGGAGCAGGCAAGTGCTCAGCAGGGAGTTTTCTGAGTAGAAACTCCGGAGAATAGTTGTATCGGGTCCACCAGAAGGTCCCTGGTGAGGCCTCAATCCAATAGCTATGGAAGAGGTGGACAGTATACAGAATGGCAGTATATGGATCCCTGAGAATATAGTGTGTTCCCACCGACAAGTCCTCAGTTACCTCCCAATTTGTTAAGTATAGATGAAGGATGCCATCCACAGTAAAGGGATACAGATCCCTTAGAATAGAATGTATCCCCCAACCAGGGTCCACCAGATACAGGGCATTGATGATGCTGTACAAGAGATTGCCAATCTAACATTACAAAAGGACACACGTATGAGTGAGAGCTACAAAGGGGATACATCCTAAAGAAGCCCAAGTACATCCCTAGTGTAGGAGTGAGAGCTACCAAGGGAAGAAACACAGAGTAACCATATTCTTTGATACCAGTTATTGTCTTTGAGAAGCCTGCCTTTGTATGTGGAACATTATCAACGGATGTGAATAAAGCTCTTCGTTTGTACTATGAAAGCTCCTTGTGCCCTTAATTCTAACATCAGCATATCTACACCCAGCCTGCATGGATCCAGCACCTTGCAAAGGTTGAGACACTGAGCACAGCCATGCAAATAGTCTTTCTGATGTAAAGTCCTTAAGAGCCAGACAAGGAGGGTTACACAATCCATCAGACCTGCATGCTGCCTGATTATCTGCCTTCCTGACTATGCTCATGACCACTACCTGCCCTGCCTCACTACGCCGTTGCCTTCCACCTACTCTGACCCTGGCCTGACCTTTACCCTGCCCTGATCTCAGCCTGTCTGACCTTTGCTTGTGCTTTCTCCATTGTACTGCATTTGCCTCGATCCTGCATGACACCTACTCTGTGATGCATAGCCCATCTGTACGGTCACGTGCTGGGCTCTGTCCAGTTCAACCTGCTCCAGCCATCGTGATCCACTCGCTGTCATTAAGCCCACCATCATCGGTGCCTTACAAATATTCTCAAGTATTTTGCCAGCATTCACCAACCTTCTTCACAAAAGATGGTGTCAAGGAGCACTTGCAGCAAGATATTACAAGTTAGTGGTTTTTGGTGAAATTTGACCTCTCCCTAAATATTGTAACTGCTCGAGGCATCTGCAGAGCCCTACAGCAGTGCATAGTTTAAATCCATACGATAAAGGAACGAATCTGCACAGGGCTCAAAATGTAACTTCTCCGCATAGGTTCACTGCGGGAGGCCACTCATCCAGTAGGCGACCGGCCCAGGAAAGACTGCGGCTGCAAAAGAACCGCTTTGCACGTCGAACTGTCTATCACTGTCCTGTTACCCGAAGTCGACTTCTGGAAGCAGAGCAGTGATTGCCAGTTCTGCTTCGGACACGGTCCTTCATCGGACACGGTCCTTCATCAGCCACAGTATTTTCAGCACCACTCATCATCCCAAAAGTTCTACTCATCCTAGAAGATTGGATGTTTGGATTTTGGGTTTTCTTATTTTTACGATCATGTAGTAAAGGGGCAATGCTTGGTCTTCAAGGTAACAAACTCTGATACAACGACTAGACTCCAGATTATAAAATCTTAAACATAGTTTTGGGTGCTTCGATTTTGTTTCCAAGATGTAGTACATTCTATCAGACCTCGGAAGTCCCTGCTCTCATCTTCACACAGTCCTGCTATTCCCTGTGCCCAATTTTCCAACTCTAACTGTCCATGAAATGTCTTTGAATTGACTATATAACCTCTGTTCTTTTAATGTAACCATGTATTGTTATAACTCTGTGCCCAAGACACACTTGAAAACGAGAGGTAACCCTCAATGTATTACTTCCTGGTAAAACATTTTATAAATAAATAATAAATGGCCAGTGGCTGTAACTGTTGCATATGCCTATAACATATATTATCTCTTACTAGTCCACCAGTCTAAGTTCTTTCAAAACGAAAGCTGTCGCACATTTTAACCTGGTCTGTAACTGTTACATACACCTATAATACAGTATATATTATCTCTAACTGTGCATGCAATGTCTTGTTCATTTATGTAACTGTATTTGTATCCATGTATTATTTGTTTTACTCTGTGCCCAGGACATACTTGAAAACGACAGGTAACTCTCAGTGTATTACTTCCTGGTAACACATTTTATAAATAAATAAACACACATACATGAGAGGTATAAACTGTGTTTTAGTTTTTGTTCAGTTCCAATTTAGATTTTTACCCTCTATTTTATTCCCCAATTGTAGTGTCAACAAAGTGCTACTTTTAGTCTTGTGATAGTTTATTTTTCCAAGCATAATCAAACACACATTTCCAGGTAAAACCTTTTTGAAGCCTGGAACTATCGCTGCTGTTAATCGTATTTCTTTAATACAGTACCTACATTGCACGCCCTACACTGTAGTAGGAAAGAGGTTAGAAACATATATTTTATTAAGAGAAATACATGTGCACTTGAAAAGTATCTTACATTTAAATGGATTTATAAAAGTAACAACCATTTTATTTTATTTAAAAAGCTAAATTAACTACATTTTGCCTTTGAAGTTATCAGTAAAGCTCCCTTTCTGTCATTAGAAGTGTTTGATTTTACCTTGATTTCAACTTCTTTTCCAGCAGGCCCCTTAAAAAAGAAAGACAGACACACATTTAAATGTAATGCAGTTGAAGGGTGAGTTCGCTTCGCCTGCAGTTCGATCAAACTTTTTTTTTTTTTCAAGTTTGAAAATTCGATCAAAACTTTTACAGTTAAAAATTCAGCCGAACGTCACAAAGGTGAAGAGAAATTAGATATTTTCAATTGAATGTTGAATTTCACTTGCCGAAAAAGTACCCTGAAATACGAGATTTGCTGTTGGTTGAACTAATAACGTTGATATACAGAAAGCATACAGTATGGTTCAGACAGCACTGCTAATGATATACAGCAGGGGTGCTCAACGTCAGACATCAAGCCCCCTCCAGGTCAGGTTTTAAGGATATCCCTGCTTCAGCACAGGTGGCTCAATCAGAAGCTCAGTCGAAGACTGAACCTCTGATCGAGCCGAGCCACCTGTGCTGAAGCTGGGGTATCCTGAAAACCTGACCTATTGATGGGTCTTGAGCACCCCTGATATACAGTATGGATACCGCCCCCCTTATGTAATTTCACCCAGATTTTTATCACTCCTTTATTTATTGTGGTGCATCCCTCCCAGGTTTTTTTTTTGCACTTGTTTTTTTTTTTTTTCTCTGTGTGAAAATGTTCACGTTCTCAAAAACGCATTTCCTTTGTGTTTGCTTTCCCATAACACAGAATGACCGTACAGTACCTGTACTCCTGGAGGGCCTGAAGGTCCAGCGGGTCCCATTGGCCCCATATCTCCACGATCTCCCTTCTTCCCACTGACCGCCTGCAATCCCATGTAACAAAAAAAAAAAACACAGTTTCCCATTATGGCTCAGGCCCTAATATATTTGGGGCCTTACTTACCAAGCAGTGTTCTGCCATATGACACCTTCTGATGCCAGAAGGTACCGCACAGCCCATTCACTTGGATGGACCTTGAGACGTCTTCGGTGTCAAAAGGTGTCTTAAGCAAACGCCCTGCCTGGTAAGCATGGGCCATGGTGTTAAACGAGGGGTTTCCCATCCCCTCCAAAGCAAGGCCCAGGCAGACCCTATAATTGGGATAGTCCACCAAATATTACGTTCATTTCTGGCAGAGAAGGGGCTAAGTCATTCAAAAGGTTTATACATGGACTATACCTAATACAGATTCAGCGGCCGTTATTCGAACAAATCTAGAAATGGAATTGCGAGATATGCCCGTGATCCCCACAAGTTTAGCCGCGGCAGACTAAACGCGCGTCGGATTAACGCAGCAGGGGTCTGAGTCCTTCCGGGTCTGCCTGTCTGTCTTAGACGCGCGATCGCGGGGGGTTTTATTAAAATTCTAACATTACAGTAATGTAGCAGGGGGTCTCCGGAGTTGAGCAAAGTTGATTTCAGCCTCGTGTGACCCCCTACTTCCCGAGTTACAGGCTCCGGTATGGGATGCCGGCATCCCCATGTTAAAATCCACGTGGGATGTAAACAAAGCTACTGCAACTGACCATCTCGGGTCCTCCATGCAGCGTGATGCGCGCTGTACCCAGGTAAATGTTCGAATAACGGCCGCTGCATCTGTATGTGGTGTGAGTGGGGTTCCCAAAGGAGGGAGCCAGGAACCCTGATGTTGAACATTTTGCAGGCAAAGGGGCCCCACTTTGTGACCGTACACTCACATTTCCTGCTTCTCCTCTCTGACCTGCTTCCCCCTAAACAAAATAACAGAAAAACAAAGATAAATTTAGAAAAAACAGACTTTTATCAGCGTATTCATTGCATGACATTGCTATGTTAGCAACACATTTACAAATACGGTACCTTAGTTCTTGACCATTTATATAGTAAATTAACACAACTAATGTTCCTTACAAGCATGTTTAGCTACAGTCCCGCTCTCCCGGCAAGTCTTAGCGGTATAACTGTGGCTCAATGATTGCCGGACCTTGGCAAAATACTTTTTCTGCTAACGTTTGGGATGTTAGTCAGTGTGTACCTGTGCGGTAATGTAAGCATTTGTCTCTTTTGTTGGGAGACTGTGCCATGCTTCCACTACACTTTCAGGACATAATATTTATCCTGAGCCAATGTCCCTCTAAAATGCCGTACACGATCCCGCTTTTAAGCATATTAGGCATATTTCCCTACCACAGATTTATTAAGGGGGTCTCTCTATTGCATCCCCTCCCTCCTTGTATCGCCCAGGGAGAAGATCGTGTAAACTTCTGTAGGCCTAGTGTGTAACATGGGAAATGTTTAATCATTAGGAAATAAAGTTCAATATGAAGAAGTAGACGAACACTAAGATGTAATGGTTACAAGTGGAAAGAAATGTGGAGAATCTTCACTAGGAGATAGTGAGCGTGATAGTGCACCTATAAACAGGCCTCCAATAATAAATAATAATTTTTGTTCTTGTATAGCGCTGCTAGTTTTACATAGCACCTTACAGAGACATTTTGCAGGCACAGGTCCCTGCCCCATTGAGCTTACAATCTGTTTTTGGTGCCTGAGTCACAGGGAGATAAAGCGACTTGCCCAAGGTCACAAGGAGCCGACACCAGGAATTGAACCAGGTTACCCTGCTGCAAACTCAGTGCCAGTGTCTTTACTCACTGAGCCGCTCCTTCTCCTTCTGCTACGGGTGTTATCCCAACGGATATACCATAATGTTAAGCATGGTGGGTAGAATCATCTATGGGTAACTAATTTCCCAAGCATCTATTAGTTTGAAAGAGATATTCAATATTAAAAGTTATGACGGGAGGGGGTAACTAGGCTACATAATAAAGGTCAAGCCCGTTTGGTTACCCCTGCTCCGTGTATAAGGGTCTAAGAGTGTTAGCTCTGTACTGTATAATACTGTCTGTAATAAAACCACTTTTTGTGTTTTCCCCCTACCGTGCATTCAATCAAGCAGGGACTGCTAGTGTATGAGTTTCAATGGGGGGGGGGTTGCGAAGGAACTTTTGACAGAATGTGCCCAGGAGGTTGAGGTCCATAGTTACCGATTCCCCAATAAATGTACCTGGGAATCATGCCTGATTATCGGATACATGTAGGCACATTGTCCCAGCAATACCTCCCCTGGAAAACATAAGCACGACTCACCACTAGTGTACCCTGCTTCAGCACAGCTCAGAAAGGAGAATGAGGCACAGGGATAAATATGTATTCCTGTAGCTGAGGGAATCCCTAGGTTAAGGGGGGTACCCCAGTTAGTGCCAATGTGACCCACAAACAGTATATGGTTTGTGGGTGCCCAACCGTATATAAGGTTGGGGGGACTGAGAGTCCAAACTGAGACAAAGGGAAAGTGCGTGGGGAATAATGCAGGCAGAAATAAAACGACAACATTTTTCCTTTTCTGTTCCCTGTACCCCAAGACCTTCACCTAGAGTTCCACATAGCTGTAGGGGTGCCCCGAGACTCAGAGTGTATTAAAGTATATTTTAATATGTTTCAACATTTGGATCCCATGTCCAAACAGTTCAACAGAGTTCAAAGCAGCCAGAGGATGCCCGGAGGTACGAACAGCGTTTGGTTAGTGGGGAAAGGCGGAGTACTAGGTCCGGAGATCAATGGCGGTCCTCTGGGATGCCACTTGTTCTGATAGACCTAGGGGTGCCTGCCTAGCAGGTGGCATTGGGATAGCTGGGGGGAGAGCTGGCAGGCTTGCACATGTCTCTTGAATGTTTCAAATTTCCCACTAACCCGGCTTTTCTATCCGGCTTGGCTCTGATTGGCTGCTTAAGAAAGTTCCCACGCGCTGATTGACTATCTTGTCTGTTTCTATTTTATGAATGAAGCAGAGAATACTATAAGAAGCCGTGAGCCAATCAGATGGTGTGTTCCCCTTGAGTTAGAACCGAAAGAGCGCGGGCCGGCTTTTCAAAGATGCTTTGTTTGTAATAGCAAAGCAACCGGCTTCGATTTCAAGCCTGAACTCCGGCCCGCCAGAGCAAAGTCCAGCATTTTGGGACCAAGTTCTCAGAATTGAACGTAGCGGACGCAGCTGGGATTTTATGCCGATTTGAGATCCAGGAGATTTGGGCAGACTCGTGGTCAGGAGGGACAAGTTCTCAGAAGAGAACGTAGCGGTGACGTATGGAATTTTATGCCGATTTGGGTTCCAGGAGATTCTGGGCTAAGTCCCGGTCAGGGTAAAACTCTCTCAAAGAGTTCCCTGCACCTAGGAAAGTCTAGTTTTCAACCCCAGACCCAAAGTAAGTGTCTTTTTCCGTCTGTATTTTGTGTTTCATTGTGTGCAAGCGAATTTATGCCGAATAAATTACAATTTATTTCTCTACCTTGTTTCGCTCAATGATTGATCCTGGTAAAAAGGTGTAAATAACCTTGTCTCCCGTGACAAAAGGCATCATTTAGACCTTTAAATGTTGACATCATAATAATGTGGAATATTCTTTAGTAAACAGTGAAAGATATTTCACTAAGATAAAAGATGCCACTATAAAAGTCATTACATGTCAAAGATCTACTGCATGCCCAATTGAAATATCCATCTAGCTTATAATGTACTAGCTGAGAGACCCGGCGTTGCCCAGGATGTGAACCGTGCTCACACTGACACACACTGCTCATACTGCACACACACTGCTCATTGTTCACACTGCACACACTGTACACTGCACACACACACTGCACACTGCACACACACTGCTCATTGCTCGCACTGACGCACACTGCACACACACAGCTCACAGAGACACACACTGCACACACACTGGTCACACTGACACACACTGCACACTGCACACACTGCTCACACTGCACACACACACATACACAGCTCATTGCTCACACTGACACACACTGCACACTGCACACACACTGCTCATACTGCACACACACTGCTCACACTGACACACACTGCATACTGCACACACACTGCTCAATGGTCACACTGCACACTGCACACTGCACACACACTGCTCAGACTGACACACACTGCATTCTGCACACACACTGCTCATTGGTCACACAGCACACACTGACACACTGCTCATTGCTCACACTGCACACAGTGCACACACACTGCTCATTGATCACACTGCACACACTGCACACTGCACACACACTGCTCACACTGACACACACTGCACACTGCACACACACTGCTCACACAGTGGTCATTGCTCACACTGCACACACTGACACACTGCTCATTGCTCACACTGCAGAGTGCACACACACACACACACACACACACACAGTTACAGACAGTTACACACACTCACACACACTCACGCACAGTCACACACACTTACACACACTTTCACACAGTTTCAAACAGTTTCACACAGTCATAGACACTTACACAGACTTACACACACTGTCACACTGTGAAACACTTACACACACTGTCACACACAGTTACAGACACTTACACACAGTTTCACACAGTCACAGACACTTACACACACTTACACACACTCACAGACACTCACACACAGTCTCACACAATTACACACACAATTACACACACCAGCACCAACACCCGCTCCCCCCCCCCTCCTCCTGCGCAGGCAGCATGGACAACGGTGGGGAGAAGGTGAAACGGGGACCGGAGGGGCATCCCCCCTCCCATCTCACGTCCCGCGGCCTGTCACGCGGTGACAGGGGGGAGCCGGGACCGGAGGGGCATCCCCCCTCCCATCTCACGTCCCGCGGCCTGTCACGCGGTGACAGGGGGGAGCCGGGACCGGAGGGGCATCCCCCCTCCCATCTCACGTCCCGCGGCCTGTCACGCAGTGACAGGGGGGAGCCGGGACCGGAGGGGCATCCCCCCTCACATCTCACGTCCCGCGGCCTGTCACGCGGTGACAGGGGGGAGCCGGGACCGGAGGGGCATCCCCCCTCCCATCTCACGTCCCGCGGGGTGAAGGGGTGAAGACGCGCTGATGCGGCGGCCATTTTGTATTTTACGTGACCGCGTTATAAGGGGGTTTACGACAGGAAGGCTTTATTTTAACGGTTAAGCAGTGTGTCGCATGAGGCTGAAGGTGAGTCGGGGGGGTGTTTGTGGGGGGGGGGCGGGGGGGGGGGGGGGGGGGGGGGGGGGGGGGGGCGGGGTTTGTGTGGCACCGGAGTGTTTTTGGAGTGTTGTGTTGCACGGTATATGAATAAATTTGGTGCCGACAGGAAGGCTTTATTTTTCCGGTGAAGCAGTGTGTCGCATGAGGCTGAAGGTGAGTTGTGTTGTGTCCTGCGGTTTTCAGGTGCTTACACAATATATATATAGAGAGGCTGTACCTGATTCCTTTTGGTGGTAGCAGCCGGTGAGGGTTTAGTGCGTTGAGAGGTGAGAGGGTTTAGTGCGTTCAGTCCCAAAGCTCAGTGAGGGCTGGGAGAGTGAGGCAGTGGTGAGGTGTGCGGGGGCGGGCCAAGGGGGCCTTGAAACAGTGGTGTGAGTGTGTCAGGCCAAGGAGAGGTGCGGGGGCGGGCCAAGGGGGTGGTGTCAGTGTGTGAGGGGGTGGTGTTAGTGTGTGAGGGGGCGGGCCAAGGGGGTGGTGTGAGTGTGTGACGCCAATGAGGTGTGGGGGGCGGGCCAAGGGGGTGGTGTGAGTGTGTGAGGCCAATGAGAGGTGTGTGGGGGCGGGCAGGGCAAGGGACCAATGAGATTGCCGCTAGGGACAGGGAACACACCAGGGAAAAATACATACATACACACATACATACATACATACATACATACATGCATACAATGCTTTCAGAAATATATAGTAGATTAACAATTAGAAACAATATGTCAAATTGTTCGATTTTACTGTAGAGAAAGGCCGAGTCCATAGAAGGACAGGCCGCGCTGAGCCATGCGGATGCTCCGCGCTGAGCCCCTGCATCCTCAATGAGGATGCCTTGAGAGGGGGCTCACGCGAGCGTCCGCAGGCGTGCGGAGGCGCTGGATTTTTCAGCCGACAGCCAAGCTGTTTTTCAGCGCACTGTCGGCTGAAAACATCCAATCAGCGTGGAGCAGCATCAACATCACGGCGCCGTGACGTCGGCGCCGTGACATTGACGTCGGTGCGTTGCGGGCAAGTGGCCCAGCGACGTCACTGCCCCGCCTCCCTCAGTCTCCCCCCGCCTCCCGATCGCGCCCGCTGGCTCGCCTGCATGGGCATGAAATCGCGCAGATTTCAGCAGGCGAGCCTCAGCGTCAGCGCGGCTCGGAACTCCTCACCCCTCTATGGCCCCAGCCAAAGGCATCCTTAGCATGAATTGAAACAATAAAGATATAGTTAGTATCTATATTTGCTACATCATTATTATAGCCACTCTGTCTTAATGACCATGTTTCTATGTCAGAAGGATGTAACAATATTAACCCAACTGTTGCTGCAAGAAAGAATATAGTAAAAACTGCAATGCATCCAATGTAGCAAATATACAGTACCTCTGGAGATACCCATATATTGAGTCTGGCAAAGAATGGTACTGATCAAAATCTAAGTGACCATATCCCCATAATAAAGTTCTTCAAATCTCATTACTTATAAGTAAATGAGTTGTATGCTTCCATTAATCCGGTTTAAGATATATGATGTACTTGAGGAATAGAGCAGAAACCAGGGAATAAAAAGAAGAGAACAGGGAGGAAAGTAGGGGGGGGGGGGGGGGGAGAGGGGGGGGGGAGGGGGGGGGGTAAAGAAATAAGAAAAGACAGGAAAGTCAGGGGTGGGGAAAAAGGGAGAGAGGAAAGGAAGAGCGGGGGAAAAATAACGGAACGGGAAGAAAAAAAGAGGAAAAGAGCTAAATATGAAAAAAGCTGCAGATGAGAAATATCAGTTGATCTATACAAAGATAAAACTCGATGAACATGAAAATTAGCTCAAAATGCATTAATCTATATAAGAGAAAATATATATATATACAGTATACAGAGATGTAACCATAGTGGCTAAAGAAAACACGTGAGGCCATTCGGATGTAATGTATTAAGAATAAAAATCCAATGAGCTTCTCGTTGATACAGTGTTTTAACCCTGTCGCCCCCACGTATTGGTGGAGGAATGTGTTCCAGAGAATACACCGGAAGATGCTCAAAGAGCCACTGGGACATAGAGTGAAGTGTTTAGCCGCAGGGTGCAGCATGTCTTGTTTAGCTATCAATCTCAGGTGTTCCAATATGCGTACTTTCCATGTTCGGGTTGTTAAAATCGACGTATTTGTTTATGACAACCACAGATCAGGAGATATATCACAAAATTGATCTGACAAGATACTGTATGAATGTATTAATCTTAAAGCGCTGTGTATTATACTTATTGTGAAAGGTTTCGGTTTTAATTACATGTGGACAGATCTTGCAATGTCCACAACTAAATGAACCCTTCAAGGTAAGAAAAAATGTCTTGAAATTCTTAGATCTAACTGGACGTAACAGGCAAGACAGCATCATATTCACTATCAGTGCACTGCCCCAGCTAACTTCCCAGATGTGCAAGCACTTACGGATAACACTCACCACAACACACACCACACCACACACACCACAACACACACCACACACACACACACCACACACACACACATACCACACACACAAGCACACCACACTTCATAAGCTGAAATAAACTACTCACTTTTTGCCCTGGTGGTCCACTGATACCAATCTTGCCATCCTGGCCATTTTTCCCTGCGACTCCGGGACTTCCCTATTAGATGAACACAAAGAACATAGGAAAGCAGTGAACATGACAGTACGGCAATGTATTGTTAACTCTAGTACATCTCCCTATCTCCCCAGTCAGAGAATGCACACGATTAACATTATTATTATTATTATTATTAAACCTGTTGCACTTCTTGGCAGTCATGTACTGTACATTTTAAGATGAAAACCAATGGCAGTGACATGTTTAAGGGGTTAAATGAGAAACAAACAAAAAACTTTGTCTTGTTCTGTAACCAACTGGAATAGCAAAACCATGCTATTTATAATATTTTCTTATCTCTGCCCTGTTTAAACACCATGGAAAAGGATGTGTACCAAAGAAGGTACACTGAAGAATCCCCTTGTAGGCGCACCGCAGACCTTTATAGTATAGACGGTCAGGGGTGGATGTAGTAAATAGAATAAATTTTATTAAACAATGTAAATGTGTAGTTAAAACAGTATATAGTGCAGTACCATATACTTAAATAAAAGATAGACAGTAACGTCTATACAGCTCCGCCAAGCGTCTCTCGGAGCTCCTGGGCTCTGGTCAATGTAGTATCGTAACTACAAAGGGTACCTATTGTCCTGCAGGTCACATGTATCGTGGTGAACGTAAGTATATGTGGTGATATGTTGACACACACGGTACGATCACTAATGATAGTTCCCCTAGGTCACTACTAAGTGTGTAGAGTGAATAATGGGGTACGTGATCAAGGTAATTTGTGTTTGAACAGCTGTTTCAAAGCCAAGGGATAACACACCTCTTGAACTGTGTTTTTATTTTTATCAGACAGTTTATCAAGTAATCAGTGTGTTGAAACAGAGGCTGATTCTCCAAAATCTATAATATCGTATGGAGTAGTTTGGGATATAGCCTGTGGACCAAGGTGGTGCCAAGTACCCCTAAGTGTGTATTATACCTGTAACTTGTACATATATAGACATATAGGTGTTAGTGCTCCTACTATAGCTTCATAGATTGGGCAGTGTTGTGTCAACGATTCTGCTTTCCTAGGTGAATCTTGAAGCATTCACACTGTGTCCCTATATCATAACCACGGAGTGTATGGACCGCGCATGCGTCATTCGCGGTGTTCAGTGTGTCCTTGAGGTATTCTCGTGGATATGAGCTGCGCATGCGCCGAAGCTGGATGCTATCCTGTCTGTTCTCGGCGATGGGTTCAGAGGTATGTGGCGGGCACATAAAGCATGAGGTATTGTGTGCTAAGTTTAATAGTAGTATAGGGCATTGATGCATGTCTTTTATCCCATGTTAAATACCAAAAAGCCACACGCCAAAGATCCTTGTGTGGTATGAACTGCGCATGGGTCACAGACGGAGCTACTGGGTGCTCTAGTAATACCCTAATGGGTGCCGAATGCGCATGCGCCTGAACGGGGCTGAGCTGGTGATAGACAGTGTGTAAAACAATAATGTGGAGATGGTGAAGGACACAATTCAAAATGTATTGAGTCGGGTAAAGTAAAATCCACGCATCAGTAAGGCTGCTGGCTGAAGCGGTATCTCACAGTGAAAAATCACACACACTTTTGGCGAAGGTTGCTGACCTGTCAGTAGCGCATGTGTAGCGCGATGTGCTGTGGTAGTTCATGCAATTTGGCCAGAAAAGGTGTGTATACATAGCCCTGTGGAAGCGCTTACTGTATAATTAGCACAGTGGTGTAGGCTAAGTGTGGATGCTACCCAGAAAACCAAGTACTGCCCTGCGGCAGTACTAACACCTCTTTAATTGGGTGTAACAAATGGATGCTGCTATAGAGGAGAGCTAGGCTCTCAGAGAGCTGCTAGAGATAGCTGACAGAGTTGGTTTAAAAGTCGGCAAAAGACCCGACATGCCGCATGTTTCGTCACTTCCTGTGACTTCATCCGGGGTGGGCGTTACTGCGTTCCTGATCGCTTCTTAATACCCGGTGGTAACCATGGCGATCGTGAGACGCCTAATGCCGGTTAGTGGTAATGCACAAGTACTGCATCTTGTTCTGACCTTTATTTATACCAATGATATGCAGTTAGTTGCAAATGATAGGATTTCAATGAGTGTGTTGTTCTTGAAGAGAGTGCAGTAGTTTAAAGGAAAGAATTAAAGACAAAACCTTCATTTAAGCCAGATGGATAGTGGGTGTTGAGCAAATAGATCCATCTGGCCTCACGCTGCAGGAGTTTCTTGTCCCAGTTCCCCCTGCGGATGCTGGGGGGAACATGGTCTATACCCTGGAAGTGTAGTGTGTCCAACTTCCCAGCATGATGTTCTCTAACGTGGCGGGAAACAGGGGTATCCAAAGCATTCCTTATGGATCCCATGTGTTCCAGGATACGTCTTCTGAGTTCTCGTTTTGTCTTCCCAACATATTTTTTCCCGCACAAACAGGTTATCAAATAGATAATCCCACTGCTTTTGCAGTTGATAAAATGTTTGACGTTATATGTTGTACTGTTGTCAGTATTTGTAAAAGTCTTGCTTTCCTTAACATAGCTACAGGCCTTACAGTGGTGGCACTTGTATGAGCCTTTGATACTCAACCAAGTTGTACTTTTTCTGTTGTTCCCCACTGTAAAGTGGCTGTGTACCAGGTGGTCTTTAATATTCGATGCCCGTCTCCAGACGATGGAAGGATGGCTTTTAAGGACCTTCTTGAGATCTTCATCATTCGTCAGTATTGGCCAATGTTTGGTGAGTATCTTGTTAAAGTCTCTCCAATTAGTGTGATAAGTGGCAATACACCTGATTTCGCTCACTTTGTTGTTCTCATCCAATGATTTAGGTTTTAATAAATCGGTACGTGGAGTATTGATGGCTCGATGGTATGCCGCCTTCACTTGGCGGTTGGAGTAACCCCTGGCTAGGAAGTTATCCCTCATTTTCCTGCTTTCTTCCTTGAAAGCCGAGATGTCAGTGCAATTGCGTCTAATTCGCAAAAATTGTCCTGTGGGAATACCTCGTATGAGGGGTTGAGGATGGAAGCTGTCTGCTCTGAGGTAGCTATTAGTGGCGGTCTCTTTTTTATAGTTGGTTGTAGAGAGGTAACTATCATCAGTGATGGTTATTCGTAGATCCAAGAAAGTAATGCTGCTGGTACTAGTTTCTGATGTTAGCTTGAGATTGTGGTCATTGAGGTTAAGCAGTTTAAGGAAGGTTTCCAATTCAGTTTTTGTGCCATTCCAGAGTAGGAGGATATCATCTATGTAGCGTAGCCAAAGATCTACATGGTCCGTATACATAGACATTCCTTCCGAGAAAACACTGATTGCCTCCCACCAGCCTAGATATAGGTTGGCGTAGGTGGGGGCACACGTTGTACCCATGGCCGTACCCTGGATTTGTAGATAGTACTTAGAATCAAACAGGAAGTAATTATGCTCCAGTATAAACTCTTAATAGCTCAATAATTAAGGCATTGTGTTCAGTAAATAGGCAACTCCGTGATGTTAAAAAGTGTGTAACCGCAATTATGCCGAATTCGTGTTTTATGCTGGTATATAGTGACTCCACGTCGAAACTAACCAGCAGAGTACCCTTAGTAACTTGTATTCCTTCCAGTCTGTTGAGGACATCCTTGGTGTCCTGGACGAAGGAAGGTAGAGATGTTACAAAGTCTCTGAGTACTCTATCGATGTATATGCTGCTAGGTTCAGTGAGGGAGCCAATGCCCGCCACTATGGGTCTTCCAGGTGGTTTTTTGATATTTTTGTGGACTTTGGGGATGCTATAGAAGGTTGCTATAGTTGGATCTTTCTGCATCATGAAATCATGTTCGTTCTTTGATATGACTTTATTCTCCAAACCTTTACGCAGTATAGTGCCCAAAGCTTTTTGGAATGGTATAGTTGGGTCACTAGGGAGAATTCTATAGCAGTTTTTGTCCTTGAGTAGCCTCAGGTTTTCCCTTCTATAGTCCTCTGTTTTAAGTATCACTAAATTGCCTCCCTTGTCGGCTGGCTTTATTGTGATTTCATTCAGGTTTCTTATTTCTTTGAGTGCCTGTTGTTCTTGTTGGCTCAGATTACTTTGTGTCCTGTTTTCTTTCAAGGACTCCAGGTCCTTCGTGACCAGATTGAGGAATGTTGAGATGTTTGCGCAGCTATCTTGATGAGGTGTAAACCGACTTTTAGGTTTTAGAGTAGTGTGGGGTCCATCTCCAGGGTTTTTGTCTCCATCTTCCAGGAGGTTAACCAGATTGGCCAGATGTTCTTGATCTTGAGTTAGCAAAAATTCTTCATACAGATTGGGTAAAGCTTGTCTTCCTCGTCTCTTAAAGAATTTGTGCAGCAACATCTTGCGAGCGAAGAGGTTTATATCTTTTATAGCCTCAAAGAGGTCAAATCTGTTCGAGGGAACGTAGGAAAGGCCTTTTTTAAGGAGGCTAAGTTGAGCCTCTATGAGCGTGGTGTCAGAAAGGTTTACAATTTCACACTTATTCTTGCATATTTTTTCTGTGTTTAGTATCTTCTTTTCCTCTGTCTCTTGTATCCTGACCAACTTCCTCTTCCTCTTCCTCTCCAGAACCCCTCCTCTTCTTGTCTTTCTGGGCCGTAGTCTGTCCCCTCCTGGGCCAGGCCTAAAAAATGTTGAGGATTCTGGCTATCCCCTTGTGCGGGGGTTTTGTCCTTGTGTGATTTAGATCTTGTTGTTACTTTACTCTGGTAACTGCTGTTATCCTCAGTCTCGGACATGTCCCAGTCGGTAGACGAGTCACTATGATCCTGCATTTTTGCTTTCTCAGCCTTGAAGTGATGTCTATAGATTTTCCCTTTCGTATAGTCCCCACTATCTCTTAGAAATTTAATGCGCTTTCTTTCTTTAATTCCTTTAACATAATGATCAGTGGTTTTCTGTAAGATGTTTTCATACTTCTCAAAATGAGGTGAATCCTTCCATTGAGCCGCTTCTTTCTTGTTTTTCTCGATATCAATGTTAACCTTCTTGAGCTCAGCTAGTTCATTGTCCACCAAGAGAATCATTAAGTCGTGTGAACATTTCGTTATAGTGTCATCCCACTTCTTAATGAATGTTTCTTGTAAATTGTGGTACGATGGAGAAAGATTAACTCTCAAACCCCTTGGAATCATCTTACTCTTTTGGTATTTTTGGAGGCTGCAAACTTCCCACCATAAGCGTGATTGTTTTTTATACAAATATTCTAGATTTTGAAAATATGTTTTGATGTTATTCACAGTGGGTTCCTCTCGTGACATAGGATTAATGGAAAATATATTTTCCGAGTCAGCCTCCCAATCATTGAAATCATTGAGCGAGGTCTCTTTCTATTATATCTGTTTAAACACCAGGTGGAAAAAAAAAGGTGGGACAATGGGCAGGTTTGTGCTATTCCAGAAGAAGTAGAAGCCGGGGCAATTGGAGAGAGGGAGTGACCTATTTTACTAAAGTCCCAACGAAAGAAACACACCTGAAATACCTGTGATATATGCTAGTTTAATGCATTTAAATATACTCTGCATATTCAAATTAGAATATTTTTCTAGGTATCTCAGTTGTGCTCCTCTTTGGGGACAGGTGTCTCGCTCCTCCGTCCCCCAGGGTCTGAAGGGAAGTGATGCCACTTATATGTAAGACCCAAATAACGTCAGGTAATACTCAATTAACCTAACATTATTAACCATATGCTAATGAGATATAGTACAGCCGCTGTTTTTACATATAATTAGCTTAGTGGATTTGAGTTAAACTCCGTGAATATAACGTCCGTTACTATTTTAGGTAATCTGGCGATATTTACCCTGATTTAATGGGTCTTAGTGGTTCTGGTTTAGCATGCGTGTATGTATGTATGAATGTACAGGCGGTACTCGCTTATCCAAAGGAATGCGTCCCTCAGCCCGCCATCGGTTAACACTGCGGTGCGCAAACCCCCTGCGCCTGCGCCCACCTTACCTGCTGCCTCCCCTATCGCGTCCCCCCTCGCCTCTAATGATGCATCAAATGACGCTGCAGGGTCATGTGACGCCGTCACGTCTCCATGGTAACGGGCATCATTTGACGCTGCGTTGCCATGGAGACTTGTGGACAAGATTACATTGTAAGTCAATTAGCAGAGGCCTCGCGCTATTAGTGCCGGGCCTCTGTAACCGCCGCGCGCCTCCCCCAATTAAGCCCCCCAGTTTGCGCACCGCTGGGTTAACAGACTGTCGGATTGTGGGTCCGAAATCGGATAATACGTCCGGCAGAGTGCATTATGCGGCGTCGTATAAGGCATCTGTCGGTATGCAAGGACCCACTGTATGTATGGGTGTATATATGTGTGTGTGTATGTATGGTTACATTTTTATAAGGATGCAGCTTTCCTTTAAGGCCTAATTTCATGGACAGTCATTAACATGCAAACGTGCGATCAGTCATATGACCTGTCTAAACATTAAATAGTGGCACACGCGAAGTTCTGCTTATCTGAGAGTTACTTAGGCTTCTTTGTAAGATTGATTTGTACCTTTTCTCCCTTGGTCCCTTTTTCAGAGATGGAATCCAGCTGTAAATAAAGAGAGGAGGTTACAATGAAATCAAAGTCTGAGATCATGCAGAGTACACCGACACTTTACAACCGCACCATATTAACCCTTAAAAAGTGGAAAACACCTTATTTCCTGTGCCGCATTAAAGTGGAACTCACGTAAAAATGGTGCGTTGTTGAACAGCATGTTTGGGTACAGCGTCATGCCCGGCACTTTAAAATATCTAGCGTGTAATGCAATGTACAGGCAGGGCTTCAGCTCAATGTTTGGTGTCAGAGGTTCCCATGACTACCTGCTGGCCCATGACGCAAATTCGGGAAGAACCAATTTGGCAACGGACTGTGCGAACTTCCGTTCACATCACCACCCAGAAGTGCGGAACGGTTGTGTGTTTACGTGGGGAGGGAGGTGTATTGATGGAAGGGATGATGTCTGTTTATTCATTGCTGATGATGATGGTCTCGTGAGGACTGAAACGTTGACCGTCCCTGTGCTGAAACTCTTCATCATGCAATAAATTATCTCCATCGCATTTTGGATGTATATCTTTATTTATATTGCGCCATCCGTGTACACAGCGCGCCACAGCAGTAATGCACATGACATAATATAACACATAATGGGAATAAGTGCTTGAGACACAAAAATAACATTAGGAAAAGGAGTCCATGCCCGAAGAGCTTACACTCTAAGTGGTAAGTAGGAAGAATGTACAGAGACAGTAGGAAGGTGTGCTGGTAAGTGTTTCTGCAAGGAGCCATGGTCGGTGTATGAGGTGTAAAGTATCAGCCAGCGGAGCTAGCCATATTTCAACTTTGTCCAGCTGGCTCCAAACTTTGGTTTGTCTTTGCACTTCAAAATAAACATGTTGCCATATGCCGTATTAAATATAAATAAATATAACCCCACTGTTCCAACCCGCAACAGCTTTTCTACACTTTGAAGAAATACACTTTGAAAATGATAACATACGAAACATTATTGGAGCCACCCTCTAATTATACTGTACATTATACTGTACATTTATTATACTGTACAGGTTATTATACTGTACATTTATTATACTGTACAGGTTATTATAATGTACATGTTATTATACTGTATGTGTTATTATACTGTACATTTATTACACTGTACATTTTATTATACTGTACATGTTATTATACTGTACATGTTATTATACTGTACATGATATTATACTGTACATGATATTATACTGTACATGTTATTATACTGTACATTTATTATTCTGTACAGGTTATTATAATGTACATGTTATTATACTGTAACGACCAATAAAAACGTACAGGAAGACAAGAGACAAAGAATAACTGTTCCCTTGGGAAAACATGTGCACGTTATGCAGCTACTACAGCATTATAATTCTGGCCCAAACAGAGCATACGGATGTGCAAGACTCTCTTGGGTTATTCTGAAACTCCGTTAGCGCTGTTCTGTGCGTCTGCACAGAAAGACCCATTCAAGGTCAATAGAGGCTTTCCGTTGCAGAGTCAGTCGTGTAGCGCGCTGACGGAGCTCAGAATAAGCACCGTGTCTCTGGCACCGCGGTGCGAAGAAGCCAAAGTCCACGGGGCCGGTAACCGTGTCTGCCCGATCGTACTGTGGAGGGTCCATGCTCCAATGGAACCCACGACAGCACCAAATCCTCTTGTGCCTTGACCTCACGCAGGTGACCCCCACGGATGCGACGTATGACTGTGATAAATGGATTTTGATGTGGGTCTTGAAGGTCAGACATGTATACATATCACAAAATACTGTAATACTTACTGCTACCCTTGCCACTCCTGACAGACATGCATGTCCTCTTTTACTACGGGTTGGGCCTGTTACCTATGCTGCGCACCAAATTTTGTTTACAATACGAAACCTAGAAGTACTGTGCACATCTTGTGTCAGCTCTCTTGATAGACTTGTGATGCAGGCTGTCTACCAACTCTCACTGTTTATTGTTTAGGGCCCAGAAGGTCCCCAGGACCTCCCGGTGGTGCATGGTAAGCTGGCTCAATGTTTCCCACCCGATACACATTACACAGTTTGGTGAGCTCACCCATACACAACCATGCCACACCTTGCAGTTTTTTTTATAGGAGTGCGGTTGAGGGGGGGGAGCCTGTCGAAAGACGAAGAATACCCAAAGCGGGTCCCTCTAGCGATTCCCGCTTTAGAATGAAGATATATTAAATGGTTTCTGTTATTGTACGCAGGGTTTCGTCCGCTGTTGAATAGAATTAGGTGATACAAAGCAGTTGATATATTTGATTACCGGCTTTTAAGCAGCATTAAGTGCAAAAAGTTATCTTATTTCTTTCCTACTAAAGCATATATACACAAAATTTAGCTCCCCCTCTGTACAAAGGGCTCACTCCCATTCTTCCTCCTTCACCTTCCCTACTTCAAGGGGGATTATAAAATGATCACCTCTTTAACGTCAGCCTTTTGCTGTTTCTGTCTTGGGAAATCACTTAGACTTGAACTCACCCAACACACAACCTTTCTGTCTCAACTAATCATACTGTATTACAAAACAGGAAGGCGTGTAATAATATGTACAGTATAATATGTACAGTATAATAACATGTCCAGTATAATAACATGTCCAGTATAATGTAAACGTATAATAACATGTTACAGTATAATAACATGTCTCAGTATTAATAAACATGTACAGTATAAGTATAACTATAATAAATGTACAGTAAAGTATAACGTATAATAACATGTACAGTATAATTGTACAGTATAAATAGACAGTTAATAAAATATACAGATAATAAACAATTTTACAGTATAATAATATATACAGTATACTATGTACAGTATAAAATATGTACAGTATAATAAATATACAGTATAAACATGTGCAGTATAATAAATATACCATAATAATATGTACAGTCAGTATAATAGGTACAGATAATAAAGTACAGTATAATTAACATTTACAGTATAATAAAAATGTACAGTATAATATGTACAGTATAAATGTACAGTATAATATGTACATAGAATAAATGTACAGTATATTATGTACAGTATAATAATATGTCAGGTAATTTATGTACAGTATAATAACTGCTTACAGTATATATATGTTACAGTATATGTACAGTATAATAAATGCTTACCAATGATATTAGGACGTAAGAAAATAACATGTACAGTATAATCATGTACAGTTAATAAGTAAGTATATTATGTACATATAAGGACATGTACATATATAAATAACATTGTACAGTATAATAATACTGTACAGTATAAGTATATAAATGCTACAGTATAAATGTACAGTATAATAAATTACATTATAATAACATGTACACGAATAATAAATGTACAGTATAATAACATGTACAGTTATAATATCATGTTACAGTATAATATCATGTACAGTATAATAAACATGTGAAATAAACATGTACAGGTATAATAAAATGCTTACCAGGTTGTAAATAAATGTACAGTTATAATAACCACAATGAGGTTTAGGTTTGGATTGCAGGGCGGGCCCAGGGCACGGGCTAGGTCAGCAAACCAGCTCAACCCCAGATCTGCTGCGGATATGGTTAAGCATAGATGGGGAAGTCATAAATGCCAGTACAAGCAAACAGGCTCATAGGATTATGTCAGAGATGGGTGCTGGGGTGGCCCCTGGGACCAGTAACGAGGGGTAGTACCGGCAGTAGAAGAGTCAGGAGAAATGACGCGGTAAGACCAATGGTCTGAGAGGGTTTTTAAGAAACATACTAGTTGTCCAGGCCAAAAGAGTTTTCACCTTCAGAATTAACAAAAGAGGTGTGGGCAGGAGAATTGTGGAGATATGGACAACGAACCGGATACAAGGATTTAATAGCTAAAACAGAAGGTGCTAGGCAGTGATGAGGAAAAAAGAAACAAGCAGGTTCTCTAAGCGTTTCGGGAATGGTGGAGGTTTTCTACATTTGGCCCAGATAGATAGGAGAGAAGTCACACAAACAGTTTGCATTGGGGTGTTCAAAATTGGACACAATTGGTGATCAGGTAGACGATCTACGAGTGTGCAGCTTGGTGGAGGTACGATTGAGGAGTAAGGCACGGGATGGCGATACAAAAGCATGGTAGATGGGTCATAAAAGACATGAACTTATGGCTGTCACTGATGAGCCATCGTGTCCTTCCCCTTTCAAGGGCTGGCCACCGCACAAAGTGCCCACAATGCCGTCGGTGGGGAAAAAATTGGGTTTGCTGGCCTATGACAAGTCTCAATTAAGTGGGGGACACACCATGTCATTGCAGATTGAATGTAACAGTACGGGGATAACACAAAGCTTGTAGGTGTTTAAGCAGAGGCAAGGAAGTGGCAGATTGGATCAGGAGGGGATTTGTCAAGAAGGGCGAGGACGCCAGAGTGAAGCTCTCACAATGGAGGTTGGCTTGGCAATATGCCAATAAGGAAGATCAAGTTGATTGAGCTGGGTTCACAACAATACTTTGGATCTCTTTTTGGGATGAGGAGTTAGGGATCGCTAAGAACCTAAATCAGGAGATCATAGGGTGTGGTTTGGGATGGATAACTGAGTAAGGAGGTGCACTGGGGAGGGTGGCAAGCCCATTTAACACCCCCCTTCAATGAAGGGGTTGGATCTCTTCCATTGGAGGTCGTATTTGATAGTAGTGAAGCCGGGGGGGGGGAACTATCACCTTATACATCAAACCTTAATAACATAGGGTTTATTGTAAACGATGGCGATAGAGAAGCATTCTTCCATGTGTCCGATGCTTAATTTGACAGGGGGTGGATTTGGTGAAGGTGTTCTCCTAGCGGACATCGAAGGTTCGCATTATGGCTGCTGCCATTCACCTGAAATCTTTCAACTATTGGTGGTGTTTGTTTCTTTGAAGGGGAAGCATTTTGTCGATTTGTCTGCCCCCTAGTTCTCTTTCTTGTTTTTATTTTGAAACATTAGCTCATTCCTAAATTGGAAAGTTGGGAAGTGCCGGGGGAATGATGGAGTGCCTATTAATTTGGGTGACTTTTAATGCACCATGGTCTTGCGCGAACATAGTAAGGAAAATGTAGGGAGTTACCCAATTGGACCCTAAACTGCTGCCAGAGTATAAGACTGGGGTTCACATAAAATCGCATGCCACGTTTCAATTGACTCGGAGGTTAAAATTCCGGACTTGCCCAGAGATGGTTGGGAGGTGGCAAAGTCTTAGGAGGTATACGCTTAGGGCGTTTATTCCATGTAGGCCAGGCTGGGCATTTCCAGGCAAGGTGATGGGGCGGGTATTTGCATAAGACTGGCAGCAGTATGGCGGAGATAGAAAAGACCCCCCTACTTCATAGGGATCAAAAGAGATGCAGGAGAGGACCTAGGAGTAATGGATAGAGTTCTGGGGTAGGTTAAAATGGATTGGAAGTTGTTGCAGGCCCAGGGGAGGTGGAAAACAAAGTTCCAGCTTTTCACAAACACCCTCAGGGTCAGCGGGTTTTTGGGGCCCTTCTTTTCAGGTAGAGATGATTACACTGGGAGGGTGGCCTTGGGTGGGTATGGAATTGTTTGATCAATTTAACATTCCTGGAATGTTCCCGCTATGGTTGGTGGCAGTGGAGTATTGGTGCAGATGCCCAGGGCATGGAGGGTCTTGTCAAGTTCTGACAAGTAGATGGGTAGTAGATGATTTGAGGACTATCAGCGCTTCACCTCCAGTGGTAAGGCGTATGAGCAACTTTGGTGTCAAGGTGCTTGTGCATTTGATTTTAACATATGGTTCGGGCAAAGCACCATACGGAGGTATTTGTAACTGTTATCACTGATGCATTATCAAGAGAAAATACTTAGTGGTTTTGGCAGTTGGTGCCAGAGGCGGAGGAAGTTGGGTGGAAGTGGAAGTGCCAGGTTTACTTGTGGAAGAGGGGGGGGGGGGGGGCAAGACGAAGGCTATAGTGCGGGAATCCAGGCACATGATGGAAAAAGAGAGTGGCCTCTGAAGGAAACGAGTGGATCCAATATGCCAAAGATGTGGGTACATTGATGGGGGTTCCGAAAAAAAAAAAGTATGTTTTTGGGGGTCTAAAGGTAAGTTATTGAGACCTGCTTTTGTAGTTTGCCTTCTTTGGGAATTATCGGTTGGGAGAGAGTGATTAGAGTATCCAAGTTGAGGACTGGGGGTAGATAGGATGAGGATTTAGGTTGGAAGGTGGAGAGTAGAGGGGGTCAAAAGACTGATAAAAGGGGAACACGTGGTTTTCGTGGTTTAGACATGAAATTAAATCTGTCCGTTACAGGTCAAAGAGAATATATTTTTGTTAAGGCTGACGTTGGCAGGGCTTACTGGTTGCATTGCAGGCGGTTTTTTCTTTCGCAAGGACAAGAGTTAAGTAACGTTCTACAAGGATTGCCTGGAAGTCCGTTGGTTTGGGACCATTATCATACAGGCCCCATTTATTCAGGATTGGGGAATCAGAGATGGCCGTGTGTGGGGTTTGATGAAAGTGTAATATGTAGATAGGCGGTGGGGAATCGAGGTGCGGCAGAGTAACGTTAGGCTCCGGGTGTTAATTACTTTACATGGGTTGCATGTTTTCTTTTCGGTTAGGGTTGTAGGGTAAGGTTGTTTGTTGGTCTGCCGCAGGTTGCAGAATTAATTAGGGCCTGAACCTGTTGGGATTCATATGTGTACTAGGCGCGTGGAGAGGAGGATCACTTCTTTAGAGACGCTCCGGGTTGTGAGGAACAGTTGGGAGGTTTATGCAAGGGGATGGTAGGGGATCGCATTGGGACATATGATGCCTTGATTTGTTACCGTACGATGGGTAAGGCATGTTCCAGACGTCATACGATTAACGTTGGGGGAATGAACCTGGGGCAGTCTTCTACTGTAGGTGGATCTTGTAAACAGTATAATGAGGGATCGGCTCAGAATCCTTTAGCCTTGGCGCCTGGCAGTCAGGATCTGGGTCTGAAATCATTCCTACTGAGGTTGGAAATGGCAGCTTTTCTGGTTCGATGACTAAAGATGTATCACTGGCGACAACTTTATTGCAGTGTGGCCAGACCGCAAGCCGGGAGATTGTCCCGGCTTGCAGTGGCAGCCACTCGGCGTGCCGCGCGCATAGACGCGGCTGGTCACTGCGTCTGCGGGAGCCTGAGCCCCTGAACGCGCGTCCGGCTCCCGAGGGAGCCATGGTTGTCCCGCGATCGCGGGACGGCGCAGGGGGTTCCGGAGGGACCCGGCGGCGGCCGGACCCGGGCAGCGGTTAGGGCGAGCGCCCGATCGGAGGCGCTCTTCGCTGCTTCGGCGCCGCCCGTCACTCTCGGGCGCGCGCCAGGATACTGCTGCGGCCAAGAACGGCAAATGTCGAATAAACTTGGCCGAGCCGTATGCTGTACAATATATGCGCTGTATATGCTGTACCTTATATGCGTGTATATGCACGGTCTAATCACATTGTATAACGTCTTCCTCTTGTATAATCCAGACGGTTTAAAACAGCTGCCGCAGCATGTGTTTTTGGGATTATACCACACAGTATATGGCCCCCAATTCTGAGCGGATTAAAAGGGAACCTACTGTACCTACAGTACATTCTCCCACAAAGCGGTGGGCAGGGGCATAACTACATGTACTTTAAATGCTTTTGCACTGATTGCAGAAAGGATACGTTGAAAAATGTCACAAGACTTTTTAATGCGATTTGGAGTATGTGTTATTCTCCTTAGAGTTAGCATTGTGTTTTTTAATTATTGAATCAGCATTTCATTCAAAAAAAAAATCCTATGTGTTTTTTTTGTTTTATATAAATTAGTTGTGTTAGTATTAGAGGATACTAATGCATTTTGTTAAGTAAATGTTTTGACTCTTTATGTTCTTTAATGATTTTTAATGTTATTACGCTGCTGGGCGCCATGGCAACTATTTAGGACCCACACCTCTTGTGAAATTGGTCGGCCATATTCCATTGAATGGGAAGCAGGATCTTCACCGATCGATCACCGGAGAGCACGTATCGATCGGCAGACAAGATATTTGCATTGCCTTTAAAGGTACGGAACTGCTGATGTATTAAAAATGAACATACAAAAAAAAAACGCGCAAGAGGAAATGACCCTCAAAAACTGTTTTTTTTAAACTTACAAATCATTTTGTACTGGTATATCGCAAAGTATAAAACGTGCAACTGCCAACATTAAGCAATAAAATCAAACAAACCAAGTTGATGAAGTAGTAATCGTTTGCAACTAAGGCCTCGTTCCGGGTTGCTGGCTGCGGAGGGAGGAGTGCTGACGTGGGCGGCAGCCGAAACAATTGTATTTAAAGTGATTGTGGTGTCAGGGTTAGCAGTGCCCTTGTTCGAAGTAGGAAGTTGACGCTGGCTACAAGTGTCAATAACAATTCCAGTTGTTTTTTTGAAGCATTGCCGCAAGCGTTCCAATGGGACCTCGGCAGCCACTGAAATCTTCTTGAGGGAATGATTTCAAGACAGAAATTCGATCCCAAGCTGCTGTGTAGCCCCCGCCCCCCCCCGCCTCCTCAACTCCTTGAAAGGCTGCTGGGAGGAATGAACACACATCGCCACCAGCAGACTGCCGTCGCACACGGCGACTACGCGCCGCCCTCCAACTACCTGCTCTGGCACCATGAACAAGGCCTAAACAACACTTTAGTGATGTGCTATTTTAACCCATATGTGTCTGCCCATGTTGTGTTCTATACGGTCGGATGCTATTTGCATCTCTGCTTGGAATTTGGTATAATGGTACCTTAGTAATCCACAGAATGTATTCAGAGGCTGCCAACTGGCGGGTCATAAATCCTTTAGCACGGCTTACTGCCCTCGGTGCGCAGACGAACAAATCCAAAGTCCGGGCGCCAGGAACATTGTCTGCCGTAATGAAGCCTACGGAGTGTCCATGCTTCCCAATGGACCTCTGCAGTGGTAACTCTTTGGTTAGTCACTACCCCGCCTTGGTCACGGGACCACGCATGGCAGTGGAGGACAGTTAGGCTTTACATCTAATGACTAAATATCTCCAATCTTTGGCCAATCTCCGTTCCCACTATAAAAGTAACTCAAGTTGTGTTGTTTCAACCCCGGGCTCTTCTTCGGGTCGGTCTGTCTTGGAACTGTGAGCTGCTGAAGAAGATCAGTGACTCATTCTGTATAGATGGTCAGTCAGATCCTCAGCAGAGCCAGCTTGCCCCCAATCGGAACACATAGGAAGAACAGACTTATGACTGCTTGGTATATGGTTTTAACTTTCCAGAAACCAATCCCACCAATACAACTGCCTAAAAAAAAATATATTATATATTCATCGTGCTGGCAACACGAATTCAGATACATAGCAATAGAGGAAGTATACAAATAGGATTGCAAGGGCTCTCCAAAAAAATCATCGGACTGCGCGGTCATGACTGCAGATGCAAAGAAGGGAACACAAGGATCAGCGGTCTTTCCTCCGGCGACTCTGCGTAGTCAATCTGGGCTTATCTTAGGTAAGTCCATGATTTCTCTCCATTTCGGTTTGATAATCGTTTTGCACTATTTTTTGTGCTTCTTTTTTTTTCCTATAATTTGAGTTGATTGCTCCAAGTTCACTTGATCAAGAATCATTGACTAGAGTTGTATCTCTATCAATACAGTACCATATCTTATAAAAATGTGAGGTGGGAAATCTCATTATTTTTACACCATGTTGGCACTAATGTCACAATTTGTTGATTTTGTGTTTTTATTTATATATATTACCCTACTACATCTCTTTTTGTTTGCGAAAACATCTGCAGGTTGGACCACCAGAGAGGCATAAGCAACATTTTTATTAGTCACGTTTTTGCATGTGTACATCACAAGTTATATCAGCTAGGATCTTGGAGATTATTCCTGTATATTTATTTAATAGTAATGTTATTTAGCTTGTCACTACTGCACTCAAGATGCGATGTACTGACCTGATACCAATGATTCAAAACCGTCTTCTATATCTGTGAAACAAACAGAGACGGGAAAAATAGTGCCATGCAGGAAAACAATTGTGACAGCAGCCTGCTGAGCTGGTGCCATTACAATGATAATTTAAGTATACTATACTCACTCTAATTACAATTTCTTCCAGAATTTCAGCAGTTTCCACTACATAAGGCCTAGGAAATAGTACTGGAGCACGAAGCGCGTGAGTTCAAACGGGCTATGTACTCCCAAAGACCTAGGCCTGGAGGTTTGCGCGACATGGAGGGCGTGCCTGTGAGTCACGTGGAGTGGGAGTCGCCCACATTGGCTGTGAAAACTGCTCACGTGACACGGGTCGCCGACGCCGTAAAACAAATTTGTTTGAATCCTGAAGTTGTGCAGCGCTGGCCTACCACATGCACGTTCACGCGGCCTGTGGCCAGGGCCATTGACTTAAGCGTCATTTGTTTCAGCGGGGGCAACGCCGCTCGCGCCGTCTCGCCTACTATGCCGCAGCTACGACTTCACTGCACCTGAAATGCTATTCTGGTGTAACCTTCTATCTCACAGGAAGACTGGAGCGATTCTTATGGTTCTCAATGATGGTTGACAGGGCAGTGAGCTACAATTGGGGTCAACATCTGTCAATATTGGTGGTGCTTCATTAATCGTTATTTTGTAGATATTGATCAAGGGTTGTTAAAGGGGTATAGCCTTAAGTTGACATGAGAGGGGGTTTTATGGATGGGACTAATAAGTTTCGCCGCGGCAATTCAGCCGACGAGGACATGTGTTGCGACCGTTTCGGCCATGAGGTAGGTGTTAACGGGTTTGGGGGTGGATAAGAGATGAAGGTTAGGGTTTTTTTTGGGATGCGATAAATTTTAATAATGTACCTTACAATGGGAATCAGTGGCAACAGGTAAACTACACCATAAAGGCTTTCCGTTGTTTAACTAAATATGTCAGGCCCAACAGCGATCGAACCCACAACCCTCCACAATCAGAGTAGCTCTAACAGGGGAGCTGAACCAGCTGCTGGATTAGCGCCACTGCCGCAGGATACTTTTGCGCTCTGCTGCCTGCGGCTACAACTGTTTCATCCGCCCCATACAAACTCCCATGGATCTTTAAAAGCAGACCACGTCCACTCCCTTTGTTGCCAGCAGTGTTGGTTTACCATTTAATCCTGTCTTGCTGTCTGAGCATATCACAAAGTGTGAGGTCCCCCCTGCTAGGGACTCTAGAGTAAAGAGTTAAGCATCCTAGAGCTGTGTGGGGGGTCACACAGAATTACTTCTCCCCATCATGTGAAAAAGGGTGACGCTTG
Source organism: Ascaphus truei (assembly GCA_036426205.1). Taxonomy (NCBI): domain Eukaryota; kingdom Metazoa; phylum Chordata; class Amphibia; order Anura; family Ascaphidae; genus Ascaphus; species Ascaphus truei. The sequence goes on from CM071571.1 coordinate 192,349,018, forward strand.
GCAGGAACAAGCCACACCCAATATATGTCTGGGTGCTAGTGACTTCATCACTAGAGGGATATATACTCAGCTCGAAAGATTCTAGAATCAGGTTACTGGGAGGGGGACAGTGAGGAGCCTCCACTGTAGAGTAAGCGTGATTAGGTGTATGTAATTGTACTAAGGATCTGGTTTCACCTGATTTGTTTCGTTAGGGAAATTGAACTTTACAGATAGAGAACAATCTTGCTCATGCTATGGGATAACTAGAAGCGGAGCGGCAAGTGCTCAGCAGGGTGAGTGGTCTGAGTAGGAAACTCCGGAGAATAGTTGATAGGGGTCCACCAGAAGGTCCCTGATGATGCCTCAATACGCAATAGCTATTGAAGAGGTGCGACAGTATTACAGAATGGCAGTTATATGGGATCCCTGAGAATTAGTGTGTCACCGACAAGTCACAGTTACCTTCCAATTTGTTAAGTATAGATGAAGGATGCCATCACAGTAAAAGGATAAGACCTTAGAATAGAATGTACCCCACACCAGGGTCCACCAGAACAGGGATTGCTGAGCTGGGACAAGAGATTGGCCATCAACAGTAGCAAACGGACACACGTATGAGTGCGAGCTACCAAAGGGGGAGACATCTAAAGACGCCCAAGTACACCCTAGTGTGAGGAGTGAGAGAGTACCAAGGAAGAAACACAGTAAGCCATATTCTTTGATACGCAGTTATTGTCTTTGCTTTGAGAAAGCCATGCCTTGGTATGTGTTGGGGGTGGAAACATATCAAAGGAGTGTGAATAAAGCTCTTCGTTTGTTACTATGAAGCTCCTTGGTGCCTATCTAAACATCAGCATATCTACCACCCAGCCTGCATGGATCCACAGCCTTGCAAAGTGAGACACTGAGCATCAGCCATTTGCACATCGTCTTTCTGATTTTGTAAGTCCTTTAAGAGCCCAGACAAGGAGGGTTACACAATCCATGCAGACCTGCATGACTGCCCTGATTATCTGCCTTCCTGACTGGAGCTACAGGGACGTAACTTGATAGGACCAAATAAACCGGACCGTGACTCTCCTCAACTACGCCGTTGCTGCCACCTACTCTGACCCTGGCCTGACCTTTACCAGTTGCACTGATCTCAGCCTGTCATGACCTTGGCTTTGTGATTTCTCCCATTGTACTGCTATTTGCCTCGATCCTTGAATGACACCTACTCTGTGATGCATAGCACATCTGTCACGGTCACGTTGCTGGGCTCTGTCCAGTTCAAACATGCTCCCAGCCCTCGGATCCAATCGCTGTCATTAAGACACCATCATCGCGGTGCCCTACAAATTTATCAAGTATTTTGCAGCAGTCACCAACCTTCTTCAAAAAAGTGGTGGTCAAGGAGGCACTTGCAGACAAGAAGATTACAAGTTAGTGGTTTTGGTGAAATTTGACCTATCCCTAATATTGTAAATGCTCGGGCTAATATGCCAGAGCCCTACAGCAGGCATAGTTTAAATCCATACATAAAGGAACGAATCTGCACAGGGGCTCAAATGTAACTTCTCCGATAGGTTCACTTGCGGGAGGCCACTCATACAGTTAGGCGACCGGCCCAGGAAAAGGCCTGCGGCTTCTGCAAAGAGAAACCGCTGTTAAGTCGAACTGTCTAGTCCACGGTCTGTACCGAAAGTCGATCTGGAAGCAGAGCAGTGATTGACAGTTATGCTTCGGACAGGTCCTTCATCGACACGGGTCCTCATCAGCCACAGTATTTTCGCAACCACTCATCATCCCAAAAGTTATACTATCCTAGAAGATTGAGTGGATTTTGGGTTTTCTTATTTAAGATCATGTAGTAAAGGGAATTGGGGGGATGTTGGTCTTCAAGGGTAACAAACTCTGAGTACAACGACTAGCCTCCAGATTATAAATCTTTCAAACATAGTTTTGGGTGCTTCGATTTTGTTTCCAAAGGGTAGTACGATTCTATTCAGACCTCGGGAAGAGTACCGCTCTCATCTTCACACAGTCCTTCATGCTAGCCCTGTGCCCAATTTGCAACGCTAACGTCCATGAAATGTCTTTGAATTGACTATATAACCTCTGTTCTTTAATGAACATGTATTGGTTATAACTCGCTGCCAAGACAAACTTGAAAACGAGAGGTAACCTCAATGTATTACTTCCTGGTAAAACATTTTATAAATAAAATAATTAAATGGCAGTGCTTGTGTTTTGTAACTGTTGCATATGCCTATAACATTATATTACTCTCTCTTTACTAGTCCACAGTATAAGTTCTTTCAAAACGAAAGCTGCGCACATTTTTTAACTGGTCTGTAACTGTTTACTTACACCTATAATACAGTATATATTATCTCTAATGGGGCATGCAATGTCTTGTTCATTTATGTAACTTGTATTTGTATACATGTATTATTTGTTCTCTGTGCCAGGACATACTTGAAAAACGAACAGGTAACTCTCAGTGTATTACTTCCTGGTAACACATTTTATAAATAAATAAAAACACACATAATGAGAGGTATAAACTGTTGTTTTGGTTTTGTTCAGTTCAATGTTAGAGTTTTACCCTCTATTTTATTCCCCAATCTGTAGGGTCAACAAAGTGCTACTTTAGTCTTGTGATAGTTTATTTTCCAAGCAGAATCAAACTACACATTTCCAGGTAAAACCTTTTGAAGACTGGTGGACCTATCGTGCGGTTAATGTATTTCTTTAATACAGTACCTACATTGAACGCGTACACGGTTAGAAAGAGGTTAGAAACATATATTTATTTAAGAGAAATACATGTGCACTGAAACGGGTATCTTACGTATTTAAGGGATTTATATAAAAAGTAACAACGCCATTTATTTGATTTAAAAGCTAAATTAAGCTACATTTGGCCTTGTGAAGTTATCAGTAAAAGCTCCCTTCTGTCATTAGAAGGTGTTGATTTTACCTTGATTTCAACTCCTTTCCAGCGGAGGCCCCGTAAAAAAGAAAGACAAGACACACATTTTAAATGTAATGCAGTTGAAGGGTGAGTTCGCTTCGGCCGCAGTCGGATCAAACTTTTTTGTGTTTTTTCAGTCTTGAATAATCGATCAATTAAAAAACTTTACAGTGAAAAATTCGCCGAACGTCACAAAGGTTGAAGAGGAAATTGATATTTTCAATTGAATGTTGAATTTCAAAGCTTGCCGAAAAAGTACACCTGAAATACGAGATTTGATGTGGTGTGAAAACTAATAACGTTGATCTACCAGAAAGAATACAGTTATGTTCAGACAGCACTGCTAAGATATACAGCAGGGTGCTCAACGTCAGACATCAAGCCCCCCTCAAGGTCAGGTTTAAGGATCTCCCTCTTCAGCACCGGGGCTCATCAGAAGATCAGTCGAAGACTGAACTTGATCGCAGCCGAGCCACCTGTGCTGAAGCGGGGTATCCTGAAAACGACCTATGATGGGTCTTGAGCAACCATGATATACAGTATGGATACCGCCCCCCTTATGTAATTTCACCAGTATTTTTATCACTCCTTTATTTATTGTGGTGCAGGCCCTCCCAGGTTTTTTTTTTTGCAATTGTTTTTTTTTTTTTCTCTGTGGTGAAAATGTTCACGTTCTCAAAAACGCATTTCCTTTGTGTTTGCTTCCCATAACACGAGATGACCGTACAGTACATGTACTCCCGGAGGGCCTTTGAAGGTCCAGCGGGGTCCCATTGGCCCTAGCTCCACGACTCCCTTCTTTCCACGACCGACACCCTGCATCCCATGTAACAACAAAAAAAAAACACAGTTTCCAATTATGGGCTCAGGCCCTAAATATGTGGGCCTTAATACCAAGACAGTGTTCTGCCATAGACACCTTCTGATGCCAGAGGGTTACCGCACAGCCCATTTCACTTGGATGGCATTGAGACGTCTCGGTGTCAAAAAAAGGGCTTAAGCAAACGCCCTGACTGTAAGAATGGGCCATGGTGCTGTTAAGAGGGGTTTGCCCATCCCTCCAAAGGCAAGGCCCAGGCACAGACATATGGGGATAGTCCACCCAAAATTACGTTCATTCGGGCAGAGAAGGGGAGGCTAAGTCATTCAAACGGTTTATCATGGACTATACCCTAATACGATTCAGCGGCGGTATTCGAAACAAATCTAGAAAATGGATAATTGCTGAGATTGCCGTGATCCACAAGTTTTTTAGCCGCGGCAGAGAATAAACGCGCGTAGGGATTAACGCAGCGGGGTTGAGTCCTTCCGGGTCTGCCTGTCGTCTTCGACGCGCGATCGCGGTGGGGTGGTTTTATTAAAATTCTTAACTTACAGTAATGTAGCAGGGGGTCTCCGGAGTTGAGGCAAAGTGATTTCAGCCTCGTATGTGACCCACCTAATCCCGAGTTAACAGGCTCCGGTATGGATGCGGCATCCCCATGTTAAATCCACGATGGATGTAAACAAAGTACTGCAACTGACCAGTTCTCGGGTCCTCCATGCAGCGTGATGCGCGCTGTTACCAGGTAGTAAATGTTCGAATAACGGCCGCTGCCATACTGTAGGTGTGTGGAGTGGGGTCCCAAGGAGGAGCAGGAACCTGAGTTGAAACATTTGCAGGCAAAAGGGGCCCCACTTTGTGACCGACACTCACATTTCTGCTTCTCATATCTGACTGCTTCCCCCTAAACACACGAACAGAAAAACAAAGATTAAATTTAGAAAAAAAAACAGACTTTTATAGGTATTCATTGCATGACATTGCTATGTTAGCACAATTTACAAATACGGACCTTAGTTCTGGACCATTATATAGTAAATTAACACACACTAATGATCCATTACAAGGCATGTTTAGCTACAGTCAGCTCTCCCGGCCAAAAGTCTTAGGGGTTATTCTATAACTGTGGCTCAATGATTGCCTGGACCTTGGCAAAATAAGTTTCTGCTAAGTTTGGGCTGTTAGGTAGTGTTGTACCTGTGCGCGTAAGTAAGCATTTGTCTCTTTTGTGGGAGAACTGTGCCATGCTTCCACTTAACTTTCAGGAACCCCCATAATAGTATCCTGAGCCCATTGTCCTCTAAAATTGCCGACGATCCCGCTTTTAAGCATATAGGGCTTATTTCCCTACCACAGGAGTTCTTAAAGGGTGGTCTCTCTATTGCATCCCTCCCTCCTTGTATCGCCCAGGGGAGAAGATGTTGTTAAACTTCTGTAGGCCTAGTGTTACATGGGAAAGTTTAATCATTAGGAAATACAGTCAATATGGAAGAAGTGACGAACATAAGAGGGAATGGTTACAAGTGGAAAGAAATGTGGAGATCTTCACAGGAGATAGAGTGGCGCGATAGTTTGAACCTATTAAACCGGCCTCAATAATAAAAAAATGTGGTCTTGTATAGCGCTTGTAGTTTTCAGTTTTACATAGACCTTACAGAGACATTTGACAGGCACAGGTCCCTGCCATGTGTGAGCTTACAATCTGGTTTTTGGTGTCTGAGTAACACGAGGAGATAAAGCGACTTGCCCAAGGTCACAAGGAGCCGACACCAGGAATTGAAACAGTTACCCTGCCTTGCAAAATCAGTGCCAGTGTCTTTACTCCCTGAGCCGCTCCTCTCCTTCTGCTACAGGGTGTTATCCCAACGGATATACCATAATGTTAAGCATGGGGTAGAATCATATATGGAAGTAACTAATTTCAAGCATCTATAGTTTGAAAGGATATCAATATTAACAGTTATGACGGGAGGGGGGTAAATAGGCTACATAATAAAGGTCTCAAGCCCTTTGGTTACCCTGCTCACCCCGCCTCCCTGTATAAGGGTCTACCGACCGTGTAGTCGTATGTTATAATACTGTCTGTAATAAAACCACTTTTGTGTTTTCCCCCTACCGTGCATTCAATACAGCAGGGACTGCTAGTGTATGAGTTTAAATGGGGGGGGGGTTGCGAAAGGAACTTTGACAGAATGATTGGCCCAGGAGGTGGTTTGAGGTCCATAGTTACTGATCCCCAATAAAGGTACATGGAATAATGCACTGATTATCGGTAACGGTAGGCCCAAACTTGTCCCAGCAATACCTCCCCTGGAGGAAAAACATTAAGCCACGACTAACCACTAGTGTACCCTGCTGGCAGCACAGCTCAGAAAGGAGGAATTGAGGACAGGGATAAATAGTAGTCCTGTAGCTGAGGGAATCCCTTTTTTTAGGTTTAAGGGGGGTCAACAGTTAGTGCCATGTGACCACAAACAGTATATGTTGTGGGTGCCCCAACGATATATTAAGGTTGGGTTGGGGGACTGAGAGCCAAATGAGACAAAGGGAAAGTGCGTGGGGAATTAATGCAGGCAGAATAAAACGACAACATTTTTCCTTTTTGTTCCCTGTCCCCCACGCCCTTCACTCGAGTTCCCCTAGCTTGTCGGGGTGCCCGAGACTCGCGTGTCTGAGGTATTTACTCTGCTCTCCTCACCCCTTTCTGAGACCCCAGACGGAGTCACATCAGTCAGTCTCCCATATAATCCCGCTTCCCCCCGCGTTCCCAGCAGCCAGAGGATGCCGGACGGTCCGCCCCGGTTGGTTTTGGTAGTGGGGAAAGGCGGAAGTAAAAGAGAGTAGCTACTAGGTCCGGGAGCACTCAATGATCAGAACCGCGAACCTTCGAGAGATGACCTCGGTTAGCGCACTGGCCGCATCCTCACACACTTCCGTCATCTGATAGACCTAGGGGGGCCTGCCTAGCAGGTGCATTGGGATAGCTGGGGGGAGAGCTGGAAGGCTTTGCACATGTCTCTTGAATGTTTCAAAATTTCCCACTAACCCGGCTTTTTCTATCCGGGCTTGGCTCTGATGGCTGCCTTCTAAGAAGTTCCCACGCGTGTGTGATTGATATCTTGTTGTTTTATTTTATGAATTGAAAGCAGAGAAGGAGAATTATATAGAAGCCGTGAAGCCAATCAGATGGGGTTCTTGTGTTCCCCATTGAGTTTCGAACCGATCAAGAAGCGCGGGCCGCTTGCAAGATGCTTTGTTGTAATAGCAAAGCAGCCGGCTGTCGATTTCAGACTGACCTCCGGCCCTGCCCAGAGCAAAAGTCCAGATTTTGGGACCAAGTTTTTTCAGAAGTGAAACGTAGCGGACGCAAGCTGGGATTTTTTTAGGCCGATTTGAGAGTCCGGAGATTGGGCGACCGTGGTCAGGAGGTGAGACCAGTTCTCAGAAGAGAACGTAGCAGGTGACGTATGTTAGGAATTTTATGCCAGTTGGGTCCAGGAGATTCTGGGCTTGGAGTCGCCGGTCATGGTAAAACTATCGCAAAAGGTTCCCTGCCACCTAGGAAAGTCTAGTTGTCAACCCCCAGCCAAAGTAAGTGTTTCTTTTTCCGTCATGTATTTGGGTTTCATTGTGTGCAAGCGAATTTAGCCGCATATAAATAAAGTAAAATTATTTCTCTACATTGTTTTTCGTCAATGATTGCTCCTGGTAAAAAAAGGGTAAAATAAAACCTTGGTCTCCCGTGACAAAAAGGCTCTATTTGACCTTTAAATGTGGGACATAATAATAATTGGAATATTTTTAGTAAACAGTGAAAAGATATTCACTAAGATAAAAGATGCCACATAAAGTCATTACATGTCCCAAGATCTATGCATGCCCAATGAAATTATCCATTAGCATAATGTACTAGTGGAGCCCGGACGTTGCCCAGGAGTGAAACCGTGCTCCACAATGACCACATGTCATACTGCAACACACATATGCTCATTGTTTCACATGCAACACTGTTACATGTACCCCACAACTGAACACTGCACACCACACTGCTCATGCTCGCACCTGACGCATACTGAACACACACAAGCAACAGAGACACACACTGCACACAACAACTGGTCACCACCTGACACACACTGCGCAACAATGCCACACACTGCTTTTCACCAATGCACACCACACATACACAGTCATTGCTCACCACTGGAAACAAACTGCACACTGCACAACAATGCTAATACTTCACCCACAACGCTCACCACTGACACACACTGCATACTGCACACACATGACCTCAATGGTCACCACTGCACATGCAAACGCACACCACCATGTCAGACTGACACACACTGCATTCTGCACACACCATCTGCTAATTGGCACACCAGCCACACTGACACACTGCCGTTGGCTCTACAATGCACACAGTGCACACAACTGCTTCATTGATCACCACTGCACACACTGCACACTGCACACACACACTGCTCCACACTGACATAACAATGCAACTGCACACACAATGCTCACACAGTGGTCATGCTCACACTGCACACACGACACACTGCTCATTGTCACAAGCAGAAGTGCACACACACACACACACAACACACACACAGTTACAGACAGTTTACACAAACAATCACACACACTCAAGCCAGGTCACACAATTACACACACTTTTCACACAGTTTCAAACAGTTTCACTCAGTCAAGACACTACACAGGACTTACACACACGGTCACACTGTGAAACACTTACACAACACTGTCACACACAGTACAGACACTTACCACACAGTTTCACACATAGTCAGACACTTACACACACTTACACACATCACAGACACTCACAAACAGTCTCACACAATACACCACACAATTACACCACACCAGCACAACACCCGCTCCCCCCCCCTCCCTCCTGCCGCAGGCAGCATGGAAACGGTGGGGAGAGGTGATGAACGGGGGACCGGGAGGGGGCATCACCTTCCCCATATCACTGTCCCGCGGCATGTTCCCGCGGGGGGGTTGAAAGGGGGGGAGCCGGGAGCCGGAGGGGCATTGCCCCATCCCATCTCACGTCCGCGGCCTGGCACGCGGGGGGGGTGGTTGGACAAGGGGGGAGCGGGACCGGAGGGGCATCCCCCCCTCCCATTACAGTCCCGGCGGCCTGTCACGCGGGTGACAGGGGGAGCGGGAACGGAGGGGCATCCCCCCTCCCATCTCACGGTCCCGCGGCCTGTCACGCAGAGAGGTGACAGGGGGGAGCCGGGACCGGAAGGGCATCCCCCCTACATCTCACGTCCCCGGCCCCTGTCACGCGGTGACCGGGGGGAGCCGGGGACCGCAGGGGGGCATCCCCCCCTCCAATCTCACGTCCCGCGGGAGTGAAGGGGTGAAGAGAGCGCTGATGCGGCGGCCATTTTGTATTTTACGGACCGCGTATAAGGGGGTTTCGGACAGGAAGGCTTTATTTAGACGGTCTTTTTAAAGCAGTGTGATTGTGTCGCATGAGGCTGAAGGGTGAGTCGGGGGGGTTGTTTGTGGGGGGGGGGTGTTTGTGGGGGGGGGTTGTTCTGGGGGGGGTGGGTTGTTGGGGGGGTTGGGAGGGGGGACCTGTGGGGGGGGGGTGGGCGGGGGGGGGGGGCGGGGGGGGGGCGGGGTTTGTGTGGCAACGGAGTGTTTTTGGAAGTGTTGTGTTGCAAGGTCTATGAATACATTTGGTGCCGGACAGGAAGTTTTTTTTCCGGTGTGAACAGGTGTCAGCATGAGCTGAGGTGAGTGTGTTGGTCTGCTGTTTTCAGGTGATGACACAATATATATATTAGAGAGGGCTGTACCAGATTCCTTTTGGGGTAAGAAGCCGGGTGAGGGTTTAGTTTTTAGTGCGTGAGAGGTGAGAGGGTTTTAGTGCGTTCCGTTCACAAACTCAGGTGGAGGGCGGGCGAGAGTGAGGCGTGGTGAGGTGTGCGGGGGCGGGACCAAGGGGGCCTTGAAACAGGGTGTGTGAGTTGTGTCAGGCAAGGAGAGTGCGGGGGCGGCCAGGGGGGTGGTGTCAGGGGGGGGAGGCGGGCAGGGGGGCGGGTAGGGCGGAGGGGAGGGAAAAGGTCGTTTGTGTTCGGGTGGTGGCATGCCAGGGGGCGGGGGTGAGTGTGGTGAGCCAAAAGGAGCGGTTCCTGGGGGGGTGTGGACAGGGTGGTGGTTGTGAGTGTGTGAGGCCAACAATGGAGGTGCTTTGTGGAGGTGCGGGCAGGGCAAGGGACAATGAGATTGCCGCGCAGGGACAGGGAACACACCAGGGAAAATACATACATACACACTACATACTACAACATACATACATGCATACAATGCTTTCAGAATATTAGTAGATAACAATTAGAAAACAATATGTCAAAATTGTTCGAATTTTACTGTAGAGATAAGGGCCGAGTCATAGAAGGACAGCCGCGCTCGGAGACATGCGGAGCTCCGCGCTGAGCCCATGCTCATCAATGAGGATGCATTGAGAGGGGGCTCACGCGCTAGCGTCGCGGCGTGCGGGAGGCGTGTGATATTTTTCAGCCGACAGCAAGCCTGTTTTTCAGCGCACTGTCAGGCTGAAAACATCCCAATCAGCGTGGAGCAGCATCAACATCACGGCGCCGTGAATCGGCGACGGACATGACGTCGGGCGTTGACGGGCCCCCAAAAAAAAAGTGCCCAGCGACGTCACGCCCCCGCCCCCTCAGTCTACCCCCTGCCCTCCCGACGCGCCGCTGGCTAGCCTGCATGGCATGAAATCGCGTCAGATTTCAGGCAGGCGAGCCTGCACGTCAGCGCGGCTCGGAACTCCTCACCCTCTATGGCCCCAGACCAAAGGATCCTTAGCATGAATTGATGAATTGAAACAATAAAGATTATAGTTAGAGCTATATTTGCACTCATTATTAGAGCCAACTCTGTCTTCAAGACCATGTTCTATGTCAGAAGGATTTGTCTGTAAACAATATTAAACCCAAACTGTTGCTGCAAGAAGAATATAGTAAAAACTGCCAATGAGCAATGTAGCAAAATAACCGTACCTCTGGAGATACCCATATAATGGAGTCTGGCAAAGAATGGTAATGATCAAAATCTAAGTGACATATCCCCAAATAAAGTTCTTCAAATCTCATTAATTATAAGTAAATGAGTTGTCTGCTTCCATTATTAATCGGTTTAAGATTTAAGATATATGATGTACTTGAGTAATAGAGCAGAAACCAGGAATAAAAAGAGAGAACAGGGAGGAAAGTAGGGGGGGGGGGGGGAGGTGAGGGGGGAGGGATGGGGGGGGTAAAGAAATAAGAAAAGACCGGAAGGGAAAGTCAGGGGTGGGGAAAAAGGGAGGACGCGAGGGAAGGAACCAAGGAGGGGGAAAAGACGGAACGGCGAAGAAAAAAAGAGGAAAGAGCTACAAGATGAAAAAGCTGCAGATGAGAAAGAAATATCAGTTGGATCTTACAAAGATTAAAAACTCGATTGAACATGAAAATTCGCGCAAAATGGCGATTAATCTTATATAAGAGAAAATTTATATATACAGTAACAGAGATGTTTGGTAACCTGAGTGGCTAGAAAAAACAGTGAGGCCATTCGGAATTAGGTAATGTATTAAGAAAAAAAAATCAATGAGCTTCTCGTTGATACAGTGGTCGTAAACCCTGTCGCCCCCACGTATTGGTGGAGGAATGTGTGCCAGAGAAGAGAATACCCGGAAGTGTGTATGCTCAAGAGCCATGGGACATAGAGTTTGAAGTGTTTAGACCGCAGGGTTGCAGCATGTCTTGTTTAGCTATCAATCTCAGGTGTTCCAATATGCGGACTTTCCATGTTCGGGTTGTTAAAAAATCGACGTATTGGTTATGGACAACCACAGTCAGGCGAATATCACCCAATGAATATGACAAGAGACTGTATGAATGTATTAATATTAACGGATTGTTATTTATACTATTGTGAAAGGTTTGGTTTTAATCTGTGGACAGATCTTGCAATGTCCACAAACTAATGAACCCTTCAAGGTAAGAAAAAATGTCTTGAAATTCTTAGATTAACTGGACGTCGTAACAGGAAGGACAGCATCATATTCACTATCAGTGCACTGCCCCAGCTAACTTCCCAGATGTGCAAGCACTTAGGATATAACACTCCAACCACAACACACACCACAACCACACACCAAAACACACACCACACACACACACACCACACACACAAACCTACCACACACACAAGCACCACCACACTTCATCAGCTGAAATAAACTACTCACTTTTTTGCCCTGGTGGTCCACATTGATACCAATCTTGCCATCCTGGCCATTTTTCCTCGAATCCGGGAAGAACTCCCTATAGATGAACACAAAGGACAAGGAAAGTCAGTGAACATGACAGACGGCAATGTATTGTGAACTCCTAGTACATCTCCCTATATCCCCAGTCAGAGAATGCACACGGGGGATTTTTTCAAAACCATTGATATTTTATTATTAATTAAACCTGTTTGAACTTCTTGGCAGTCATTGTTACTGTACGAATTTTAAGATGAAAACCTAATGGCAGAGTGGACATGGTTTAAGGGGTTAAATGAGAAACAAACAAAAAAACTTGTCTTGTTTCTGTAACCAACTGGAATAGCAAAAACAAGGGATTATAATTTGTTCTTATCTCTGCAATGTTTTAACACCAGGAAACAAGGAGGTGTACCAAGAAGGTACACTGAAGAATCCCTTGTAGGCGCACCGCAGACCTTTATATAGTATAGACGGTCAGGGGTTGGATGTCGTAAATGAATAAATTTATTAAACAAGGTAAATGTGTAGTTAAAAAACAGTATTATAGTGCAGTACCATGACTTAAATAAAAGTAGACAGTAAAGTCTTATACAGCTACGCCCAAGCGTCCTTCGGAAGCTTCCTGGGCTCTGGTTCAATTGTGTGTATCGTAACTACAAAAAGGGTACCTATTGTCCTGCAGTCACATGTACGTGGGGAACGTAAGTATATTGGGGATATGTATTGGACACACACGGTACGATCACTAATGATAGTTCCCCTAGGGTCACTGACTCAAGTGTGTAGAGTGAATAATAATGGGGAGTGATCAAGGTTAATTTGTGTTGAACAGCTGTTCAAAGCCAAGGGATAACCACACAATCTTGAATGTGTTTTTATTGTTATCAGACAGTTATCAAGAATCGTGTGTTGGAAACCAGTAGGCTGATTCTCCAAAACCTATAATATCGTAGGGAGTTCGTAGTATGGGATTATAGACCTGTGGACCAGGTGGTGCCAAGTACCCCAAGTGTGTATTATACCTGTAACTTGTACATATATAGACATATAGGTGTTTTAGTGTCGTCCTAATATAAGTTCATAGATTGGGCCAGTGTTGTAGTCCACAGATTGCTTTCCTAGGTTGAATTTGAAGCATTCACACTGATTCCAATATCATAACCACGGAGTGTATGGACCGCGCATTGCGTCATTCGCGGGTTCAGTGTGTCCTTGAAGGTATTCTCGTGGATACTGAGCTGCCGAATGGCCGAAGTGGATGCCGATCTGGCTGTTCTCGGCGAGGGTTCAGAGGTATGTGGCGGGGCACATAAAGGCATGAGGTTTGTGTGACTACGTTAAAAAATAGTATGAGTATTAGGGCATTGATGAATGTCTGTTATCCCATGTTCAATACCAAAAGACACACGCCAAAATCCTTGTGTGGTATGACTGGCGCATGGGTCACAGAGGAGCTACTGGAGTGCTTAAGTAATACCCAATGGTGTCCGAATGCGCATGGCCCTGAACGGGGCTGAGCTGGTGATAGACAGTGTGCAAGACAATATTGTGGAGATTTTTGAAGGGACACAATTCAAAAATGTATGAGTCGGGTAAAGTAAAATCCACGAATCAGTAAGGCTGCTGGCTGAAGCGGTATCTCACAGTGATAAAATCCAACACACACTTTTGGGAGGTTGCTGCCTGTCAGTGAGCGAATGGTCAGCGCGATGTGCTGAGTGGTGCTCATGCAATTGGCAGAAAAGGTGTGTATACATTAGCCCCTGTGGAAGCAAGCAAGAGCTACTGTTATAATTAGCAAAATGGTGTAGGCTAAGTGGATGCCTACCCAGACAAGAAAACCAAAGTACTGCCCTGCGGCAGGACTACACCTCTTAATTGGGTTGTAACAAAGGGAATGAGGGTATAGAGGAGAGAGCTAGGCTCTCAGAGCAGCTGCTAGAGATTAGCTGACGAGTTGGTTAAAAGTCGGCAAAAGAACCGACCAGCGCATGTTTCGTCACTTCATGTGGACTTCATCGGTGGTGGTCGTTACTGCGTTACTGATCGCTTCTTAAGACCGGTTGGAACCATGGCGTCGTGAGACGCCTAAATGCGGTTAGTGTTAATGCACAAGTACTGCATCTTGGATGACCTTTATTGAATACCAATGATATGCAGTAGTTGCAAATGAAGGATTTCAATGAGTGTTTGTTCTTGAAGAGAGTGCAGTAGTTTAAGGAAGAATTAAGGACAAAACCTTCATTTAAAGCCAGCTGGATTAGTGGGTGTTGAGCAAATAGATCCATCAGTGGCCTCACGCGCAGGTTTCTTCGTCCAGTCCCCGGGATGCTGGGGGGAACATGGTCTATACACTGGGAAGTGTAGGTGTCAACTTCCCGCATGATCGTTTCCTAACGTGGCGGGAAACAGGGTATCCAAAGCATTCCTTATGGATACATGTGTTCCAGGAACGTCTTCTGAGTTCTAGTTTTGTCCTTCCCAACATATTTTTTTCCCGACAAAAACAGGTTATCAAATAGATAATCCCACTGCTTTTGCAGTTGATTAAACGGTGACGTTATATGTTGTACTTTGTAAGTATTTGTAAAGTCTTGCTGTCTTAACATAGCCTAAGGCCTTACCGTGGTGGAATGTTATGAGCCTTTGATACTAAACCAAGTTGTACTTTTCTGTTGTGCCCCACGTAAAGTGGCTGTGTACAGGGGTCTTAAGATTCGATGCCCCCGTATCCAGAGATGAAGGAGGGTTCTTTTAAGGAGCCTTCTTGAGATCTTCATCATTCTCAGTTTGGCCATGTTTGGTGAGTGTAGCTTGTGTTAAAGGTCTCTCCAATTAGTGTGTAAGTGGCCAATACAACATGAATTCTCGCTCACTTTGTTGTTCTCATCCAAGATTTAGTTTTAATAAATCGGTACGTGGGAGATTGATGGCTCGATGGTATTGCCGCCTTCACTTGGCGGTTGGAGTAACCCCTGGCTAGGAGTTATCCATATTTTCCTGCTTTCTTCCGTGGAAAGCCGAGTGTCGGCAATGCGTCATAATTAGACAAAATTGTCCTGGGGAATACCGAGTATAGAGGGGGGTGTGGAGGATGGAAGCTGTCTGATCTGAAGGTAGCTATCGTGGCGGCCTCTTTTTTATGTTGTTGTAGAGACGGTAACCTTCATCAGTGATGAGTTACTTAGTAGATAAAGAAAGGTAATGAGGCGGTAATCTATCCAGGTACTAGTTTCTGATGTTAGCTTGAGATTGTGGTCATTGAGGGGTGTAGCAGTTTAAGGATAGGTTTCCAATTCAGTTTTTGTGCCATTCAGAGTAGTTGGAGGATATATATATGTAGGTAGCAAAAATCTACATTGGCCCGTTATACAAGACATCCTTCCGGATGAAAACACTGATTGCACCACAGCCTAGATATAGGTTGGCGTAGGTGGGGCACACGTTGTAACCATGGCCGCCATGGATTTGTAGATAGTACTTAGAAGCAACAGGAATAATATGCTTCCCAGTATAAACTCTTAATAGCTCAATAATTAAGGCATATTTTTGTGTTCAGTAAATAGGCAACTACCGTGATGTGTTAAAAGGGTTGTGTAACGCAATTTATGCCGAATTGTGTTTCTGTGATATAAAGATTTCCACGTCGAGGCTAACTAGAAAGTACCCTTAGAACTTGTATTCCTTCCAGTTGTGAGGACATTCCTTGGTGTCCTGGACGAAGGAAGTAGAGATGTTACAAAAGTCTCTGAAGCTACTCTATCGATGTATATGCTTGCGAGGTTCAGTGAGGAGCAATGCCGCACCACTAGGGTCTTCAGGTGGTTTTTGATATTTTTGTCGGGACTTTGGGAATGCTATAGAAGGTGCATAGTTGGATATCGCATCATGAATCATGTTGTTCTTGATATGACTTTTATTCTCCAAACATTTAGCAGATAGTGCACAAAAGCTTTTTGGAATGGTATAGTGTGGGTAACTAGGGAGATTCTATAGCAGTTTTTGTCTTGAGTAGCCTCAGGGTTTTCCCTCTAAGTCCTCTGTTCTAAGTATCACCAAATACTCCCCCTTGTCGCTGGCTTATGTGATTCTCAAATTTATTATTCTTTGAGTGCTGTTGTCTTGTTGGTCAGATTTACTTTGTGTCCTGTTTTCTTTACAAGGACTCCAGGGTCCTTCGTGACAAGATTTGAGTAATGTTGAATGTTTGCGCAGCTATCTTGATGAGGTGGTAAACCGACTTTAGCGTGTAGAGTAGGTGTGGGTCCATCTCCAGGTTTTTGTATCCCATGCTTCCAGGAGTTAAACCAGATTGGCAAGAGGTTCTTGTCTTGAGTTTAGCAAAAATTCTTCATACAGATTGGGTGAAAGCTTGTTTCCTCGTCGCTTTAAAGAATTTGTGCAGCAAACCTCTGCGGAGCGAAGAGGTTATATCTTTTATAGCCTCAAAGAGGTCAAATCTGTTCGAGGGGGAAACCGTAGGAAAGGCATTTTTAAGGAGGCTAAGTTGAGCTCTATGAGCGTCGGTGTCAGAAAGGTTTACAATTTCACCCACTTATTCTTGCATATTTTTTTGTTGTTTAGTATCTTCTGTCCTGGTTCTCTGGTATCCGACCAAACGTCCTCTTCCTCTCTCTAAGAACCCCTCTCTTCTTGTCTTTTCTGGGCCGT
Organism: Ascaphus truei; assembly: GCA_036426205.1. Taxonomy (NCBI): domain Eukaryota; kingdom Metazoa; phylum Chordata; class Amphibia; order Anura; family Ascaphidae; genus Ascaphus; species Ascaphus truei. Next base: position 192,365,773 of record CM071571.1, read on the forward strand.
AGCGGTCCCTCCTGGGCCAGGCCTTCTAAAAAATGTTGAGATTTGGCTATCCCCTTGTGCGGGGTTTTTCCTTGTGGGATTTAGAGTCTGTGGTTATTTAATCTGGTAACTGCTGTTTCCTCAGTCGAGGAATGTCCCAGTCGGTGGTAGACGGCGTCACATGATCCTGAATTGTGCTTCCAGCATTGATGATTTATCTGTGATTTTCGTCTATAGATTTCCCTGTCGTATAGTCCCCCACTATATCTTAGGAAATGTTAATGCGGCTGGCTTTCTTTAATTCATTTCACAAATGATCAGTGTTGTGTAAGAGTTTTCATACTTCTCAAAATGAGGGGAATCCTTGCCATTGGACGCTGCTTTCTTGTTTTTCTCGATATCAATGTTAACTTCTTGAGCTCAGCTAGGTCATTGTCCACAAACGAGAATCATTAGTCGTATGTGAAAATTTCGTTATAGTGTCATCCCACTTCTAATGCATGTTTCTTGTAAATTGTGGTACGATGGAGAGGAGAAAGTTAAACTCTCAAACCCCTTGGAATCATTTACTCTTTTGGATTTTTGGAGGATGCCAACTTCCAACCATAAGCGTATTGGTTTTTATACAAATATTCTAGATTTTGAAAATACTGTTTTGAGTTATTCACAGTGGGTTCACCTCTTCGTGACATAGGATAATGGAAAAATATATTTTCCGAGTCCGCATCCCAATCATTGAACTCATTTTGAGCGAGTCTCTTTCCTATTATATCTGTTTAACACCAGGTGGAAAAAAAAGGTGGGACAATGGGCAGGTTTGTGCTATTCACAGAAGAAGTAGAAGCCGGGGCAATTGGAGGAGAGGGAGTCAGAGTGGACCTATTTTATAAAAAGTCCCAACGAAAGAAAACACCTGAAAGACCGTGATTATATGCTAGTTTAATGCATTACATATACTCTGCCATATTAAAATTAGAATATTTTTCTAGGTATCTCAGTTTGCTCCTCTTGTGGTGACAGGTGTCGGCTCTCCGTCCCCCAGGGCTGACGGGGGAAGTGATGCCACTTATATGTAAGACCCAAACATACGGCAGTAATTACTCAGATTAACATACCATTATAACCATATGCCTAATGAGATATAGTACAGACGATGTTTTTACATATAATTAGCGTTAGTGGATTTGAGTTAAAACTCTGAATATAACGTCCGTAGATTTTAGTAATCATGAGCGATATTTACCTGATTTTAATGGGTCTTAGTGGTTTGTTAGCTTGCGTGTATGTTGTATGACTGTACAAGGCGGGGGTTAACGCTTATACAAAGGAATGAGTACCCTCAGCCCGCCATCGGTTAAGACTGCGGTGCGCAAAACACCATGCGCCTGCGCCCACCTACCTGCTCTCCCCTATCGCGGCCCAACCTTCGCCTCTGCAAGTAGATCAATGACGCGCGGGGTCTGTGACGGCTCACGTGGCTCCTATGGTAACGGGCACTCATGTTGACCTGGTTGCCATGGAGACTTGTGAACAAGATTACAGGTTGCTAAGCACAATTAGGCAGAGGGCCTCGCGCTGATTAGTGCAGCTGCCGGGCTCTGCTGTAACCGCCGCGGCGCCTCCCCCAATTAAGGCCCCCAGTTTGCGCACCGCTGGGTTAAACAGAACTGTCGGATGTGTGGGTCCGAATCGATATCACGTCCGGCAGAGGAATTACTGACAAGGAGGGGTCGTATCCAGGCAGTCTGTGGACGTGCAAGGACCCACTGCTATGAGGGTTGTATATATTGTGTGTCTGTAGGTGTATGGTCTAATTTTATAAGGCATGCGCTTTCCTTTAAGGGCCTAATTTCATGACATCATAACATGCAAACGTTCGATCAGTCATAATGACATGTCAAAAAATATAATAGTGGCAACACGCGGAAGTATTGCTTATCGGAGAGGTACGTTAGAGGACTTTCTCTTGTAAGAGTGATTTGTACCTTTTTCCCCTTGTCCCTTTTTCAGAGATGGACAATCAGCTAATTACAACAGAGAAGAGTTACAATGCAATCAAAGTTGAGGATCATGCAGAGTACAACACTCGACACTTTACAACCGCACCATATTTAACCCTCTAAAAAAGTGGAGAAAAACACTTAATTATCCTGTGCCGCATTAAAGTGGAATCAGTAAAAACTGGTGGTTGTTGAAAGCACCAGACCATACAGTCACGTTTGATGGTGTAACCATACGCGTCATGACCCGGCACTACGTTAACCGATAATCTACGCGTGTAATTGAACATGTCGGGGGCGGTGAAGGGACAGGGCTTCAGCTCAATGTTTGGGTGTCAGAGGTCCAATGACGTACCTGTGGCCGACGCAATAACTCGGTAAGAACCAATTTGGCAAGGGACTGTGCGAACTTCCGTTCAACATTCAACACCCAGGAAGTGCGGAACGGTTGTGTGTTTAGTGGGGGAGGAGGTGTATTGATGTAAGGGATGAGTCTTTTTATTTCATTGCTGATGATGATTGGTCGCGTGAGGACTGAACGTTGCGTCCCTGTGAGGAAAATCTTTTCCGCAATAAATTTCTCCATCGCATTTTGGAGGTATATCTGAGTTATAGTGCGCCTCCGTGTACACAGGCGAGCACAGCAGTAAGCAATGACCTAATAAAAAGAAGGGAATAGGCTGAGACACAAAATAACAAGTAGGAAAAGGAAGTCCATGCCCGAAGAGCTACACTATAAGTGGTAGGTAAGTAGGAAGAAGTACAGAGAACGTAGTAGGAAGTTGGTGCTGGTAAGTGTCTGCAAGGAGCCGCGGTCGGTGTATTGAGGTTGTAACGTATCAGCAGCGGAGCTAGCCATGATTCAACTTTGTCAGCTGGCTCCAAACTTTGGTTGGTTTTGCCTTCCAAAAGAAAAACATGTTGCCATATGCCGTTATTAATCTAAATAAATATAAACCCCACTGTTTACACCCGCAACAGCTGTTCTACACTTTGAAGATACACTTTGAAAATTAAACATACGACAACATTATTGGAGCCACCGATTAATGATACGTACATTATACTGGACATTATTATACTGTACAGGTTATTTACATGTACATTTCTTATACTGACAGGTTCTTATAATGTACACATGTTATTATACTGATGTGTTATTATACTTGTATCATTTATTACCGTAACATTTATATAGTACATGTTATTACTGTAAAGGTTACTTATACCTGTACATGAATTCTACTGTAATATATTATACTGAACATGTTATTATACGTACATTTATAGTCTGTCAGGTTATTATATGTAAATGTTATTATAATGTATGTGTATGATAGTACATTTGTTTAACTGTACATGTTTTTATACTGGAAATGTTTATAATGGACAGTTTATACTGTACATGATAATACTGTCCATGAATTATAATGTACATGTTTCATACGGTAACATGTTATTATTCTGTACAGGTTATTATAATGTACATGTTATTATACTGTACATATTATACTGTACATTTATTATACTGTACATGTTATTATACTGTACATGTTATTATATTGTACATATTATACTGTACATGTTATTATACTGTACATATTATACTGTACATGTTATTATACTGTACATAATATATTGTACATTTATTATACTGTACATATACTGTACATATTATACTGTACATGTTATTATACTGTACATAATATACTGTACATATTATTATACTGTACATAATATACTGTACATTTATTATACTGTACATATTATACTGTACATTTATTATACTGTACATATTATACTGTACATGTTATTATACTGTAAATGTTATTATACTGTACATTTATTATACTGTACCTATTATACTGTACATATTATTATACTGTATATTTATTATACTGCACATGTTATACTGTATATTTATTATACTGTACATATTATTATACTGTACATAGTATACTGTATATTTATTATACTGTAAATGTTATTATACTGTATATTTATTATACTGTACATATTATACTGTACATATTATACTGTACATGTTATTATACGTTATACATTATACTGTACATGTTATTATATGTTATACATTATACTGTACATGTTATTATACTGGACATGTTATTATACTGTACATGTTATTATACGTTATACATTATACTGGACATGTTATTATACTGGACATGTTATTATACTGTACATATTATACTGTACATATTATTACACTGCCTTCCTGTTTTGTAATACAGTATGATTAGTTGAGACAGAAAGGTTGTGTGTTGGGTGAGTTCAAGTTCTAAGTGATTTCCCAAGACAGGAAACAGCAAAAGGCTGACGTTAAAGAGGGTGATCATTTTATAATCCCCCTTGAAGTAGGGAAGGTGAAGGAGGAAGAATGGGAGTGAGCCCTTTGTACAGAGGGGGAGCTAAATTTGTGTGTATATGCTTTAGTAGGAAAGAAATAAGATAACTTTTTTGCACTTAATGCTGCTTAAAAGCCGGTAATACAAATATAATCAACTGCTTTGTATCACCTAATTCTATTCAACAGGCGGCACGAAACCCTGCAGTACAATAACAGAAACCATTTAATATATCTTCATTCTAAAGCGGGAATCGCTAGAGGGACGCGCTTTGGTATTCTTCGTCTTATCGACAGGCTCCCCCCCCCTCAACCGCACTCCTATAAAAAAAACTGCAAGGTGTGGCATGGTTGTGTATTGGGTGAGCTCACCAAACTGTGTAATGTGTATCGGGTGGGGAAACATTGAGCCAGCTTACCAATGCACCACCGGGAGGTCCTGGGTGACCTTCTGGGCCCTAAACAATAAAACAGTGAGAGTTGGTAGACAGCCTGCATCACAAGTCTATCAAGAGAGACTGACACAAGAGTGCACAGGTACTTCTAGGTTTCGTATTGTAACAAGTACATTTGGTGCGCAGGCAGAGGTAACAGGCCCAACCCGTAGTAAAAGAGGACATGCATGTCTGTCAGGAGTGGCAAGGGTAGCAGTAAGTATTACAGTATTTCTGTGATATGTATACATGTCTGACCTTCAAGACCCACATCAAATCCATTTATCACAGTCATACAGTCACGCATCCGTGGGGGTCACGCATGCGTGAGGGTCAAGGCACAAGAGGATTTGTGCTGCGTGGGTTCCATTAGGAAGCATGGACCCTCCACAGTACGATCGGGGCAGACACGGTTACCGGCCCCGTGGACTTTGGCTTCTTCGACCGCGGTGCCAGAGACACAGGTGCTTATTCTGTAAGCTCCGTCAGCGCGCTACCGAACGATCTGCACGGAAAGCCTCATTGACTTGAATGGGTCTTTCTGTGCAGAGCGCACAGAACAGCGCTAACGGAGTTTACAGAATAAGCCCAAGAGAGTCTTGCTACATCCGTATGCTCTGTTTGGGCCAGAATTATAATGCTGTAGTGAGCTGCATAACGTGCACATGTGTTCCCAAGGGAACAGTTATTCTTTGTCTCTTGTCTTCCTGTACGTTTTATTGGTCGTTTGATACTTACCCTGGGACCTGTTGGGCCAGTATCTCCTTTATCTCCCTTAAAGCCAGATTCTCCTGGATCTCCCAGCTCTCCAGACTCTCCCTATAATAGCAGAGTAATAAACATGTCTTAGCAGAGGCAGAGGAAGCTATGCAGAGAGAAGCTATGGAGTCGCACGTTTAGGTCACCCAGTTTTATTATTAAAAGTAACTTGGCAGAATGCATTATTTTACTTCTCCCAGGCTTATTAGTCAACCTACAATGTGACACAGAAAAAAGATTAGGTGCAGAACAGCGCTAATAATACAAATTAAATATTAATAAATAACACAGGCAGCCAGGTGAATGACTGGTGGTACAACCAGTCAGAATGACATAACAAGAGAAGGGTAACCGGCGCCAAATGAGTTAAATTCAAACCAATTGGGGTGTAAAAGTCCAAAGGAAGTCCTTGGGACGATGGGATGTGATGATTCTCGCCTCAAACGAAATTTGTATTATTAGCGCTGTTCTGCACCTAATCTTTTTTCTGTGTTGCTTTGTTTTGTACAATTTGGTGTTAGCTGCTGTTTTTTATATTTTTATTTTTACTGTTCCCATTAAGTTAAACATGAGTTCTCTATTCATGAGATCTCGTCATAATGTCAATATTGACCATATTTTTGGTGACCCAAGCTCAGTCCAATTTATAGAAAATGTGACTGAAGATTTTCATCCGATACTTGCTCAGTTGGAGAAGACACTTATGCTAGAGAGCAAACAATGGTGGGAAGCCACCACACTGAGCAAGTATCTGGAAAATCATCGTATCCCTAGGGGCCTTAGGGTTCGCAAAAAACCGACCGCGGATGCGCATAACGAGGGCTTCATGGTAGAATGGAACGAAATATTAGACCAATGCTCGTTCTCTCTCATGAAGCTTTTGGTGCATCAGCGGAGAAAAACCCTAGCTGAATTGGACAATCATATATTAGATATGAAGATCCAATTAGATCCTTACAAAGACAACCAAGAGTTGCTCGCTCTAGAACCGACAATTAAGAAAAGGCTAGATCAGGCAGAATTAGAGATAGTTCAAATCAAACAACAAAAATTTTTCAGGGACAAACAAGATTATGACACTGGTTGTCAGAGAGATTGGGCAAAGAAATCCAAAGAGACCAATGTCACGAAGGTAGAAATTAAGAAACCAAATCCAGTGATAGGATCAAAGGAACCTAAAGTTAATAGGAGCAAATCTATACACAAGGAAGTTAAGAATGGTCCAAGAAGACCCTCTACTAATGTACTAATTCCCACACCGTTCGTTCCGGTTAAACAACCTCTGCATGATAAAAACTTGTATCTGCAACAAAAAAGAGCAAAGGAACGTTTTGATGCACTCACATTACCTCAACCAATACCTATTCCGGTCAGCAATAGATACACATTGCTGTCCGACATAGGATCAGAGAGTGATGCGGAAAGCATCTCGTATACACCACTCCCTACACCAGCTATTAAATCAAGCTTTTCTTTTTTAGAATGGAGGAAGGAGAGAGATCACATCTTCCCAGAGGTGGAAATAACAAAACATACATCAGAAATCCAACCTCCTCTAAATCACAAAAAGAGAAAGACAGGACCCGAGGGAGAAGAGGAGGTACTAGTAGAAATCGGGTAAAGTCAAAGATAGAGCATCCGAATATCTTCAATATCAGTCAGTATCATCTTACTGATATTGAGAAAAAAGTACTTAACAAAGGGCTTAAGTTCGCTCCAGTCTGTGGACCAAACAGTTTTAATCTCTTCATAGATGTTCACAAATTTGCCCGTAAACTTGCCCTGAAAAAATATTTTGCTAGGGATGCAATTACTAATCAAATTAACCCTATTCAAGAGATACGCAGTGCCACTGACTCTCAAGAAAAAACTTTTAGAAAAGCATCCACTTTCTATCCAAAGTTCGCACAAGGACATCTAGTGAGCTCCTTTGTCGAGATGGTCAGCATGGATTTAGAGAATTCATGTAGAACATATAAAATCAAAAAAGATAATTTTAATATCAAAGAAAAAGAGGCAGTTCAAAATCTAGAGAACAATGACTCCATTGTCATCAAATCAGCTGACAAGGGTGGGGGTATTGTGGTCATGGACAAAGAATATTATTTAGATGAGTCCATGAGACTACTGGGAGATAAGACCACATACCTCCCCCTTACCAGTGACCCCTTGCTTCATTTCAAAGCCGAACTGGGAGAATTGCTGACCTCTGGTGTAGATAGTGGGGCAATATGTGAGGATGAGTTCAAGTTTTTGTCAGTTCAGTTTCCACGCACACCGTTATTTTACTTTATACCTAAGATTCACAAGAATTTATTTGCACCTCCGGGGAGACCTATTATTTCTGGTATTTCTTCCCTCACTTCAAATCTTTCACAATTTATAGACCACCATCTTCAACCCCTAGTCACTGGTGGTAGATCCTATTTGCGAGACACGACACACACGTTACAAATCTTAAAAGATATAAATTGGCAACACGGTCACATTCTAGCTACAGCTGATGTGACATCCTTATATACTGTTATTGACCATCATCAAGGGTGCCAGGCCGTGTCTCGCAAATTGGAACACTCCAGTGGCTATTCACGCACTAAGAGGGACTTTTTGATGGAGAGTATTTGGTTTATTTTGACACATAATTATTTTACTTTTAATTCTCACTATTACATTCAGAAATGTGGTACCGCTATGGGCACGAGGTTTGCTCCTAGCTATGCCAACTTGTTTATGGATAGTTGGGAGGAGGAGTTTATCTGGAACAACTGTCCTCTAGGAGCAAACCTGGTGCTCTGGCGGCGCTACATTGATGATGTGATTTTTATTTGGTCAGGTACTCAGGACTCACTTAATGATTTTTGCACATATTTAAATCACAATCACCTTAATCTTAAGTTCACTTGTAGTTTTAGTACTGAACACATCGACTTTCTGGACCTTCACATATATGTCAAAGATGATATGTTGCACACTAAGACCTTTTTTAAACCTGTGCAGGCAAACAACTATGTGCGCGCAGATAGTCACCATAATCCGCAGTGGCTGCGAAATATCCCAAAGGGACAACTGGTACGTCTTAAACGTAATTGTTCCGAAGAAGAAATCTTTAGGAAACAAGCAGAAGATTTGAAACAAAAATTCATTAATAGAAAATATTCAGAGTTTGAATTAAATGAGGCTTTTAATCAGGTTAAAGAAATTAATAGGGACACTTTGCTTCAGTATGATGTCAAAAAGAAGGAAACATCAAAAAGATGTCACAATCAGGTAGCGTTCATCACCCAATATAATGAGATGGCGCCAAAAATTAAACAAATTATGAATAAGTATTGGCCTATTTTATTGCAAGATGAAGTATTGGCAGGTATTCTTCCGAAAAAAGCTAATATTATATTTTCAAAGGCTAATAACCTGAAATCTAAACTAGCTCCCAGTTGTCCGGTAAATCAGAAAAAACAGAAACCAGGAGGGAGTTTGAAAGGTTTCTTTACCTGTGCAAAGTGTGTAGCATGCTCCTTTAGTAAAAATGCCAGACAATTTACATCTAACGTCACTAATAAGAGTTACCCTATACATAATTTTATTAACTGCCACTCCACGTATGTTATATATTTACTACAGTGCCCCTGTGGCTTACAATATGTGGGCAGAACAGGGAGAACTTTCCAGAGACGTGTCTATGAGCATATCTATAATATTAAGAGGGGCTTGGAGACACACAGTGTCTCACATCACTTTCTTCTGTGCCATGACAAAAATCCCAAGGGTCTTATATGTCAGGCAATTGAGCAGGTTGATGTCAATCCCAGAGGGGGGAGTAGACTCCAGCAAGCCAGTATGCGTGAAGCTTACTGGATTTATGAATTTATGAATTAAAAACTCTCTCCCCTAAAGGAATGAATATCGACTTTGAACTCAAAGCCTTTCTATAACTAATTCATTGTTTCTGCCTCTCTATAATGATTTATATTTTAATTGTTCTTTTAATGTTTTTAATGTTTGCATGTTATCACTGTTTTTATCCATTTAGTGTTTTATGTTATGTTGTTTGTAGTTTAGCATAGGCCCATTACAAGTGCTGCCTTATATTAGTCCAATATGGGGTTAATTCAATTACTCAATTAACCAATAAGAACTTTAGACTAAGGTATATATACCATAGAGACTAAAGGGCTAGCACATCCCTTGAAGAAGTACGCGCAAGCGTACGAAACCGGTCGGGAAGTTTCGTGTTTTAGAAGTGTTTTTACTGTGGTGGAAATCTGCAGTCCCAAGAGGAGAAATCTGCAGTTTCCAAGTGCCTAAACCGTTTTGCGGGATCACGGTTGCTGAGGAGGACTGGAGAGAGCGTGCCTAAGGTGGGACCACAGCGGAGGTGACGTCACGTCCGCCTAGAGACCCCGTCATTCGAGCGACCTGCCTTCCATTCCGGTCACGTGTGGACGTTGATCAGAGTGCTCCGGTCGCCATCTTTGTGAGCCCAGCTGTATGCATCCAGCTCGCTGCCTTTACCCTGCCAGCATCTTGTGAGTAGGGTTGTAATTTTACCCCTCCGGATGCGGTTATGCACCCTCCACACCCCAAATAAATTGCTTTTCTTTTATTATATAGGCCGTGCTAGTGTTTAGTGTTTAGTGTTTGTTTGTCTTGTGTGTCCTGTGTTGTTAGTGTCCACTCACCCCCCCAGTGTTAATTTACTGCACCATTATCTGTTTGTCTCTCTTTCTTCCACATATATTTCGTTCGAGGCGAGAATCATCACATCCCATCGTCCCAAGGACTTCCTTTGGACTTTTACACCCCAATTGGTTTGAATTTAACTCATTTGGCGCCGGTTACCCTTCTCTTGTTACAACCTACAATGTGGCTTCTGACCTTATTCATTCCAGGAATGTCTTTAAACCAACTATTCTGACTCCTGCACACTGTGGCAAGAGGTAAGTGACATAAGTGGGGGAGAGGGAATTAAGATGCATTCTTCCAGGATATGAGATAAACACTGCTGCAAATGGCTGCTGGCTCCAACAGGAAGCACACTTTCCCGTGCAGGCAGGAACAAGCAGAGGACTAATCAAAATAGAGCTGGGAGTAAAGCCAAACCATGAGAGGTTTTCGCTGATGGTGGTTGCCAAGGCAACAGGATAGGTGATATTTGTTGGAAGCAACAATGTTGCAACTTACACTGAGGAGCAATGGCTGCCTCAGAACAGGGTAACCAAACATGCAGAGAGCTTCCAGGACACTGACATTATCCCCTCTTTCAAGCATCTTCTTAACAACCGTCATTTGACACGGTAAATCTACAGTATGTGGGACAAGTGTTTGTGAGTGAGAACCAAACAGTGCGAAATATAAGACAGCCCAGCGTTAAAATGTCAGAAGAACTGTACCTTCTCTCCTTTGATAACCAGGTTGTTGTCTAATGAGGTCACCTATGAAGTCAAAGAAATATATGATTGCCCTTCTAAAATTGTTACACTGAAATTGTTTTTGCATTATCTTTTTCTGCCAGGAAAATAATAATATTAATGTAATTATTGCATTAATAAATCTGGTGGTGTCCCAGAGGAAGTTAATCTATTGCCTATTATTATTATTATTATCTTGTCTCTAGAACTCACCATACTCCCAGGTGCTCCAGGCTTTCCCTGTGGAGATTAACATATATATGTATAATTATATTCCATCTTCAACCCAACAAATAGTATAATGTATGCTCGCATTAATAAATAAATACACACATAAATAAATATATATACTGTATATACACACACACATAAATATGTTACTGACAATGTAAGCGTGTAATCACTGACGTGTAAGCGTGTGATAAACTGACGGTGTAAGTGTGTAATCACTGACGGTGTAAGCACTGACGTGTGAGCGTGTAAGCACTGACGGTGTAAGCGTGTAAGCACTGACGGTGTAAGTGTGTAAGCACTGACGTGTGAGCGTGTAAGCACTGACGGTGTAAGCACTGACGGTGTAAGCGTGTAATCACTGACGGTGTGAGCGTGTAAGCACTGACGGTGTAAGCGTGTTATCACTGACGGTGTGAGCATGTCATTACTGACTGTGTGAGCGTGTAACCACATCGCCTTTTAATGCAAATACTTACAGGTTCGCCTTTGCCTCCTTTTTTACCATCGGTGCCCTAGAGGGGAAAATAACGACTTTTTTCATTGAGAGGTATTGTAACTGGAAGAGTCTCTCTTAGTTTGGTGATGGGTGGTAAAAAATAACACTTACGAGACAGCATGGAGACAGATTTGTAACAAAAATTGTTAACATCCGGTTCGCAAAAATACATCTCTTCCCAGCGATACATTTCAATAGTGTTTCCTATTGTGATTCAATAAATATTACATGTAAATGAGTAAAAGTGTGTTACACTGCTCATTTTGTATACGCCCCGGCTGTTCCAATGTGGCTATAGTTTGGCAGCCGGGAGACTTTAGGTAACAAAAGAAAACCCACTCTGTGATGCATCAAAGTCCCCTTCGCTGCAAAACGTGTCCCGCAAATGACTATATAACAGATATACCAAAGAAAAAAAATATAATTTGTAGTTACATTTTTCTTATGGCAAATGGAACGTAAATAATTTGCCCTGGTTTTGTAGACTTTGATACATCACCCCCTGTATATATCACTATTTTTTATGATATGTCAATATCCTGGTGTGTATGTATCAAAGTCTCCGAACTACAAAACCGGGGCAAATCTAATGCAAAAAACTGCAATGTATTTATCAAATTAAAGTTATCCCATGACGAGCAACTGGAGTTTCTCCTTGCATAAATCCGGTGATTCTATGGCGCTGGTTTAGCGCCAGTTGGAAGCCGGGAGCCGATAGTAAATAAGAGCACAAGTCTCCCTGCTACAGTACAAAACTGCGGCAAACAGCTGTAACCAAATTAACAAAGGGGGGGGGGGGGGGGAGATAATATATTTCCTTTGCTAAACACGGTGCAGCTAATTGCCTGCAGTTTTACACCAGGGACACTGATACATGACCCCCCCCCCCAGTTAGAATTAGGACTGATTACTGGGCCGACTTGATGGTGGTGCCATCGGTACCACTGCACCGAGCCCCATGGTTACAGAGGCCCCGACCTCTTTCCCACAACAATTAAACTGATTGCCGGGGGAGAGCGCGGGGCCTCTGTAACTCTTGTACGTTCTCTTTTGTCATCTCTTCTTGCAGGGTCCCTCATCATGGCACCGCAACATCTAATGGCGTTGCCATGACAATGGGACGTCACACTGGCGTCATGCGGTGTCACGTTGCTATGACAACATGGTGCCGCTTTGCCGTGACAATGTGACGGAGCATGATGTCCCGTTGTCAAGGCAACGCAACACCATTTGATATTGCGCTGCCGTGATGAGGGACACTGCAGGCAGAGATCGCGAAAGAGAAGGTACGAGGCCCCGCGCCACTTCCCTGCACTGAGCCCCGCAATTTTCCCAGCCGACCCTGTTTCTAGGAGGCAGACGGAAGAACAGCCCACTTACATCTTTCCCGGCTGGTCCCAAGTCTCCTCTTATTCCTACATCACCAGGGCGGCCGGGGAGCCCGACAGAACCCTACAAAACATTTATGGAAGAACAAATATGTTGAAACAGGAACTTGAGGTTTTCCGCTTCTAAGACGTTCAGGTTCTTTGTGTGAAAGCAAAGCGTTCATATAGTGAGCACAGCTATCCACCGAATTTATATTCTACACATCTTCACCTTGGATAGAGAAGCTCAGTCACATAACATTGCTTAACCTTCCATCCTAATCTGCAGCAGGGGATCCAATTCAACAAAGACCGAAGCGTCCGTTCGGGACAAGTTCTCATTTACGTCAACAGCCCAAATGGCCACTTTGGTCTTTATTGAATTAGCCCCTCAGTGTTGGCAGAAACCTGTACCAGCAGCAGTGAGTACAGAACACACTCCGAATCTCACAAACATCAGAAGTAATGTCTTTTCTACTAAAGATATCTTAAGACAACTATTGTCAAGGAAGAAGCACAGTAGAGAGTCTACTTATCAAAGGCTCCCGGACGGAATCCGGTAGCAAAACAGTTGAAAAAACAGCATCAGACTTATCGAAGACAGCAGAAAATGTGATTTATTTATTTCTTTTAATAAATCTGGGGCAATTCTTCTGTTTTGCTCTTAGTTTTGTCGCCAGGAGCCCTTGATAAATAGACGTGTCACTGTTATGTTTTTCCCTATTATATGAGCATTAAAGAGTCTCCAGGCACGGATCCCAGACTGATATCTTGATATAAAGTTATTTTACGTACATAGACCGAAGCTTCGGTCTCAAGGGGCCTTCATTTGCGGTGTGCATGACTTTTCTTTTCTCCCTGTTACATGACTTCTTCTCGACTTCCGCAACTTGAGATTTGGAGAATTTTTGGTGAGCAAATAAAAGGGAAATAGAATAGCACAGATCCGCATAATATGATACATCTCATAATTTGTGCACTATGTAACTCCTCTAACTCCTCCTACTGACTCTCCCCAAGGTGCAAACTGAGGAAGAGATGCAGAATGTGATACATCTCATTATAATCTGTGCACCATGTAACTCTCCCCAACTCCTCCTACTGACTCTCCCCGAGGTGCAAGCTGGGACAGAGACGCAGAATATGATACATCTCATTATTTATTTTTATTTATTTATAAAATGTTTTACCAGGAAGTAATACATTGAGAGTTACCTCTCGTTTTCAAGTATGTCCTGGGCTAATCTGTGCACCGTGTAACTGCTCCCCAACTCCTCCTATTGACTCTCCCCAAAGTGCAAACTGGGGCAGAGACGCAGAATGTGATACATCTCATTATAATCTGTGCACCATGTAACACCCCCCAACTCCTCCTACTGACGCTCCCCAAGGTGTAAACTGGGGCAGATACGCAGAAAGTGATACATCTCATTATAATCTGTGCGCCATGTAACTCCCCCCCAACTCCTCCTACTGACTCTCCCCAAGGAGCAAGCTGGTGCAGAGACGCAGAAAGTGATACATCTCATTATAATCTGTGCCCCATGAAAGTCTCCTCAACTCTTACTGACTCGCCCCAAGGTGCAAGCTGGGGCAGAGGCAAACTGTGATACATCTCATTATAATCTGTGCACCATGTATCTCCTCCCCTACCCCTCAAGGTGCAAGCTGGGGCAGACAGGGCAACATCGGATCAAAATGCTTTGATACCCCGGTATTGTGCCCAAATTGCCATGATGCATATTGGTGAGTATTTATCAAGGTCTCCTGATTGAAAAACTATGGCAAAACTGGTGCAAAAATATGGGTGATATGTATCACGGAAAATAACCCTATTGCTTTCTATGGGATTGTATTTCTTTGACGTATTGCAATTTTTCCGTTTTTGTCTCAGTTTTGCAGCCTTACTGTGACAGTGGTGGAGCCATTAGCAATATGAATATTTACTTTCTTAGACGTGTGAAAGAAATCCGCCAATTAAGGCAGGAAGATAAAAAAAAATCCATATTAGTAAAATAAATGAGTATGTTTACTAAAGCACATAAACAGATTATTAGGTTTTATTAATATGCAGATGTGCCTTTTAGTATATGAACAATAAAAAATGAAAAGTTAATTTAAAAAAATGCATCAATTTATGTTTTACTATCATAAGACGTTATAATAACTGCAGATAACACATATTTACATTTGTAAAAATCATAACAATTGTCGTGTTCAGAATCTGTGTGTCATTTTATACACACAAATAGTGTAAAAGCACTTTCCCACAGTTCTGCTACGTATTACAGTATCTGTACATGGTTGTACAGGATAAATAAGCTTTCTTGCAGATTAGTATCTGAAAGTTTTACCCTAATTCCTTTTTCGCCGGGTTCTCCTGGAAGTCCTGCTTCTCCCTAAGTCATTATAGAAAATATATATTCATTATTCGCCAATTCATGCAGATGCGCGTAAACAATCACCCATTTAAGCCCGGATAACAGACAGTTCTAAAGAGTTTAATAGTCTTTACTTTGAGTCATTGTTCTCGTCCCCATCATGCATTTCCTTTAATTACTTTGTTTCAGAGAAACTGATGTCAAGTTTTGTTGAGGAAATTTCGAACACCTTTCTACAAACAAAGCGCTGATCACAGCAACTTTGGAATTACTGCCGCGTTTCTTTCTGCTACGGTAGGTATGAGGTCCTAAATTGCCCCCAATCAAAGTAGCAATATTACATTCACCCCTTTTCTTGTTTCTTTCTATTTTCTTCTTTTTATATGTATAGCATGTGGCAATGTATAATTCTACATTCTTACCTAAGCAATCGTGTTGTGCTCCTCTTATAGATCTGTACAGATCTTGATTGTGTGCCTAACATAATGGCCGCCTTTCGGTTTCACTCACTTTTTTGCAGTCACTGTAACTGAGCAGCTACAATGTATCCTAATATTACTACGGTAACTGTATCTATTGTTGCAGTTCGCAGCTCAAACTGCTGGGAATATTGGCAACAAATTATCAGAAACAGGAAAGTGTTGCAAATATCTAGCATTGCTGGGGAGGTGGCCTAAAACCTGCTATAGAAATCAAAGGACGCTCAGTACATTAAAACGTATTAAAAATTGCATTAAATTAAATTAAATGTGTTGAATTAAAAATAATACAAAAAAAATCAGACATCTAATACTACAGAACTGATTTATTAAAAAAAGGTTTCACACTTTTTGCCGCTTGAAGGTTAGTTTAGGGAATGGTTTGGTGAAATTGATATTTATATTATGATATATACAGTATTCTATGATATTAAAATTCTTTTCAAAGCTATACTTTCAGGCTTAAGTCTTCAAAGCTGCAATATTAAACATATGATAAATTATTTTTTAAAAATACAGAAATAAACAGTGGCGAGGATGGCACAGAACACAACTTTTTTGTAACCCAAATGTAGATTGCTTTCTGGGACCGAAATAATGAGGGGCCCTCAATGTAAGGTTCCACGTAAGGGCTAAATCAACAAATCATAGGTTTATTAAAGTCACGTTATTCTGGAATAATGTTGCGTTACTTTCCAATAACGAGACATTATTACGTATTTACGTTACCCTCGCCCAGACCCTGAAAGGCAGCAATTGTACCCACAGAATTGTTTGTTGAATCTATTTTGTATCATTACTTTCTAACAAATTATATGACGTCTGAAGATGAGCAATATTGTATTTGCTATATTACGGTTGTATAATAAGCAAAAAAAAAATTGGGGGGGAAATGTCATAGAAAACATTAAATAAAAAACACACAAGTTAGTGCAGCAGAGTCAAACGCGCTAACGATATATTTGTATTAGGAAGGACCCGCCATCTCTTGTGGGGCAGTAAAAGTACCATCATGCTACCCCCATACAATATAGTGGGTACACACAGTTAATGCATCAACATCAATACAGCAGAATGGAAGTTTATGCTCAGTAACTGCATCACTCAGCCCCCCTGCTGCCTCCCCCCCCCCCCCCCCCCCCCCCCGCTGCATCATTCCGCTCCTCGCTGGGTCATTCCGCGCCACGCTGCATCATTCAGCTCCTGCTGCATCATTCCGCTCCCCGCTGCGTCATTCCGCTCCCCGCTGCGTCATTCCGCTCCCCGCTGCGTCATTCCGTCCGCTCCCCGCTGCGTATTCCGCTCTGTTCCCCCCTCCCGCTGCTTCATTCCCGTCCCCGCTGCGTCATTCCGCTCCCCGCTGCATATTCCGCTCCCCTCCTGCTCATTCGCTCGCGCCTCTACCTGCTTCATTCCGCTCCGCTGCGTCATTCCGCTCCCCCGCTGCTCATTCCGCTCCCCGCTGCATATTCCGCTCCCTTACCGCTCCCCCCCGCTGCATCATTCCGCTCCCGCTGCGTCATTCCGCTCTCCCGCTGCGTCATTCCGCTCCCCGCTGCATCATTCCGCTCCCGCGCTCATCGACTCCCCTCTCATCTGCCCCCACCTCCTTCTGTCACCCCCCCCCCTCCCCCTGCTCATTCCTTCCGCTCCCCCTGCTCCTCCTTCCTCCCCTGCCTGCGTCATTCCGCTCCCCGCTGCATCATTCCGCTCTCTCCGCTGCATCACTACCACCCCCCCCGCTGCGTCACCCCCACCCCCCCCCCCTCCCCCCACCCCCCCCCGCTGCATCATTCCGCTCCCCGCTGCGTCCTTCCGCTCCCCGCTGCGTCCTTCCGCTCCCCGCTGCGTCATTCCGCTCTCCGCTGCATCACTCCGCCCCCCCGCTGCATCATTCCGCTTCCCGCTGCATCGTTCCACTCCCTGCTGCGTCATTCCGCTCCCCGCTGCATCCTTCCGCTCCCCGCTGCATTGAATAGAGACCTAGGACACTTCCCTTGGAGCTAATGACTTGTTGGGATTCCCTTCACCATACCACACCATACCATCCCTTCACCATACCACGTGTACAGGATGCTTTGCTATAACGCGCACAGTAACAGGTTAGGAGTTAGCACTCTTACCTTACTGCCCTGCTCTCCCTTTGCACCCGATTCACCCTGCAGGAGAGGGAGTATTCTGCTTACAATTAACCTCATCCGCATCAGAGGCAGCTACTGCACGTCGTAGCACGATGTTTAATGAGCAACAACGGTTACATGTGGTGAAAAAATGGCAACCAGGAGCTACAGGTGTTGGGTTATCGGGAGAATTATTTCATGATCTAAAAAGGACCCTAATGGTGGGATGTCTTGACAGTGATGCTTGTGATGAGTGAGAGATACAGGATCTTTAGTGGTCTCGGTCAGTTCGTCACGGTCATTTGGTCACCAGGACAGTTGGCCATCGCAGATGACCCAGGGAGTCGGGGGGATTCTGTGCCAGTTTGGATAATACCGATAACTGTAACCAGTGACCTGAACCGCTAACCCTAACCCCTAAAAACCCAAACCCCTAAACTTACACATAAACCCTTACAACCTTAACCTTTAACCCAAAATAGACTACACCCTATGGAGAAACGACCATGTTGCATTGTCCCACAGCAGCTGAATGGCCGCGGCTAAGTGGCCGGGGTGAATTGTCCTTTTCTGGATATTTAGGGGGTGATGCATCAAAGCCTTCTTGTTGCAAAACCAAGAGAAAATGAGGGCGTAAAAACTACGGCAGAAAAAATCCAATGAAAATCATTTGATAAAATTGGTGCTTTTAACAAAACAACAAAAAACCACATATTATGCGATTTGTGGTCTGAATGCAGCTACTTTCATTCAGTGTTTAGGCTGGGGGTCATAAACAGCGATCCACTGAAAGGGGGGGGGGGGAAGAGATAGTTTTATGAAAGAAAAATTGCAGCAAAACTCAGGCAAAGTCTGTGTAAATGAATAGCACCCGGTACATCAAGTATTAGTACATATTCCCCGTTGATTCCTGCTGTGGCCCTTGTGTGTCTTTTGTGTACCGCACAGCAGTCCCGAGCAGAGCTATATATGAATGCAACAGATATTATTAGCTTCTAATAATAAGCTTCCTAATAACGAAAAAAGAAAAACATTTAACATCAAATGGTTCAATTAAAAAAAAAAAGAGTATTCTATGAGAAGTAATTCCACTAAATGACAAGCTCGCATGACGCAGACCTGTCAGAGAGACACACGTCCCGTGTAAGAAGAGGGGGCGAGGGGATTTCTGTTAAAGTTGCGTCCGCGTGAGACCGCGCACCTGGCGACATTTCCCTTTTTGAGTCAGAGTGGGCAATTTCGTTTAATATGCAAAATTCTGAAAAATTCGGTCAAATCGCTGGCTTCACGTAATGCTGAGACTATAACTAGGACGGCAGATTACGCTGCGCTCGCTGACTGGGGATAGTGGGCTAAAAGCGTACTAATTTGCGGACGTTATTAGGCCTTTGAGTCTTAGTAAAACATTCCAGGGAATTTCGTTGGGGGGGGGGAGGGTGAGGGGGGAAAGAATAACACGTAAATGTGAATGAATAGATAAACTAGGAAGGGGACCCCCGCTTCAGCTAATAGTAATATGTCAGTGATGGTGGTGCTCCTCTGGGTTAGATTAAGGATATCAACTAAACAAGAAAAAGAAAACCCAGGTGTGGACACTCGGCCACCCTGCTGGATGATAAAGGATAGTCAATTAATAAACTTTATTTACAAATATAATTAAAATATTGGGTATTAAAATGGAACAACAACGCGGGAAAGATCCAAAGTTCAGTACTCGGGCACAAATTGCTGTTTGGTACACTTGAGTCCCCAAGGCGATCATGAGTCTGAGCTTGATATTGTGTAACACTCTGATATTTATAGAACTATCATCAGTCGCCTTGGGGAATCAAGAACC
The DNA here is from genome assembly GCA_036426205.1 of Ascaphus truei. Taxonomy (NCBI): domain Eukaryota; kingdom Metazoa; phylum Chordata; class Amphibia; order Anura; family Ascaphidae; genus Ascaphus; species Ascaphus truei. The sequence goes on from CM071571.1 coordinate 192,385,632, forward strand.
TAGATCTGAAGGGATCTGTAAAAGGCAGCAATATTGTGTTATTCACAACTAGGTGCTAATATACAGCTCACGCAGGAATTTCAGGACACAGCGGTATTCAGCTTCTCCCATTCCCCTCAACACATTTGTGGGGTTACACGGTTTGCTATTTTATTAAGTACATTCGTAGTAGGAGCCCAGGACTGTACTGTAGTCCATAGACCGTATATTTACTTACTAGACCCCACTACCTACCCAAATCCTGAGCTTTGGATCTTTCCCGCGTTAATCGATTTTAATACCCAATATTTTAATTATTTTTGTAAATAAAGTTTATTAATTGACTAATCTTTATCGTCCAGCAGGGTGGCCGAGCGCCCACACCTGGGTTTTCTTTTTCTTGTTAAGTTGATAAAAGTGAATGAATGCATTATGGACAGTTTGTTCCGGAGAACGCGCATTGATTCGTCAGCTACAGGCTGTGAAACCTGCGATCACAGAAAGGGAGCTGGACATCGCAGACTGGAAAACTTCTTCCCCCCCTCCCCGCATGATAAATTCAGGCTCCAGCTTCCCAACAACAAGACACGCGCAAACTGTTCTCCTGTGACAACTCTACCGTTAGCTTTCTACTTACATCTTTACCTCTTAGGCTCTGTCCTGGGCTCCCTAGCGTTCCAGGCTCACCCCTGTCTCCTCTGTCACCTGCATCTCCCTGTGGAAAGAGCGAGGGATGGGTTCTTTGCGTGATGCTGGTTAATAATCAGTGGCTTCTAGGACAAGATGAGATGTAACCTTTAGGTTTCCCAAGACGTACCCTGCACGTAGGGTTGCCAGGTGTCCACCATTGAACCGGACTGTCCTGTATTTGGACTCTCTGTCCGGTAAAAAATGTAGAGGTGATACTGGACATGTATGTGTCTAGTATTACCTCTCTGGACATAGTGACCTGTGCAGCGTGGGGGGGCGGGGGCGCACGGGATTTCCTCGAGCAGGGAGAGAGCAGGGCTATCGCTAGGGGGGCTCTACTGCTTCCTCCATCCTGTTTGGCTGCTACTGGGTAATGCAGCTTGTCAGGAGCATAGGGATGGGCCAAGGAGAGGAGGAAATAGCATGGATAGGGGATGTGTGTTTACGCATGCGCGCATCACGAGTGTGTGTGTCTGAAGCGCATCGCACCTTTCACCATCGTGTACAGTATTTTTGGAAAAGCCACCTGGCAACCCGGCACGTTCTCTCGGAGGGCACTCTAGGGGCTCTATGACGTACAGGGTACATACTGCATACTGCTCTCTTGGGGAAATCACCAACTCAGCTCCAATGTAACCCCACTTCCACTCACATCCTGGGGTCCTGCCCTCAACCACGTGAACGCTACATCAAGAGATCATGTGGTTAAGATCCGGAAGACAGGAGGCGCCCCAGGTGCCCGAGGGTTAACATCTCAACTTCCAGGTGACCCACGCAATCCACTCTTACAGGTCTCTTTGGCAGTGCAGAGGTTAATTAGATCCGGTCATTATTCCAACGACAAAGGAAAATAAAGTAATCATCTCGCGTTCTGATTGTATTTTTAATCGAAAGCTTATAGAGCATAACATTTGACATTTCGTCGTCAAATCCTTGACTTTATTTTAAACAGAAAGGTCAGGGCGTCCCTTCGAGATCATTCCCCAAAAGGGTTCTATCATATGAAAGATAGGGAAAAACATTGGAAACCATGCCTGTTAAAAAGGTAACATCAACCAAAAATGGACATGGACAGGTTACCTGGCTCCGTCTCACAAAGTGACGACGTCTGGAAATCTTACCTTTGGGCCGGGTTTGCCAGATAATCCAATGTTCCCCTAAAAAAATGAGGCACACGGTAAGTTCCCGACGCTGGCGCTGGCCTGGAATTCCTCAGGGGGCTGTCGCGTTGTGAAATGTAACTACGGGATTGGCTCTACGTGCAGACGGCACAGACTCCGCATATTGCTCAATGTTAACTTCTAATTGGTCACAGAGCAGGGGGCTCAACTCAAGTCCTCAAGACCCCTTCCCCCAGCCCCCCCTCCCCCTCCAGACCCCTAACAGGTCAGGTTTTCAGTATATCCCAGCTTCAGCACAGGTGGCTCAATCAGTGGCTCAGTCTTCGACTGAGCCTCTGATTGAGCCACCTGTGTTGAACCTGTTTTGGGGGGCTTGAGGACTGGAGTTAAACCCCCCTGTGCTATATGATTCTGCATACAAGTAATTATACTCACTCGTTCTCCTGGGTCTCCCTTTAAACCTGGCTGCCCAGGGATCCCATACCCTGTTTCTCCCTTTGGGGAACAGAAAGACACTATTAGGGTTCTACAACAGATCATTTGCTGAGTTTATTTACTGTACGGTGGAGGGTTTTTATTTGTCACTTTTTTTACCCACCATAACTTGTTTAGAGTCTGGTTATACCCACTTTCCAGCTTCACATGGCATAGCCACCACCCAACCTCGCACTGATGAGATACAAAGGATTGAAATAGCTGGCTTTGAGTAGGGTTACTGGCTATGCCCTTCTTTAACACAGGCTGTGCTGAAAAAGCTGTGGAATACGGCAGGCGTAATCTTATAGGGATCCATGTTACAATGGGTAAGAAGCAAAAGGTGACACTGTGCTCATTTGCATGTTATTACCCAGAATCCCTGGCTGCACTAGAAGCATTGTATGCTAAGAGAATGAGGAAAAGGCAAGTTTGCAGACCTGTCAGAGACATGTGAATGTGCTCACAAGTGATATTTCTATTTGCTGTGTTAAAAGCAGGAAACTCAAAGATATTTTAAACTTTATGAGACATCATTTCTGTCTTGATGTCGAGTAAAGGGTTAAAAGATTCAACCTGGTTTTACCCCTGACATCTTCTTGTAGTTGTGGCCTTTATTAAAAAAAAAACCTCAGACGCACTCGATTTTTTTTTGATTGCAAATATATTATTTCTTATCGCCGGAATCAGGGCCTTTTGCACTGATAAAACATTTCGATTCCGGATGGCGACATGAACTTGCTGTTTTGGGAGTCGGTCTAAAAACGTTTTGTGTTTCGGTTTTTGCCAAATTTGTTTTACTTTGGGATTTTTAAAAAAAAAAAACGATGATTCAAATAAATAGATATTTTTCTTTGAATTTTGGTCACTTTTTTCACACTTTGAATATGAAGAAAAAATTTGCAGGTTTTCTGAAATGTTTGACCACGTCATTAAAAATACATGCACACAAAAACAAGTCTGAAGATGATTTGGGGGGGAGGGGTTGGCTTAAATTTTTGCTCGAATTTGAAAATTCACTCCGAAGTCAGACTTCGAATCGAACCTGGAATTCTCAAACCGCTCGACTCACAATTCAAATCGAACATCGAATCCAGGAAGTTCAGGCAGGAAGTCCAGGTTTTCAACCCGCGGATGAGCCGATCCTTCATTACAACTGGGTGCGGCCCACCTTAAGAAGTGCTATTCTACTTCCTATCTGCTTGAATGGACTGCAAGGTGTCTCCTGTGTGGTACTGTGGGTGGGAATCGCACTGCTAAGTAACTATGGGCTTGTGTGTCTATTTAGGTGAATTTTAATTTTGTGCTATTTTATGGCTTTTTCACCTGCTCTATGAACAAGGCCTGAAATTAATTAACTATTTCTGAAAAGTAAGTGTAGAATCCCAGAGTCTACTCCGTTAAGGGTTAATGGGGGGGGGGTAAGGAGTTAACTTCCTGCAGTACCCCTCTCTGCTACAATGTTGCAGAGTAATCAGCCAAGGAGCTGGTTGTGCTCCCAATTCTAGAAAGTGCAAGAATAGCCATATGTGACTCAGCAACTATTCTATTCTGCCCAGTGACGGTGATATGGTATAAATAAGAGGAACTTAGTGCCCCACCCCAAGATCTTATGTGGACCCAGAGTGATTCGGATCTCAAGTGTATATAATTATTCCTTTAATAGGGTAAGCAAGCTTTTCTTGGTTTTCTAAGATAGGGAAAGTATCCCTGAGTAAGTGGGTGTGGGTGTGTGTATATACAGCCAGCGCTGGGAGTAGAGCCCGACAAGAGGTCGGAACCAAAATCCGCATCCGGCTGCCGGGCCTCTGTTGGCCTTCCAGGCCCCAGCTCTTCTCATCTGTGGCCCAGCCTTCACTCAAGCCACCAAACCCGCGCTGGTCGGCGCCGGAAGTTCCGCAAAGGCTGGCAGCATAAGTGCGACACCGGAGGCCTTTCCCCCCCTCCACCCCCCAAAGGGTGTGGGGAGGGGGAGTAAGTGAGAGAGAGGATGGGGGTGTAAGAGGAAGGGAAATAGGTGGGAATGTAAGGAGGGAAAGGTGGGAGTGTTAGAGATAGAGGGGGAGAGGCAGGGGTGTACGACAGGGATGGGGGAGTGTGAGACAGGGAAGAGTAATACATGGGGGGTGGGGAGAGGAGGAGGTGAGAGAGCAGGAGGTTTGAGAAGGGAGGAGTGTAAGAGAAAGAAGGGGTCTCGCAATGCTGCCGATATGGGGGGCCACAGTGGAAACTCCAGTCCTGGGCCCCGGGAAATCTGGCAGCGGCCCTCTTTGTATCTCCAGGTCTGTACCTTCTCTCCTTTTTGTCCTTGGATCCCTTTGATGCCTTGAGGCCCAAGAGGACCAACTGGTCCCAGATCACCCTGCCAAAGACATACATTAGCTCACAGCCTTCTTTGCCAGTGATAAAACATTGTTGACAAACACATGCTTTTCTATACCAAAAAAATATTACGGTCATATTAAAGCAACAGTCTGTGCAGCTCAGTTATTTTTGCGGAGAGGAGGCTGGGAGGGACTGGGGTAAACTACCTGAACTGGAGGTCCATTGGAGATGGTCTGCAGCCCCCCAAACCTCCATGGACAGGCCCCCTGATGGTACCCAGGGTATTCATTAGTTTTGTCCATCAGACAGTACTGAATACTTGTCCAGTGGACACAACATGGCAGCTCGCTCCGGTGGTCTAATGAAAGCTACAACGTCATGAGGATATTTTGTAGAAAGACACCTCGCTCAAAAACCAAATATATTTGATTCTTCATTACAATTGGACAAAAGGTAACGTGTGCTAGCGGGGAAGAGGAATTGTAAATGTTACAGTACTCAAGTACTCAGAAAAAGAATCCCCTTTGTGGTGCACAGCAAGAAAAAGTTGAAAAATGGAATGACTTAAAATAGCTTTATTTAATATCAACTTTAAAAGAAAGGCATGTTGAGGAAATTGTCGCAAATTAAATTAAATGGAAAAGAAATGCCACATATGGTGTTTTCTTATGTATTGCGTAACCCTGTTGTAGTCACGGGGCTAGCATAACCCTGTTAGTCACAGGACTCTAACCAGAGAGTCAACACCGCTTAGCAGGAGATAATTAGTTACTCTGTATATAGGTAACAATATTAAAGTAACCATCCATCGTAATTAAAAATAACCCAGGAATGTAAATCGCCAGTTTAGAGAAAATACTAGCTAACTGTGCTTGTGAAACAAATACACTGGCAAAAATAAGGTCAAATGGTCTATGCTCTAGTGTTGGATGGCCTTAATTGATTGTTATTATCTATTGATAGGATAAATGAGCTGTTCTTGTTCAAAGTGCCTGAGTTAGAGGTTTGTATTATAGCGAGAAATACTCAGTCAGTAGAGAGGTTGCTCTATGTCAATAGTATGTTGTGTCGTACACGACACAGCTGCAAGCGTCAGACAAAACCAGTGCAAAAAAAGCCACATTTATTAAAGAAAAGAAATGCCATTGAAAGTAATGGTAGGCTTTTCCTTTGATAAAATCTGGTGTAATTCTTTTGCACAGATTGTGTCCCCTTATTTTATAGCTGGGAGACTTCAGTTATAGGATAGTGGCTGAGATAGCGGCTCAGTGAGTAAAGATGCTAACTGAGTTTGAAGCAGGGGAACCTGGTTCAATTCCCGGTGTCGGCTCCTTGTGACCTTGGGCAAGTCACTTTATCTCCCTGTGCCTCAGGCACCAAAAACATAGATTGTAAGCTCCACGGGGCAGGGACCTGTGCCTGCAAAATGTCTCTGTAAAGCGCTACGTAAAACTAGCAGCGCTATACAAAAACATGCTGTTATTAAACTACTTCCCGAGTTACAGGCCCCGTTACGGTGTGCCGGTATCCCGGCAGCCATCTTTAAATTCTCCTGTGTCACGGCCCATGACAGGGAAGACGTCTTCACAGTATTGAGTTGGGGTCCCAATGGTCTTATGTATCAAGTCAAAGCTGGTGCAATATTTGGGCAGAAATAAATACACTCTATGTATCTGTTTTACCTTAACACATAAGTCCCAAAGTTCCTGTGTGTTTGTTTTGCAATACAACCAGGGCCTCTGTATCAAAGGCTCATAGCTGCAGAACAGATAAAGAGCGCTCAATTTATCAACGAAACACGGCTCTTTCAATTCAACAGGATTTGTTATCTGTGATGATTTGGGCTGTATTTTGTTGCAGGAGTTTTGCGAATGTAATAAAGTCAAGAAGCTGAATTATATGTATCACGGCCACTAAACCTTTACAATGTACATGGACTAAGAAGCTAATTTAATATACTGCGTCTGATTGCATCGTGTTTGTCCAACAAAAAAACACCGAGTTCAATGGGGGTCTGCGCAATTGACCGCTTAGGATTATATTGAATGACCCCCCAAAACAGGTCAAGTGAAGTTGGAAGGACAAATGCCCTTATTTTATGTGCTGTATAACTGTTTCCGTGCACTGGGACAGAGTTCAGCTCCACGCCGATGGAAGCGGTTGTAATCTTCTCCAGCACAGAGAAGCCACTTCACAGAGTATTGAATAAGAGTCAGTCACCGTGTGACCGTAACCATATATAAATATAAGCCAGTGTAACTGTACTCACTCTGGTTCCCTTCTTGCCAGTAGGCCCGACCACCTGTGAACGATACAAGATGTATACGTTTCCTTTTCAAAATAGAGAAATGGCATCATTTTTCCGTTTCAAAATCAATCAAAGACCTATATCTTCCGTTAATATTTAAGATTACTTCGGTTAATATGCATATTACAATACAATGACCTGGGTTAATCAGGCAAGTACAGCAGCCTTATAGGTTGTTCGTAATAAATAGTAAAAGTTAAAAACACAACTTATCAGCAAGAAAAAGAATCGCAGAAGAGCTGTGATAGTTGCCAAAATAATGTCTTGGTCAAGGTCAGTAAAAGTGGACAACTTGTGCTGAAACAATATATAGACGTGACTGAACTGGGAAATTTGGATTCTCCAAGTTGTAACGTCTGGCAGTCAGTAGTCTTTATTCACATTGAATACTTGAACCCTAAATGTTTTGATGCTTCTGATGTTGAGTGTATAGTTTTGGAGGTCTGCGTGAGAAGATAAACTGTGCTCTGAAAATCTAGCACCTAGAACACTGCAGATTACATGATTCCCACCATTAAGCTTATTATGGGGCTTAACATGATCTTCTCAGCAGGACAGAAGGCTGACACATTGTTCTGGTAACTATACGACGCAGCGTTCTAGCGAACAGTACAAGATTGTTACTGTCACATTTCCCTGGCAGAGACCAACATTATATCTATAAAATGTAGGCTCTTAACACCATAAGTTACAACTTCTTGGTCTGACACAGTTTACTCATTTGACAATCTGTGACAACTACAGTTTCTATTTACCATATTTACCAAAGGAAATATCCAATTTCCACCAATGGGAATGCTTGTGTTTGCTAAATCTGGTCCTGGATTTTGCTCTCATTTTTGGAGACTTCTGGAAATACACTCACAAAGCTTTCTTAAACTAGTAAATATGTGATATTTTCAATGGTTCCCTCTGCATATTCTATATTCTACAATTCAATGTGCTGTGAAGCCATCTTCTATGTCCATTGGATGCTGTAAGCACCATCCAAATGGGGAAGACAGCATACGGAGTAGGGACCTTAGCTTTATCTGGTTTAGGGCAATTCAAAGCTAAGATGTCCGTCAGGTTTGGAGTCAGGTCATAAACTCTAAGGAGGTTATTCATTGGACGCCCAGAAACTCCCATTGACTTGAATAGGTGTTTCCGTGTGGTAATACTGAATCACCTTTATGATAGCTGCTGTCTCATCCTTTAATGAATACTCACCCAAAAAATCAGATCTCAGTAAAAAGGCTGTGTTAGTTTATTGCTTACAAGTTCAATCTCCACAAGAACCTGTATTGTATTTTATTGGTCAATACTATAATCTGTTCATAGATTAAGATGTATTTAAGTCATTAATAGTTACCCCCATAGCCGGCGCTCCAGGAAAACCTTGGTTTCCCTATATATAAAAAAATAACAGATACAACACAACATTTAGCAACATAGGAGCTACATGCTGTGTGTTAGCAGATCCATCTTCTGGTGGCATACCTATTATATACACATTACGTTTTATTAGGATCAGCATCTTAGGGACCCCCATTTGTAATACTTTCTTCACCCCCCCCCCCCCCCCCCCCCCTCCCCTTATTCTCAGTCACTTAGTTCCGGAATAACCGGTCTATTTCTACACGTACAGTCTGGAAAGGCAGATACACATTACTGCACTGATACAACAGGTATAGAAATGTCCACTGCCAAGGACTAAAATCGGTGAGATTTTGGCCCAGATATGGTCTTTAATGGAAAAGTGCTGATTTGTATTAGTGAGAGTGAAGTAAGCCCTAATGCTAAAAGATAGTGAAAATAACCCCAAGTCTGTGCGACTCAAAAATCAGAGAGAGTGGACGAGCCCTGTTTAGGGGGTTACAGCCTAGGACGTGTGCATGGAGCATGAGGTTAGCAGTAACCCAAGCATGTGTGCACCTCCAGATGCCTAAACACAGCGACTCTATAGAATAAAAATACCAGGTCTTACCTGATCCCCTTTATACCCAACAGGTCCTGGAAATCCCTGATAAATGCAAAGAAAAAATTATTACAGAGATTGTGTGTGTGTGTGTGTGTGTGTGTGGTGTGTGTGGTGTGTGTGTGTGTGTGTGTGTGTGTGTGTGTGTGTGTATGCATACAGGTGTATAAGATTCTGTCCTACTGGACTACTGCTGTATACCTGTTCTTGCTCCTTTTTTTGTTTTTCAAGGGAGCAACAAGAAACTTACCATACTGTAATAATTGTTTTATTTTATTTAAAACTTAATTATTTGTTGTAGTTTAGATACAAATGTATTTTTATTTCTATATAAAAACAATAATATATATACATAAATACATACATACATAGAAACGTCAACAGGGCACTCACAGATAATAAAAAATAAGTATATTTGGTGCGTACCATCCGAAGAATAAGTAAAAGGCAAAAGAGAGGACAGGCTCTTGAAAAAGGCTCCAGTGAGAGCCGTAACGTAAAGTATTAAACTTCATATTTGTTGGAGTGCCTGTCCTCTCTTTTGCCGTATGTGTATACTATATGTATATGAGTATACAGTATATATGTGTATATGTATTTACATACACAAATGTAGCTCTATTCAAACAAACACAATGCAGCAAAAATCATAGGGAAATTGCATTATCCGTGATATTGTAATACATCAGTGGGTAAAATAGCAGCCGATAACGGTGTGTGTGTGTTCGTTTAGAAAATGGCTGCACTTCCTGTGGTGAACGCCCTATAGGGGGTGTCCATGCTAGATAAAACAGGGGGAATGTACCAGAAAAATTAAAACTTTCAAATTCAAATTATCAGCACCGGACAAGATAAAGAGCAAACCGTGTGTTTTATGGGTCAATAAGCACCTTTTTGTGCTTCTCATTTTGTCCGGTGCAGATAATTTGAAGACTTAGGTCTTTTGCTTTCAACGCAATAGGAAAGTAATCTGCTGTCCAGCCTCCTAAACTATGTAAGAAGAGTAGAAAATAAGAACTTGGCCGGTGGAAAGTTAGGTTTGTTTTGGGTTCGGAGCCATAGATCTAAGAACCTAAAAAGGGTCCAGGACATGGTCAGGAGATGGGACTGGTTGGCCTTATCTTTTACTTACAGCAATTCCAGGAGGTCCACTCAGCCCGTCCTCACCACTGTCTCCCTGCAAATAGAACAATAAACGACATTCACGAGTATGTCAGAACCAGTGGCCTAGTGGAAATGGGGATCGTGGAACCCAGCGAGGCCCCAAGACCGATCCATGTGACCGGGGCATATTGTGTTTATTCTGTTTCTCAGGCAGGCAAACCATCTCTAATGTGAACCCGTAACCGGATGTATTCTCACGGGAGAAGAGCAAGGCGGTGCACCGCTAAAGAAGATGGAGGCTTGATCGCGAAAAAAAACCATAATTTATTCCATCATGGCGACACAATAAAATTCGGGGAACGGTAGAGAAGCTCTAACGCGTTTCGCGCTATCAAGCGCTTGGTTAAAGGGCATCTTCTTTAGCAGTGCACCGTCTTGCTCTTCCCCCGTGGGAATACGTCCGGTTACTTGTTCGCCTCAGCCATGTGCACGCCTTCCAGAGACGGATTATGGAGAAATATGGAGGTCCTGAGTACTCAATCAAATCTTTAAGTTTATAAGTTTTTGACTGCTTTATACTCCTGGTGACACAGGCTCTTAAGTCCGGTGGTGGTCTGTCCTTGACTCATGGCTTTAATTCAATCGGCATATTCACAGGACTGTGCTATGTGATTTTATTTGTTGAAATACATGCAACATATACAATACAGAAACAGACAGTAAAAACATTACATATTTACATCGGGAGGGGAAAAAATACAAAATAAAACAATAGAACACAAATTCAGTGCAATTATTTGAAATATTTACATTTCTCCATAGTTTTCCCACTGTTTCTGTTCTATTCTGCTTTCTTTCCTCTGTTTCTGCCTCTGATCTGAGCAACCATCCCTTAAAATGTTTCCTCCTCAGAAAGTACTTTATTATTTACTGACACAAGAACTCTTGATATCCAAAGGTGATACAAAATGCTGGCATTGATCACTCTCAGGGTGCTGGTGTTAACACCCAGATATGTAGAAGCAAACCCAAACACTATCTCTGCATATGTCTGTGTATGCAAATTTTTTATTCCTAGTCTGTGCAAGGCTTTTTCCCAAACTGCCTGTGAGAAGCTACAATCCTTTATAAAATGCTCTATGGTCTCCAAATGGCCAACACACCTCTCCCTGGGACAATCCTTGGTCCCATCCTTCTGGTGCCTCAGATTTGTCCTGACATAGGTCTTCCAATGACTTGTCAACCACAAAACATCTCTCATTTTCCAAGGGATTCGTTTCTCCCTGAAAATCCCCCTTGCCTCCTGAGCTCTGACTGACGGACAGTGGAAAAACCCAACTGGCGCTAAGAAGGACCTACCTAAGACCAATTTGTATAACACTTTCCTGGGAGTGTCCATTAGTTCTTTCGCAGTTAAATTCCAACCTCTAATTTGTCTAGCAACTCTCCTTATGTACACTGGAGGATTATATATTCTAGTTATTATTTGTCTTACCGGGCCCTCTGTAAACTAGTCTCTTAGAGTCCAAAACCTTGTTTTTAGCATTGATGGCCACAAGAGAGTGTCTGTGTTGCCGACTACTGGAACTATATTCTGGTATAGAAAATGTAGACCAAAAAACAATTCTGCATTCACCATGTTTTAACCCCTTGTTTAACTCCTAAGTAAACAATGTTTCTTTTAATTGGATTAAGGCGATTACCCCAAAATAACTGAAAGAACATACTGTTAACCTGTGTCATTATTCTATCTGTTGGTGGGAATACCACATTGACGTAAACAAAAAGTGGTAATAAAAAGGTCTTTAAGGCTCGCACTCTATTTTCAAAGCTCATTTTCCACCTCTTCCACCTTTGGACTTTCCAGTTACAAATATCCAGTTTTGGCTGCCAGTTTTGCTCACTCATGTCCTCTTTCCCAAATGTGATGCCCAAAATCTTAATGTCATTTTGCGATTCAGGAAATCCACCAGCTAACTGGAGGACTGTGCTATGTGGCTTGTGTTCTACTCACAATAGGAGTTACAATCAATGCATGTCAGGACCAAACCATAAGCCTCTGGTACTATTTACATTGACTCTTGATGCAGTAATATCTGCTTGTATACTGAAGTGAGGAGAGAGCTGACAGTTGCAAAGAGGAGAGAGATCGAGATGCCGGTAAGGCCTCGCGAGGCAAAATGGAGGTTTTCAAATCGGGAGCCACGCTCAGACCACATTATAAGTGGATGTAACAGGGGACTTATCCCTGTTCAAAAATGTGCCTCTAATCCAGCAGTGTGGTGGTTAACTGCAGGTAGACAATTAACCAACACCACCTGGCTGATTACAGGTATCAGAAAAAGCCTGCCTCTGAGACAGGAAGAGAGATTCTTGCTGAGCTCACACATGAGCTGACCCAGGAATCAGAAAGACAGAGAGTTCCCTAGTCCACAACTGGGCTGACCTGTGGAACAAACCGATCTCTTGAGCTGCATGCTGACAACAAGAAAAAAGGGGACAAGATTCTAAACCTGGATCCTGACATTGCCTTAGCACACAAGGGTGCGGACACCAGGAGAACAGAGAAGCCTTCCCCTACAGCTACAAGAGACAGATAAGACTTTTCTTATAAGACTGTTATCTATATCTATACATAAATGTCTCTATGATTTGGGCTGGTGAATCGCTGGGCTAACCACGCAGTTAGAGGGCTGGACTGCAAGTGTAAATATACTCCAAAGTGGAGCAGATTTTTGTTTGTGGATTTTCACATGTTTGCTGTGTTTAAAGGGACAGGCGCAATAAAGCCTTATTTTAATTTCACCTTAAACAGTCTCCATTGCATACCTCTGCACATGTCCTCCTACAGCGGGGTTGAGCTGTACATAGCGCTTCACAGCAGTAATACACGTGACAATCATATAAATAACAAATACTACAAATAACACATAATGAGAAGAAGTGCTTCAGACATACTGTACTGTAAAAGTAACATTTAAGAAAAGGAGTCCCTGCTCCAAAGCTTACAATCGAATTGAAGTGCTTTTTTAGCAAAAGCATTTAAAGTAATGAGATGATCTAAAATAGCTTTAGAAATATGTTACATTGTAAGTATATACACATTATCCATCATGTCGAAAGAAGTAACTTTATTTGGAAAGAGTAGGAGCGGTACGGTGCTGGTTCAAATCGTCAGACCATATTTTGAAAGGGTACTATGACATGTTAAAAACCTTTGCAATGCTGTGTAGGTCAAACAAACATTATCCCATACTTTCTATACACATGGCAACACATGCAGGATAATGTGACATATAACTACAGTACTTACAGTGCTGTGTGTTTCCTCACACCGACCCAGCTACATCAAGCAGTGGTAAGGAAAACTGGGGGTGTTGGCTCCAAAAATGAGCAGATTGTTGATTAACTTGCATGCAGGTTGACCAACAATGTACTGGTTTTGGAAGATAACCCCTCCCGTTTTCCTTACCACTGCCTGATGTAACTGGGCCACTGATGGCTGCTTTCCTGATAATAACCAAATTGCTCACAATTCCCCAGGCTTCATGCTAGGTTACAAACTCTCACCTTTTCACCCTTGTCTCCATCTTGTCCTTTTTTGCCCTGAAAAGTGTAACAAGATATGTAATATCAGGGAACATTTTACATGACGCCTGGGAATATTTGTATTTGTAACCATGTATCTGCCATCATCACTCTGTGCCCAGGACATACGTGAAAACGAGAGGTAACTCTCACTGTATTACTTCCTGGTAACACATTTTATAAACAAATAACCTGGTCGGACGTGCTGTACAGTCTGAGCAATTAGGACAATTTACTTCCAATATTTCCGTTACAAAGTGAAACCTTTATCACGATTCCTGTTGAATTTTCCAGTCTGCCTTGAGGGTTTCGTGCATGCATCGCCATACAGCATCTTGGCACCCTGCCACTTCCATTTGCCGCCTCCGGAAGGAGGAGGCCCGGCGGCAAAAAGGTGAGTGCCTAAGGGCGCACCATGGCTAAAACCAGCCCTGTTAATTAACATTCGTTTGTTAACATTTTGTTTTAGTTTGTTTACATTATTATTAGTACCTGACCCGACCAGTTTTGTTTTGAACTTTTACCCCTTCCCTAAATTTCAAAGTACATATCTATGAAAAAACGGTCATAAGTCCATTTGAGTGCATAAGTGCATTTAGCATTATTTTGTCTCTGAGACACAGAGTTTTCCTGTAGACTAAAAAAAAAACCTTCCTGCAGCATTTTTCTGGAAGTTTTTGAACTACTGTAGGCAAAATGTTAAAAAATAAATAAACCACAGAAATATTCACAGAACAGCATAATTTGCCAAAAAGAATTGACGCACATTCCAAATGAATGTGCAGGTAATATGACCCTTTGACCCTATATATCAGGGTTGTCCAACTCTTGTCCTCAAAGGCCACCAACAGGTCAGGTTATAAGGATAAGCCTGCTTCAGCACAGGTGACAACTGATTGAGCCACCAGTGCTGAAGCAGGGATATCCTTAAAACCTGAACTGTTTCCGCAAAGTGAGGACAATTTGGCAAAAATTGGTGAAATTTTGCACTTTAAAATTGAGTAAAAACACGAAATTTAAGACAAAAAGTGCATAACCTTTTCCCACATCTCTATCCATCATCTTAACTACTGTAGCTAACGGTTCTCTCCTTTAGGATCCCACAATGTCTGTAGATGATGCATTTTTATCCATGATTATGAATTATGTTTCATTGTATCGAAATCTTCTTACCCTTAATCCAGCTACGCCTTCAATTCCTTGAAATCCTTGCACGCCCTAAATAAAAAAAAAAACAATTTTATATTTGTTTGTTTTTTTTAACTTAAGCGTATCACAAGAAATGATTTATCTACAGTATGTTGGTGGCTAAAGAACATTTAGGGTCACGTGTTAAGTGTTCCAAAGTGTTCCAAATTTGGAACATTGCTCCAAAAATGATACCTGTTGCACCATTTTGACTCTTATCACTCTTCCATCAATGTATCAAGGTACTTTGAGTCAGTTTGCTCCACTTGCATCAGTTAGTGCAGTGTTTTTTAAACCATTTTTTGGTTAAGCAAACCTATAATTATATTGTGAAATTCTGAGGAACCCCAACCCTCTCTAATAGCGTGTCTGAGATCAGATGCATTGTAAGGAACCCCAACCCTCTCTAATAGCGCGTCTGAGATCAGATGCATTGTAAGTGTAGCGGTCATGTAAAATGCCTACAGTCATCTCTCCTGCTGGCAGTAAGGCCTGGTAAGTGTGGGCATGCCAGCAGTAATCATGGAGGTTTTCCCTCACACCCTGGTGGGGTGCTCTGTGTATGGCTGGGACTGGTCACATGCTCTGACTCCATGGTTAGTGATGTCAGAGATGTGTCAGCCTCAGAAGCTTACATAAGGCACAGCACTGTGTTCTAAAGTTAGTTGTTGTTCTGCTGAGGAAGGAGTTCCAGCTCTTGTCAGAGCTGAGGAAGGAGATCAAGTTATATCAGAGTGTCAGTTATG
Organism: Ascaphus truei; assembly: GCA_036426205.1. NCBI lineage: Eukaryota > Metazoa > Chordata > Amphibia > Anura > Ascaphidae > Ascaphus > Ascaphus truei. The sequence goes on from CM071571.1 coordinate 192,401,112, forward strand.
TTATAGTAACTCCATGGGAGGCTGTGTCCAGGGACCTGGCACAGGACAGTGATTCCTGCGGGAATAGTGAATCCCTGATCTGGGTGACATACCTAACTAAAGGGAGCACTGGCGAGATGAGCGGCTGAAGATACTCCTTGTGGAGGGCAGTTGCCCTGCCGTGTCAATAAAGATGAGTTCAGCCAGAAACCCTCTCGTGTATCTATCTGGAATGAGTGTACAGAGAGGAGCACCACGGAGGAGTTCCTCGCCAGGATCATCCCCATGCGGACGCAGGGACCCTGGTGAGGTGGAGGCGCTGCACTGTAACTAGGTGAGACTCAGCACACTACCTCAGCGGCCTGTCTGACGGGTTCTCCCCACACACCATCATGCGGGAGACTCAGGAGTCCTGTAGCCAGCAGGTGCACCATATGACATATCCACACTGTAATGGGGTCCGGTTAGACCACAGGGGCCAATGTGAGATTGGGTGGGTCAGACCGGGCCAGAAACACCGTTACATAAGGAACCCCAACCTTCTCTAATAGCGTGTCTGGGATCAGATGCATTGTAAGGAGCCCCAACCCTCTCTAATAGCGCGTCTGAGATCAGATGCATTGTAAGGAACCCCAACCCTCTCTAATAGCGCGTCTGACATCAGATGCATTGTAAGGAACCCCAACCCTCTCTAATAGCAACTCTGAGATCAGATGCATTGTAAGGAACTCCAACCCTCTCTAATAGCGTGTCTGATACCAGATGAATTTGGTACAATTTTCAAATGACCTGAAAATTGCAGGGACCCTTTAGGGGATGCCTGCGGAACCCAAGTGCTCTTATGAACCAACCCGCTGAAAAACACTGGGTTAGTGATTTGGGAAAATGTTTTAGAGCAGTTGGTTTCTTGAAGGAAAATGAGAAGTGTCAATATTTTGTGTCAATATTGTATAATGGAGCAAAGTTGCATCAATAAAATCCACCAGGTCTATGGTGACATTACCGCTCTTGTTCACCGCTCAAAAAAACAAGTTTCATACATCACGAACACAACAAAATTGATGCAAATAAAAATGTTTGCTCCTACAAAGACGTTTACCACGCTACAAGCCGGCACGCCCAAAGGGACATCCGTCCTGGACTCCGTTGATACTCTCAGGCGGGTGCTACATGAGCCAAAACCCTTGCACCACCACACGCTCTTGTGCACATCAGCCATTTGAGATCCAATGCTTGGATAAAAAAAGATGATTCTTAAATAGTTTCCATTAAAATCAGTAAAAAACACAGCGAATAATTTCCCGCCAGGGACAAAACGCACAGAACTCCCAGCGCGTGTTTTACAGTTGCTTCCTCAGGAGAGAATTGATCTGTGCTTGGTGTGCTCAGGGACGCATGTGTGAAAAGCTTTTTCTCAATGTAACCTTTACGATGCCGGTATACGGCTGCACTCAAGTCCACTTTGATAGCGATCACATGATCCCAAAACCCTCCCCCCCCTTCTGACGAGAATGGAAGTGTAGGGGGCCCCACTTCTAAACTGATCCGGTTCACTGTCTGCTCAGCTCCTTTGCAGAAATCCTATGATCATAAAGTTACCGATGAAGGGAACGAAAGAGGAGTCTCCTCTACCGTCGCTGGTCCGGTCAGATCACGATCAGTGATCCACGTGAGCAAAGAACGCGATCTCGCATAGGAACCTAGCCCATGACCTTTCTACTACTCATGAGCCATGACTAGAGACGGGAGAAACTGTCAACATCCGTTTCGCGTAATTTCCCGAGTTTTCCCTTTGAAATCCGTCCCGCGGTGTAAAATCCGACGGCGGATTGTTCTAGATTCAATCCGTGCAGATTAAAAAAAAAAAAAAAAACGCCATTGGTTACAATCCGGTAGATCGTGGATTTTACCAATCCACGGATTCAGCAATCCACTGCGGACTGGATTCTTAAAATCCCCCATCGGACTGCGGAATCCACGGATTCAGCAATCCACTGCGGACTGGATTCTTAAAATCCCCCATCGGACTGTGGAATCCACGGATTCAGCAATCCACTGCGCACTGGATTCTTAAAATCCCCCATCGGACTGCGGAATCCACGGATCGGATGATCGGAGACAAAGAGGAAAAATCCGAAACAGACTACTAGGCCCTTTTTTTTTAGACTAATCCGTGGATTTAAGGAACCGGCCAATCTGCAGCGGACCCATATCCGCCCATCTCTAGCCATGACCTTGTGACGTGGTGAATATATCATTGCGGTACTCAAGGAGTTAAGATGGCTGCTGACATCCTGACACATACAGTGCAGCGGTCACCGTGACAACAGATGATGCCAGAGAAGTGATAAACAGGTGAAAACTACGTCGCCTCCAAAACACTAACTTCATTTCTTTCTATTGTACTGGCATCCGCTGTTACTATGGCAACCTCTGTTAAGTGTGAATCGCAGCAGCCATTTTAACCTCAACAGGGAGGCAATTTTTCAGCAACATCTCTCCAGAAAAGTATGGGATTGCTAAAAATATGTATATATTTTATGGTAAGCAAAGCAGATTGCTGCTTTAAAGTAATCCCCAAATAAAAAATACCACCACACACAAAGAAATAGCAATAACATACTGTGTGTGACATTTTGTTCTAAATGTACAAATGTTTAATTACAAACCTTCTGCCCCGTAGGTCCTGCCAGTCCCATCGAACCCTAATAATAAGGGGGAAAAAGTGAAATGGTCAAGTATTCACTATGTCTCTATAAGGAAACTCTTAGCACACACGCACCCCAACTCCCAGATACTGATACCTTTTGAAATCTTAGTAATATTTATCAAGTTCTTAATTCGCTTCAATAATATTTATATTAAAAAAATGAACTTCACTCTGTACTCCCCCAACCATGATATATGTCACCCTGTACTAACCCTACCACTATACATTATATACATCACCCTGTACTCACCCTACAATTATACATTATATATTTCACTTTGAACTCCCCCTACCATTATATTCTTCACCCTGTACTCACCCTACCATTATACATGATATATTTCACTATATACTCCCCCTACATTATACATTAAATACTTCACTCTGTACTCCCCCTACCATGATACACTATATATTTCACTCTATAATCCCCCTACCATTATACATTATATATTTCACTCTATACTCCCCCTACCATTATATATTTCACCCTGTACTCCCCCTACCATTATACATTATACATTTCACCCTGTACTCCCCCTACCATTATATATTTCACTCTGTACTCCACATACCATTATACATTATACTGTATATTTCTCCCTGTACTCCCCCTACCATTATACATTATATATTTCCCCCTACCATTATACATTATATATTTCCCCCTACCATTATACATTATATATTTCACCCTTTACTCCCCCTACCATTATACATTTCACCCTGTACTCCCCCTACCATTATAAATTATATATTTCACCCTGTACTCCACCTACAATTATACATTATATATTTCACTCTGTACTCCCCCTACCATTACACATTATACATTTCACCCTGTACTCCCCCTACCATTATACATTATATATTTCACTCTATTCCCCCTACCATTATACATTATATATTTCACTCTATACTCCCCCCTACCATGATAGATTATATATTTCACCCTGTACTCTCCTTACCATGATACATTATATATTTCACTCTATACTCCCCCCTACCATGATACATTATATATTTCACCCTGTACTCTCCTTACCATTATACATTATATATTTCACTCTATACTCCCCCCTACTATGATACATTATATATTTCACCCTGTACTCTCCTTACCATTATACATTATATATTTCACTCAGCAGAAGAGAGGTGGCCCTCCAGTCTACTTGTGCTTAACAAAGCAATTTATTAACTGGGATCAAGGTTTTCGGTCCCACAATACCACAGTGGGTGACCTAAATCCACCAACGCACCTTTTCTCCTGGTATTCCCTTTATTCCTGGTATTCCTGGGATTCCTATTCCTGCTTCTCCCTGCAATACACAGACACGTTAGGAAATGTGTGATGCATATAGTAGATTATGGTAAAGGGGAAATGCAACAGTTTGTCTCTACATTCTCACCCCTGTAATGCTTTAAAATTACAAGTTTATCCCGATCTTTTTCTGAGAAATATAAAAAAAAATATATATATATATATACAATTAATATGGTACATACATGAAGACAGGAGTTTGTAAGCCTCCTGGGAGAACCATGTGGCCACAGGGCTTAGCCTCTCTCACTGGCAGCCAATAGGAAACTGCATCACCAGGAGATGATGTGGCAGCTTTCTATCGGTTGGAGCTCATTGCTTTCTTCTACTGAGAAATAAAAAGTTACATTTTCTCTACAATCGGGAGTTTTATTTCAGACCAATGAAGGTTAAAAAAAAATGAAATAAACAACACGGATGGCTGCTTTAATAATTAGACGTGGCTATTGTTGCAATAACTGTGGGGTTGTGGGCGAAGAGTGGAAATGTTTCACCTGAAGATACTCAGCAGCCATATTTTTCTATCCCCGAAACACTGGCTTCTTAAGGGAGAATTACCCCATAAGCACTTTATTTTTAATGAAGATATTGCTGTTTATCCAAACATGTAGCCAAAAATCCCCATGAGACAGGATGTCCCGTGTTATTTGGCTTTCCAATAACACAGGGGGAATGAGTCAACCTCCGTATACCGATAGTCATTACAGCCATTAATAAGAATGGGGCGGGGATGTAACTGGGGGTAGGTAAAGGCCTTTACCACATGTTATTGTACAGATGCAGCCAATGTATGTGCAACCATGGCGCGCTCCCGCATGTGAAATAACATGATAGCCCCGCCCCCTTCTCGCACACGGGTGGTTCAAAACAATGGCCGCTTCCCCTGCTGGTGTGCTGTGTATGCACCGGTGCAGCGTGCCACGCGTTGCAATAACATTGGATACATCTTGGCTTAGGGTTCCAGCACTTTGTGCCCTACTAATACACTGGTTCTTTCCAACACCTACGCTTAAGTTAAATGCGCAGATACAGTAAGTATTTTGGAAGTCTTCTAAAGGTCCCCAAACTTTTCTTTCTTCCTCCTATTCTTGCATCATACAGTGCTTCGTCTGCACGCATGGATTCTGGGTAGCGAGATGCAAATGTCCTTCCTATCCACATTATCACTACCCAGAATCCTTGCCTGCAGTGTAACCACGGTATGACGTGGCAATTGGGTACATTGATCAGATTTGTGGTTCTGTGGAAGATATGCAAACCCACTCATGAGTAAATTTTGTTTGCTATACTTTCTACGGTGGGGGAGGGGATGTCACATTTGCACCTGGTTAAACACGTGATTATGTTACCTTGTCTCCCTGCTTTCCAGGGGGCCCTTGAAAACCATCCAGACCTATCGGACCAGGGAGGCCAGCTCTGCCCTTGAAGTCAAAGAAAAACATATTCAATCATTTTTATGCACAAAAACACATACGCACCACACATGCACCACACAGGCACCCACCACACACGCACCCACCACACACGCACCCACCACACACGCACCCACCACACACGCACTCACCACACACGCACTCACCACACTCACCACACGCACCACACGCACCACACGCACCACATACGCACCACACACACCAGACACACCATGAGTGGCTCAGTGAGTAAACAGCACTGAGTTTGAAGCAGAGGAGCCTGGTTCAACTCCCAGTGTCAGCTCATTTTGACCTTGGGTAAGTCACACTGTTACTTGGGTAAGTCACACTGTGCATCAGGCACCAAAAATTAGACTGTTAACTCTATGTACAGAGCTGCGAAAACTGCCAGCGCTATACAAGAACACCCTATTTTATATGTAGCCTAGGCTGGTCCAGCCTGTCTCTCCGCCTCCTGTCATGTATGTCCTGATAGATACAGGCTTTGACAGCTTAATCCTGATACTTTTGATCCCCCCTCCTGCTACTCTCTGAGTGACAGTGGAGATGGTGACCTGGTGTTTACATGCAGCCAATTGTGGTGCAGACACTAGGCCCTCCCCTTCCAGGTCTCAGAGAGGAAGTGACTAACATTTAGTCAGTCGTGGTCTGGATGAGGAAGAGACCAGTAGGGCTGTAAGCCTCTCCCATCAGGGATGAGCCTGCCCACCCTCAGCCCTTGGGGCTGGGGGGAACATCTGATTGATACAGGACCCCATGCTACCAAGGGTATCCAGCACCATCCATAGGACTGAATCATAGGACCCTGCAAAGCTGTATCACCATCATGTGCAGTGACTGCAAGAATAAAGCCTGGTTCTTTTATATATCTGTCTGAGAGTCAGTCCTTGGGAAGATGGAAGGTATGTTGTGGTGGGGGCGGATCTCTGGAACCCTGGAGCCCATTATAACTGGAGGCGCTAGCATCATGGAAGAATCTCAGTGATCAACAAAAGCCTGTCCCGGTCTCCATCACATCGCAGACCACTCAGATCTCCTGACCCTAACAGGTATGCCTCAGCACCACACAAGCCGTTTCTTCCAGAGGGTGGGGGATACAGAGCTAGATATATAAAATAAACATATTAACTACATCACCATTTGATGTAGTTAATAATTATTTTTATTTTGTTTAAGTTACCCGTGTGTGCTTGGACCTAACATGCATGCTCTGTTAATCTATCTGCACCCAGGCAAGAAATTACAAATGAAGAAATATATATATACAGTATTTGTTCGAAAACCTTGGGGAACTAGGTATTAAAGATGCAATCCTTTTTACTTATCGAGGAATAAAGTTTGTTTTTTTTCCATGAATAAATCTGGTGCAATAATTGCAATATAACTCCCTGTGTTTCTATTACACGTTCTCATTGTCGCCGCTACATAATACAGAATGGGGATGGTCCCCATTCTGAAAATCACTATAAAATGTATTTTTAAAACGAAAAGGTTTCATGGCCGGAAACAGGGATTTCCATTAAACATCTGTACCTAATTTAAACATATAATGAGCATGTCATCAGGTTACTAAATGTCCTATTAGCTGAAGGTTTCAAGCTTTACTCCGGGAACCTGATGGACACAAGCCTTCCCTCTTGTCACCATGGGTATGTCACTCTATATCCTAGTCCACCAAATATTAGATTGTGAGCTCATGGGAACAGGGACTCATTCCGGTTATGTACCAAAGTCTCCTGGCTGCAAAACTGGAGGAAATGGACCCATAATTATCAATAAAAGACTATTGTTTTCCATGGGATTAATTTCTTGAACTATTTTTTGCCTAATTTTTTAAGTTGTTAGACCTTGATACATAACCCTCAATGTGTCTGCAATATTCAATGTATGGCACAACATAAAAAAAAAACATATATTTAATTATATACCTGCACAAAAAATCACAGTCAACAGCTCCCCTAACATTCAGTGTTGTAATATGTGATTGCTATTGAGTTCTCGATTGGCTGGAATTTCTTGTTAAAACTGCTTTTGATTGGTTGGTGACTGCAACAGTGACTTATTTTCGTTTCCAACTTAACGTGGCTGTCTCTCTGTGTCTGACTTTCATTGGCAGTTGATCTCTTGCGTTATTTTTGGGGGGCATTTTGAATTTGTTGGAGTTTGATAATGTGGAACATTGTGACTTTTTTGTATAGTTATTAATATTGTGTTTTGTATTCCATGCCCCTTTTTAAATAAAAAAAATAAGTTTTAAGAGATTACCTGGCTCACACGAAGACAATCTGGTGCGGTGTAAGAATGTAACTCGTGCTAGAGATGTGTGAAACTGTCTCCACTGTGTTTGTGAAATATTGGACTATTCAAGTGATCTTATTTCCCAGGTATCTCTGGTGTGTACACAGGTATCTCTCCACATGTTGTATAGAGTTGTGTTTTATGAGGTATATAAGCCAATGGGTTCCAGCCTTTTATCATGCAATTGCTCTCTGAATCATACACATACTACAAGCACTTGATCAGTTTAACCCCCTGACAGCGGAGGATGAACACACTGAACTTATTACATACGCATAATAAGTGCACCGGTGAAGGGCTATCCTCTTTTGGACAACTTACCACATCTCCCTGATCCCCTTTATCTCCCTTTGGACCAATTTTTCCTCGGAGACCCTGTGGATGGATAAAAAGTATGATGGTCACAGTTGAGGCATCATCAGTGACCTGTTGGTGGCCCTTGAGCACTGGAGTTGAGCACCCCTGTAGTAGGTGATTGGCATGTTTCAAAGAACCAGGGGTGTATAAGGACCTTTAAATAACTTTAAATACCATTCACTTCCATGGTAAACAAATGTTTTGGAGATTTCCGACGATATTCTTCTGTTCTCCTTTGGTAAGAAGACTCATTTCCATATCAGGCAAAATGGCCGTTTTCAGACAAAATTCCTCATTGACTTGGCCGTAACCGACCCGATGGGCCACTTTGGCGGATATTGAAAAATTCCTTTTGTCAAATCTAGAATCTACATGTAAATCCCTTTATTGACACACTGTCCCACTGCTTTCCTATTTACAAATACAAAAATGTATTTCCTTCATAAATACAAGGGGATCTCTTTGAAACCAATCGCTCCCTGAGTGAGTGCAATGCATTGGTTTGATGGCCACTATGACAGTGAAGGTGTTGGCCCTTTTCCAACACGTTGCAGACCCCTTGGGCATCAACTGAGTTAAAGCAATGTCTCCCGCACCGCCACTGATCTCAATACTTTCTGTCTCCATACTCTCTAGAGGGATTACTTCCTACTTTTACAAAGGGCATTGTTTCTGAAGCCTGTGCCAAATATAACTTCAACAGAGAGATAATGCGGCTCGGCAAAGCAACTCTTGCCGGTACAATACCATTCAACCATAGAGGCGGTTCACATCCCTTTGTTTCAAATGTAATTTTCTCCAGTCACATGTACCTGTCTTAAATGCACATAAATCATGATAACCAGTGTTCGACAAACCTATACATTTGCTCGCCCCGGGCGAGTGGATTTAACATCGTGGCGAGCTCCTATTGGCCCAAGCAGCACACGTGTGGTACTAGGTGGCGAGTAGATTTTTTTGTGTGGCGAGTAGATTTTTTGGTGATTTGTCGACCACTGATGATAACAAAGTAACTTAGCTTACCTGGCTCCCTGGTTCTCCAGGTTCTCCCTGAAATAAGAAGATACATTGGTAACCAGCAGAAAATATTACCAAATGTGGCCAGTAAATGGTTATGAGGAGGTCCCATTGGGAGCTCCTTCGGTTGGGTGAACAAGGCTCGGACACTGCTGCGCCCATGACGTGAGCCCATCCAGAGAGACATAAGCATCGGAAGAACGAGTGGGCTACAGGGGATATGAAGAGAACGGACCTCTGTCACCTTCTGTATATCAAAGGAGAAGTCCCTTAACAACTTCGAATTAAGTCTATGCAACTCTTCTGGGATAAAGATGTCTGACTGTTGTTTGTCAGAATGTTAGATTATTATGGTTGCTTCGTGACATACTTATTTTTGGACACTGGTCCATTTAAAAAAAAAAATATATATATATATATATATGTGTAGCCAAGTGCCCCTGGCTATAGCTTTCTACTGGCCACTATAAGTCCTGATAGGAACAGGCAGTGTTGGGTTAAACTCTTGTGCAGGGCTTAGCTTACAGTTGCAGCCTTGGTACTAGGTTGTTTATCGAGGGGCAGGCCTAAACCGGCAGTTAGAGTGTCATACCTCGGGAGGGTACTGACTGGGTCACATGTATATGGTGTGAGGCCTGCAGTACCTAGACCTGCCCTGTTATGGGGCGGGGTTACAAGCCCTTCCCCCGGGTATAAAAACAGGTAAAAAAAGACACAGCACTACTTCCATGCAGATTTAAAGAAGTATAAAAGGGTATACAAGCTGATACCAAATTGTGCGGTGGTGAGACAGTGTGATACCCTTCTCCCTGCAAGAAATTTAAGGAGATTAGTTTGGGCTCTGTGGGCCTCAAGCCCCTGGGGTCAGCTCGACGGCTGGAGGATAACTATGCTGTCATGCAATAAAGCTACAGTTGGACCCACTATGATGTGTAGTTATTGGAGAGAAGGATTGCCCGTGAGGACCATCCAGCATCCTGCAGGATCCTTATGGGATGGAGGCACTGCACAGTAGAACTAAGAGAGAGCCTGTCCTGTTGCCTCTCCCAAATGACACCAGCGGAGCCCTTAGGCCTTCTGTACCACACAGGTGAGCTCACAGCACCGGGGAACACACCCATGTAGTGGCCAGATCGTCCGTGAGGGGAGGAACAGGTGCTATATATGTATTTATTAAAATATGGCCCAAGTATTTATTGTATTCCACCACACGATTATCAATATTGAAGTGATCAAGAAGGAAATGTTTGAGGGCCCCTGACTTACAGAATACAGAAACTTAATACTGTAAGTAACAGACACTATATCAAGTTTGTAGACTGGTTATTTTTAAATATTGTGTATGTGTGGGCTATTCATCAAACTATTGCAATTGTAAAACTAGTGAAAAACATCAACCCCAAACATAGCAAGGAATATACCTACAGTTTAAAGCAATTACAGTACATTTAGTTCTGATATACATCTGTTGTTGTCTCCTGCCCTAGTTTTGGGGACTGAAAAGCAGCCCCAGATTGCCTAAAAAGCATTTGGAAACAAGAATGTATGAAAAAAAGCTAGTCTCGTTTTACAGTAGTTCTCCAATTTTCCCAGAATCCCTGGCTGCAGTGGAAGCACTGTATGCTGGGAGATAATGGGGAAAGGCAGGTGTGTGGTTGCACAAATGTTGCAAATTCCCAAACATTTAAAGGGTTTAAAGGAAAAAAGGTACGAAATCCAGGCATTATTTTGTCATAGTTGACCTGAAGTTAGTTAGACCGGTAAGGCTGCACTATGGGCATTTTTGGAACTTGTGAATATTTGACACCAACCTTTATGGAAATCCCAGGTGGTCCCTGAGGTCCGGGGTACGCTGGAATTCCTGGTGGTCCTGGAAGACCAGGAACACCTGGCTGACCCTTGGATCCCTACAGAGAGGATGATCTACAAGTTAAACATTGTGAAGGATGGAAGAAGAACCTACCAAGGGCTCAGAAAATGACCATAGTAAGTAGGTGTACAGTACAGACATCTATAAAGCAAACAGATGTCAAACGCAAGAAATCTTCCCTGCAATGTATTGTTGACCATGGAAGGGCTACCATGCCATTTGTATTGGCGTTCCTATTTTAGTAAGAGTGCGCACTTGCACTCATGGTTTGGTTGTTAAAAAAAAAATGGTGTTTTGGTTTTGCCAAAACTTGATTTCTTTGGTTTTGTTTTTGGATTTTTACCAAACTGAAAATAGACAGAAAAATGCTAAGATGGCAAAATAAATAAAAAAATAAAAAACTGCATAACACCATAAAAACAATTAAGAAACTAAGAGAAGGAGCTCCCGGCAGGAGAACGAGAGGACTGCAACTGTTCCGGTGGACTCTTCAATCCAGACTACTACACATACTCTATTGATGTGCCTTATATCTACTTACTTTTGTCAGTGTTTTTAACCGTATTTCTTTATATAAATCTGATCATACAGCACTATGGGTTTTGCACTTTTTTCTTTTCTTTTCTCATATACTGACTGAACTGGACTCTATTGTTTTATATATGATTATTGAGGTTTCATAATATTGGGGGAATTATACCGATTTTATAGTATATTGTATATTTTTGTAACCTCAGGTTAGAGCGCTAGCTTAACTATGCACTACATATATCTTTACATATTATAAGGGACCTATTCCCTATAATGAATATCATATAACCTTATTTACAGTATTAGGAAATATCAGCACCTTTTTTGTCTTATATTAATAATCCAGATGGGAAAGGATAAGGGCATGTATTAGCATTAGGTTGACAGAGGAAAGGGCGGATCTTGGCCATATTACGGAGGAATAAGCAACACATTGTGGCCATGCCATGATTGTGAATGGAGAAGGAAAGGGAGGAGTCAAATGTCACTCCTAGGCAAACCGCTTTGGCAACAGGACAGATGGTAGTAACATTTAATGTGATGGAAAAGGTGGGTATTAGGCCAGATTTATGGCGAAATATGAGGAGCTCAGTTTTAGACATATTAAGTTTAAGGCGGTGGAGCATCATCCATGAGGATATAGCCCGCTGGCAATCAAAGACTTGGGACTGGTTTGCAAGAGTGGGGTAGAAGGAGAAGAGAGTAACCGACAGTACCAACAGTATCAAAAGCAGCAGAACGATCAAGTAGGATTAGTAGGGAAAAGTGACCTTGGGATTGTACTTCGTGTAGATCATTGACTACTTTAGTGAGCACAGTTTCTGTTGAGTGAGCTGTACGAAAGCCAGATTGTAAGGGTCCCAGAGGGAATTCTAATTAAGAAAGCTCATACGGGAGTACACAAGAGTGGGGACTAAGACAGGAGTGAGAGTTCTGATAAGCTGTGAGCGGATAGGATCGAGAGGGATTGTGGTAGAGGGAGAAAAGAAGATCATCTTAGAACATTCCAACTCTGTAACCGGAGAAAAGGAGTCAAGAGTGAAGGAAGGAGATATAGGTAGAAGCAGAGAGGAGAGGGAAGGGACAGAAGACATCTCCTCGCGGATAGTGTCCACCATGCTTTTAAAGTAGTTGGCGAATGCTTGGGGAGAAGTGAATGAAGGCTGGGAAGTGGGAGGAGAAGTTGGAGAAGTGAGTCAAATACAGAGAAAAGACGGCGTGGATGGGTTTGTGACTGTTGCTCGCCCTTAGAGATTGTTGTAGTTCATTGAAAGGCAGCTCTTCTGCGTATCTGTTATAGGTTTCATCTTCCGTAGTCTCTGCACAATACCGTACAAACATACTTACAGGTATTCCAGGAAACCCGCCACGACCACCAACCCCATCAACACCTCCTATTATATAGCCCGGCTCTCCCTAAGAAGAGAGGAAGAAAGAGATTCACTCAGCCTAGCGATATCCACGAGGGCCATGCAGTAAATATACCAGTTCATATTCACTAAGCGATGTTACCTTCAAGTGAATGGGCTGTAAGGTGCCTTCTGGCGCCTATCAATGATTAGTAAATATGGTCCTCATTACCAATTTTATAGTAAGTGGCATCTCATTCCATACTAATGAGTATTTGCAAACCTGCTTCTATATCATCGGAGTTGCCTCCCCACAGAGGTGGTAAGGGCTAATACAGAAGGGAATTTAAAAAATACTTGGGGGAGACACAGGACTATCCTAGATAGGGAAGAAACCAAGGGCTGATATAGGGTGTGAGGTTTCGTAACACATACATTAGGAAACTAGGCAGACAAGGTAGCCCAAGTGGTTCTTAATTAACGGCAAATACTTTACCAATCTCCGCACGTTAAATAATGGGAGTTTCGCATCACCATGTTTGATAACCTTCTGACCTATTAATATAGGGTTTGTGTATGTACATCTAGAGCATGATCATGATACTTGTATAGTTTGCTGATTAGGAAACCGGCAACTGCCATTAAAATGTAACTCATTGGGCCCTTGCCAAACTGGTACAAAAAGTAATGCTGTTATGCATTGTAAAGTTATTCTTCAATAAACCAAGGAAAAGCTCACCCTGTCTCCTTTCGGCCCAGAGGAACCTGGATATCCTTGGCGTCCCTGATATGGAACAAAGCTCATTAGCTTCATAGGAGTTTTTTTCCCCAGAATCCAAAAGACTTCCAGTGACGAGAGACCTTACCCAATGTACATGCCATGAGTTAACCCATCCATGCATGCTTCTCATATAACACTGTGCTGAACACAGTATTGTCATTATACAAGGGGAGGTTACTAACTTTAAAAGTTCAAGTGGACAACAAAAGAAGTCCATTTGTAATGCCAATTTCCATCTCTTCACCTCCTATTAGCAGCTATAGGACATCAGGGCCCTCTATTGTTCATCACTAATGACCCGATTGTAACTTCTATTTCCCATTTAGCAGAGGCTACATTCAGTGCAGATTTACTAAGGTGGTCTGTGAATGGGTGGGCCCTTACCCATCATCTGTAATAGAGACGGCTGAGGAGCCAAAATAAACTAATTAAAGCATCAATACTACATCCCTATTTTTCTTCTTTCTTATTTGTATATGTAAAGCATGTGATAATGTATAATTCTACTTTCTTACCTAAGTTGGCAATCATTCAGTGCTCCTATTATACAGCACATCTGTAAAAATCCTGATTGTGTGCCTAACATAATGGCTGCTTCAGTCATTGTAACTCATCAGCGACAATGTATCCAAATACAGTATTACTAAGGTAACATTTATTGTTACAGTTTGGAGCTCAAACTGCTGGGAATATTGGCAACATATTATTACAAACAGGAAAGAGTTACAAAGATCTTGCACTGAATAGGAGGTGGGCTAAAGCCTGCTATGGAAATCAAGGATGCTTCAAAACTCATTAAAAATGGCATTAAGTTGAATAATAATGAGAAAAAAAGAGAGTAAGTATTAGATAATAGTACAGAACTGATTTATTTAAAAAAAAATCCATATGGCTGCTTTAATGGATACTGTAAATACATAAATACATACATCAATAACAAACAAACACATACAAAGAAATCAAGCAACAAATAACAAAATATTAATAAAAGCCAAATTAGTATTGAATGCTACTTCAGTTACATTGTAACATTGTAATTGTGACTATTATAAAGATAATACTTACAGTATCACCTTGAAATCCTTTGTGACCCTAAAAAAAGAATGTACAAATACGATGTTACTTAGTTTGTAACTTTATCAGGAGTCTTATTACATAAAAGGTCTTCGTACAACATTTTTCGAAGGTCCCATATTAAAAAGTGAAGGCATTCTGGTTGTTGTTGAGAATCCTAAAACTCAAGGGGTTCTCAGTAACAAGTTTCAGGGGTTCTCAGTAACAAGTCTCAGGGGTTCTCAGTAACAAGTCCTCAGGAGGTTCTCGGTAACAAGGTTCAGGGCTTTATCAGAGTAACAAGTTCGGGGTTCTCAGTAACCAAGTCTCAGGGGTTTCTCAGTAACACAAGTCTCAGGGGGTCTCAGTAACAAGTTCAGGGGGTCTCAGTAACAAGTCTCAGAGGTTCTCAGTAACAAGTTCAGGGGTTCTCAGTAAAAAGTCTCACAGGGGTTCTTAGTAACAAGTCTCAAGGGGTTCTCAGTAGTAACAAAGTCAGGGGTTCTCAGAGTAACACGTCTCAGGGGTTTCAGTAACAAGTCTCAGGGTTCTCAGTAACAAGTCTCAGGGTTCTCAGTAACAAGTCTCAGGGGGTTCTCAGTAACAAGTCTACAGGGGTTCTCAGTAACAAGTCTCAGGGGTTCCAGTAACAAGTCTCAGGGGTTTCAGGTAGAACAAGTCTCAGGGGTTCTCAGTAACAAGTCTCAGGGGTTCTCAGTAACAAGTCTCAGGGGTTCTCAGTAACAAGTCTCAGGGGTTCTCAGTAACAAGTCTCAGGGGTTCTCAGTAACAGTTCAGGGGTTCTCAGTAACAAGTCTCAGGGGTTCTCAGTAACAAGTCTCAGGGGTTCTCAGTAACAAGTCTCAGGGGTTTTCAGTAACAAGTCTCAGGGGTTTTCAGTAACAAGTCCCTGGGGTTCTCAGTAACAAGTCTCAGGGGTTCTCAGTAACAAGTCTCAGGGGTTCTCAGTAACAAGTCTCAGGGGTGTTCCAGTAACAAGTCTAAGGGTTCTCAGTAACAAGTTCAGAGGTTCTACAGTAACAAGTCTCAGGGGTAGTCTCAGTAAAAACAAGTCTCAGGGGTTTCTCAGTAACAAGTCTCAGGGTTTCAGAACAAACTTCCAACTCTGCAGTAACATTGGGCCAGTACGGTCGTCTTATCTACGTAAGCTAGCTCGGGGTTCGTCTAGTAACAATCCTCAGTTAACAAGTCTCAGGGGTTTTTCAGTAACAAGTTCAGGGTTTTTCAGGAACAAGTCCCTGGGTTCTCAGTAACAAGTCTCAGGGGTTTCAGTAACAAGTCAGGGTTCTCAGTAACAAGTCTCAGAGGTTCTCAGTAACAAGTCTCAGGGGTTCTCAGTAAACAAGTCTCAGGGGTTCTCAGTAACAAGTCTCAGGGGTTCTCAGTAACAAGTCTCAGAGGTTCTCAGTAACCAGTCTCAGGGGTTCTCAGTAACAAGTCTCAGGGGTTCTCAGTAACAAGTCTTCAGGATCCCCAACAGGTCAGGTTGTAAGAATATCCAAGCTTCTTTGACTGAGCCACTGATTGAGCCATCTGTACTGACGAAGGGATATCCTCAAAACCTGAAAATGGGGGGGGGGAGGAGGGGTGATGGGGGGAGTCTTAAGGAATGGAGTGGAGAACCTCTACTAAAACTCATAAGGCTACTGCCCCACTGTCAGCGCTGCGTGCACGCCTGCCACGCTGGCGGCACGTGCAGCTCTATTCCCTGGTCTGTGCAGCTCTATTCCCCGGTCTGTGCAGCTCTATTCCCCAGTCTGTGCAGCTCTATTCCCCGGTCTGTGCAGAGCTGCAGGGGGAAAGACGGGGGGTGCGGGGATGCGTGGCGGGGGGCGCGGCCATGGTGTCGCCAGTACTGAAGACAATTTGACTGTCTTCAGGAAAAACTGGTCGCACAACGCGGCGGCCAAGGGAGCAAGCGGGCCCTGCCCCACTGAGGGACGGTTCTTGTCCCTGCAGTGCCCGCCATAGCGTGCTGCATCAGGCCCTGGGGACCTAGCCTAAGAGACAGGCAGAGTGGGGTTGGGACAGATGTTACTGTACAGCATACTGCAGCTGAGACGCCGGAGGACACCAAGTATTGATGTGGGAAATCACACCCTGATCTGGTGCTAACTTTCCGTAACGTGAACGCGACCCCGTATCAGCGCTTCGTAACTCTCCCTTTAAGGCCTTCTTTACCAAGCAGTCTTCTGCCATAACACACTTTTGTGGCACTGAAAGACAACATGAAGCCTATAGATTTAAATGGGCTGTAAGGTATCTTCCACCAGCGGAAGATGTCATGATAAAATATTGCTTTGTAAATATGGGCCTCAGCCTTGTCTTTTTAAATGACCAATTGCCAAGGTGACCCCTGTGTCGTACTCTGCATTCTTATCTTTATAGGTAGCTCAGAATTGTTACTGTCAACTTTGGTCAGCTTTGCTTACAAAAGAAGGGGACATTGCAAAGCAGATGCTTGTAAAGTTACACGTCTCACCAAACAGCATACTAACTAATCACACTTGGCATCTAGGGCCACTTGTATAGTTGGAATACATTCTTATGCAGTATGGATATTACAGCAAGATCTATCCCCTACAAAGTGCACACAACCTTAAGGGATAGCGGCTTTCATTTATAAATTTACCATCAGACCAGGTGGTCCCGGGGGGCCAGTTCGACCAGGGCGTCCAGGAAGGCCAGGAATCCCATCTTGTCCAGGGAGACCCTAAAAAAAAAACATAGGTGTAAGGTGTTGTAGATACATGTTGAGTCTTTAAAGAGGAGAGGGTAATCTATAAGGGATGAGACATTTAACCTCTATAGAGTCGAGGTTCACCAAACCTCCGACACGTCCACATCATGATGTGTCTGGTGCCCGGAACCGAGAAATCCCGGAAAAATTATTCTTTTTGTTTTTAAAACTTTTCTCCCTATAACATATTCCCTCTACTCAATGCAAGCCAGGGGGGAGTAAGAGATATTGATATAACGAAGCTTATTGGGTTTGGTGCCGGTATCACACTCGGCCACGTGACGATGGCGGTCCCAGTTCCAAAGGATTAATGCTTATGGGCGGGGGGTCATGAGATTATCTGTCCCCAGTGCCGCAGACTTTTGCTTCTTTGTTCACGGTGCCGGGAACAGTGCGTCTGGCTACATCTGTACCGTTTTTATATGTTGGCCAGTTTGGTCTCTGAATAAACCCCAGAGTGTCCATTGATCTTATTGCCGCGGCCCTTCTCCACAGCCCAGCCTCATCCCCAGATCGTGTGATGCTACTGCGGGAGAAGAGAGCATCGCACGATCTGGGGACACCAGAGGCGTGGCTGGGCCTGGCGGCACAGCGGCCAGGACATCTAAAGACCTTTTTGTGTATTATGAGTCAACAGACAATTGATTCAATGTCCAAAAACATGCACTCCAATGGGCTTACAAACAGTGAACGTTTATTTATCAACCTTTCGGACCCCACATGGACCATAAATAAACGATTTTCTCGTGCAGGGCAACAGATTGTACTATGAATAGACACTGATGCCTTTAACAGTGTGTGTATCATAGAAACTGGGACACATTACAAAGACCAATGTTTTAGCTCAGAACCACGCAGGTGGTTCACGGTTCCCTTTTATATGGGGCAGGATGTTGAGAAATAATGTGATATACTGAGACAATATTGCCCCGTGAGTTTTACTGGGATATGTTGTGTGTATTCCCGGAATAATGTCCATCAAATAAAAATCCCACTTGTGAGCACATTCACATGTCTCAGGCAGGTCTGCAACCCTGCCTTTCACCATTATCACCTAGCATACAGTGCTTCCACTGCAGCAAGGGATTCTGGGAAATGACCTGCAAACGAGCACACAATGTGTGCTGAAAAGCTGTGTAATGCGACAGGCATAAGGGTCCATCTTAACATGGAACACAAAGTAAAAGGTGACACTGTGTGCTCATTTGCATGTCGTTACCCAGAATCCCTGGCTGCAGTGGAAGCGCTGTGTTGTAAGAGATAATGATGAAAAGCAGGGTTGCAGACCTGTGAGATGTGAATGTGCTCACGTGGTATTTTTACTTGCTGTACGGTGGGAGGTTTTCCTTCCTTTTTTTACCCACCATTTGGATCTGGAAACTTGAGTTACAAAACATGGGGCACTCTCTCGCCTATAACCCAGTCATGTTATATCAACGCCTTACTAGTACACTGCAGAACAATTATGATATTATGTAATATACTGGGTCTGCAGTACAAAGAATTGTATAGAATCTCTGTGATATTCTGAGGCTGGGAAACATTGCGTGTTACCTGTGCGATCATTGTCACACAATACATCTCATCTGTAGAGGTATTGTACTTACTCGCTCTCCTTTCTCTCCTTTCGAAGCCAAATTAAAGAGATCGAAACCACCTGTCTGTAAACCTGTGAAACTCTGTGGGAGGGGGGGGGGGGGGGGGGACAAGCCAGGAAAAGGTTAAAAGCAAAAGGAAAAGTAAGGACGTCAGCAAAGTGTACACACGCAACATATTGTATGTCATAAATTATTATACAGGGCTAATCATTAATGCAGGGGTGACCAACTCCAGTACTCAAGCCCCCCCAACAGGACAGGTTTTCAGGATATCCCAGCTTCAGCACAGGTGGTTCTATCAGTCCCTGCTTCAGCACATGTGGTTCAATCAGTCCCTGCATCAGCACAGGTGACTCAATCAGAGGATCAGTCTGCTACCTGTGCTGAAGTTGGGATATCCTGAAAACCTGACCTGTTGGGGATCTGGAGGACTGGAGTTGAGCACCCCTGCCTTAGTGCCCCAAAAGGCCTTTTCAATTAAATGGCTAAGCAATATTGATTAAATCTGGGCAGTGGTAACATAGAAGACAATTACAGAACGTCCCTCTGAGGTCACTGGTTAATGAGCAGGATACTTGGGGATATACCTAAATGAGGGAGCCATGGAAGAACCTACAAAGGAAGCTACAATGTATCCAGTCCTGGAAACAGAGCACTGCACAGTAAGTGATTATTTCCCCTTGGTGAGCAACTTCTGCACCTCCAGAAAATGTTACAAAAAAATGACAGTGGGTGTCAGCAGTGACAATTGGTGCTGCGGTGTAATACAGCTAAGCCCCCGTCTACTCCCTCCTCCCTTTCACACATGTTTCTGCTTCAGCACAACATAAAAAGCAGAGCGAGAAGGGTAGATGCTCAAAGACCTGCAACCCCCACAAGGGATCTGTAGAAAGAGAGAGAGAGAGCAGGAGGGGAATGAGAGAGTTGTGGGGTACATGTGGGATAGAGAGGGGCATTAGGGTACATGTAGGATAGAATAGAGGGACAGTAGGTACATGTGGGAGAGAGAGGGGCAGCGGGGTACATGTGGCATAGAGAGGGGAAAATGTGTACATGTGGGATAGAGAGGGGTAGCTGGGTATATGTCTGAGAGCTTATCTTTCCAGCAGGGGTACATGTGGGATAGAGAGGGGCAGTAGGGTACATGTGGAATAGAGAGGGGCAGTGGGGTACATGTGGAATAGAGAGGGGCAGTGGGGTACATGTGGCATAGAGAGGGGCAAATGAGTACATGTGGGATAGACAGGGGTAGCTGGGTATATGTCGGAGAGAGAGGGGCAGTAGGGTACATGTGGGAGAGTGAGGGGCAGTGGGGTACATGTGGGATAGAGGGGGCAGTGGGGTACATGTAGGATAGAGGGGTCAGTGGGGCACATGTGGGATAAAGAGGGGCTGTGGGGTACATGTAGGATAGAGGGGCAGTGGGGTACATGTGGGATAGAGAGAGGGGCAGTGGGGTACATGTGGGATAGAGAGGGGCAGTGGGGTACATGTGGGATAGAGACGAGGGGCAGTGGGGTACATGTGGGATAGAGAGGGGCAGTGGGGTACATGTGGGATAGAGAGGGGCAGTGGGGTACATGTGGGATAGAGAGGGGCAGTGGGGTGCATGTGGGATAAGAGGGGCAGAGTGGGGTCACGTGGGGAGAGAGAGGGCAGTGGGGTACATTTGGTAGAGGGGGCAGTGGGGTACATGTGGGATAGAGGCAGTGGGGTACATTGGGATAGAGAGGGGCATTGGGGAACATGTGGGATAGAGAGGGGCAGTGGGGAACATGTGGGATAGAGAGGGGCAGTGGGGTGAATGTGGGATAGAAGGGGCAGTGGGGAACATGTGGGATAGAGAGGGGCAGTGGGGTGAATGTGGGATAGAGAGGGGCAGTGGGGCACATGTGGGATAGAGAGGGGCAGTGGGTGCATGTGGGATAGAGAGGGGCAGTGGGGTAATGTGGGATAGTTAGGGGCAGTGGGGCACATGTGGGATAGAGAGGGGCTGTGGGGTACATTTGGGATAGAGAGGGGCAGTGGGGTACATGTGGGATAGTTAGGGGCAGTGGGGCACATGTGGGATAGAGAGAGAAAAGATAAAGAAAGCCAAAGATCAAGATAAGGGACAATCAGACATATTTGAAACGGTTGAATGATTTTAGAATCTGTAGCTGGTGGTTAGTGCACAGCCAGCTTATCTTTCCAGCACTGAATATACAGGGAACAGGTTACTGAATGCCTTGAATGAGAAAATACAGGCTACTTACCGAGTCGCCAGGTGGTCCTTTCGCACCCTGTGGGGAAAAAACATCCTTCAATATTAATAAATAAATCAATATAAAAATTATATAAAATCACATTGACCATGTACCTTGAATATTGACTTTGTGATATTATGTTCCAAATTCTTCTTCTAGTGGCTTTTAGAGACCAATACATCAATTCTAGGAGCTGACTTAATAAATGCATTTATTGAATCACTTGTCAATATACAGTGTTGGTTAGAAGTTACTGCATACATGTCGTGGTTAACAGTATTCAGACACCCCTACTCCAGACATGTTTAAATCAATGACACTGATAATTCTGGTCAAAGTCCATTCATCGCTCTTCCAGAATCCAAAAGTAACTCTTACCTTTTGTCCTTTATGTCCCTGAAAAATAATAAGGAAAAGATAGTTTATTTTTTTTTATATATCCCTCATTGTAAAAATAATTTAAAAGCCTACCTGTGGTGTGGGGCCTAAGGCCTCGGTCCCGCTGCGCTCGGTGGCGCGGGCGGTGGGTCGGGCGTTCCCCACCAGCAGGGGAATCCCCACCGAGCCGGTCCCGGTCCTCCCTGGCTGCACAGCTCGCTACAGGCTGTGACGCGTTAGCCGCTACGGGATACAAGAGAATTGTATTCCCTAGCGTCGACGCGTCATGTGGTGTGGCTGTGAGCCAATGAGGAGGGGAGGCTTCGGGAGGAGGAGAGGCTTCGGGGAGCCGGGAGGGAAAGCAGTCTGTGTTTGTGTTTGTCTATATGTGTCTGAGTGCCTGTCTGTGTTTTGTGTGTGCCGGAGTGCCTATCTGTGTTTGTGTATGTGTGTGCCTGAGTGCGTGAGTGCCTGCCTCTGTCTGTGTGTGTGAGAGAGAGTGCCTGCGTGTTTGTATGAGTGCCTGCGTGTGTGTATGAGTGTGTGTGTGTGTTGCTTGTCAGCTCCAGCACCAGCCCGTGGAGGAGGGGGGGGGAAGAGTAGCGGGTCCCTCCGGTCAAGCCACGCCCCCCCTCCCGCTCATGCCTCCCACTCCCGCCCACCTCCCGCTCCGGCTCCCTACAGACCGCATATCGCGGTCTGTGTCTGTCAGAGCCCCGCCAGTCTGCAGCGCGGGAGCGCTGACTCTGGGAGTGGGGCCTTAGCCTTACACGGTGGCGGAAGCGGTGGAGGGAGCCAACCCAGACGGTCCTAACACGGTTGTTAGGCTCCCCCGGAAGTCCGAACCCAACTTCCGCAATCACAGCCAGGGTGGGCTCCCTCCACCACTGCCGTGTAAGGACCCTTAACAAAGGTCCTTGCACTGGGGCCCACCGGTGACTAGTTCTGCCCCTGGCACTGTATAAGAAAAACATTATTGTTACTGAGATTCCATTAACTATTCTGCTCTATACCAAGGGTACCTGTGAGCATTTTGAGTCGCACGGTCCTTCTGGCATCTTTATCCCAACTTCATGAGAAAGTGGATTCCCTAGGTGTAGTTCTTCTTCTTCTGGCTCCTCGTCTAAACCCGGTTTGAAGAACTGCAAAAATACAGCTGCTTAGATTTCAAAGGTCATTGAGATGTATGTGATGGTAAGCAAGGGTTCACCACACAGACAAGATCTAGTCTACAACACAGAGTTCAAATTGCAAAATGTTCACATGTATTTCATTTTTAAGTTAAACACCTATAGGAGAGGGTCTACATATCATGGAAACAGAGTTTATACAACCTTTAGCTAAATGGTAATCCCATTAGTTACAGTAGTCCCTTTCTTCTTCATTAGCCAAACAAGCTTCGAAGCCAATAAATGGCTGACAAGATTCCAATTCTAATGTTCTTCTGTCAGGGTCTCCTAGACCTCCTGCCTAGCCATAGCTTCTTTGTCCACCGGGTGTGCTGCTGCCTTCTGTTTTGCTCTGGGTTCCTCTGTCTGCCTGTCTGTCTTCTTGTTGCTCCTGTCTCTGTCCTTTATAGCTTCTGCTTCCTGGTTGTTCAATTGCCTTTGCTTGAAGTCAGACTCCTATTGCACATGCCTCTGATCCTGATCTGTTTTCTGTACCTGTACCTGTATCATAGAAGTCTGTTCACAGTAAAAGCCCTTGCTGGTAATCTGGCTTGTCCCTGTTTGTTCCTGTTCTCAGTCCCTGCCCCCAGACTTGGCATGCTCCCCTGTCCTGTTCCAGTCTCCTCGTTGCCGACCTCTGCTTGTTACCTGACTTCGCTACCTGCCGCCGGCCTCTGACCTCTGCTTGTTTCCTGACTGCGCTGTCTGCCGCCTGCCTCGGACCCTCTGATTGTGACCCCTACTACGCTCGTGCTGTTCCGGCCACCGAGATCCTACCCGCCACAGGAGTCTCCCGTGACATCTTCACAACAACAAAAGAGGACATGTTGTTTTCACAGGACACCTAGCAGTAGCATTTTTGATGAAATGACATTGGTATGTTGTGCCATTTTGTCGTTTGGCAAGGGAGACTGAAGGCAAGGTATTGAAGCTTTGAATACAGCTTATATTTTTACTGGGGCAACTTGCCAACTGTAAAGCTACGATTATAGTCCCGGCGACGCTGACAAAATCATCGAAATGGATTGTGGGTCTGTCTGGTAGGAGATATGGTGCTTACCTCAGCCGGCTGTGCTTTAGCTGGAACTTCCAGTTCAATGCAAATACTCTCTATCAGCTCTCGTACAATCAGAGGGAAATCATCAAAGGTGCTGGCAAAGAAGATGTTCTCCAAGTTACGGTGCATCATGATGCTTCTCAGCTCGTCCATATCCGCTGCAGAGACCCCCACTGCAATCATACGGACCCCTGCAATATATTCTATATGTCACACAGTGGCTTAATGGGCTTGCACCTCTTTACACCAAGAGTGTAATTCAATAAAGTCCAAAGAGGTCGTTTGGGTTTAATTTAATCCTAAATCCCCTATTGGTGTGAATGGGGGTTTTCAGACGAAAAATGGACCCAACGTCGCTTTGGCCTATGATAGATAATACTGATCCATCCAACATCCTTCCCATGTTTACTTATTTGGTATATCCCTGTATACCTTTCCTTTGTACATTTATTAAAGCCAAAAACAAGCAACGTTTTGACCTGGTGGCACAATATCACTTGAGAAAGACCACTAGGCCGAAACGTTCTTTTTTTTTGGCTTTAATAAATCAGAATTAGAAAATCCGACAGTGCTCTGCGATTCAGTCGAATACTGCACCACCTGTGCTGAAGCAGGGACTGTGCTGAAGCAGGGGTATCCATAAAATCTGGCCTGTTGGTGGCCCTTGATGACAGAGTTTCAGACCCCTGATATAGACTATCACTGAATAAAACAGCCCCGAGGCTCTCGCTGTCTGTGTCGTCTAGTCCATGAATTGCAGTATATCTGTCGCCTATTCAGACCCGAAGCTGTTTGCAGCATATTTGAAGCTAAACTCCTGTTAAAAGGTGAAACCTACCGTATTACTGCCAGAAGGAAGAGGTTACCCTAAATAAGGAGGAACTAAAGCCTTACCTAAAGCATGAGCCACTCTGGCCGGCTTTATGACATCGTCTTGTGACCTTCCATCGGTCACCAGCACCAGTGTACGAGGAGAAGATGGTCTCATTCCTCTAGAAGCCTGAAACATCTCCTTCAACACGTGTGTTATACCACGACCTGGGCAGGAGATGGAAACACATTCTTTTACAGCAGGTATGGGGTCTTGTGTACCACATGGTCTTATCATCGCATTCCTCAGAACCTCGGAGCCCATCTGGTTCCACGTTTTATTCATTTAAGGTAGTAGAGGCCAATGAACTCCTGCCGTTTGGTTGATTGTGGTATAAACGTCAATATTGCTGCTGGAACACGGAAACAACCCAATTCTTCAGGTGAAATACAGCGAGACACTTTATTGCATCTGATATAGGGGTTTATTTCCAACGAAACTTTGTGCTTCTGCAAATAAATATGCATTGACCAAACAACGACTGTGAGCCTCAGTGTGTGCGCGTGAGAGCTGCCTCCCACAAACGCCAAACTCCTTTCATTGTATTCACCTTTCCTATCCACAAATATCATCTTCCAAGGTCCCAGATCAATGAGATTTTAGACCAACATATGGAATTTTAAAAACTCTGTTTTCTATCAGTGTGGCTTCATTAAAGTCTATGGTAGGGAGCTCAGCTCCGGTCCTCAAGCTCTAAATGCTTGCGATAGCCTTTTGTTTATCCTAAATAAATAAAGAAGAAAGCAGAGGATACAACAGGGTCTGGGGTTTTACAGCAGATACTGTAGGAGAATGGGCTGCAGAGATGGGCCAGGCGGCTCTTATCTGTCATCCAATTCTATGTTTGTGTGTTTACATTTTCTGGGAGCCCACCATCCTCCAGCAGAAAGGGCATGTTCTAGCTTCACTTTATCTCCGCAAAATAATTCACTCCTGTCTCTTACGGATATAATTATTATTGTTTATTTCTAAAGCACCAATATATTCCACTGCGTGGCACACTGGAGATACAGCGCTTACTCTCATTAGAGAAGAACAAATGAAAGCAAACTGATTCAAAGGGTACTGAGGTGGTCTGCTTGTGAGAACTTGCAATCAGGGAATCCATTTGAAAAACACTACAGTATTCCTCATCTGCCACATCTTTACTGAGGTCCTACCGTTCTGATGATGTGGCCTCCAGAACCGATTATTGTAATGTAGGTGAAAGACACTGTATGATTGTTTTCAGCCAACCTTATGATCTAGAAGAATTGGATTGAATTTGCCATTATTGGAACCAATGTCTTCTGTCCTGGAACAGGATTGTTTATTTCTGTTCCCCCCTTTGCAGTTTTGACTGCCAGCCTTCTCCATTTTGGATGTAAGCTTTCCCTGCAGCTGTAACTCCCAGTGAATGTGGAAATTCTACATTTTAGATACATTTCCCCCTCCAGACTGCCAATAGCTGGTTGCCCTGACAACCTCTTTAGTCCTCCTACAGTAGCGGAGATGGTTTGTCTCAACTCCCCCGTCTGTGTTCACAGTTAGCACAGTCCAGTCACTTTTCCTGTGTGACAGGATTCACATACTTCCTTTCCATCCAAGCAGGCTGAGTGAGTACACCTATCTTACCTACCCTTTGCAAGCCATCCGTTTTTGACCTTCCCTTAATACAAAAGCACCTTCACAGAGAAGCACTCTCTCACCACTCATAACATCTACAAGCACCCTTTATTTTGCTGTGACCTTCTCAATAAAGTTAAGAATATACTAAAGGACTTGGTGTGCTTTCAAAGAGGGATGAGTTCAGCTATCTGGCTATACTTATATCCTGCATATAACCCTGTGGCTCCAGAATATCTTCCGATTTGTTCTAGTAGACATGCTCCCTGTGGTAAGGACCAGCAGATCGAGGTAGCAACCTTGTCACAGCTCTTCAATGCACTATGGTCCATACAGGCCCTTCAACAGAATTCCTGTGGCCCTGGGCTGAGGTCTTGACCGGGTCACAGGTTTTTGAGCAAAGGGAGTGGGGCGAGGAGATTGTTCTAGCAGCCCGTTGTTGGTCCGGCAGAGGAAGGGGCTGGCCAGTAATGGAAGTTGGGCCAAACATCCAGCGCCAGAAGAACACTACTCAGTAAATATAGGTCTATTAGGTCTATGTGCACTGACGCTGCTAGTACAGAGCAGAAACAACTCAAAGAAGCCTATACAGTACATTTAAAGTGCAAGACTGGACTCTGAGCAGTAAATAGCTACATCGCCTGCAAAGTCATCACGCCATTTCTATAGGGAGACCCCACGAGACCAAACCATGAACACCGGGTTATTTACGTAGATATTTTGTATGGTTTAAAAAAGACAAATTTCAATAAACAATATGCAAATTTAGTTGCTAAATGAGGATATTTTGCTAAAAGTATTCACATTTCTGAAGAGATAGTAAAAAACACAGAGAGCGAGACAGAGAAATCCTGTTAACTTTACTGTATTCCCTTGTTATGAGGATGAGAAGCAGGGGCTTCCTGACGCAGAACTGCATGGGCTTCCCTCCTCCCCCCCGATTCCCGAGATACAGTACATACCCACCCTGTGTCATTTAAACTGCCATTTTGTTTCCCCCGAGGGGGACAGAAACCAGCTACTTTTACCGGTAACTATCTTGGGAACCAGGATATCCCCAGAGCTGAAATCAGCGCATTTCCACTCCGGGGATCCCCTGCTCCCTATCCTGGGAAAACCAAAGGGGGAGTTATAATAATCTGACAGCGCGGACAGCTGCTTTAATATCTACCGTTTGTCATCTGTGTGTTCTTTATACCGCCAAGTGAGCCGCACTTTACCTGTCTTGGTGTTGCCGCCGTTATAGCGCAGCCCGCGTATGGCTTTCAGGACCGAGTTCCTCTCCTTATACTGATTCAGGTGGAATTCTGTTCTGGGTTCGTCACTATATTGAGCCATAGCGATCTGATGAAGAACAGAGGCCACTCGTGTCAGGGTGGTGGGAAGGGGCAGATAATGAATTACACAGTAGAACAAACAGGTCTATTAATCCAGCCTGCACAAAGTTTGCTTGTATGCACATTATCCTAAGTTGCCACTTGTAAGAACCTCATGGATCGTGCTTGTTATGGCCACGTCGTACGCCCGGGAGACTTAGTCCTTCTCCTCAGACCTGGTACAGTTTCTTTCGTTGCTCGGAAAATAAAAATACCAAGTTGTGAGCACAATCTTGCGTCTCAGACAGGTCTGAAACTCTGCCTTTCCCCATTATCTCTTAGCATACAGTGTTCCCAGTGCAGCCAGGGATTCTGGGACATGATATGCAAATGAGCACTAAGTGTGTTACTTTTTTACTTCTTGCCCATTTTAACATGGACCCCTATAAGGTTCTGCCTGCCGCATTACACAGTTTTTCAACACAGCCTGGGTTACAGAAGTGCAGAGCCAGTAACCCTACTCCCAGGCAGCTGTTTGTGAGGTTGGTTTCTGGCTATGCAATATGAAGATAGAAGTGGCTACAAGAAGACACAAAATAAGATATAGTGAGTAAAAAAGTGACACAACCTTCCACCATGCAGCAAATAAAAATATCACTTGTGAGCACTTTCTGTTGCTTAGAAAAGGGGAAATGATGCCAGACAAATGCCGACTCTTATTACATCCCATGCCCCTCCATTCCTGCCTACCTCATCTCACCGACCCCCCACAAAGTTCCAGGTGGCATTTGCTGAACGAAGTAGGGAAACTGTATCTTGACTGACATGGACTGTATCTGGGTTACTCATTAAAGTGGGATAGTGTCGATTGGGGCACGAACATACAGAAACTACCCTAAGGGGCAGAGGACGCAAATAACGCTTGTTATGTCAATTGGCTCTTTATATAGAACCCTCTGTATTAAGCTGCTTTGGTTTTTGTTTTATTATTTGCATCTGGCCACAATTGTATATGTGGACAAGTCAATATGTGAGTGGTTATGTGAATAGTCAGGGAGGGGGTGACATGGCACACGTACGATAATGGGACCGGGCAATGTCTTCATTTTTGACCTTTTTGTCCCGTCTCTCCTTTGTTAGCAGACTCGACCCCGCTAAGCCTGAGAAGATATTAGCCCAGCTTCGGTGAGAAACTCGCGTCAGCAGCGTCAAACGGAAAAAGTGTATCTTTATACAATGCCACTATTATATTGTAGCTTATTTATGTTAGCAGCTCCTTTTTTAACAAGAAAATGTCCAGTTGTAGAGCTTGACTCATAGGGGTAACTCAGAAGGCTCAATCTTAGCCTGTGTTAAGCTCCGGCCATAAACCCCATAGGATATGAATAAGTATGTAGCACTGGAGGGTATAGAGAACGGTATACACAGTCCCTGCTAAGAGAGAGCCTTAAGCTTAACGACTTTTCTCGCTATAAGTAGCCAGATATGATAATTGGATTAAATAAATACACCAATTACACAGGCAACAGAATAGCCCATATAGGAAACGGCAGAGAATCCGAGGAAGTAAATATCTTCCTGTTATGCATAAAACAATCACATCATCCCAATATCTTACTGTACCTGTGCTCCCTGTGATCCAATCTTAGGAAAGTATGAGACAATTCTGTAGAGGAAATCTTTGACCTTGTCGAAGTTGCTGGGTCCAATGCTGGATGACTCGTCCACAAGAAAAACAATGTCGGCTTTCAGCTTGGCACAGACTAGAGAAGTATAATAATCAGTTACGTATCATACAATAATAATACAACGTATGTCATATGAGTATGTACTGTACTAGTGCAGGAGTGACAGCTCCAGTCCTCAAGGGCCACCAACAGGTCAAGTTTCAAGGATATCTCTGCTTCAGCCCAGGCTGCACAGTCGAAGACTGAGCCACTGATTGAGCCGCCCGGGCTGAAGCAAGGACTGATTGAGCCAACTGTGCTGAAGCATGGAGTCACTGATTGAGCAACCTGTGCTGAAGCAAGGATATCCTGAAAATGTGCCCTGGTCCATGAGGACTGGAGTTGGCCACTCCTGTACTAGTGTAACCATGAAGGCATTGTAGCAATCCTATTTCTTACATTGGACACCGATCTCAAAGCACTGAGGTTAACAAACCCCTAGACATTGCAGATTGAATCAACACAAAAATAGAAAAAACCCCAGTTATGATAACAGGTGCACACTTTGATACATCCCATTGTAATATTGTGCTGAGTAACTCTTTAACCACTCCCCAAGTCACTTATTAATTGCCTTCCCGAACTGGATTTTATTATACGGTACATCCCAACGTGGCCCTGTCCACCAAAGGTGGAAGAAAGTGCAAGCAATCCGTTTGTATTTCCTAACATACAAGGCTCCTGTAGCTATGGGCACTCACAAGGTAGGTAGGTATTCTCCGTAAACGTCATTGCGTCCTCTTCTGCAAGATAGGGAGTGGGCACTCGCAAGCAAGCAGCTGAGCTCACGTTGGTGTTCATCTCGTGATGTGGCATTATCGGCGTGCGAAATATATAGACATGTGGGAAGAGGTCTCTTCCTGGAGGCAGACTTACTGGGTTCAGAAATGGTTGTTGAAGATCCCCGGGTGGTGGAGCTGGTGGTTGTAGTTGTCGCTGTCGTGGTGCTAGTGGGAGGATGGGTAGTAGTTCTTGGGGTTGTACTTTGCGTTGTGGGTCCTTGAATGGGTCCAACTGCGGTAAAAACGCAAATAAATAGGGTCAAGGAAATGAATTGTGGGGGAACTTATAGTTTGAAGAAGCTAAGATAATGCTCATAATGGGGGCTATGTATAAAGCGTCGCTACAAGCTATGTTCACGTAAAAATGGACGCACAGGAATAACAAATAGCGTCTTAATGTAACAAAGTATACAAATTATTTTGATGTGTTGTGCGGCAACTTTTCTTTTACTAAGAGGCTTTTGGTGGAGCACATATGCAAGTGATATGTAGAAAAACATTGCAATTGTGCACAAGAAATGCGTCCAAACTGTCAGTCAACAATTTTCTTGGCATCAAAGACAAATATAAGTAAACACAAACAATTCTTAATGTATTGATATGGATGAACATGACTGGGCCTTTCCCCTGTCTAAAAGTCTTTAAAAAAAACAACAACAAAAACCCCCTGTGTAACACCCCTTCCCTCCTCCTCAGGGAGATATGCGTGTTACGGGTGTTATGGTGCTACCTGTTAGGCTTACAAGAGGCATAAGCCTCTGTTCTTGGGGAGCCTGGGGTGGCTGGTGCAGTGCATCCACCCGCGAGGATCCATGCGTTGGCGGGATAGTCCCTCAGGGGAACCGGTATACCTATTTGGTGTAGCTCCAATAACCACAATCACAACAAAGTATATACAACCTATTTACTATGGTCCCGTAGTCTCAGCAATACAGTGTACACAATAACAATAACCTTCCCCCAAAGTGCAGTGGCGGCCGCCTTTATCCTAATGCGGCCGCCACCGCGGGAATTTTAAAACCGCGGAGGCGCGCGGCTTCTTTACGGCCGGTTTCCCGCGCCTCGGGCGCTTTCAATGATAAGCGCCATTAGCGCTTATGTGCTGATTCAGCCGCCGCGCGGGAAACTCCTATACAAACGGAGAAAATGCCCGGATAAATCCGGGTAAGTGTTAGAATAAAGGCGGCCGCGACAGTACTGAGGGTGCCCATGGCACCTAAAACCCAATGGTCCGTCCAATTAGTCCCACCCAGATATATGTGAGGGCAGCGCTACCCTCCCGGTGTGGTGTTGGTGCACGTGGTGGTACCGTCCTGGCTACTTGAGTACACCAGGGGATTTGTAGACAGGCGGCAAGCGAGGTCCCACGATGAAGGGCCCCTTCACGCCTTATGTCTGGCAGCACAGTGCGAGTGATACCGCCAGGCCTGGGGAATACTTTGCTGTGGTTCCGTCTGCTCCGTTGAATCGTCGGTATACTAAGAGACGAGTCCCTTACTATGGGCCTGCCCTACAATACATCCACTACCGTGTAGGGTATACCATCTAGGGACTAGGGGAAATGGGTCTGGCCTAGTCCAGGGGGCTTGACTAGCTCCCTGGACCATACCTCTCCCTTCGCCGGTTCCGTCAGGACTGAACACGCCGTCTCCAGTCCGCGGAGGAAATCCTGAACGACATGACCTCCCCTTCCTGCAGCGCCAACCTCAAGATGGCCGCCGCCTTACACACAGCCCATATGTATGTTGCTGTGCCAACCACAACATGGCCTACACAGCTCACTAAACCTTGCCCGTGACGAGACCACTGTCCGGGAGGAGACAAGGGAGGGTACCTTGCTACACCTGTCTTTAGCTGATGAGTCCAGCAAGGGAGCTGGCTAATTTCAACAGCAGTTAATTGACCAGTCTCCACCTGGCTCATCAAGTAGGTTTAAAAGCCTGTTGCACCGACTGCCTGGGATCTCTAGCACAGAGAGAGTCTGTGCTGCCAGAGAGATCCCAGGGGAAGAGAGACTCTCTGTTTCATGCAACACAGGTCCCTGTAACCCGCTAGAGGGAGCACCCCACAGACACCCCCACAGACCCTGGACTCAAGTGGGGAGCACCCTGCCTACGGGTAACTCTCGTTGGATTGTGTAAAAGGCTGGTAAGAGGCCAAGCCTTCCAGCCCTCAGATAGGGACTGCTGAAATATCAGTCATCTACATGGGGCTAGGCCTGGTTGTTATTTTCTGCTGCTCAAAACATCCAGGGGGAGCATATGGGGAGATAAGAGAACAATATATACATATAAGTGCAGACGTTATGTATTAGGTGGATATATAAGCAATATCTTGGCTCGTATGACTGATCTACTCACAGGAGCAAGGTAATATTCAAAGCAGTTGGCAAATTGGGTTGCCACCCTTGAAGATATCTGTAAGCTGTACCCCCCTAGCGGTTCTCCGTCTGACGAAGCCGAGAAACAGTTTGGTAGCTGGGCGAAACGCGTAGAGTTTACCAGTGGACCAATTTTGGTCTTGGAGAGGATCCATAGAACCAGCTCTGTATGCAGTGACGTCACACCTTGCAGACGGGCGTGCAGAAGCAAGCTCCGGTCCAGGACACAGAGCCGCGGAAGCCAGCAGACTGACCTGTAGGAGGCGGTGAGCTGTTTCGGGACATCCTCCATTCACATTAAGTGATACATGCTTTTAACCTTTGTGCAAATTGTAAGTGCGCATTTTTATTGTGTTTTTCATATATAAACATTTTCATACTGATCGCACTATGTAGTTCTCTCCTTCTCTCTATACACATACTGCCGACGGAGAACCGCTAGGGGGGTACAGCTTACAGATATCTTCAAGGGTGGCAACCCAATTTGCCAACTGCTTTGAATATTACCTTGCTCCTGTGAGTAGATCAGTCATACGAGCCAAGATATTGCTTATATATCCACCTAATACATAACGTCTGCACTTATATGTACATATTGTTCTCTTATCTCCCCACATGCTCCCCCTGGATGTTTTGAGCAAATACTTAATCCTTGGAACCCGTGACACAGGTCCCACCAGTGAGGTTTGAGCAAGGGGTTGGGTCACCTATTCCCTTTGCACCATATCTTTATTTACTATATACTGATTCCATCTATCCAGTAGCGCCTGTCTTTCACCTTTTTCCTCACAATGTTATTTTCTGCTCTCATTTTGTTTTCTGTTTAAAGCTGCTGGATAATAAAGCCTACCTTTATTTAGACTAAAAACCTCTCTGGTATGTTACCCTCCGCGCACATCCCTTACAATGACGCACACACCATGCAAAGAATAAGAAAACGGGCATCTAATGTCTCTAAACGTGCATCTAATACCATGAATAATGACACCAACATATAGTATAACTGCGTCTAAGGGACACGTTGATTTTTATATACGCAATGCACTCTTTCAAATCAAATTTTAACCAAATGTTTTTACATAACCGTCACAGGTACGTACTGTACTAGAGATGGGCTCATTATGCGCCAAGATTTGCATTCACTGCAAATTAGCCAGTTCCCTTCAGCCGGGGACATGGCCGGCTCAGTCTCAACAATACACGGTTGCAATACACGGTTGCAATACACGGTTGCAATACACGGTTGCAATACACGGTTGCAATACACGGTTGCAATACACGGTTGCAATACACGGTTGCAATACACGGTTACAATACA
This sequence comes from Ascaphus truei, assembly GCA_036426205.1. Lineage (NCBI taxonomy): Eukaryota > Metazoa > Chordata > Amphibia > Anura > Ascaphidae > Ascaphus > Ascaphus truei. The sequence goes on from CM071571.1 coordinate 192,435,022, forward strand.
CGGTTACAATACACGGTTACAATACACAGTTACAATACACAGTTACAATACACAGTTACAATACACAGTTACAATACACAGTTACAATACACAGTTACAATACACAGTTACAATACACAGTTACAATACACAGTTACAATACACTTTTACAACTTTTTTCACCTTGAGAAAGGACTTTTGTTTGTCCGAAACGCGTTGGTGTGGTTGTTTTTGCTCTTATTCATTAAATAAGCTATTTTTATTATGGGAACGCATCCTTGTATCTTATTTTGGTTCAACCAATTTTGGATTTAGTGCTCCGTTTTTTTCCTTCTTTTTTCGTCTATTGAATACACTTTTACAATACACTTTTACAATACACTTTTACAATACACATTTACAATACACTTTTACAATACACTTTTTTAACTTTTTACTATTACTGGACATTCTCAATCGAATTCAAATGCATATACGTTAGAAATCCAATTTCTACAATGAGTATAAATACGAGTGCAACCTCAGGTCCACGCCATTGTGTTCTTGAGTTTGCCTTGGTGTGAGTAACTTACTGCCTGGGTGTGAGTAACTTACTGCCTGGGTGTGAGTAACTTACTGCCTGGGTGTGAGTAACTTACTGCCTGGGTGGCTGCTCAGTGGCGCAGCTAGACATGGGTTATTTTTTGTTATCAATACAAAACCTGTTCACCTACTTACCTGAGTGATTTCGTGTAAAAAACGGTATTGTATGATATAAATATATATATATATATATGATAAAGAATCACTGGCACTCCAATATATATATATAGTTAACAGAGAAAATTAAGCGTAAATAACACTACTTTAACAAAATACAAACAAATAAAGTATATACTATCCTTAGAAAGTGCAGCTCTGCTGCATGTGGGTATAGACAGGCTAAATGATTGTCCCAGTTGGTCATGAATGTTTAAACAAACAGTAATAGTCATTTAGCAACCTTTCAAAGTCAGAGGTAGTGAATATCAATATCAATATTCATGGTCAAATGGGACAGTTGTTTAACCCTTGGCACTATTTGTTATGCACCCTGAGTTATGGGTTGTGAATGACTCACTACCTCTGACTTTGACTCTGTCTATACCCACATGCAGCAGAGCAGAACACCCTTCTATGAGCAGACACTTGGTACTATTTGTACACCAACACTGCAGGGTAATTAGGGATAGCAGTACATAAACATTGTGCCTGGTACATTTACCCCATATATGACCTTATGTTACTGTGACTATTGTTGGAGTTATATATTACCAACTGGTCACCTTCAATATTATCATTAACACCACCAGGCTATGAACTAGCCATTAGTCCTTATCCTGGATCACTCATATAGTGTTTATACCCAGGCATAGACTTACATTAAGCACTCCATACTCCGCTGTGCCTAACATGCGCTCAGATACCAGGTTTTAATTAGATTGTTTTTCTTGTTATAAAATTTATTTATTTTGAGCTCTACCCCCAGTGAGTGCATCTTGTGGGATTCTTTCCTTGTTTCTCAGTACTTATTTACACGAGAAACACACCCAGCTTGATTTACAAAATAACACGAAAAAACCCTTACTGGAATGGGGTCAAACGAAATAAACGGTTCCCAAAACAAAATGTTGCAAAACAAAGTATCTAGGAGCAATTTCCCAGTAGCGGGAGTTGCATGCAAAAAGAGCCTGAAACAGTCCTTGGTCAGCAGTGCAACTTGCCGCTGCTGTGTACTCCGCTGGAGCTGCTTCGTTCTTGATGAAACTTTTAAAATCTGGAAGCTTAGATGTTTCTTGCAGGAATCCTTAGGTGAATCTGTTACATGATGGAACTCTTAGATGGAAATTGAATCTACCTCCTAATTGGCTGCACAGACTTTTAAAAACACCAAAAGCCTATCTGTATACTGTGCAGCCAATCGCGGCATGGGAAACAATCATCCCACCTATAGCCAGGTTTTGCCAGTCGTGGGTAGCCTGGCAGAGGGAGCTTCTTAGTATGCTGAGAGCATGTGCAAACCTGACCCTTCCCCGCTTAGCATACTAGACCACTCCTCCCTTACTTGATGCCATCTTGTCTGCCTTTTCCCTGACAACTGGACATATGTCAGGGAAATCTGTTTACCTCTCCACCTCCCCACTTAACACTTATCCGTTGGGACCCTGCTCCTCTTACCGGGTGCCACCCAGTCTCCTTCACCCCTTCTTGCTAACAAAGGATTTAACATGTCCATATCCTTGCTAACCAATGGTTAACACCTTCATATCCTGGATGTTTGAATCTGGTCCTTTGAAGCTCAGAGGCGGAGTAGCTCCCTATGCAAATGGATTTGTATCCATACTAAATGACTTCCTCTGAACCTTACTGTAATAAAAATATAAACCTGGGGATTGTCAAAAAATAGTTTCTTTTCCCCTTATGCAGAAAACATTGTTACAATAACCCATACATTTAAAACATGATATGATTCTCGCCACCTTATCCCTGGTGGGAGACACACAGACAATTCTGACACATTTACAGGCTTGCAGCCAGCAGTGGGCTGCAGAGCTGACACTTTGCATTTACCCACTATGACTCAGGGGAACCCTGGTACACGCCTTATACAGCTGATACATAGCATTACTCTCGCCCCCTTATCCCTGGGGGGAGAGACACAGGCATTTTTAATACATTTGCAGTATTACCACCCTTGCTGGGTTGCAGAGCTGACACTCTACAACTCCCCATCTGGCTCAGGAGCACCCAGCCAGGCATAATACCTTTATTTTTTGACCTGGGTACCCCCTCACCGTCACAATATCTATATCAAGGCATGTATACAACAAACAAGGAATATATTTATTTTCATTCACATACATTGATGTAGGACTAATATCCACAGTTACACAGTCTATCACTGTCAATACAGTACTGTATGTGTCTATCTTAAATGTCGCTTATAACAGAGTGATCATGTAATCTACTGTATGCTGGGTTAAATCGATTTCGGATTTGGTGCTATAGGAAGGTCTTTGCTTTGTTTTGAATTATTATACAGACAGAACGGAACTACTGTATGTGGCTAAACAAATTAAGGAACCACACTTGTCGAAATACATACGAAAAAAGACAAATGATTAAGTCAGGGCTAATATACTCACATATGGACTGGGTAATGACTTTCTCAGGTCCCTCCATCTCTCCAAAGAGGGGCCTTATTGCAAAAACATAGGTCTTTCCATTCGTCAGTCCAGTGAGTCGGAAGGACCTGAATGTTGCAGCTAACTGCTCCATGGAGAAATCAGGATCTGGTGAAAAGTGGACATACGAAGTGTCATTACACAACCTTTCTCCGCAGTCATTTTCATCATTACTCAAACATGTCTTTCCCTGTAAGTATGTATGCTCACCTGCACAACTAGCTAGGACAATTGTCAAAGCCAATACAAAAGCATCAGAAGAAATGTTGCTATGTTCACGTTTGTCATTCCGAATGAAGCCCAGAACCAGAATCATGAATGAACTTCGGGCCATATTTACTGAGCTGTGCTATTCTGCGAGATGCCTTCTGGTGCCAGAACACGCATTACAGCCCATTCAATTGAATGGGCAGTAAGGTGTCTTACAGTGCTGGATAGTGTCATGTGGAGTAGCATCACTTAGTAAACATGCCGCTTCATGTAGTTATCTACTAAACCTGGTAAAGCATTTTCCCATCTCAGTTGCTTAAGACAGGGGTGCGCAAACTAGGGGGCGCAAGATTTTTCTGGTGGGGGGTGGTTGCAGAGGCCCCTGTGCTCTTCCCCAAGGCATTTAAATTAAATACTGGGGATCACATGAGGCCTCGGCAACTTCACTTACCTTGTCTCTGGCGACGCATTGCATTGGCAACATGACATCACATGACCCGACATAGGGTGCGCAAGTTGTGAGGTGGAGTGCAGATGGGGGGGGGGGGGCACGCAGGGTGAAAAGATTGCGCACCCCTGGCTTAAGACATTACATGACCTTTTCCATTCCAATCTTACAGTTGGCGTCCATTCCACGAAGCTCCTTCATCAAGGAAGTGGTAACTTTAAGACGGTGTAGGAATATATATGAGAGATGCCTGCATTGGTTGGCAAACATTACAGAGCCATGTCTCACCTGAAACCAGCCTCCATGACAAGAGATACGAAGATGCCCCAGTTACACCGGACCAACTCAGCAAAGCGCTGTCCGCTGTAGTCTCCTTGATTTCAAACATCTCCACTTTTGGTAAATCCACTGTAAAACGGGAATAGTTGTCACTTATGTTAATTAGATCAACGTTAGTTAGACCACTACTTGATTACACCCAGATTTTACTTGATTTTATCTCATGCGCATGTAGAATAACCTCTCTCTCATCAACTCACACGTTTTTGCTGTAAGGAGCACAGGACTTCCCTCGCGGTTTCCAACGATCGACGACACGTAGATATTGTAAGTGGCACTTTCTTTCAGATCAGTAATCGCGAAAAATGAAGCGTCCGCAGGAACAATCTTAGAGTTTCTAAGACCTCCTAAAAATAACAAAAAATTTACAATCCTGTTGCAATAATGCTTGTGGAGATTTTTTTTTTTTTTTTTTAGTTTCGGCAAAAGATATTTCACAATTAATAATGTAAAACCATAAAATATTTACCATTTGAACTTGTCATTTCATTTATTTTTCCTTTTTTAACTTCCCTTCTCCATTTATCAGCAAGATTTATATTAGATTGTTTTTGGATTGGGCCCTATGTTTCAGACAATTGAAGGTCTACATCTATGCATTTAATACTGGACAGGTGAGTTCGCCAGCTCACACTTACTTGTTTTGGGCTCCCATCAAGGACTACTGATAGAGGATACAAAATATGGCAATATATGGGCTCAACTCTTTCTGCTCATCCAGCCAGGCCTGGGACAGTTGTCCCAGCACTCCCTACCCTGTTGGTAGCCTTGATTATGCCTATAACTGGTGAAGTTTTCTTTTCTCTTTGTGCCAATCTAAAGACAAGTTGATCCCAGAAATGGATCCACACAAAGCCCCCACATTCTATTGCACTCCAACCTCAGCTTATTTGAACATAATAGTATTCAACGATCTATTGTCTTTGTAGCTCGCCACAGAAATAGGACCTAAAATACTAAGTCACGGATTAAATGGTACCGCCCACTTTAATAATGGTTCCCACACTCCAAGGTATAGAACCTAGACGTATTAAAATCTTCCTTTAATCAATTGAAGATATACCAAATAGTATGCATATAAAAAAAGAAAACAATGAACATATACAGTATATTTCGGTTGAGCGGCGGGTCATTTTGTTGTAGTCCATTTAATCTGCCAAGTCTAAGATGCTGTTAACCTCTAACACAGGGGTGCTCAACTCCAGTCCTCAACCCCCCTTAACAGGTTAGGCCCCCTAGTTGGAGCCCCCGGGACGTGCCCACGGATCGGGCCAGTAGTTTTGCCACTGCCTATATCTAATGCTCTGTACAGTCCCTGTGGATGCAGGTAAGTGTGCGACCCCACAAACTGAGCATTGCAATCAACAGGAACATACCGTCAAATGGAGTCCATGATATCTTGTAGTGGGTTATCCCAGGTGTTTTCTTCCAGGATAGCTTTAGTTTATTAACTCCAGTGTCGATGATCTGCAGGTCTCTTACAGGAAGCACCTGAATAGGGTTCGAGTCTGCAGGATAAAACATAAACATGTGCTCCCTGCCACAAACTGAAATGGCTCATTCTAGAATATGTATTTATGTTGCCTGCCATTAATTCCTAGCGGTTAGCAGCTGTGACCTCCAAGCAACAGATGTGTCTTTTTAAGATAACAGCGTAAGCGTGCTCCTCTATGTGACCCTCTATGCATACTTCAACACTTGGTGTAATACCTGCAAGGAGAATACAAGCATGTTGATATGTGGAAGTACTTCTGTATCCAATGGAAACTTATTGTGAAATGTACCCCCCAAAAAACTTTGGCGCCAATTACAGGTCACATTTGATTTCTAACTTAATTTATTAAACTTCTTGGAAATATGTTATGCATTTTTTCTACATCATTGAGGGCAATGACATTGGACATATCACACCACTCCTTCAAAGCATGTTGAACACTATACCAGCGACACACCATCCCTCATTACTATGTCTATAACTGGTGCTTACCTGTGTTTTGAATAAGCGTGGCTGTTGGGCCTTCGGAGTTAACATAGATGGCTTGAACATTGACACTGTATTTGGTGTTTGGCTGCAAATTAGTAATGTGATGAGACCGGATACTGGGAGCCAGGTATTGACTTTTAGGAGTGTCTGAAAACAAGAGAGGAGAAGTCACTGTGGACTTGAGCAAAGAGTATGGACATTCTTCATGTTACAATGGCCTTGTGATTAGATATTGGCTTTGTGTTACTGACAAGGGAACATGTATAAAAAAAAATCGCAAAAGCAGAAAACAAATCAAGGGCGGCTAGCCGTTGAGGATGGCCAGAGGGGTGCTAGAGGTGGGGGGGGGGGGGGCAAGTCCACAGGGGGGGGGGGGGGGGGGGGGTGTTGTACTTACTTTTGGTGTCCTGGTGAGCGTCTCGTCAGCGTCTCTAGGGTTGAGCGGGCGGGTGTGTGGGTGTGTGGGTGTGTCTGTGTGTGTGTGTGTTATGGATGTAATCCACAGGGTAGGCTCCCAAATCTCACAGTATGAGGAAGCTCTGTGGTGAGATTCTGAAGCGGTGTGAACACAGGGTAGTCTCCCAAATCTCACAGTATGAGGAAGCTCTGGGGTGTGAGCAGTCCACACTGGTGAGAGTCTGAAGCGGTGTGAGTGGAATAGTGGCTTCAAGTAGACCGGCCAATGAGAGCCCGGGGGGGGGCGGGCCATGGGGGGGGGAGGCGAGACACCGGCCAATGAGAGCCGTGGGAGGGCGGGCGGACCGACAGACCACTCAAATGGTCTCCTGACACTCACAAACAAGATTTTGAAGATATATATATAGATATAGATATATATGGTACCTAATCAATAAATAAGAAGCAACAATCTTTCTTCTAGACAATATCACTATGTGAATGTTGCTGTGATACAAAAATTAAGGTTCCAAGTGCAATTTACTGTGCATTTTTATAACAGATCCAACTGCAGACTTTCAAGTGTGTCAAATGTGTCCTTGACTCTAAGTCCAGGTAAGTCTCGGATTCCATTCTTTAATAGGGCATCATGATTGTTCTTCATGGTTACACGCAAGATCTCGTAAATCCCTTCAGGTGTAATATCACAGGAAAGAGGTCTCAATTTAAATAATTGTATTAACCCCAAAAGGAATACAGTGCGGCTATATTATTTCATCTCTATCACCGTGTGTAAGGGATCAATTCCAGAAGCGGCAACTTGGGATTCATAACAGAAGGCAAGGCTACATCATCTTATCTTTACCAACACGCATCAAGTCTCCTGATTATTCACATAGCGGCACTGAGACAAGGAGTTGCTATTATCTCACCTCTAGCAGCAAATTCCACTGGGAAGAGAGTAACAGATCATCTCTTCCAGTTTATAATTGAAAACATTTTTCTATCAATTCCAAACCCACACACCAGAACCACTGTCTATTTGTAGCTATACATGGAATATTTTTCCCAGTCACACATGACGTAACAGCAGAATGGAAGCCCAAAACCCCCATTGTGCTGCCCTATAAATGGAATATCCCCCCAGTAGTTAGTAAAGTAAATGAACCACGAAAAGCAAACCTGAAGATGTTGCAGGGCTCCAGGACACTTTATATTCGGTGGCTCCCGCAGTGGAACTCCAAGCGAGCGAGATAGACGTGCTTGTGTACCCAGTGACCTTGAAGTTAGACACATACCCGAGAGGTGCTGTGGAACATAGCAATATTCGCTTTAGTCCTCATCCGTTTTTCAGTGTGAACACAAGAAATGCCACCCACAGCGCAAACCCAACTTAATACCTTGTCATGAAGATGGTCCCTCCAAAGAAATTCAAAAGCAGCCAAAGGTATGACAATATCCGCAGTGAAAGTGAGAGCTTCCGTTAATCAGTAGTACAACTAATACAATGTAATAGTTGGAAAGATCTCCACGCACTCCAAGCTATATTTTCAATACAACATAGTTTTTCTTTTACATAAAAAAAATACAAAGTTTGACCATAAAGTCCCAGGACATACTTGAAAACAAGAGGAAACTCTCAATGTATTACTTCCTGGTAAAACATTTTATAAATAAATAAATTCATCAGGTCAAAGAAGGTCTTTATGGCCAAAACATTATTTTTTCTTTATGTAAAATAAACGTTATTTTGTATATAGCTTGGAGTACCTGGAGATCTTTCCAACTACTGTATATTAATTCATGACAGGTGGTTGCTTGTCTCGCTGAACGCCCCCCCGGTAACCTCTAATATGTTATTGCTGTTATTGAATAATTTTTGATGTGCATTTTACTTCTTGATGAACTAACACAGTGTCACCATTTTACTGCATGCTGGAATTACAAGTTGGTGGTGAACCATTTATTGTTGGGTAGAGACACACTGTAAGATGATTAGAAGACTCAAACAGCCATGAGGAGCCCATGTGACATGGACGTGGTAACAATTCTGAGCGTTTGCACTTTTCAATGAACATTAAAAGGGCTCTGCCTTTATTTTCTGGGCCCCATCAACTGTAGTTGCTGCACTGATAAATATTTTGGTCACTACTCAAATATATTCCTTTGACAAACAGAGTACTAAATTATGACTTGCTGATGTTAAACATAATATAAACCCTTTATGTTACTGTAATACCATTGAAAAAGTCCAAAATGAGCTAGATGCAATATCATTTCTACCAATATACCACCTCCAAATATATCAAGAATTATACATTTTTTTTAATTTACTAGTAATGATTTTAATATATCCTGTGTATGAATTCCAGTTCAGTTATATTATTATATTGTCTTAGGTTTGAATCTGGTGTATAAAGACAGTACTCTACGGTTACAGTATGATATGGTCTGATTTGCAAGGATTCTTTAGTTTATACTTATTATCTCACATATGATATAATATGATATGATTCAAATAGTTAATTAATATCTTCTGTAAATTCAGTTACATTAGAATAGGATTTGGAGTTATAATGAGATTGCTGTGCTGTTCCCTGTAGGGATGCCCTGTAGGTGACATTTGAGTGACCATAGACAACTGTGGTTAGAGATGATGCAACCATAAGAGGCTATGGCATTAGGTTGGATTAATAAAGAATTCTATGATCTTTCCAGAAGACTTGCCATATTTGATAATAAACTTGTATGGAGGGTGGGCAGTTCCTTAGCAGATATGACATCATATGTCATTTAATAGTAATGATTTTAGTATACCCTGTATTTTTGTTCAGATTGAGAGTGAGGTAAAAGTGTCTCAAAGCGCCCCCTTCTCTTCTTGTAAACAAGAATCCAGCCATTGTTCTTTCTTATACCTCTTATATTGGCTTACTTAAGCCTAATCTGAATATCATGAAGTTTTTGCAAATATATCAGTTAAGAACCACTAATGGCCTCTCCAACAGTAAAATAGTCTACAACTAATTGACCAGTTTTTCCTCATATATAGGGCAGGAAATTAACAGAGAATCAATGACACAGGAAACATTATATCAGAGGCGACAGTCATTGTAATATGTGTTGTAAAGTGTCATTGCTATGTCGCACGGTATATTCTTGAACTTTTTTTACTGAATGGTGTTAATAATACTCTAACATGAACATTCCTCATAGATGTAGTTATACGTGAGCTCTGTAACCTCACAAGTATCTTCTGATAACACTTGGATATTTCACTATTTTGCAATAAAAATTGTGATTTTTCAAACCAAATCACAATAAAATATTGATGTTAATAGACTTGATTAATTAGGGTGATCATTTTCCATTATTTAGGCAATTTGCAGCAAATCAGGTTTAGAGCTACAGATAGATAACGCCGCGGGCAAAATAAGAAAACAATTAGTTTTTTTTCACAATTCTATTGAAATTAGCAAGTTAAATATTGACATAGAGTTCCAGACTTTACCGGGTTTACAGTAGTTCTCTAGTGATTTAATTGCAAATATATCACCGTATCCGTCCAATTGCCTGCTTTGTCATTACAGTTATATGCATAGAAGGGATATCTACTCCCAGTAGAATGAGTAAATGTCTTTGGAAAGGGTTCTGTATACTTACACGTCCTGGCTGTGGTGGAAATTCCTGGTCCCACCACAGAACCGAATAACACGTACAGGGAGAGGACATATTCAGTGTCGTGAGCGAGGTTTTTCAGTTGGTAAGATGTGATCGAGCTGTTGAGTGCCAGCTGACGGGGACGGTCCTTCCCTAAGAACTCTGTAAAACAAGGAGTACGTAAGAGAAAGATAGATACTTCTACAGGGACAGCTAATATGGTCAGTGGCACCTTGGGCCAAAGTGAACGAATGACAATGTCATGTTTAATAGGATTAATGTAAAGTCACAGGCGCCCCTTTAAAATAAATCTAAGTATTTTCAAATAATTTTTGAACTTTCAATGTTTTCTTGGCTACAAAATGCTTCAAGTTAATTTTACAATCTTTAGTTAATCTCTTTTGTGGTAAAACAGCTTGCAGATTGCCAACTATATTTTTGTCTTTGTTTGCCAAGTAATACATACATTTCAGAGGACACTACAAAAAAATGTCTTTTTATTTTAAGCAACAATGTAAAAATTTTCATTTAAGAATAAGGGAATTGTCGAAAAAAGCCATATATCGTGTTTTATTCATTTGTTGAATTCTGTTCTATATAGGGTTAGTATATTATCTCTTAATGTAGAATTATCACCCATATTACTGAATACCAATTTCCAGGCAACAATAGATATAAAGAATATGCCCCCCGCGCCCCTTTGGGATTACTATGGCCATAAAGGGTAATCTGGCTAAGGAAGCCCATTGCACCAAATTGTTAAAGGTTTTATTGTCTGATAAATGGGACTGCCCTTCTGTATAACGCTTTGATGTTAAGTGAGACTTTAAATGCTTTCTACAGCTATAACTTTAATTATCACAGTGCACAAAAGATGAACAGATGTAGCAAGTCTAAGGCTATGGCCTCAGTGTTAGCTGCTGCGCGAGCTACGGCATGCGCTACGGGAACAATATCTGCCCCTCTATGGTGCCGGGCCCTGTAGCTGCCAGCGCGCGCATGGAGAGATCGCGAAGCGCCACCACATTTTGTAAAGACCAGATTTTTGTCTTCTAGTGGCGGCGGAGCGCTGGGTCACGTCACGGCGGCGTTCCAGCCAAAATAAGGGCGAACCAGCCGCGTGACATCATGGCCTCCCCACCGCCAGGCGCGCGCGCAGCAGCTGACACTGGGGCCGTAGCCTAACAGTGTCTGGAGCCGCGGATGGAAAAGTAAAACGCAGCGGTTCCAGAGACAGTGTCTGCCGCGGTGGCGCTGGAGAGGGTCTAACCCCACCCCCCAGCGTTAATTATCCGGGGTAGCAACGGATGTTGTTACTGGAGTTTGCGCCGGAAACAATTAGTCTTGCTACAGCTGTAAGTAAAACAACACCCCGAATCACTTACCTGTGCATACGTTTATATAGCGTACATGGCTTACCTGGAGTGGGACCCCATGCCAGCCTGTACCCGGTCGCCCCTTGCACCACGTTCCAGGAGATCACCGCAGTGCTGATAGATGTTGCTGTTGCTTTAAGAGTTTGCACTGTGCTAGAAGCCACTGAAATAATGTGAATATGGCATCGTTAGAACTCAGCGAGGCCGGCAAGTGACCAGGCCACGCCGTGACTTCGTATACGTGACGCGGGAGAGACGCCAAAGATCTGACTGCTGTGTTTCAAACGCAAAACGTCAAAGCTCATTCTGACTGAGCCACTGATTGTGCTGAAGCAGGGATATCCTGAAAACTTGACCTGTTGGTGGCCCATGGGATCTGGAGTTGGCCACCTCTGCTCTACTCTACAAGATACCTTCCATGCTGAGAAACACTGTGGGGCCCGCATACGAGTGGGCTGTAATGGGTCATACAGTGTATTTACTAAGAGATGCTGCTTAGTAAATATGGCTCTTAATGGTCTTCTTATTAGTAATAAATAATAATAATATATCCATTTATCTATTTAGAAGGTATGAAATAGCAATATATTAATAATAATTTGACAAACAACAACATGACCATGTATATTGATACAGTACAATAAGTAAGGAAGGCACAGTCTTATGGTAATTTGATGTAAATATAACAAAAAAAGTCTCACTTGGGAATGTATAAATATCCCATTAGGGATGCAGTCCCACTTAGCAATATAAATGAGAGGTGCAATAAGGCAAAACCACATAGAAAAGACCTCTATTTTTAATATTATTTCAATTGTTGATAGGTAATCCCATAATACTGTTATTTGTTAGTAGGTAAAATTTTGGGAGAATGTGGTTGGGATTTTTTATTGTTTTTACCATTCCTAGATTCTTAGCAAACACAATGAAATATTCTCAGAGTTCTCCAGCATAGAAAGAATGGTACTGCACCAAGTCCTACTCCGAAGAATGAAGAAAAATGAATGTTGCATAAAATAATATTTGGGCACAAAAATAAAGAAGCAGCAATGACATTGTTGGAACAGTATAAATGTATATCGCACTGAAAATGTATATTGTCTTCACAGGAGTTGACAGCATAGAACCGGGGTGGGCGACTCCAGTCCTCAAAGGCCACCAACAGGTCAGGTTTTCAGGATATCACAGGTGGCTCAATCCGTCCCAGTCCAGGTGGCTCAATTAGTCCCAGCTTCAGCACAGTTGGCTAAATCAATGGCTCAGTCATTGACTGGCCAACTCCATCCATCAAGGACCACCCACAAGTCAGGTTTTTAGGATATCCTTTCTTCAGCACAGGTGGCTCAGACTTCGACTGAGCCACTGATTGAGCCACCTGTGCTGAAGCAGGGATATCCTAAAAACCTGACGTGGGTTGCCCTTGAGGACTGGAGTTGCCCACCCCTGGCATAGAAGCTTCTATAATTCACAGCCATTTGGAAAGGCTACTTTTGGAGTTTGATGATGTACAGTTACAATAGTAATAAGATCTTAATGACAATTGTTTCAGGCTAGAATATCAACTTAAGAGTCGATAATACCTTTCAGTGGCCCAACAGTTGAGTTTTTTCCCAAATGAGAGCTTATAGGGAGCCCAGTCTCATAGGTTTGTTCTTCAAGTTTACTGAAGAACCATGTGACGGTTTGAAAGCTCTGGACACCTTATTGAAGCTGCATCTATGGCAAACTGTACTGCAGGTCCACTGGAGGTATCCCAACCTACATTGAATCTACGTTATCTCCAATGCGGCTACTAGAACGTTGACGGGACATAAGAATACACGTCTTCATACTTACATGTGGTTGCTTTTGCAGAAACTACAGGGCCCTCTACATCCACAAAGATGGGATTAACTGTAACTGTGTACTCCGTACCAGCCTGCAGTCCTTGTACCAGGTAATGGGAGTAAGTGTCACCCAGGTTAATGTTCTGCACATATCCCTCTGTATGATAAAAGAGCAGGTAACCATTAGAAAGCTGCACCGATGCCTTCAACAACGAGACATCCCTTCTGCACCAACAGGTTACGCATCCTTTAACAAGAGGGAGAGGGAGTGGCTCCGTGAGTAACGACACTGACTGGCACTGAGAGCTTGAAGCAGGGGAGCCTGGTTCAATTCCCGGTGTCGGCTCCTTGTGACCTTGAGCAAGTCACTTTATCTCCCTGTGCCTCAGGCATCAAAAACATAGATTGTAAGCTCCACGGGGCAGGGACCTGCGCCTGCAAAATGTCTCTGTAAAGCGCTGCGTACAATTAGCAGCGCTATACAAGAACATGCTATTATTATTAGTAGTATTATTAGTATTATTAGTATTATTAGTATTATTAGTATTATTAGTATTATTAGTATTATGAAGTAGTGGAATGAAACATTCATAAACACCTTTTCTAATCAGTTTAGCTAGAGACGGGAGAACCAGTCCAATGCCGTTCCCCTGAATTTGCCATTTGAAAAATCCGTTCCGCGGTGTAAAATCCACCGACGGATTGTTACAGTTTCAATCCACGCGGATTCATCCAAAACCACCATTGGATACAATCGGCTGGTGGATTTTAAGAATCCAATCCGCGGATTCAGCAATCTGCATGCGCTCAGGCCAGTGACTGTGCCCCTGGGAAAGGACTAATATCATTGGGTGTTAGGAAAGGATGATGTCATAGGAGGAGGAACAAGAAGAAACACAAGAGAGAGATATGAGCATGGTGGGAGAGAGGAGAGCAGCAGAGATCCAGAGGGAAGTAGGACTACCCTGGAGTGGCCTGGCAACACAGCGCAGTAGCTAAGCCTACCAGCCTAACAGAGCAACAAGTAGCAGGGGTACTAGGGACAATCATGGAGAATACATCACCTGGGAAATAGGGAAACTACATTACAAGGGGGGTCTGAAGCGGTGAGTAAGAAGCGGAACTACATCCAGGAGATCACCCCTACTACTCTGCAGTGTCCCCTTTCATAGCACACAGTTACCAACACTCTTTGCAAAGTAACAGGCCTCCACCTGGAACCACCACTCCACACGCGCTCCAACGCTGTGCCGGCACCGACTGTGTAAGGGGCACTGTAGGACAATCACCCAGTAGGATACGTCCTTTAATTCTCTCAATACGAGTGGTATTACATGTTATTCAGGGTTCTACTGCTGTGAAGCGCTATGTACTTAATGGCACTATACAAATAAAGACATACATACAGTCTCTGATACCGAGCGCCCCTGAATATGATTATTGTGTTCCGCATATATAAAGTACAGATTATGGGTCACTCTGCACTGTCTGTCCCCAGTATGGCTTCTTGCTGGCTGATTTATTCTCTGTCATACCCAGGGGAGGTGGACTGAGGACACCACACTAGTATCCACATACTATCATATCTAGGGTAATAAATTGGGGTTTCATATTGTAAATGACAGTTGGAAGCCACTGATCTACATTACTATTATGAAAACAGAAAACAGGGGAACTGAAATAGTAAAAGTCTCACTTACCGGTGGACGACCAGGTGAGCCGGTACCCAGTAGCTCCTCGCACTGTGGTCCAATGTGTACGAATGGTACCGGTGGTGATGTTCTGTAGTATCAGACTTTTAACAGAAAGAAGCTTCACTGCAATGAGATGAAGAACAAATTAAGGTAAAAAAACGGCACCAAAGTCAATTAAATCAGCAATCCAGGTTTCATGTTGATATTTAAAAAAAAAAAAAAAAAAAGAAGAAGTATTACAGGATTGAAGCAGGGGATCGCCGAAGCTGCATACAAGGTTTTAGTGGTATAAGCGCTGAAGTGCTGGATCCTCAAGATAATATATAAACAAAATAGCACATAAGTCAGGGCACAGGACACAAGGCTAGTGGTACATGAGAGAACATATAAATCTCTAGTGTAATGAAGTTCTGAAAAGGGACAACAACACTCTGAAGGAAAAGAGACAAACCTCATTGGGATAGTCCCAGAACTGCTATAGCAACCCATGAAAGCAATCTTGATATACTCACAAATATATAAATGCCCCTGTCCATGCTGCTGATGGTGAATGAAGATATGCAAAAATAGAGAGTACAGCGCACAGCCAAGAGAGTGGGTCCAAAATAGATGTAAAAATATTATTTTATTAGGTCCATTAAAAATAGAGGTATAACAGACCTCCTACGCGTTTCGTGCACGTTGCACTTTATCAAGGAGGCCTCTGAAGCTGAATTGCATTGATTTCAGGTCTGGGGACCCCTTGCTTCCAGAGATACTTACCTCTGTAGGTGCTGCTGGTATCTCTGGCAATTTTAAAGGTCCTGGTCATGCCGGCCGATAGGAAGCCGCAACGGATGATGTCACGGGACATTTAAACGCTGGAACAATCTATCGCAGACTCTCACAGCCGCCACCAGTCTAAATTCTTTCCAAACTAAAGCTGTCTCACTTTTTAATCTGGTCTGTACGCCTACAACATATATTATCTTTAACTGTGCATGCAATGTCTTGTATATAAAGTATAATCCTGTTCACTTCATGTAACTATGTTTTTGTAACCATGTATCTGTTATCATAACTCTGTGCCCAGCAAATACTTGAAAACGAGAGGTAACTCTCAATGTATTACTTCCTGGTAACACATTTTATAAATAAATTGTGTTAGGCACACAGTTCCCTAGCTGCATAGATACCGGCACCCCCTATGAAGGTAAGTATGTCTGGAAGCCGGGGCTCCCCGAAGCTAAAATTAACACTGTTCAGCTCCCGAGACCCCCTGCTTCAATCCTGTAATAAAAAATAAATTAAAAAAATGAAACCTGGATTTCTGCTTACAGACTTGTACAGTATATAGTGTATATGTGCTGCAGGATTGGCACTGCCAAAAGATAGCAGATTTGCAGAGACTTGACAAGTCTCTCCCATCTCAGCTGAGTCTTAGGCCTCGTCCAGGGTGAAAGTGTGACGTCACAGGCACGCCGCCCTACGCGCTCAACTAGCAGGCTAGGAATCGCCCGAGCAACATGAGCGCCTGACGTCAAGGCGCTCTTTGACCCTGGACAAGGGTACTAAAGAGCAGCCGCTCACATTTCGTGAGTCTTGGATGTCAGCTTTATTTCGTTAAAAGAGCAGCTTCGGCTGAAGAGCTCACACATTTCCCTAATTTCAATCCTCTAACTTTGTTTGTAATGTGAAGGCTGAACCCCTATACTGTAACACGCACCACTGCTAAAGTGTGTACAGATGCAGTCAACGCTATTGCAACCCACGGCGCGTTCCCACAGGGCTAATGGCGCGATAGCCATGCCCCATTCTTGCACAACAATGGCGACGTTGTGTATGTCCCGCTGCAGTGCGACATGGATTGCAATATCGATGGCTATGTCTGTAGAAGAGAAGCGTATTGGAACAAGTATCACTGCACATATATTATTAACTCCTTGTGTCATAAGGTGACACATTCAGAGGCCCATATGTTCAGTATCAAGGCAATAGTGGTGCAATACTGGGGCAAAAAACTGCCTGATTTAGGTCAATAGTTTAGCCCCAGAATTACACTGGTTTTGCCCTTTTCTGCTCCAGACAACCTACATATTTAAAATCTTTGCAAATATTAAATAGAATTTTCTGCATTTGCTAACATTAATGATATTAAGATAATATTTTGGTGCAGAACCCTCTGAGGTCGCTCTTGGACAATTGAACCTTGACAGCTACAGATCGGTCACTCTGATGTCCTGCTATCCATGAGCTCCCAAGCTCACGTACAAGTACGGCCCGTTGCTGACACAGGTTGGCTCGGGCCTTGTGGATAAACGGCATAGATGCTGACAGTGAATTCTTTATCTTCCTCCAAGTTGTCGATAGTGTGCGAGGAGACATCTCCGCTCAGAATCTGCTCGTATGCCAGCCCAGGTCTATTGGCTAAAAAGAGAAAATAGAAGAAGTAACTTGTAAATGGCGGTCACCCACCAGCTGAATCATCTCTCAAAGCAGTTCAGACCCTGGACAGTTCCTTCAGCTGGACAGCAACCAGCCGAAACCACCACGTGGAAACATTGTCCTGAAAGCCTAGCCTTTCATTGCCTTCCAGTGCTCAAAAGCCACTCAGTAACAACACATCCTGCTCGACAAATAGATCAGCAGGAAGTTCTAGAGTGACGCTCTTTCGGTGACTGCGACCCCGTCTCACCTATTATCTGGGTCAGGGTTGTAGCCTTGATGTGGTTGCATGTCAGTAATCTAGGTTAGCTCAGATTCTTCAGCTGTATGTCAGCAGCATGGGAGCAGTCAGTGTAAACGTGTGCTTCAAAAAGTGTGTGTCTCATATATTTAATAATAACTTTATTTATATAGCGCTTTTCTCCCAATGGGGCCTCAAAGCACTTTGTAGTTACAAGACGGAAAAAAAGAAGAAAGCATTTAAAGTTATAAGGGACCAGAAACAAGGAAATATGCAATACAGGATGGGACGGTAATGTAGTTATTAAATGCCAGACAAGTTGTGGTTCATTAATTAAATGCCTGGGTAAACCGGTAGGTCTTTAGCCTATTATTATAGATCTCCAGAGAGGGAGCCTCTTGAACTGTACGAGGCAGATTGTTCCAGAGAGTGGGAGCAGCGTGGCTAAAAGCTCAGGCGCCAAAGGAAGTCACGGAGATTCTGGGAACTGTTAGGAGTCCTTCAGCTGCAGATGGAAGTGGGAGAATGGGACTGTAGGGAACTAGAAGCTCTCTCAGCTAACTGGGACCCTGGTATTGGAAAATGTGCATCACATAGACGAAGCCAGGAAGACGTTGACATGCCACAATGTATAATGGAGCATACTGATGCTACTAATGCAAGATAAATTCTCAATGAGAAGTGATCGTTCCTGTGTTTTCTGACTTACACCTTGGAATGTAGATCTTGTAACCTTCCAGTTTCCCCCGAGGAGGAGTCCAGGCCATCTTCAATCCGAAAAGCCTTTCTTCAAGGACACGGAAATTGGTCACCGGAGGTACAGGAGCTTTAGAAGAGATTGGTGAAATGCCAACTTTTAGACCTAGGAACACAAGCTGTACAACTCCAGGGCATCGCTGCGCTTCCCATAGCTAGCAACACCGTCCAAAACCAGAATGCCCATTATGTTAAATTAAAAGACAAGTGGATTTAATAAAAATTAATTTATTTGGGCTTGTTCTCCATTGTTACCACCACCCAGAAGAGTCCTTTTTAGAAGGCTTTATAATGTTCAGCAAATGAAATAATGTTTTGACTTGTTGCTATCAAAGGCTCAGTGTCCTATGTTTTTGCTCTATTCGTTACCTGGGTAGTGCAAGGTGTATTTGTATTACATAATATACAACAATTCCAATGGGGATTCCAAAGAAATCCTAGTTGAGCCACCTAGTATTCCCACATTTCAGCAGTGAACAACAAGCACACCTGTCCTATTTAATTTGCACCCACATCATTTCTAGCACAGAAAAAACCCCATCTTCACTGCATATTGAATAAGGGCCTTAGCAAGATATGTACAGTTGTTGATTATTTTGATTGTTTACGTCTCATATTTTTCACCAGCCGTGAAAATTTGGGAACGAATGCAAAGGTTTTCGCCCCCATATCTACTCATACTCTTTTCTTGTGATTCCCAGATTACTTTTGTAATCATTAAAATATATAAAACCCCCAAATCATTTCATATATCATTTAAATGACGTTTAGATATACTGTAGAATAGTAAGTAAACAAAACGTAGCGATGTTTATCTAAACAATGTAATCAAGTGAACACAAATAAAGCACGGGTTCTGTGCTTTCATGTTCCGGCCAACATGTGAAAATGTTGAACTGAGAATACAATTATTATTTGTGTATTTTATTTGGTGAAAACCATGTGTCCAGGTCTGTACAATACAAGACTAGAGACATTTCAAATACAAACTTATCGGTTCTCACTACACAACAAACCTTAATCTCCTGATGGAATAGTACCCATCATACTGTAGAGGGACAGGTTCCCTCTCTCCATCTGCTACTATGCGAACGCATCTAGGCCCAACTAAAGCACTTACTTGTTCTTCCCCTGATAGTGGTTGAATCCCCAATGACATTTGGGTAAAGCGCCAGGACTGTAAATAAATACTGTGTGCTTGGTTTCAAGTCCGTCACCAACGCCGTGTGTTTGTCACTATCCAAGACAATCTGTCATAAGAAAATGACACTTAGCTTTTCACTTGCTTTGTAACCAGACCCAGGTAGACTAGAGTCTTATACAGTAGATAAACTGATTTGCCGAGGAATAAAAGTAAATGCGTATGCAATTAAGATTTGTACATGTGCAAAGTTGTCCAAGTTTCCTTTGTGTATTCTTTTGATGTACAGTAGTTAGAAGTTCTGGCGGCTGTATTTTACATACTGTAATTACATAGTTACATGGTAGAACAGGTGGATAAAAGACGTACGTCAATCAAGTTCAACCTATGCTAAATTTAGACGACAGATACTTTATCCTATATCCGCACTTACAGTACGTATGATCCAGGGGAAGGCAAACAAAAAATCCCAATGAAATATCATCCAATGATATCTCATAAGGGGAAAAATAAATACCTTCTTGACACCAAATAATGGCAGATTACTCCCTGGATCAACATCCTTCTAATGTTTACTTATGTACTGATGTATTGATCCTGTATTGATCCTGGAGAAGAGTGGGTTCGTCGTAGAGTTCTTCATAGATTAAATTAAAGTGTGAAGAGTTTTCCAAACCTCACAGGTATTTTCTACATTTGTATGCTACAATTTAATCTATAAAGAGCTGCCAGGTGCCCTAAAAGGTATCACAACCTTCAACCAATCTGCAATTTTTATTTTAGAAATTCACTCAAGGGATAAAAGTGTATACAAATGTGTTTATGTTCATACAGATGTAGCCAGACTCACTGTCTCCGGTGCCGTGGTCAGAAAAGCAAAAGTCCTTGGCGCCGGAGACAGTGCCCAGGATCGCACCGCGGGAGGTCCATGCTTCCAGATCAGTGGCCCTGGTGTCGCGAAATTAATAAAATAAATACTTTTACTATATGAACATTTGCCAGCTCTGCTAACATGTAAAGATTGACATGTTTGGCAAAATATCTGTGTCAAGGCCAATGTGATGCAATTCTCGAGCAAAATGTCTACACAATACTGTATGTATCAAATAAACAATTCAATTGAAATATTTCTTTCTTTGATACATACTGTGTACCCTCAGAACTGTTCGACTTTTGCCTTGACACATATAACCCAAGATTTCTTATTAGGAAAATTGCTTTGGTCAGCTTCGGGCTTTTAACAAACTTGTGACATTATCGAAAGTCTTGTGTGAACACCAGCACCTAAACCACTACACCATGGTACATCTACAACATACAGTAAGCCCTGCTGTTCTCTGCTGGGGATTGTAAGGAAGTAGGGGTTTAGCTAGAATGGTCACCACAGATGCTATTCCGGCAAACACACACAAAGACTCTTGGAGTTGCTTGTATATTTCATATATTTAATCGTTGACATATGCAACCGACATAGATTCCATCAGAGTGTTTTGCCGCCCAACATTGTGTATGTTGGAACATGCAGTGCTAGTTGAGTGGTAGAAGAGCTTAACTTTACCTGTCTCTGGTCATCTGAAGTAAGCTTCCCAGAAGCTGAAAGTGAATTAAGGAGAACCTGGTACCCTGTCAGATCTCCAGTGGCCGGAGTCCAGGTTAGACGCAGAGAGCTGTAACTCTCCTCACTGACAATCAGATCTCTGGGGCCAATGATTTTCTCTACTGCAAGAATAAATGTGCTTGTTACGTTCATTAAAAAGTAGGGGCCAGTTTAGGGAAAGATACAGTGACCTCAACATGTAAACCCAAGAAGGAAGGAGGGGGCCAAGAGATAGGAGAGATTAAAAAAAAACACAAAGTTAAAACAATGACATGAACTTGTAGGATGCAGATTTGGGTAGAAAAGGGCAGAAAGTGTATTCCAGAGTAAATGAAATGTGAAAGCAGGCACATGGAGGGCTGTAGATGTATAGCAATGAGAGAATGTTCTTTATTAATATGGTGCGTGTGTGTATGAAATTAACATTACAACTTCTTTATGTAGCTGAAGTATTAAGGAGGAAATACAGGAGGGAAATGCAAACGTTGCATTATGGACACATGTAATTCAGAACAAAAAAGGGGGATATTTGTTTTGCCCTGACACCTTTTACTGGACCCACATGTATATGGATGCATGTATATCCTTATTTATACAGCGCCATTTATGTACAAAGCGCTTTACAGCAGTAATACACGTGACATAATAATGGGAATAAGCGCTTCAGACCTAAAACAATAGGAAAAGGGGGCTAAGCCCCGAAGAGCTTACAATCGACGTGGTTAGTGGGGAGAATTTACAAAGAGACTAGGAGGGGTTTCTGGTAAGTGTGCAAGGGGCCAAGCTCGATGTATGAGGTGTATAGTATCATGCAGAGGAGCTACCCATATACTTCGTCAAAGAGGTGTGTTTCAAGAAAGGTCCTAAAAGTGGAGAGAGAGGGTGCTAGGCAGATGTTGAGGGGAAAGGCATTCCAGAGGTGTGGGGTAGCGAGTGAGGAAGGTGTGAGGCGGGAGAGGGCTTAAGATACTGTACAAAAGGGGTAGACAGAAGACATCCTTGAGCAGAACGCAAGAGTTGGGCAGGTGCATAGCGAGAAATTAGGGCTAAGGCTGTGTCCACGCTAGCGTTGAGTTTGCGGCGCTTGCCGAGTTTACTACTTGCAAAATAAATGCTCATGTCCCCGCTCACGCGGCTCGCGCTCGTGCGCGGGCACGTAAGCTCTCCCAAGCTTGGTGCTTAGGGAGACAGTTTAATTTGTCTTTGGAGCGCAGAGCAGGGTCACATGACCCTGCTCTGACCAATGGGGAGAGAGAGGCAGTATAGGCTGAGCAGAGAGAGGTGGAAGGGGGGAACTGAGCGGAGAGAAGTGGAAGGGAGGAGAGAAGTGGAAGGGGGGGAGAGAGGTGGAAGGGGGGGGAAGTGGAAAGGGGGGACAGGTGGAAGGGGGAGAGAAGTGGAAGGGGAGAGGTGGAGAGGGGGGAGAGAGGGGAGCAAGTCTGTATAGTCAACAGAAGCTGGGGGCTATGTGCTCAGTATGTTACCAGAGCACACAGACACACAGACACACACACAGAGAGAGACACACACACAGACACACACACACACACACAGAGACACACACACAGCCCCGATCCAGCCAATGATACGCCCCCCTTTAATAGCCACCCCCCCCCCCCCCCCCCCAACCACCCCCCCCCCTTTAAACCCCCCCCCCCCCCCCCCGCTCTAAAATTATGCAGGACAGCCGAGCGCTCATGCTTGGAGAGTTGGTGATGTCACCACTCAACCATGAGCGAGCTCAGCGGCAGCGTGGCCGCAGCCTAAGGCCGCACGTATAGTGCCCGCGACGGGCGACGCGACCGAACGCGTGACGTCACCCGTAGCCGTCGCATGTTATGGAGGTTAAAAAAACTGCAGGTTTTAGCTACATTGTGAATGTGAGAGGATAATGTGAGGGAGGCATTAAATGTGACCCCCAGGCAGCATGCTTGTGTCATAGCGCTGCCAGGAGTAACGTAGAAGGGGAAAGTAGGGCCAGTGGTAAAAGGTAGCACAACCTACAAATAAAAACTAAACAGCGAAGAACAGGAATAAATAAGGCTTTTGTTGGCGAGTTTGTATGGGAAATGGACCGACTATGTAGACACTCAACCTGTCATCAATTTATGTGGGGCCTACACATCAAGGCAAAGTGGTGCAATTCTGGATCAAAGAGATTGCTCCAAATGAATCAAAGAAAAGATCCAGTTGAAATCAATAGGATTTCATACAATATATATATATATATATATATATATATATATATATATATATATAACGCTTACTGTGTAATAAGTACAGCACCTTCTTACAGAAGGCAAACACATGTAGCATACAGTACCTGCTCAATAGCTGCAGTCGGAGGGTATGGTCTCTTTCTCTCATTATATATATACAGCTCAACCCCGTTATAGCGCGATCCGTTACAATGTGAATCTGCTTATAGCGCGATGCACGCGTGTCTCCCAATGTTCGTATTTATGAATACTTTACAACACGATTATTGGTGTCTTAAATAATTTATTGTACAATGCATACAATTGCACATTATTTCTAACGCGATCCGCTTATAACGCGATGGGATTCTTTGGACGCCAAGCACTGCGTTATAAGGGGGTTGAGCTGTATTTATTACAACAGATCAAATTTAGAGGTTTATACGGTACATTTTCCCCTGTGACAAGGAGCGTGTCTGCCCCCCTCCCCTCCCACGCTCTCCTGTGGAAACATTCATCTTAGTAGAGTTTAAATCTGCACTCATGGTCATGCTGGAGATGGTTATTTTGTGTGGCACTGTCCTCCAACCCGCAGCCAACAACTAACAACAGAGTTTCTCTCCACAATAAAAGGGTTTCCTTGGTGTTCTTTTTAGATTAGAGGGAGTTATGGTCATGCAGGGCAGATAAGCATCTGTGTTGACAGGAGCTAATGCTACTTTTATGGCTTCTCTGGGGTCTATTTACTAAAGACCCCCAGCTGCAAAACTCGGGCAAAACCAGTACAAAAACCATATCTATCAAAGGAAAGGAATCCCATTGAAAGCAAGTGGACTTTTTTGCTCGGATAAATCTGGTGCAATTCTCGGCTTAGTTTTGCAGCTGGAAAACATTAGTGGGCAACCTCCTCTCTCTGTTGTTTAAAGAGGAAACAGCTCACAGCTGTTTGTAAGTACAAAGATTTACACAATATTGCTTGACCACGCAGCCTGTTCATCTGAGATTTGCTCCCAAACATGAGCGGAACCTGTTAAGTCTCGCCCCCCCCTCCATTCCCCCCCATCCTTCCTAACATCTGTTTCTCTAAAGAACTATCCACAAATGTAACCACCAAGCCCACATTGGACGCACTTTCTACGATTTGCTTGATCGGCCTTGGGGGCTCGGAAGCAGTGAAGCAAACTCTCCGGGTGATCTTCGGCAAGAGATCGTTCAGGAACCAGAAGTCGCTCCCGACCATGACGTGCTCCTCAGAAGGTTCCGTTGCTATTTTTACCAGCTCATTTCTGTCTGCATCTTTTATACCTGAAGAAGAGACAACAAGGAGATCAACAAAAACAACAAAAAAATGTATCTTTCCCGGTGTTTCCCTTTTCACAGTCAGGGCCAGTTGTAGATGGCTGACTTTTTACCACTGGATAGATACATTTTCATAGTGCGTGTATTAGGACATTTGATGAGACGTAGAAAGTGGGGAGGGGGTCTGGACTTCACATGTATTTCAGTTTTGATTTCACAGCCTGCAGATACTATCGGTAAATGTCAGTGGCTGATTGATGACATGGGCGGGCTTATGTTGTGTTCTATGATAGAAAAATAGTATTTGCATTTGATTTATTAGAATTAAACAGAGGTGTGTTTTGGGATCAGTCACATGAATTCTCATCTTTTATATTCCAGTGACCTCTCTGGGAAGAACCTTTGACATGTGGTAACATATAGGGATTTCTGCTTATGCTTATTCTTTTATTTGAAGAAACTGTCTGCATTTATTATAACCATGTTCTTGTACTCTTTTTCCTGTAACCTAAGCACTCTAAGTTTGTATATTAAAGCAAAAAATTAATAAATAATACTTTGGGGCTCTGAATGAACTGTTGCACGCTTTGTAGAGGGTAAATTACATTTTCGGGCACATTTTGATACAACAGATTTTTGTGTGTTACAGTAAGTGCATAGCTTAATAAACAGGGACCGGAGACTCTATAAATAATTACATATTTGATATTTCTTTGGTGGTGGCAGCGGATAATTATATATATTGTAAGGGAGTACAGGTAAATATTAACAAATTTGAAGCACCTTGCGAAGGAGAAAGGTGGGGCAGCGAGTTGGCTGTGTGTATTATCCCTTGTTGCATATATATGTCCCAGATGGTATATTGGGATGGATTTAGGGGAGATCTTATTCATTGTTGGGTCCATGTATGGAGAAAAGTGCATCAACTAGATAGCTGTGTGTATTAATCCTTGTCCCATATACAGATCACATGCTCACAGGTGTGCCGTACGTGACAGTGATTCATCTCATTATAATCTGGTCACCATGTAACCAGCCACGGTGCAAGTTAGGGAAGACGGGGAAGAAATAAGAGCAAAGCACATTGATACATAAGGACATGATGAAAATACCCTAGATTTGAGCCAAAATTGTGTGTTGGTTTCTTTGTCAAATTTTGCAAACAAAAAATAGATTGAATGTTCCTGGAAATTCTGTGCACAGCATATAAAAAAAACAGTTTTTATTATCGTTATAGCATTTAAAGTTTAAGAGAAGAGTTACATAGTTACGTAGTTACATAGTTACATAGTAGATGGGGTTGAAAAAAAGATGCACGTCAATCAAGTTTAACCTGTGCTAAATGTAGACCACAGATAGTTATCTTATCTATAGTTATCTTATATTTGTATTTACAGTATATTGATCCAGAGCTCATTCTCACCCCAATACTGCAACACAGCATCTCGTTGCAGAGAGAATTATTATTATCATCGTTTATTTGTGAGGCGCCAACATATTCCGCAGCGCGGTATAATGGGGGTACAGAGTGACACCAATGACATAAACAGAATGAGGACAAATATGGACAAACAGGTACAGAAGGGAATGAGGGCCCTGCTCATGAGAGTTACAATCTAGAGGGAATAAGGGGCAATGTTGAAACAGAGTAATGCTTACCAGAGGCCCAAGGCTAAAATTATACTACTTGCGTGCCCGACGGGCGAGCGGCATAGCCTCGCGCACGCCTGCAGCCCCTGCGATTTGTGAACTGAGCTGCAGGCAACTGGGGAGGCGTGGCGGGTGCATCACGAAGCTGGTTCGCCCTCATTGGCTGAGCCGCTCACGTGACGCAGACGTCACGCGGCCGCGCTTGAAAAACACATTTTATGGTGTTGTGTGCACGTGCTCGCGCACTAGGGGCGGCCTCATAGGCGTTATGCAATCTATGCTTATCGAGCGCGCGGCCGCAATCGCGCTGACTATAATCTCAGCCCAAGAGAGAGAGACCCGATACTATTTATTAAGATTGAGACACGTCTTCAGAATCCAGCAATCTCTGGGCAGTCCCACCACGTTTGGAGCATGGTTCCCCTTCGGATACGGCCCTCAGAGCAGTTTTGTAGATTCTGTGTAAGTGTGCCGGTGTCATGTACCACAGATACATCATTTTGTAACTGTTCTCTCTTCATGCTAACGGAAGATTTGGATACAGCCTTCCAGATAATCCTCCAAGTCGTCGGGCTCAAGGGACTCACGTTCTCTTAAAAGAGCAGTCCTCCATACTCCATTTATTTTTATCCCAGCCCCTTTTTGTTTTTGTTTTTTTGCATGGAAGGGACGTAGTGGGTTCCCGAGAGCTTATTCCCACATCCTATTGGCCAGTGGGAGAGCACAGCTGCACCTTTCTCTTTTTGTATCCCGGGAGCCAGTGGGTCTGTGGAGTTGGAATGAACCCAGATCCGGGTTTAGGGACCACCTGGCTTTCCTTCCATGTAAAAACAAAAAGAGGGGGAGAGATGGACGGCTCGGTTCCCTGGAGAGACTGTTTGTGCCTTAATCTGACGTGTGTGTTGAATTAATTAGAGTAATAGCCAACATTTCTATCAAGAGGATCACATCAAAAATCATTTGTTTGAACAAACAAGAAAAATAAGGAAACAACTAGTATTATTAACTAATAACCACATCAGCACTAACAGATTAAGAAGTAAAAGCAGCAATCCCCATGTATTTTTTTTAAATATTATGTAACCCCGAGGTAATTTCTGACTTTCTGGCCCCCCTCCGCGAGTGCCGTGCGATAGCGGGTGCCGCCGGAGGCTGCGACGGACCCGCCGGCACTTCGCGAGGGTGGGGGCCAGTGCAGGGAGCAGCACGAGGTGTTGCGGCGCAGGCCGGTTGCCGGGGACGCGATCGGGCCGTAGCTAGTGCCGCGATCGCGTTGCCACCGGCCCGGCTTGTACAGGAGAGGGCGCCGCCATTGCGTGTAGGTTCGCGCATGCGCAGTAGTCAGCCAGCGCAGGGAAGGCCCCAGAGAGATCGCGCGAGAGTAGGGAAGTGTAGGAAAGGGTTGTGGCGGCCATTGGTAGTTCGCGCATGCGCAAGGCAAGTGCGCACGCGGCCCCAATACTCAGGCAGCCCCCTGGGAACTACAATTCCCAGGAGGCATAGGGAGACAGGCACCAGGTGCCTGATAGCGGCCAATAGGGCTGGAGGAAGCTCAGCCCGGGAATATAGATACATTTCCCGGGCTTTGCACGCGTGAGTCAGGAAGAGGCAGAGGAAGGAGTAGGAAGGGTGTAGGGAGCGCGTGGCTCCTGCATCAGGTAAGGGTTCTCCTTAGGTCCCCAGGCAGGCCCCAATTCCCGGTAAGGGCAGGGGGTAACTGAAAAGGGACGGCCCTAGATAAGGAGGTTACCCTTAGGTGCGGAAGGTGCAGTTTGGCAGTGCCACAGCGGATAGGGCTGTGCGCACTGGCAAATAGGCACAGCGTGCAAGCAGTGGATTTGCTGCGGGTTCCAGTATATGGTGTGTGTTATGTTAGCTGTGTGTGTGTGTCGCTGCATGTGCTGGGCGCAGTGTGTGCAGCGTGTGTGAGTACCTGCAGGTTGACGGTGAGAGCGGTGTGTCTGCTGCAGGTGCTTTAGGAGAATCTAGTGGTTAGTAGTTACAGATAGGACTGGGTAGCTAGGGGAGGGGGCAGGTTATTACTCCGCAGGCCCTAGGAGTTTTCCCAAAGCCACCCCAGGTTGCGGTTCATCAGGGACAGGCCCTAGGTTAGGGTTCCTGTCACGTTAGGGATAGATAGGGATAGCGGCGGTTGCTGTTCCCGTGAGACGGTGTGTTACCGAGAGACGGTTGTGTTCCCGTGAAGCGGAGGGACCCTCGTTGGGGTTCCTGGAGAAGCACCTGGATAGGATCAGACGGATGCATCGCACATCTGACCCTTTTAGAAGAGTGTTGCGGGCCCGAGCATCGGAGTGCTCGGAAGGTATTTCTCCACATGTGCACCAACAGGCCTAATAGATAATTTAGTGACTGCGCAGTCACCCACGACCTCCGTAGGAGTACGGGACATTGGGTGTGGGGGATCACAGGACACTGGGTGGGAACACCAGACATTGGGCTGAGGTGATGCGGATAGAGCATAAGGTTATGATGTTATGTAATGTGTTATATGTGTGTTTAGTAAAGTGTTAGTATTCTTTCTATCGTTACGTGTGTTATTGTATTTCTTACCCAGGGCTATCTTTCATAACGGGGATCCTGGGTAAGTGGAGGCGCTGCACCAGGTAAATGGTAAGGGTTTCCCCAGGCTCCCAGCTAGCGGAGGCTCAGATCTCCTGGAGCCACAGGTGTTATACAGTTACCAGTAGTCCCTTAGAAGAGGTGTGCCGCAAGGAAAGGGACCGGTTAGACCACAGGGGCCAATGTGAGATTGGGTGGGTCAGGCCGGTTCACAAAAAGGGCTACAATTACATGAACTGTGGTGTCTCTTGGATCAGATCCGCGGTCCTAATATAGGTGTCACCTATAGAAATAGCTTCCTAACCATCATCTCGCAATGACATTGTGGCTTTCAATTGGTCAGTGCCACAAGTCTGACCCTGGCCGCCATATTGTGTGTGCAAGTATTCTTATCCAAACCAAACAACCTCATAGATCTCAGCCCCCCCTCCTCCCTCCCCCCTGTTTTTAAATAGCAAAAAATATATAATGAGCAGTCCAGATTAGTGCTTTAAATATTCATGTACTATTTGTATTCATGACAATTAAATTCTTAAGCTACATAAATACCTTTTCACCTACCTACAGCAAATACTGTGACTCCTCTGTCCTGCAGTAACTGAGCATTCTCTTCCACGGCATCACCGGATCTGCCGTCTGTTAGTAACAAAACTATCTGTTGGGAAAGGGCAATCGGAGGTGAGAAAAACGATGCAAGTGGAGATAAAGTGACAATACCACAAAGTCACCTACTGTAGTCGGCAGGTAAATCATGGCTGTGGAAAATACTGGGGGGATTCTCTGATAAGCAATGACCGTTTAATTTATACCCCAATGGAGTTAGCCTATGGAGTCAAATGGAATTATATCAGCCCCTCGTACAGTAACTAAATACAGTAGATTTACCTTATTATGGTATTGAACCAAGCCCCAGAGGAGTGAATTGTACACCTATATTACACCTATACTACACACACCTAATGTAAGGGGTGTGAAGGGTGCACTAGGGGGAAGAGATATACGGACAAGCACAGGTAATAATAATAATTGTTTGTTCTTGTATAGCGCTGCTAGTTTTACGTAGCGCTTTACAGAGACATTTTGCAGGCACAGGTCCCTGCTCCGTGGAGCTTACAATCTATGTTTTTGTTGCCTGAGGCACAGGGAGATAAAGAGACTTTCCCAAGGTCACAAGGAGCCGACACCAGGAATTCCCCTGCTTCAAACACAGCGCCAGTCAGTGTCTTTACTCACTGAGCCGCGCCTTCTCCCTAAGAATCTGGTCTCTCAAACATCCAGGTGGAGGCAAAGAAACAAATAGTCCCCAGGTTACATGCACTCAATCACCCACACCAGAGTAATTTAAAAAAGAAAATATATATATATATACATATGTAGCGGTCATGTAAAATGCCTACAGTCATCTCTCCTGTTGGCAGTAAGGCCTGGTAAGTGTGGGCATGCCAGCAGTAATTATGGAGGTTTACCCTCACACCCTGGTGGGGTGCCCTGTGTATGGCTGGGACTGGTCACATGCTCTGACTCCATGGTTAGTGATGTCAGAGGTGTGTCAGCCTCAGAAGTTACATAAGGCACAGCACTGTGTTCTAAAGTTAGTCTACCAGAGTTCTAGTTCAAGCCTAGCAGGAGTTGCTGGGAAGTCTTAGTCTGAGACCAAAGAGGAGACTGTGTCCAGGGACCTGGCACAGGGTAATGATCCCTGCGGGGATAGGGAATCCCTATTAAGGAAAGAATCACCTTTGAAGGGAAGCAGAGTGAATAATTATGAGAGGCTAGAACTCAACTGCGAGGGGCAGCTAGCCCACATCATTCAATAAAGATGTGTTCATTCAGAAATCCTCTCGTGTACATCTGTGGAATGAGTGTACAGAGAGGAGCACCACGGAGGAGTTCCTCAACAGGATCATCCCCATGCGGACGCAGGGACCCTGTTGAGGTGGAGGCGCTGCACTGGAACTAGGTGAGACTCAACACACTACCTCAGCTGCCTGTCTAGACGGGTTCTCCCCACACACCATCATGCGGGAGACTCAGGAGTCCTGTAGCCAACAGGTGCACCATCAGGCATATCTACACTGTAATGGGGTCCGGTTAGACCACAGGGGCCAATGTGAGATTGGGTGGGTCAGGCCGGGCCAGAAAGACCGTTACACATACATACACACACACACAGGATTAAAGGAGTCATAATGGTGGGATCTTATGCCATAAATACTCTTATTGCAAGATATACTCCAGATTGACACAGTGATAAGAGTACTTCAGGCATACAAATAAATGTATAGATACATAATAAATAAAATACATAGGGTAGTAAGAGAAGAAACCTAAAAGTAGCCACACAACGCTGGTGAGCAGTTTATATGGCTCCAAATAACAGGATATGTCCAGAGGAACAGGCTAATGTGCATCAGAGGGGAACACTCCTTATTAGCTCTCATTATTATATGATTGAGTGCATGTAATCTGGGGACTATTTGTTTCTCTGCCTCCACCTGGATGCATTGAGACACAATAAAAGAAGCATTTTAATGTGGCTCCAGGGGAAATGAGAGCTGCGAGCAGCGGCAGCATTGTGGGAAATAGATATTCTAGCAGCGCAGTTAAACGGCAGCAATCTGTGAGATGTCTCTCCACTCATTGCGCAACACCCTGGATTAATAGATTGCCTAGGAATTTAGTTTGTTTTACTGGTTTCCCTTATTGGAAGTGGAGATGTTTGTAGTGAGGTTTTTGCTCACTGTGCTGTTAAAGCAGCAGTCCAAGCTGTCGGTTTCCCCCCCCCCCACCTCCCTCCCCCCCACACTTTAATATGTGCATCAATACAATCCACACAATGCTAAGTAATTAGCTAAATTGCCGATCGATCCGTTCTCCTATGATTGATCGGCGAAGATTCGGCTCGAGGGTTCACTAAATGGATGTCAGTGCAGCAGAAGAGGACCAAAGATGCAAAGTTCTGTGGGTAAGATCATGTGACCAGGCAGTCAATAGATACAATTGGTTCCCTGCTAGAGAGAGGGCAGGGCTCAAAACAGAGCCTGTTTCAGAAGAGAAAGGGGATGTGACTTTGTAAATAGTTGCTATAGAAACAAAAAGGGCTTGTTATATATAATAAATAAAAAATGTAATTCAGGGTTGTTTAAAAAAATGCTACAAGTATTTTCTCATAGTATAGAACTGATTTATTTAAAAAAAACACATGTAGGATATTGCTTGGCCTGCAGCTTTAAGTACAGTACTAATGAAAGAACATTGCACGATGAATGTATTCCACTTCTCTACCACTTTTGTAACACCTCCAACATCTAAGCTGTTACCCTCAATAACAGTGCTACAGTATGTTTGTAATCTCTCCACCACTGAAGAAATTGGCAACAGAATGAGGAGGATCTACTAACCTTGGCTGCATCTTCTCTGGAAACAGAGGGATTAAATACCCTTTCTGCCAGGAACGCCAGGGCCGCTCCCGTCTTCGTGTTACCTCCTTTATATACGATGCTTTGGAGAGCCAGTAACACCTCTCCGGTGGTTTCATAGTCTGACAACTCTATGCTCATCCTGGAAAGAGCAGAACAAAGCGATCACGTTGATAACAGGATGAGTAACAGTATCAGTAATCAAAATCAGAACGTAACACCCTCTGACGTCTGTTCGGATGTCGGAGTTGAACTTTGGAACTCATTTTCAAATCCGAGAGAAATCCAAGCGAAAAACCTCATTCTCAGATTTTAGTTTTTTTATTGTTGGTTTTTGGAAGAGGTGGTTGGGGTTTTTTGTTGTTTGTATTTTGTTTGTTTTTAATAAACTGGGCAAACCTTTGGATTTGCGAGCAATAAACCTGTGAACTTTTGCACAAAAGTTTCAACCACACATGGTTATGCCGGGGAAAAAAGTAATAAGTGTTAAGTGTACACCGCGGCAGATGTCAAAATCCGCCGCCCACGGCACTTGCCTGTGTCGGCCGCCTCCTTTCTGCCGCGCTCCTGACCCATCAGAATCCCAGCGTCAAATGACGCTGCGGACGCCACCAACGTGACGTCGCACAGCGGCCTGTTGTTATGGAAACACGACATTATGACGTCATTTGACGTTGTGACGCCATGGCAACGGGACTCCGTGTGACGTCACGTTGGGGATGTTCGCGGCTTCCTTTGACGCTGTGATTCCAATGGGGCAGAAACACGGCAGAAAAGAGGCGGCGACACAGGCAAGTACCTTCCCATTAGCATTAGGTCCGATAGGCCCGAGAGCGCGGCAAAATTATATGGGGGCGGAAATTTTTGCCACCCCAAAATGTTGCTGCCTTAGGCCCGGGCGGGGCGTTTTATTGATGATATCTTAATTATTTGGAAAGGGCACCCAGAAAGCCGGAGTCATTTTATGTCACTTTTAAACTGTAATGATTTGAATCTTAAATTCACGTATAATTTTAGTCTAACTACAATTGATTTTTTAGATCTCACCATCTATGTAGAAGGAGGACTTTTAAAAACTAAAACTTTTTTTTTAAACCAGTTGATAGTAATAATTTTATCCTGAATAGCAGTTGTCACCACCCACGTTGGGTGGAGAACATCCCCCAATGGGCAAAATAGGAGAATTAAGAGGAATTCCACTGACAATGATGTATTTGAATTAATCTCAAATCTTAAGTGATACATTTTTTAACCGAAACTACACGCAAGAAAAAAATCACGGAGGCTCTTAATAAAACTCGTGATTTAGAAAGAAAAGACATCATTAATGTGAAAAATAAGAAAGAAGGTACCAAAAATCAATTAGAATGGGTATTTTTTTTTACAAAATACAACAAAGATGCGAATAAAATTAAATAAATCATATGCAAACATTGGCATCTTATTAAAAGCAATCCAGTTTTAAGAGATTTTGTTCCCAATTACCCAGGGTTGGTTTTTAGTAATTCTAAAAATGTGAAGGACCAATTGGCACTGAGTGCCCTTTGTCGAGAAAAGTTTAAAAGTTATTGGCTTAGCGGGATCAAAGGTTTTTATGGGTGTTTTAGCTGTAAGGCCTGTAAATTTAAGTCTCCTGAAAAATTACAATTTGTGTCAAATATTACAGAAGACATTTTTCCGAGTAAGAGTCACATAACATGCAAAACAGATCATGTTATCTATGCACTGGAGTTCCCATGTGGTCTCCAGTACGGGGGTAAGACTACTAAGCCCCTGCATATAAGGATCCTTGAACATTTAAGCAACATAAAAAGAAAGGTTTGACCCACAGTGTCTCTAGACACTTTAGTGTGCACTACCAGGGTGACCCCACAGGGCTCAAATACCAGGGGGTCGAACAGGTGATGAAGCACTGGAGGGGGTGGGGGGGGGGGGGAGAAAAGAGACATTGAGTTAACCAGAAAGGAGACATATTGGATCCACAGGCTATAAACACTTGTACCGAAGGGACTCAATGCAGACATTGAACTAGGCGTTTTTTCTAGTGTGATTATTTTAATTTCATTGCCTTGATCTTTTTATATGTTCCTTTTATTCGTTTTTTTATCTCATATGTTTTGTGATCACTTGTGATTGACTTCATTTTCTTGATATGAGTTTTCTATTCATTTACATTAATATTAAGTAAGATAATATATTATATATATATATATTTTTTTTATTATTCTTTCAACTTGGCTCTGCTGCTACAGTAATTGATGTTTTTTTTAAATTATTTATTTAAAAAAAAAATTGGGATTTTTAAAAATAATTTTTTAACAATTTGGTATATTAATATTCGATTATAATTATTCATTTTATCATAATACTTTTTTAACTTCATATCTATTGAATTGTGGCTTCTGCTAGAATTGTCCAATGTAATACAGAATGATAATTGTTATTTTCTTTTTCTGATTTCTTTATGGAGCACCAACTACATCAAAGGAAGAAGATTACTCCAATTACAGCTCAATGATACAATAGACACAGGGCTATACTCCAATTAGTTAGTTTAGGATAGTATCACCTATTGATGTAGATCTTTGGATTTTGCAAATTTATATTTTATGCTATTTTTAACTGATGCCTGAAAGGATCAGTCTTTGTACCATTGTACTTTATTATGTTGAGTTTTATACCAGTTTTGCACCATCTCTTTCACTTATTTATTTAGTGTGTTTGTATTAGCCAATAGACTCAGGGCTATGGCTATATTAATGTGGGTAGATGCAGACATGAAATTACTCCTGACGAAGCTGGGTAACCACCAGCGAAACGCGTTGAGTTCAGCACAGAAGGAAAGAGAGACTGACCAGACCGGGAGAAGTATCGTGGGAACTGTGCTGAAAGCCGATTGTTGTTTCCGGGCGGCCGCATACGGAGGCAACACACACCAGAAAGCCTTCTACCACCTACACTCAGGTTCAGCGTCGGAGAGGAGAGAGATCTCTAAAGAAACTGTGATATGTCCTGAATGACAGCACGCTTGTAAGTCTTCATTCAGGGGGTCTGTTTTTTGCGTTTTTTTTATAATTAAAAGTACTGTATGCTGCGCAATTAGTCCCTTCTCTTTTCCTCTGCAAGATCTACATCGTTACCTGCTACTACATTTGCCACGCAATTTATGGGCTTTGATATACTCGCTGCCAGGTGAGTATATCTGTTTACATATTAATTCTACCTTCAACACTTCCAACAACGACACTGTTTTATGTTGGTGTCGTATGTTTATCCGGATCCCCTCTTACCTCCTGTGATGGTGACAGGGACGGTTGAGGTGTATGGGAGCGTCGGATCTCCACGGCGTACTCAGCAAGAGGGGGCCGCCATCTTGCAGTTCGCACATGCGCAATTGCAGCCGGGTCCATGCACAGAGAGCCGATAAGTTGTGGTGGCCATTTTAATGTTCGCGCATGCACAGTTGAGTCCTCACGCATGCGCAATCCCCCAAAGTTGCGGCGCCCATCTTAGGAGAGGCTCTGCAAGGGACAACAAGTCCCAGGAGCCTTATGGACTGGGAGAGGAGGCAGTTGGAGCCAGGACCTCAAGGGAGAAGGTAGTGTCCGGGTGCCAGTGGCTCCCGACTAGGTCAGATTCCCCCATAGGCCCCAGATAGGCCCTAGCTCCTTCCAGGCTGGGGTGGCGGGAGGGGGACCCCCCCCCCCCCCCCCCCCCAGATAGGGATGCTTCCCTGTAGTCACTTCACTGGTGCTGATAGTGGTATTAAGTATCACCTGCGGACGGACGCAATGCAGTGTGTGCGGCCTGCAGTCTGGGACCAGACCACCAGCACCTTAAGAGACATTAGGGCAAACCCACCACCGGAGCTCCCTCAAGAGGTGGACACCTTCGCGAGAGGATCGGACAGATCCGCGTCATGGCTCACTCTGCGGGCCGACGGATCCACTCTCTCCAATTACCCTGATCTGGCCAGAGATCAGGAAGGTACCCACGTGCACCAACAAATCTCACACAGGGGATAGCGCGACTCCACGTACACTTGGGTGGGCCTTGCTCTGTGGACATCGGTGTGATTAGGTGCCCAGGGCACCCTCAGTACTTTGGGGATAGGACTCCACTGGGGTGCTATATATACGGTGTGGGTATTGTAGTGTGGGGACTTGTACAGTTTTTGCGGTTATATAGTTATTTATGTGTGTGTCAGTAAATATAATTAAGTATACCCGTGTGTGGTGTATATTTATTCATTATTGCATTGGTTCCTGTGAGGGGTTATCCTGCATCGCTAGGATCCCTCCCAGGTGGAGGCGCTGTATACAGAGAGTACGACATCACCCCAGGCTCCCAGTGGTGGAGGATCAGGCCTCCTGTATGCCAGGCAGGTACTCTGTAGTTCCCTTAGACACAGGGAAAGGGGACTACATATATTTTTCATTTTTCCATATACTGATGTCTACTGCCCCCTCATCCTTGGACACCCATATCTATTGAGGATCCCAGCTGTTTCTTTCGAAGGTTGAGTCGTTGACACAGTTTTTATACATACTCTTTAGGTGTTTATGCACATCTTTTTTGCATTCACATTTTATTTTTATTGTTGAAGTTCCACCACTAGGTGGGGCTGTTGTATTTAGAGATGAGCGCCTTCCTGTCTATTTTCTGTTACCATTTCCTATCCTATTGTCTGACTTTGTCGTGGTTATTGTATTATAATTCCCTGTACTGTATGGTCTCTGGAAAGTGTTGAGTACACTGTGGCGCGATATAAAGACATACATAGATAAGAACGCATTAAGAATTGTCTGTGCCTACTTGCATTCATCTGTCACATTAAAAGAAAGCTGACTGACAATGTTGACGCATTCGTGGCGCACGCTTTTTAAAAAATATACTGTACATATTTTAACGCGTGCGCTGCCGACAACACCCAGACTCTGCCTCGCAAAAACAAGGCGACGCATGAGCCACACAGCACATCAAACTCGTTTTTATAAATTGGCGCACAACGACACATGAATTTGCGTGTGTGCCACTTTTACAACAAAATAGCCTTTATCGACGCTTCATACACAGGCCTCACGGTTTTCTGCAACAAAAACAGGCCCAAACGTATCCAAAACATCCCTGCGCAAACACCGGAATTCATTTTCTTTCATAAAACCTTATTTTTTGTCCCTTTCTTTTAAATTTGGGGGATGTGGGAGGACTTTGATAAATAGGAGCCTGGGAACTATGAATTAAACTGCGATAATGGCATTTCTCTGGGAAAATAGGTCATATGCATCTTGCCGTTTTCATTAATCAATTCATAAACGCCCCCGATGGCAATTTTGGTTCTGGTTCTGCAATTCTGTGCCGTGTGCAAATGAGGAACTATCGCAAATTTACATATTGACGGCTGCTCGTGCTAGATTGCATTCCAAATAGGGTTGCCAGGTGTCCGGTATTGAACTGGACTGTCCTGTATTTGGATACGCTGTACAGTAAAAAATGAGAGGTGCTGTAATACTGGACATGTATGTGTCCTGTATTTTCCTCCCTGGACATAGTGACCTGACGCACCTTTCACCATTGAGTCCGGTATTTTTGGAGAAGCCACCTGGCAACCCTAATTCCAAAAGTGACAGCTCGAAATCTCACCTTCCCAAGAGAGGCACGTTTGGGCTTCACAGCAGTAATGCACGTGGTAATCATATCAATAACAAATACAGGCAGTCCTCGTTTTACAACGCTTAGTTTTACAACGAATGGCTTATCCAACGCTATGCAATGCATACCGTTGTTAATTTTTACAACGCCAAAACGACTTATCCAACGCTCTTACGACGCTTTGCAACGTTGTTTATGTGTATGTGTATATATAATATATATATATATATATACATATATATATATATATATACAATATACAGGTAAACCCCCATTATAACGCGGTCCTCGGGGTCCACCCCGAGACCACCGCGTTAATAACGGGGTCGCGCTAATTTTAAAAAAAAAATGGCCGCCGCGTGCCTGTTCGGGAGGGAGTGAGGAGGGAAGGAAGGAAGAGGTGTCCGGAAGCCCTACATGCGGGCCACATGCCCCCTCCCTCTCCCTCCCAGCCCCCTCCCTCTCCCTCCCAGCCCCCTCCCTCTCCCTCCCAGCCCCCTCCCTCTCCCTCCCAGCCCCTTCCCGCGAGAGGGAGGCCCGGGGAACAGAAGAAAAAAAAACTGCCGGAAGTCATCAGCTCCGGCGCGAGAGGGAGGCCCGGGGAACAGGTGATCAGCCGCCTCGACCCCTGCAGCACCAACCCCCCCAGCACCGTCACCACCCTCCCCCTCGCAGGACCGGGCCCCCTCGCCCCGCCGCATCGCAGGGTCGTCCTGCCACTCCGCCGCATCGCAGGGCCCCGCCACCCCCCCCACCCCCCAATGACGTCCCACCCCCCGCCCCGGGCCGTACCGCCAACCTACCCCCACCTACCTGCCCCCCCGCGCTGCACCGGGCCATCCCACCAGCCACCGCAGCATCGGGGGCCCCCGCAGCCATCACCCCCCTCCACCGCAGCACCACCCCCAGCGGCACGCAGCGCCCCACCCCCTGTAGCCACATGCCTCACCAATCATCCCCAAGGTAAGGCTGATTTATGTGTGTGTGTGTGTGTGTGTGTGTGGTGTGTGCGGTGTGAGCAATGAGCAGTGTGTCAGTGTGAGCAATGAGCAGTCGTGTGTGCATGTGAGCACGTTGGGCAGTTGTGTGTGCAGTGTCATTGTGTGTCAGTGTGTGTGCAGTTTGTGTGTGTGCAATGTGAGCAATGTGAGTGTGTGTCAGTGTGTGCAAGAGGCAAGTGTGTGTCAGTGTGAGCAGTGTGTGTGCAGTGTGCAGACTGGTGTGGAGCAATGGCAGTGTGTCAGTTGTGAGCAATGAGCAGTTGTGTCAGTGTGTTGCAGTGTGATGAGCAATGAGCAGTGTGTGTGCAGTGTGTGTGCAGTGTGTGTGCAGTGTGTGTGAAGTGTGTGTGCAGTGTGTGGGCAATGTGAGCAATGTGCAGTGTGTGCAGTGTGAGCAATGTGCAGTGTGTGCAGTGTGAGCAATGAGCAGTGTGTGTGCAGTGAGTGTGTGCAGTGTGAGCAATGAGCAGTGTGTGTGCAGTGAGTGTGTGCAGTGTGTGCAGTGTGTGCAGTGTGTGCAGTGTGCAAAAAAAAAATTTTTTTTTTTTTTTTTAAACGGGAGCCACGGGGGTCACGACATTGTGTTGCCATGGCATCGTGTGGTCGCATGACGTCGTGATGTCAGAAAACGCCGGAGAAAAGGTATTTGGGGGGGGGGGGGGGGGGATGGGAGCAGGCGGGGGGCACAGACAAAAGTTTGCGCACCCCTGATCTACGTCATCAAGGGGGCTGGACAGCTAGATTTTGCAGGGGGGGGGCGCGGTGACTTCACGTGACCCCACAGCATAATTTGATGCTGAGTGCCAGAGACATGGTAAGGAGGGGGAGATGCGAGCAGGGAGGGAGCAGGCAGGGGGGCACAGCAAGGAAAGATTGTGCACCCTTGCTCTGATCCACTCTTTCTCCCAGAGCAGGATGTGTATACTTAATAGTCTATGATGCCCGAAAACCATAGATATTAATACATAGTTCATTTTAGCATTTTGCTATGTGCAAATACAGCTCAACCCCGTTATAGCGCAATCCGCTACAATGCGGTTGCTTATAACGGGGTCTGAGCGTGGCTCCCGATTTAAAAACATCTACATTTAATGCTTTATTGCTAACGGGACACACACACACAATTGATAAATTATACATTATAATTAAAATAAAATAATTTATAAATTATTATTTTATTTATTTTATCATTTATAAATTATTATATAAAATAATAATTTATAAATTATACCATATCATACAGGAATCAAACCCAGGACCTTTCTTATGTGCTGTAGATGGTAAGTATATTTATAGAGGCTGTTTTATCAATCCTGTGGCGTAGCAGGTAGGGAATTGGTACTAGCATATGGGATCGATTCCTGCATGTTTATTATATAAAATGTATTCATATTCATGTTCAACTCCCACATGGTGTAGGGGTATGTATCCGTTAGCAATAAAGCATTGTGAATGTTTAAAAGGGGAATATAGTTAGGGTGAAGTGAGTAGCTGGAGAAAGTTGCAGTACAAATCAAGTGGAATGGCCTTACCAAACCAATAGATTTACTGAAGTTAATGCGTGCAGACAAGTCATATAGAGACTCTTACACATTGTTTAAGGAAAACATCCTGTTGCATTCAACAGGAATGTATTTTATTTGATAAATGTGGTGCAATAATTTTCTTGATGTATCCGGTTGTATGTTTGGCGGGAATGGTCTTCTTACCTAATGGAATCTCCGTAAACCGCAACTCCAAACCGTATTCCTTCCTTCCCAAGCAACTGCGTGTTTTCGAATGAGTTTATCATACTCCTGATGAAGTCCTTGATGATCTGAAAATTCCCCTCTCCAACGCTCCAAGACTCGTCCACCAGGAATAAGACATCTGCCATTTCTGCCGATCTGCACACTGCGGGAAAGCAAATGGTCAAAATCAGCCTAACATGCAGGTTGAGGCGGTGCAAAAGCGTCTTGATATGGTTCATAAAATCGCAAATTTGTCCTCGAGAATTGTGGTATCAGTGTTAGTTCCAGTGTTAGTCGTACTTCAATACTTGGTAATGCGTCTTTTAGTTGAACTAACAGAATACATATCTTAATTATTTTTTTTAGATCTACAGTATACTCTCTTCTTCTGCCTGACTCTAAAGTTTGTTTTAAAAAGACCTTATTTGATTTCAAGTAGAGAGAGGGGTAAAGAGAAAGGGGCGCAAGATATGATGGGAGAGGAGGCGGGGGAATGGCAGATCGGGGTAGGGGCGATGGGAGATGGGAAGGGGGATGGAAGGGGAGGGAGAGATGGGTAAGGGGAGATGGGGGGAGGAGGGGAGGAGAGAAAGAGAGGGAGAGAGAGTGGGGGTATATATATCAGAACGGTATCGTCTATTCATTTTTGATTATTAAAGTTCGGCTAACGCGGTACAGATCACACACACACAAACACACACTCTTACATCACTAACATTCAGGGACTATTTAACACCTCAAGTCATAAATCGCATACAGCACAGGGAGGAGAGACGGGGAGAGATAGGTTTCATGGGACGTTGCGTTGCCATTTGACCC
The DNA here is from genome assembly GCA_036426205.1 of Ascaphus truei. NCBI lineage: Eukaryota > Metazoa > Chordata > Amphibia > Anura > Ascaphidae > Ascaphus > Ascaphus truei. Next base: position 192,476,641 of record CM071571.1, read on the forward strand.
TGCAGCGTAATTTGATGCCGCGTCGCCGAAGAGCCGGCTGAAAGCAGGTAAGAGAGAATTACAGAGGCCTCGCGCCTTCCCTAGCATTTAATTTAAATGATGTGGGGAAGAGTGCAGGACCTCTGCAAACACACCCCCGCCCCGAAAATCTCGCACCCCCCAGTTTGCGCTCCCCTGCATTAAAGCACCATTGCCTTAAAAAATATATACAGTATATATTTCCCCCCCACCCAGGGTTGCCACCTCTCCGGGTTTGACCCGGAGACTCCAGGTTTCGGGCACTTACCTCCGGGCTACGGGTTTAGCCTCTCAATCTCCGGGTGGCGGCGGGGTGCAGCGGCGTCTCCGGCGTTCTCCTGCAGTTACCCCTCCAACTGCAGTGAACATGGCTGCGCAGCGCCAAATGACACTGCGTTGCCATGGCAACAGGGCGCTACGTGATGTCATTACGCTACGCGGCGTTACGCAGCCATGCTCACTGCAGTTGGAGGGGGAGTTGCAGCAGGATGTCGGGAAACGCCGCCGCACCAAGTAGGGGGATGTTTTTTTTACATTTGCTCCGGGTTGGCTTTCAGTAGAAAGTGGCAACCCTGCGGCCCCACCCCCAGGTGCCAAAAAGGGGGTCTACAGAGCTGAACCGCATTGATTTGGACTTGCTGGTATCTCAGTCCTGTTTAAAGGGATGATGTCGCAGTCTCCTATTGGCTCATGGGACACTGGATCTTTAGATAATAATTTTCCAGCTGGATCAGCTCCCGGCCCTCCCTTCCGAGGTATGCTCTGTATCTGGGGAAGCAGGGGATCCCTGGAGCTGAAATCCCTGTGGTTCAGCTCTGTAGATTGCTGCTTTAAACTTAGTAAATAAATTACGGTGGGTAAAAACAGTGGCAGAGACCCTCCACCGTGCAGCATACAGCAAATGAAAATATCACGCGTGAGCCCATTCGCATGTCGCATACAGGTCGGCAACCCGGCTTTCCCCCATTATCTCCCAGCATACAGTGCTTCCACTGCAGCAAGGTATTCTGGGAAATGACAATGGTAATCTGGAAGTCAATCAACAATCGGCAACACAATGTTAACCGTGACTTCATCTATCTCCAGATGTAGCAGACATTATTGAACGCGCTGGTACATGCCAGCAGGTGCAATAGCACAGGAGCCCTGCCCCATATTCATGCTATTAAATGGCATCTGCTCTCACTGTCACATTGTATGTGTCCCACAGCAATGCAGCAGTGGAGTCAGTAATGGCTGCTACATCGGTATCTATCTAACCAGATCTCTTGGGTAAAGTAAGGTGAATGCTATCCACAATGAGAATCCTTCTGTCCCTTCCCTCTCCTCTCTGCTTCGACCCAAATCTCCTTCTTCCCCACTTAACTCTTTTCTCCTGTTACAGAGTTGGAAGTTTCTGAGCTGATCTTCTCTTCTCCTTCTACCACGTCCCTCTCGATCCTATCCCTTCACACCTTATCAGCTCTTATCAAATCTTTTACTCCTGTCATAGTTCCCACTTTCACCCAGATCTTACATTTCTCCCTATCCTCTACCACTTTATCCTCATCCTTTAAGCATGCCGTGATCACGCCTATTTTCAAAAACACCTTAGACCCTACGTGCCTTCCTAACCAACACCCTGTATCCCTCCTGCCTTTTGTCTCCAAATTGCTAGAACATCTTATGTTCTCCTGAATAACCAACTCTCTTAACTCCCGTGCCCTCCCAGGCCCTTTACAATCTGGCTTTCGTGCAGCTCACTCAACAGAGAGTGTGTTCACTAAAGTAGTCAATGAGATCTACAAGAAGCAAAATCCCAAGGTCACGTTTCCCTACTAATCGTTCTCTCTGCTGCTTTTGATCCTGTCTATCATTTTCTCCTCCATATTCTAAACTCCCTTGGTATCTGCAACGAAGCTGTAACCTGTTTCTAATCATACCTCTCCAATCGCACACATTTTCTGTCTCTTTTGCTAACATGTCTTTGTCTTCTGTTGATCTATCTGTTGGTATAACTCAGGGCTCTGTTCTGGGACCTCTCCCCTCTCTACACATTATCACTTGGTGACCTCATCAACTATTTTGGCCTAATGTATCACACAGATACACAGATATAGCCATCCAATTCTACCCTCATTTCTGAATCCAGTCCCAAATTTTGGATTGCCTCCTGGCTATATCCTAATGGATGGTGCTCTGCTGCCTTAAACGTAATATGTCTAAAACTGGGTGTCATGATAATATAATGAGATTTTAGGTATTTTAATCCCTTTGGGGTTTTATGGGTTAAAAAAGTACATCTTGGGTTTAAAAATGACATATATTGGGTCGTGACATGTCCAGGCTTGTCATGGGTGGGTGCTGCGCTTCAAACCGAACTTAATTGGGGGGGGGGGCAGTCATGGATAGCCCACTAAAAGTGACGCATGTGGGGTTGAGGGGGGAGGGGGTCGTATACATTGAGCAGATACTGGTCTGTTGGCTTCAACGAAAGCTAAATGTTTGTGAGTGATTGTTGGTACATTCCAGAGAGGGGTGACCCACGGTTATGCCCTCATTGGGTGACTTTATTAAAAATGAGAATATCATGTGATGTCCTCTGCTGAACATGCTAAAAATTACATGTGTGTATCCATGGAACTGAGTCGCACATAATGATTACAGACATGTCAGGTCTAGCAGGTACTAAGAGACAGATATTAATATTTCTCTTAATTTTAGGATTACGATGTTCATATTTAGTCTCATTGTGTACGCCATGCGTGCCTTAAAGTATTGATGTGACTCATGTGTGTGTAAGTGTTTGTTAAGGAAAGTTATGAGTACATCTAGATATTGCAGGCTTCAGGTAATTGTCATTTGGTAAGAGGTTTTTTTACTCTGTCGTAAAACTGTCAATCTCACAGCTGATTTATGACAGGTGTCACTTAGATTGTGCAAAGGCTTTTGATATGGTTTCACACAAGAGGTTGGTGTACAAAATAAAGAAAATTGGACTCAGTAATAATGTATGCACCTGGATTGAAAACTGGTTAAAAGACAGACAACAGAGGGTTGTCATAAATGGAACTTTTTCAGGTTGGGCTAAAGTCATGAGTGGAGTACCTCAGGGATCGGTACTGGGACCCCTGCTTTTTAACTTGTTTATTAATGACCTTGAGGTTGGGATCGAGAGCAAAGTCTCCATCTTTGCTGAAGATACTACATTGTGTAAGGTAATAGAATCAGAGCAGGATGTAATTCCTCTTCAGAAGGACTTGGAGAGACTGGAAACGTGGGCAGGTAAATGGCAAATGAGGTTTAATACAGATAAATGTAAGGTTATGCATTTGGGATGCAAGAATAAAAAGGCGACTTACAAATTAAATGGAGATATATTGGGGGAATCCTTGATGGAGAAGGATTTAGGAGTGCTTGTAGACTGCAGGCTTAGCAATAGTGCCCAATGTCATGCAGTAGCTGCAAAGGCAAATAAGATCTTATCTTGCATCAAACGGGCAATGGATGGAAGGGACCCCCCCACACACACGGTGTTACATACATTAGCGGGGCTCACAGTGTTAGCAGCACATCTCCCGCTCTCTTCCCCACCGGTCCCGGAGGCTCCGCCTCTTCCTCCGCCTCTCCCTCCGCCTCTCCCTGTTTCCCGCGCTTTAACCCCCCCCCCTCCACGTGGGAGCTGCCGGACGGGTGAGGGAGCGGCCGGACGGCTGAGGGAGCTGCCAGACGGGTGACTTCTGCCTTTCACCCGCCCACCGCTCACACCCCTGCGCCACACAGCCGCCGCACGCACTCGACAGACACCCGCCACACTCGACACACACCCGCCGCCTCTCACCCACCCCACACACTCGACACACACCTGCCGCATCCTGCCCCTACACAACAATATCACTGACCAGCTGTCACCCGCACTCGCCACACACACACCCGCCGCCTCACACCCTAGCAGGACCCCGACCCACAGCCAGCACTCACTACCCATGCGCCACCCGTACTGAACACCCACCTGCCGCCTCACACACGCTCACACCCTAGCAGGACACATGCCTCACATTTTCACATCACTTATGTCACCAAAATATACATTGTACTGTGGTGTGTTTACAATAAACCATTTTTATACAACATCGTATTACATTTTCTTCCATCTTTCTTTTCAACATTATTATCCAACCTTTCCAACAAATACTCAACCTATTGTTCCACCATTTATAAATAATACTACCTATTACGCATTTACATCCCGGGCAACGCCGGGTCTCTCAGCTAGTTATTTATATTGAAAGTCTGGAAAAAAATAATTTTTCATTAATAATAAGAATTCTAAGTGATTGCCCATCTTGTTTGCTCCATCCCATTAATAATGTAATTAGATTGATGTATTTGTATAAGGCAGTGAGGAAACCCACCCCGGGTACAACATTACCAGGAAATACTTTTTTTATAAAAAGAAACTAAAAATAATTAATCTCATCAAATCTCATGAATCTAGTTTTACCCATATTATTGTTTATATGGGACCACATCAGAGTACAGGTTTGCATTATAACCTGCGGTAACACGGTCAACACGAGGCATACTCATTATATATAGAAATGTCCATCGTTGGACAAAGATGGTACTCGATTGGATTCTAAAGAATCTCAAAAGACCGACATAACGACCAAATGCAAGATGGGAGGATCAAATCAGAAAAAGTGTTGGAACAACGTGGAGAAGAGAGGCTACAACTGCAGTACCTGGGAGCTCATTGGGGAGGATTCATCCAGCAGTGGATCGAGAAGGGCTAAAGAAGATGAATATATAGATATATAGATATAGATATATATATATAGATATTTATACAGACACAGCTAATTATCCCTTGAGTTCGGAAACGCATTAGGTTGCTGTGGCAACGACCCAATCGCCTGGTTGCAACTCCGACACTTTTCCATGATGTCATCATACTGCGACCTCTCCGGAGCTCCGTAACCGAGACGCCGGCAAAAGAGCAGAGAGGAAGCTCCATCTTAGGACAAGAGAGCTCTGTCTGTGCAACAGCCGGTCATAGGATTTTATATTTATAGCTGTGTTTGTGAGTACTATTTCACATTAGTTGCACTTGCTTATACAGGTAGTCCTGGCTATCCATCGTTTAACTTTACAACGAATGGCATATCCAACGCTTTACAATGCAGCCCTATGGGCCGTTATCCGACGACGGAATGCGTTATCCGACGCCGGAATGCGTTATCCAACGCTCACCGCCACTGATTAACATGGGACTCACTTTACAACTATTTTCACTATCCAACGCTACTTCCAGAACGGATCCCGTTGGATAACCGAGGACGGCCGTACCTCATTAAAGTGACCTGCACCATGGAAGAGGTTTTTGCGCTTATGTTCTAGGAGATATTTATATACATACAGATGTTGCTGGCTTCTTTGTGCCCTTCTGCTGGGGATATGTTGCTATTTTTTGCACCAACACGGCCACTGAATTCTATGGAAACTCTGTGATATTCTGCGTTATAACAGGATATGTTGTGACATCTATTCTGGGGGATCAATGAAGACTCCTACACCTGTATGAAACACATCAGATATCAGGCGTGGAGTATAAAGTGATATATAGCATGATAGGTTTGCACTATACCACTGTCAATAAGGGACACAGCAGTCAGGAGCATAGAATTACAGTATACTTAATGGCACTTCGGTTTTCACTATAATACAAGTGAAATGACCCGTCAGACGTGTGACACGTGAGATTATAGGTTTGCAGCAGACTACGAGTATGGCACTTACATGCATGACGTCTTCCCATCTTAAACAAAGTCAGCCGTGTAGCGCTCGTATGACAGACATGTCTTTATCACATTGTATATGGATTTGTGCAGCTGCCAGCACTACACACCCGCGGCACCCGGAAAGAAAAACCAAGGGATTTATTTAACAAGTCAGAGCCCAGGGCTCACCGGCCAAGGAAAGTATAACCATGTATCCGTGCCTCACTCCCGAGACCCTTTCCTTTATTTTTTTCACTATCCCCCTTAAGCTACAGAAAGTGTTTAGACTTGACAGGCCCCCTGTCTCTACATGTCACACGTTACAGTGAAACCCCCGTTCTGACATACAGTACTTAACACAGAAGGCACTGGATTCAAAGGTCTTTAGGGTGGGTTGGGGAAGGGGGGGGGGGGTTATGGTGGTGGTTACAACATTATTGGTTCTGGTTTAACCCCTTCATTTTGCTTTTATCACAAGCTGTAGAGCGAGGCTCTTCAACTAGCAGCCGGCGGCCATTTCCGACCCACAAAGGCCCTCGATGTGGCCCTTGGAGATTCTGTCCCTGGTCGTTGCATACTGTACAAGTTGCTGAAGCATCTAAGTGCCGTTTTTCACACCGAAACTCCCTGGTAATTTAAGGTCATGTAAATGTACATGGTACATCCAGATGTTATAAATGCTTGTAAACGTTCTTTTTAAAATATATATATAATAATGCTGCATGTATCAAATTACAGCACTTACTTTTAGAATTTGTGAGCACATTCACAATGTCTGAGACAGGTCTGCAACCCTGTTTTTCCCCATTATCCCCTTAGCATACAGCGCTTCCACTGCAGCCAGGGATTCTGGGAAATGATATGCAAATGAGCACTCACAGTGTCACCTTTTGCTTACGCCTGCCGCATCACACAGCTAATTCAAAGACAGTAAGTTATGGCCAGCCTCTTTCTGCATCTATTCTTATCTGACCTCTTTGGGCCCAGCTGTCGCGTTTGAGTAATAACCTGGACCTTTCATAAGCTTTAAGTCTGTTAAGCATATGTCCAGCTGTTAGCCAGAGATCGCGGCGCAGACACTGTCTCGGGTGCCGCTGACCTTTGCTTCTTCGACCGCGGTGTCGGGGACAGCGAGTCTTACTACAGCTGTATGTTTTATTTTATTTGCAAACGTAAACTTCCTTTTTAAAGGGTAATGGCCCTCTTTTATATTTATTAACGTAACCCCCACCTTTTCTTTTCTTATACTATAAAATGTCATCAAACTTTTAAATATCATGCACGCTTGGCCTGTGTCCGGGAAATTATTGCGTTCCCCTGTATCTGAGCGCAGCCTCACTGCGTCAACATCTGCACATAGTAGGACAGAACAATGTCTCCCAGATAAATCCCTGGGGAGACAAAAAGCACTATTCGTACGACTGCGATAGTGCTGATCAGGGCTCTAGGGCATGGAAACTCTCACTGGCTTCAATGGGATTATTTGTGAGGTAATACCCTGATCGGCACTTTCGCTGTTTAACGAATAACACCATATATAGTGAGGAACACACAAACCCTTTTTACTGTGAGATTGAAGATTTGGCCCTTGTTAAATATGCTGTGAGGCGGCTTCCCAGCTCTGGAGAAGAGATCCACAGGGACTCAAATCTTCTCCATCATCAGTGAAGACGACCTTAGAGTCCTATTGATTAGGAACCTAGGAGAGGCATTTGGAAAAGTTGTCCTAACATCATTGGACAGATGTACTACACGTTATTACCCTCGTTAACGCAAACTAACGCCCAACATAACGCGTTAAATGATGCATGTGTTATCTCCTTACCCATTGTTTTAAATGGCTCTACCGTTGAATAATGCGCCCTCATAAACAGGGGTAATAAGGCCTGTGACATCTTGTACATTCCCAGTCCTCATTCAGTGTTTGGAGAGATACAGGACCTTACGGAGAAGTTATCAGGAGCACATGTAATACGGACCATCAAACATTTCGTTTCCCTTTACCAATGTGGACAAAACTCCATCAAGTCTGAAATGTATGTGATGTGAAGACGCTTCTCCTCTGCTGGAGAAGATTTGAGTTCCGCAATCTGTATACAGCTGGACTCTTCTTCAGACCCAGAACACGGGGGTGTGGGGGAGCCTTACCATTAATACCGCTAAGTAACCACCGGCATCAAATGTCAGACTCGTGATGAAGACGTTTCTTATATACAGTATGATGCAGACACCAGTAAAAGATACTCTTGCTGGGCACCAATAAATGGGTTTTCTGCAGCGGGAAATGAAGTCCCATGGAGCTGACATTGCGACGTTTCTGCTCATAACTCTCAGGAAGCCATTCAGTAACAGGAGGGAATTCCTCGCAATGCATTGCTGCCAGCTCTGGTACTGTACGGGGTTAAACCACTGCAGGGTTTGCGTTACCATTAGACAATGATGATTTTGATATGGAAAATAGCTGAAGCGCTCAAATGCAGGTATATCTCAAAATGATAATAAGCCAGACCACTGTACCAGGGTACTAACAATTGATATAGTACCTATTGTGTCATATAATGGGTACTATCCTCCTGAAGACAGGTGGTGTGTGGTGCAACCCACTCACCATCAGTCTCATTGGCAGGTTCCCCTGAAAAATATGCAAATACTCACATCCTGGTAGGGCAGGCATGCAAATACTCACATGATGATTTTGAGTAAGTCGCGGATCTTAGCACCAGCCGTTTTAAAAACTTCACTGGATTCCTGTGAGAATTCGCTCTGCAGTCAAGATGGCCGACAGACCAGGATGCTCTCACCCCAGCTAAGATGGCTGCTGGAAGGAAATCAGCCTCTCTCTCTGACTTGTATTGGCTGCACCTGCTCCAATAATTTAAATAGCAGCCAGTTGCTCCCAGCCAGTTCCCGTGCAAAGTATTATTATACTGGGTGTGCGTCCTTGTCCTGTGGTTTCCCCCTGTCCTTGCTGTCGATCTTGTTGTGACCTCGGAACTGTGACCTGACTACCCCTGCATTGAACTCTGCCTGCCTCGACCCCGGAACTGGACCCCTCATTCTTTCCTGCAGCCTGCCTTGACCCGGGAACCAGACCCCCTAGCCTTGCCTGCCACCTGCCTCGACCCCAGAACTGGACCCGACCATTCTTTCTTGCCATGACTCTGGAACCGGACCATTCTTGCCTGCCTTGACCCTGGAGCCAGACCCCACCATTCTTGCCTGCCTTGACCCTGGAGCCAGACCCCACCATTCTTGCCTGCCTCAACCCGGAGCCCGGACATCCCTATCCATGCATTTCTAGGACTGATTCCAAGCCAGGGTCCGCTCATCACTCTCTACCTCTGCCCTGCGGGCTCGTATCCTAACTTGCAGACAGCAACGTTACAATTCCTCACTGATACAGTATGTGAGTGCTTTTCTATCAGCATTTCTGTGAGGTCTTGAACCAGCAAACCTCGCTGATTCTGGTTCCTGGAAGACTGACGTCTCTGGGTTTGTACCCAAACCTCTGACATGTCAACTGGTAAAAGAGCAACGTTTAGATACAAATTATCCACAGTGGGATTCCAAACGGTGGACATAGGGAATTTTGGAGGATTAAAAGTGACACACTCCGAGTGTGCTAATCTGCACGTCCGTGCCCAGCATCTGAATATCTGCAGGTTTCGTGTTGTGTGATTTCTGTTTTCATGCACATACACTCTGCGGTGTTCTGCCTGCGCATTACCAGAGATGGAGCTTTACTCTGAGCCTGGAGCTACAGTATCATTGACTACAGTGGGTGAGAGGAAGCTGCATTCAATCACTTATCATCTTATTGTTTTGACCCCCCCCCCACCCCCCATCCCCACCCCCACCCCCGTCCTGTTACAGAAACGTGAGAAGAAAGCAGGTTAAAGAGAGAAGAGTCTGGGAGTCTTTATAGCCAGAGAGGTGTCTCTTGCGCCTGACAAAACTGTCAGAGACCATGTGCTTCGTATTAAATTAATTTTGCCGTTAAACATCAAGGGCTACATTTGCTAAATGGTGCTAAGACACAGGGAACTATGTGATCCTTTAATTCAAGTGGCTGTTAGGAACCTTATGGCTTAGTACTACTTAGTAAATGGGCCCCATAATATCCTTACGGTAAGCACTGTGCCCTGGTTTGATATGCTATTAAGTCTCTTACATGTGCTGTGATTTTGGTCCCGATGATTTGAATGGAGCAGACGTCTTCTCTGGCGCAGGGAAGCTGCTTCACAGCACACTGAAGAGAGGTTTATGATGTATGCAGTGGTTGAAAAACCTGTCTCACTTTTTAAATTCTAAAACTACTAAATACAGGAGCAAATGTGCTTTGACCGTATCTGAACATGGTTTATAACAGGGGAGCGCAAACTTTTTTCCCTGTGCCCCCCCTGCCGGCAGTTCCCCTCTCTTCGCCCCCCCCTCTTACCTCTGCTCTGGCGTCGGCGTCAAGTTGCCATGGCAACGTGATGTCACATGACCTCACGGCGTCATTTGCCGTCGCGTTGCCATGGCGACGCGTCTAAGAAGCCGCCGAAGCCAAGGTAAGTGAGGTTTACAGAGGCCATCGCCCCGCTTCCCCGGCACTTAATTTAACTGCTTTCGGGAAGCACGCAGGGCCTCTGTCTCTGTAAACCCCGCTCCCCCATACCCATAAAGGTACCCATAAAGGGCACGGCCCTGTCATAAAGGGATATAATGCCCATCCCATTTTAAACAGGTCATATGTAGGAGATTGACACCTTTATAAAACAAAGAGGCACTATACAAGTATTTGCAAATCCGTTTGTATTGTTTTCATGGCCACCACGTGCTTGTGGATGGTTATGCAATTGGCATCTAATGTGCTTTAGGGATAAGACTGTTTGGCAAACTCTGTATGGTAAGTATGATGCCACCATTTCATCAAACAGATAAAGGGCCAAAGAAAAAGAAAACATATTAATTTTGCGCTATGTACAAATAAGTAAACTATTTACTTAAAGAATAACGTCATCTTTATTTTATAAGTGTAGCCAGGTCCCCCTCGCGCACTCACCCCCTCCTTCCTCGTTGCGAGCGCGCGGTGTGGGCGTGCGGCCGGTTGTCATGACGCGATCGGGTGGTTGCTATGGCGCGGTCGGGCGGTTGCTGGGGACGCGATCGGGCCGGTTGCCGAGGCCGCGATCGCGTTGCTGGGGTCCCCGGCGGCCGGTGAGCAGGGCGCCGCCATGTTAGGGCTGTTGCGCATGCGCAGTGACAGAGCCCAGCGCGGGAGGCCCAGATAGCTCGCGCATGCGCGAGATGAGTCTGCCAGCCCCCAGGGTGCATAGGGGCAGAGACACCTGACTCCAGGGAGCCAATAGGGCTGAGGGATTGCCTGGGGATAGAATAGATACATTTCGCGGGGTTTGGCAGCCACGCAGGCACTCAGGATCCGGACCAGCTAGGGGTAAGAGGTGGATGCAGGGGTCAGTGACCCTCTGCATAGGCCAGCAGCCCCCAAGGTCCCAGTTAGGTCCTGAGTCACCTAATAGCTTGTGGAGCTTAGGGACAGGCCCTAGATAGGGACACTGCCCCCTTATTTGGTCAAGTAGTCAGGGACACAGAGCGGAAGCCGTGCGGCCCTGCGAGGTGGGTTCTGGGCTCAGAACACCACCAAAGACTCTAACACCAGGAGAGACATTGTTCGCGCTGGACTTTCAACCCACGCGGTGTGGAGGACAACGTCGGATCGTGCGGATTGATATCGCGGTACCCGTGGCTGGAGCCCGGGCAGGTAACCTGCAACTCACGTGCACCAACCAGGCCTATCACCAAACATAGTGGCTGCGCAGTCACACATACACATGTACAGTGATATTTGACTCTGGGAGTACGAGACATTTGGGTGGGGGTTACTGGACACAGGGTGGGGTCACATTGTGGGTGGTAGCGTCCGCCGTGACGCCTAGAGGTGATAGCGTCCGCCGTGACGCCTAGAGGTGATAGCGTCCGCCGTGACGCCTAGAGGTGGTAGCGTCCGCCGTGACGCCTAGTGTGGTTAGTGTCCGCCGTGACACCCAGTGTGGTTAGCGCCCGCCGTGGCGCATGATGATGTTATGATGTTATTGAGTGATATATTATGTGTTTCCATGCAGTAAAGCCAGTCCTGTTTTATATTCGTTCGTGTTGTGTGGTTGTTTCCTGTGAGGGCCTCCTCCCACTCCGTTGGGATCCCTCCCAGGTGGAGGCGTTGCACCTAGAGATGTATGATATGTATGTACCCCAGGTTCCCCAAGCGGAGGCTTAGGCTCCTGAGAGCCACACAGGTTGCACAGCAGGTAGTAGCGGCGGTATTCATAGGGAATACCCGTTACATAAGGAAGCCGGTTACCCTAATTTAATGAAGTTAATCTTTGGGTTCGTAATGAGGCCTGGCCTTTGATAGGGACGTCCCTCTTACGACCAAAGTGCACTAACGACAGTGGAAACTGACGCCTATACAGTAAGTAGTATTTTGACATTCTTTTTAAAGTTAGTTTGTGGCTGCTGCCTTCTGTGTGATGTCACTGTGTGATGTCACTGTGTGTATCAACGTAGGAAGACCACGAGAATTGAAAGGGGGGTTCAGCTCAGAGCAATAGGAGATAAATTTTCCCATGAAGTGCTACAAAAAATATCAAAGTAAAACAGCAGATACAGAAAAAGGACGGAGCGGACAAAGAAAGTTATTTCACTGTATCACTAACCAAATAACTATAGTGTTAGAACAAGAGGTCATTCTCTGAAGCTGGAGGGTCGGAGGCTAAGGGGAAATGTGTGGAATTATTATTCATGGAAAAGGGTAGTGGATTAGTGGAAGAGCCTTCCAGCAGAGCTGGTAGCGGTTTATATAGTAAAGGAATTCAAACATACTTGGGAGAGACAAAAGGCTACTCTACAGATGAAGCAAGCCTTAATGTCTTCGGTGCCGCGGTCACACAACTGCGGTAGTTGCGTCACCGAAGGAGTAACGCTGCCGGGGGTCCCACTCAGAAGAATGGAGCCCCCCGCAGCTCAGTCGCGGCAGACACTGTCCCGGCACTGCGGGCAGTAAGTCATTTCACATCTGTAAATACCAAAGTAAGTCAAGGATCCAACGGGACCGCAGGTTTAACAGCAGATCGGATCATGAGCAGACGCCAGAGGGCCCAAGAGGCTCTTATCTGCCGGCAAAGTCTATGTTTTTCAAAGCAAAATCCTTATTGTTTAAAATGGTATTTTTAGGAGAATACCCAAATCTTGGGACTCTTGTTCTGCACACCGAAAAAGAAGGGAACAGCATAAAAAGATTGGGAACGACTGAGCAAACGTTTTCACCGGTGTAGCTCCATTCTACCCCCTCGCCTTATCTTTATTGGATCTCTGATAAGGACCGGGTGGGATCAGGGTAGAGGAAACACTTCGTTGAGAAACCTGGTAGAAAAGGGTTTTGTGCTGGATTTCTGAAGGGATAAAAGCAGCCTCAATCTTTGCTGTAAGTGTGGTTACATTTGTGTAAGGAGGCCAATTAAGATTGGTAAATGCTTTCCTTTCAAAACAATCATTGTCAGCTATGTGGAGCGGCCCTTTAAATAAAAGCACCGCAACGGCTGTGAGAAAACACTGTACATTTTCCGCATGTCACTTTCAACAATAGCATTCCGGTTTTTATTTTATTTGTCTTTACCGGTCAATTTGTTGCGTGTTTCTGCAAATGAACGATCACAGAAGACAAGTGGGAGTCCGGTAATGTTTCATTTAGCTCCGGAATGCACCAATCTGAGCTTTAGGGCTTAGCATTTCAAAAATGTCAACAATTTCAGTGAAAAGACAGTGATTAAGAGATTTACAAAGTGGAAACAGATTTATTAAGATATTTCTGCGAGAGCGAACTGGTATATAATATGTGTAACGGTGTTTCCCCCCCATCGCAGATCGTGGCCATTACTGGGTGTATGCGGTGCATACCTGCTGGTAACATGAGGGCTGAGTCGTCCGCGGTGACTTTGGGACACAGGAACAGGCTTCTGGGGTCCATACCCCACGCAATACCTAGCAGTGCAGCACCTCCATCTGCTGTAGGCTCCAGGGATATGGAGGCAATCTCCCACGGTAGAACTGTAACTCTCCCCCCAATTAGATCACACCCCAGGCAGGAGGTATATTGCAAAACGGGAACGGATTTATTAGTACTCTTATTGCAGTAATACAGGTACTCAGCAGTCACCTGCGGCATCACAGTCTCTTCTCTCAGATATCACCGGAGATAGTCCCTGGACAGTCACTACGGGCCTAGGGCACCCACAGCCATCCTAGCTCTTCCCCACCTCCCTAGCAGAGACAGAGGTATAGTCACTCTACTCCTCCCCGGAGGGAAGAGCTCATGGGAAGGCCCCAATCTTAGGCTCCCATCGTGACCTGCCTTCCTCATGGGGAAGGACAACAACCCAACTTTAGGGTGGTCCTACCCTTAAGTACAGCAAGAGGGCGGGCATCCCGTTGGCCCAGCAACAACAGGATATGCCACCCCCTGCTGTCACACAAGCGCAGTACCAAAGGATGAAGGGGGAAAACTCCATGATAACTACTGGCAAACCTGTGAACACCAGGGTTTACTGCCAGCCCATTGGGTAGATTTAGTAGCCAGTGGGGACCCCGCTACATAAGGTATATATGATTTAGGGGCTATCATAAAAAATATTTCATGGATTTCATGCATTGTGAATGTGAACCTCCGAGGACCCCAATCAGTGCGGCTTGGGGGTTTTGGATCAAAAATGGCATTTTATGGGAAATATCCTTTATTATTAGTGAGGTTCCATTAACGTCTGTGGGGGTTAGTTACTAAACTTTCTCAACTGAACTGGCGCAAAACCAGTGAAAAAGAGGTATTAAAGTAAAAAATGATCATTGCTTTAAATGGGATTCCATCTCTTTGATAAATATAGACCTACATGCAGCTGGGAGACCCCAAGGAGATGCTGATGGTGAAAATCAGTGGGACCGACTCCAAATTGGTCAAACTCAGCGAGTTTACATGTCTGCCCCTTGGTGTCGTAAACAAAAGTTGAGGAGGCTCCACCTCTGTTTTGATCGGGCTGACCGATCTACTGTAGCATCCCCTAGAAGACGAGCTTTTTAATGATCACTTCCCTGGCATGTCCTGTGAGGCTGTGGTGTCGATAGGTCACTGAGAAGGCTGTCCCTGTGTGTGTGTGTCCCTGTGTGTGTCCCTGTTGTCCCTGTGTGTCCCTGTGTGTGTGTCCCTGTGTGTGTCCCTGTGTGTGTGTGTGTGTGTCCCTGTGTGTCCCTGAAGGAGGGAGAGGAGAGGGAGAGAGAGAGGGGGAGAGAGATCGATCGATCCATGGGGGGTGATGTGAGATGCAGGGAGGGAGGTGATGTGAGATGCAGGGGGGGGGGGGGGAGGGGGGGGGCAGGGGGGGAGGTGATGTGAGATGCAGGGGGGGTGATGTTTAAACAAAAATCATTACAAAATATATACACATTGTTTATTCAAAAGTATGAGTTAATTATTATTTATTACCCTACTGCTTTACACGTCTATTTTGTGATTTACCCCTGTCAAACATGTGTCATCCAGATAGGGGTTCCCCAAAATGTTACTAAATACTTAAAGGGTTCCTCCAAACAAAAAAGGTTGGGGATCACTGGTCATGTGAGATGTGCAGGGGAGATGTGGCAGCGGGGGGGGGGGGGGTCACACTCACACACCGTCACACCCTCACACAGTCACACTCACACACCTCCACAGTCCCATGGCCACCCGCACTCAGGCTGCTGCTTCTGCTTCTCATGTGAGCTACGGGAGTGAGAGAGAGAGAGGCTTTTTTGCTGCAAACTTTGCTTCTGTGTGAGGGTGTGACTGTGTGAGTGTATGAGTGTGACTGTGTGAGTAAGTGACTGTGTGTGAGTGTGACTGTGTGAGGGTGTGACGGTGTGTGAGTGTGACTGTGTGAGGGTGTGACGGTGTGTGAGTGTGACTGTGTGAGGGTGTGACTGTGTGTGAGTGACAGTGTGACAGAGTGTGAGTGTATGAGTGTGACTGTGTGTGCGAGTGTGACTGTGTGTGTGAGTGTGACTGTGAGTGTGACACTGTGTGTGACTGTGAGTGTGACACTGTGTGTAACTGTGTGTGAGTGACTGTGTGTGTATGTGTGTCTGACTGACTGTGACACTGTGTGTGGGAGAGAGGAGAGAAGGAGGGGGAGGGAGAGGAGAGAGAAGGAGAGAGAGGAGAGGGGGAGAGAGATCGATCGATCCATGGGGGGTGATGTGAGATGCAGGGGGGAAGGTGATGTTTAAACAAAAATCATTTCAAAATATATACGCATTGTTTATTCAAAAGTATGAGTTAATCATTATATATTACCCTACTGCTTTACACGTCTATTTTGTGATTTACCCCTGTCAAACATGTGTCATCCAGATAGGGGTTCCCCAAAATGTTACTAAATACTTAAAGGGTTCCTCCAAACAAAAAAGGTTGGGGATCACTGGTGTGAGATGTGAGATGGTTAGATGTGCAGGGGAGATGTGGCAGCGGGGGGGGGGGGGGGGGGGGGGGGGAGGAAGAAAAGATGGAGAGGAAAAAGCGCAGAGGGACTGGGATACGCGCCGGAGCAGCAGCCGCCGCCGACCTGACCTTCCCTCGAGTATCTGCTTTGTTAGAGCCGCAGCCGCCACCATGAGCGACGTGTGTGAGAAGCAGTTCCAGGGCAGAGTGAGTGCACCGAGCAGGGACCTTGAAATCCCTGTGACGAATTCCCTGGTTGTCCTACTGTAAGTCGTACTGCAGTTTTAACACATGTACTGTATTATCCGTGCAGATCCCATCGTGGAAACCTTGAAAGAGCAAATTCCTTTCATCTGTAACGCGGGCACATTTATGACTTAAAAATAAAAATCTAGCATTTCCCACCCCAAACATGTTCAAATGTGACCGGTACAGCAGCTCTGGTGCAGTTTGTTCAGACTGCAAAGTCAGGATGACTGACATTCACCTGCATAACCCAGGTAATAAATTCTGCAGCGGTGTAATAACTAAGGTGAAGGGTCAGCCCAGCAGATGTCCACTTCAAATGACCATCTCATTTAACCCCTTTATCCCCAGAAGACTGGTTACAATGTTACACTGAATATCAGTAGTTTTGAGAGCGGGGTTAAAGCAAATGTAGAATCTTTATTTATTTATTTTTAAACAAAATGGGAATGCTTTTACCGAAATGCTTGTTTTCTTCCCGGCTTCAAGGGAGAAATTCTGTGTATAACTGTTCTAAAAAGGATGTCCGAAAAGCTTTTAACCCTTTTGCTGCCGACGGGGCGCCCCGCCGCACTTTACAGAGCAGGCAGCGAGAGGGATAAGGGTTAAATAGTTTTTGTGACCAGAAAAAAGTATCCAAACCCCATCCAAGAAATGTTTTGCTGTTTCAATATTCCGATGTACAATAGCGCAGTCTACCTGACAAATGCAGGGATATCAAATCTCCAAGGAGAGAAATCAGTGATATTTGGGAGTTCTGCGCCAAATACTGGAATTTTAATGACAAAGTACTGACTTTTTTTTCCTTCAGTAAGACACCACTGAGATCTATGAGACGCTGATGTTAAAAATCATTGCTGGGGGAGAGAGCGGGGTCTCTAATAGAGCAGCTGTCCTCCATCAACGTTGCAGCGTCTTGTGATGCTGCGGTGTCACGGCGACGCTTTGCCGTGGCAATGCATCGTCACGTGACGCGGCGACATCATGACGCCACAACATCGCAGGAGAAGGGCCGGCAGGTAAGTGAAATGCCCCGGCCGCATTTCACTTCCAATCTGCCCCATGGCCGGGAGAGTTTAGTACACAGCCCCCTATGTATCACACTATTGGTGCCCATATGACAAAAACAGCTGTACCGTGAGCCAGGATAATCGAGGGATGATACTTCAACTAAGCAACTAACGTGTTTCTTAAGCCTACTGAAAACACCAGCTGCCTGCTGATTGAACACAGCGCTCGTATCTTCCATATTCCATCATTTGCATTATGTATCCAGAGCAGAGCCGATCATCTCCTCATGGGATGCTTTCCATTGCCCATTATAACTTTGATTACACAATCGTTGCTTTGCTGTTGAATTAATCCCCAATAAATCTAAAAATCAGATGGATTTCCACTAGTTTTAGTGACGGAAGCTCATGGGTGGAGTTGGACCAATCTGTCCAAAATTCTGTCCCGACATTTTTAGTGTTTTTCTTCCACAATTTCTCTTCCTTGCAAAACATTTCCCAAGCCTCAAAGAGCTAATAATGTACAAAAGTAAAAAAAAAGGGCAAAGTCCTAGGAATTAAAGTCTTCGATTACCTTCTGTGTAGGGTGAACCTACGTCCCGGTTTAGCCGGGATAGTCCCGGATTAACATTCATTAAACGTCCGACAATTTTCTCAAAATGCCTGGTTTGTAGCTTTTCCCTGTGTGGAAGGCGGTAGCAGCAGAGAAAGGTAGTGGAGGAAGGCAGCGGAGGAGGATGGCAGGGGAAGGTGGGAGAGACAGCAGAAGACGCTAGGATCAGAGCCCACCTCAGCTGTCCAACCCGGAAGTCAGTCACAGCTTCCGGTGTCTGCCAACGGGACGAACCCAGCCCGCTGCTACGCAGGTAGGATTTATTAACTGAGGGGGAGAGAGAGAATGGAGAGAGAGAATGTGGTGAGGGAGAGAATGTGGGGAGGAGTCAGAGAATGGGGAGGAGGAAACAGAATGAGGAAAGGAGAGAGAGAATGGGGAAAGGAAGAAGGAATGGGGAGGGAGAATGGAAGGATGGGTGAAAGTCGAGGGGAGATAGAATGGGGAAGAGTGTGTGTGTGAGAGAAAAGGGAGGGCAGAGGCAAAAGGGGGAGAGAGGAAGGGTGTTAAATGTCCCGTTTGTTCTATAGATTACTCCAGAATAACCAAAATCAGCATTCTAGTCTTTGCACACGGAAAAAAAATGTTTATTTTGAAAATAATTACTTACATTCAAAAATAGTAAGAATTGTGATGACGTTCCGAATAGGTTTAGGATATTGTGATTGATGATTGCATAATCTTCTTAATCTTTTCTGTTAAATCCTGTTATCTTCTTCATCTCTACAGATCGTAACACATCTCTTCTCCTTGTCTCTCAACCTTGTCTCTCTCTTGCCACATCATGGGGGTATAAAGATGTTCTTCTATCTCCGCTTAACCGTTGTCTATTTATCCAGATAAAACCACCCAGTCAGCCAACTTAACTTTAAGTACTATGCCCCAACATGGTATTTACATACAGTATGTTGTACCACTGATGTCACAATATCTCCTTGTGAACATATAAGAAACTCAAGCTTCTTGCTACTGAGGAAAGGTCCCTGACTATGGGCTTTCCCTATAGCAGCCACAAGCTACAGTGAGTCGGGGCCTAGCTGGGGCCTAAGAGGCAAGATCTGGCCTAGTCCAGGGGAGCACTGCTCCCTGGACACTACCTGCTCCTCAGAGGTCCCTCTTCCGAATGGCTAGCGTGGTCCCAGCGCGTGAAATGTATCCATAGCTGAGCAGGGGATTCTCACAGCCCTATCGGCTGGTTCGTGCCACGTGACTACTTGCCCTTGTGCACTATGGGACTTGTAGTCTCAGCAAATCCCTATCTCTTCAATAGCCGCCTCGTGCTACTGCATTGCGCATGTGCTACTTGGTAATGGCCGCCAGGCTCCCTCTGTGCATGCGCAAACCTCCGCGACTGCCCTGTCCCTCACAAGATGGCGGCGCCCTACTGTGTGAGCCGCCGGAGCCTCCGGCGAGTCCGTCGCTGGCTCAAAGAGGTAAGCGGGGAGCCAGAGGTAAGCGGGGGAACCGGAGGGGGAAACCCAGGCCACACATATTTCCTTATTTTTGTAAGACATCTTTTCAACAATTGTCCTGTAATTATTCAATCACATGCTTGTATTTTTTGAGGAAAAGACCATTTCTTACAAAGGGGAAGAGAGAGAGAGTATGGGAGAGAGAGAGAGTGTGGGAGAGAGCGAGTGATAGTGTGGGATAGAGAGTGGGAGAGAGAGTGTGAGAGAGAGCGGAGTTTGTGTTATGTTAGGAAACTGAAATAAACCAATAAATGGGGATGTCATTACACAAATATCATTATAATATTTGTTTTATATGTAGCATGGCTGGCCCAGACTGTCTCTCTTCCCCCTGTCACGTAAGCCCTTTGTAGCAACATGCTGTGGCAGGGTGGGGAAACTGTGTTACAATTGGAGGCGCTGCTGAGATGGGCAGCAGGACAAGACAGGCTTTTAAGCGACTTTATAGCAGTAGTAGATGCAGCAGATAGTAAAATAGGCCGATGCTACCCCAGGGACCCTGGTCACCTATTTCGTGTTAAGGAAGGGGGAAGCCTCTCCCTGAGGCGACACCTGGGAGGGGGCTGTCTAGATCCTTACCCAAGACAGAACTTTGTTGGTGCCACCCCCCACTATGGGATGTTACTGGGGGAGCGCTGTAACCCATCGTATTCAAGACAGGGCAAAGGACGACCCTTACCACGAACTGTGAGGAACCCCTGGGTACCTATGAACAATGAACAGTGCAATTTGGGATGACCCCCCCGATGGGATGTTACTGGGGGAGTGCTGTTACCCTTCAGTATTGGAAAATGGGCCAGGGCCATCACAGTGAACCGTGAGGACCCTTGGGTACCAAGCACATAGACTGTGTTTAAAGGGACGGGACCTTTCAGGCTCTGGGGTAACCCGTGCACCATGCACGACGTACTGTGCAGGTTGGGGGCACACCCGTGAACCCCATATCTGTTCTACAAGGGCCAGGCCCCTTACAGTGTACGGTGAGGGACCTTGTGCACCTTAATTTCTGGACTATGCTAATGTCTAAAATGTGAGGAACGGGCCCCTGATGGTATGCACCAGGGACTCTGTGTACCTAATCTCAAGTGCTGTGCTAGCTGCAACAGTGCTGAGCCCAGGACTGATCCCTGCGGATGCTTCCTGCTATGTGGCACAATGCCAGGGAAGAGGTCACGTATCTCTGAGGCCACGCCACTACCACCTCCTTGGGGTTGCGGTAAGCCTGTACCATATGGACACTGTTAGGCCCCAGTCATCGGCCCTAACCCCATGCCCTGGCCCCATCCATGACACCTAGCCCTGTGCGTGTTAAACCCGTTGACCCTACTGTCGCTCCATTTGTGCTTTCCAGGTTCCCGTGTAATGCTGTTGCCCCTAAGGTATATTTTGTGTAGGTGAAGTATTTTGAAGGACGGGTAATCAAAAAGCCTGATCCCAAGTACTACAAGTAGATACCCCATACTCTTTATGTTGAAAGAGTTAGTATTTTATCGCTGTCCCCAGTGGGTGATTTGGGTTTCTGCTGTATTTGTATTATGGTTATGTTGTACCATCAGATGTGTAACCTGTAATATCTTGCAGGTTCCAGAGTGATGGATGGTGCATTCAATTTGTTCCAATGACGACATGGAAATTTCACCCAGGGGAGAGTTTAGCATGACTGGCCCAGACTGTCTCTCTACCCCCTGTTACGTAAGCCCTTTGTAGCTACAGGCTGTGGCAGGCTATCCTGTGGGCATTGACCCCCCTCATGCTGACTCTCTGAGTGACGGAAGAGGTGGTGCCACAAGAGTCTGTGTTAACCAATCATGGTACAGACCTTGTGCCCTCCCTTTTTGGAGTCTCAGAGAGGAAGACCGAAATTATAGTCAGGTTCCTCCCGGTTGGGAGTGAGATCTACCAGTCAATCCCTCTTGGGCTGAATAGTCAAGACAGATGAGAGGCCTTACTATTATCACAAGGCCAGGCAACAGCCAGAGGCCTGGAATCCTCTGTGACCCATCTGCATTCCCTGTGTGTACCATCTGCATCCCCTGTGTGTACCATCTGCATCCCCTGTGTGTACCATATGTGTGTGACTGCAAATAAAGCCCCTTTGCTTTATATACCTCTGCCTGAGTCTACCGTCCATTGGGCAGAGGTGTGAAAGAAGTCTGCTTTGATGGGGAATGTCTCTGGGAATCCTGGAGCCCACTGAAGCTGGAGGCGCTGTCACCATGAGCGAAGTCTGGATTCACCAAAAGCCTGTCCTGTTTCCCCACTACATCGCGGACCACTCAGCTCTCCTGAACCCTCACAGGTGTGCATGCACCACAAACATCAGTAGTAGCACCAACATCTTCCAGAGAGGGGGGGAAACTGTGTTACATATAAATCATTTTTAATGGGTCCGTTTCTACTTCTGAAAATGTGGTCACCCTACTTCTGGGGGCGCCGATTGCCATTTGTGATGGTGCACCTTATACAGTAAGTTCTGCGCTAGCACGCACTGCGGCAGCCAACACTCCCAGCTGCAGAATCCTATGTACGTAACAGGAATGGGGCGTTTAACAGGAATGGGGCGTTTAACAGGAATGGGGCGTTTAACAGGAATGGGGCGTTTAACAGGAATGGGGCGTTTAACAGGAATGACGCGTGTCTCTAATTTTGTCCAGAAGTTAAAAAATAAAAACCGTTAGTACCTGTAACGGTGAAGGGGTTAACCAGGCTCACTAATAAGGGTTCAGCCCACTTGGTTACCCTTGATCCGTGTTTGAGGTCCTAGAGTGTCAGCTCTTGGACCCATTAATCCTAAATGCATTACTGTGACTGTGTGCAAATTATGCGACATTAAAGATGTATGTGTGTTTTGCCTTTCCTGGGGTGCTGTGACCGGGAGATTTCTGGGCTGCAACTTTCAGGGTGGGTTTGTTGGAGAAAGTCTTTACAGAATGTGTCTATGTATCGGGGTTCCAGAGTTATGGGGTACCCCAGGAGTTAGACCCGGGAATCGAGTGAGATTCTCGGATGCAGCCAAGCACATTGCTCCGGGCAAACTCTGACTCTGAAAGCGCTATTACGACTCACCGCCAGGATTCCTGCCGCAGCATCTTTCAGACAAGGTAACCGGGCATGAAGGGGTTAATGTATACCTGCAATCATACACGGGGTCCCTAGAATAAAGAGAGGTCCCTACTATAAGGAGAGGTATCCAGATACATGCCCAGGTACCCTGGACCTGGTATACGGGTTCAGGGGGTGCCCCAGCTATGTGATAAAGCTGAGAGTGATTTTTTGTGTAACAGTTTTAAAAGTCATTTCTAAAATCTGAAAAAAGAGGGAAAATTTGCGCCAGAAAAAATTAGCCTACTATTCAATGTGTAGCTTCAATCCTTTCCACAATGCAGTTCTGCTGCCTGAGTCTTTCAGAGGTGATTCACCAACCTCTGTATGCTTGCTTGCGGCTCCACGACGTATAATACGTATAAAATGGAAGAGAAAAAGGGGAGGGCCACAGTAAGAAAAACAGCACAAAAAATTATGCACACTTCTTCATTAAGGTAGGGAGAGGGGGGGGGGAAGACGAGGGGAGAGAGATAATGGAATCACACTTTTTGGGTGGAGACACACTCACATCAAATCTCTAATATCTTGAGCAGATGTCTCCTCCTTTGTATGTGATTGGGTGAGTTGTAGGTGAGGAAATGCCTTCTGATATAAGCGACCGATATATTTGGGCATAGGAAGGAGATGCCGCCAGACTCCACAACGTGTCCCTTTCTGGGTTGGGGTGTTTTGTCTCGGCTGGTCCCTGCTGGCAAAGTTCTTCCCGTCTGTGTACCGAGGTGTATAAGGCTGCAGTGTGGATAATCAGAGCCCGTGCACAGGCTGTGTCCTCCTCCGGCCGCCTATCCCCTCTGCACAGACAGTCTTCAGCTTCCTTACTCCGTTGCGCATGCGCATGCGCAGACGGCGAGACGCTGGGCCAGGATACAGGGAAAACAAACTCCTCACTACGGTGGCTTGGAGTAACCAAAAAACGTCAGACGCGTTTCGCCAATGCTTCCTCAGTGACCTCAAGAATGAGGTTAGTGAGTGTAGGCAATATATACTCTCACTCCATCCCTGATTCCAGAATAGGGACTTATATATTTGTATCACACAGAAGACAGGACACAGTATATTTTATTAAAGAGTTACATTTAATAGGTATATGTACTGATAACCTGTAAATGAACTGTGGGATTTCCAAGTCATGGATTCCAAGAGACCAGATGGCTACCAAGCTTGGTGCCTATGGGTCTGTGCGGAGTCCGGACTTGAAAGCCTCAGGGATGCCAAGGTGTTAGACAAGGAGGGGTACTGCCTGGTCCTTACTCAGGCTAATAAGTAAGATTGCATTTGTAACGTGCAAGATAATTAGGGACACGCGCAGTGATTAGGCTATTTCTGTAAGAAGCATGCGTCAGCATGTAGGTGTGAACACTAAAAACCAGTTGGAGTAAATAGCCCCCTGGTGTGTGCGCTATCTGTCGGAAAAGGATTTTTGGTCGCGGCCTTTTTGCCGCGACCAAGTCAGAGACGGCCTTTGAGCGCCAAGTGCCCCTGCGCTGCAGCCGCTCCGCCGCCGGCCGTTTCGCTGATAAGCTAAGGTAATTTAAGGGGTTTTAATGGTTAGGGTAGGGGTTTAAGGATAGGAGTTTTAGGGGAAGGGGTTAGGTTTTTAGGGTAGGGAATTAGGGTAAGGGGTTTAAGGTATGGAGTTAAGGATAAGGGCCTTTCGGGTAAAGGGGCTTAGGATAAAGGGGCTTAGGGTAAAGGGGGCTTAGGATAAAGGGGGCTTAGGGTAAAAGGGGCTTAGGGTAAGGGGGGCTTAGGGAAAGGGGGCTTAGGGAAAGGGGGTTTAGGGTGAAGGGGGCTTAGGGAAAGTGGCTTAGGGTAAGAGGGCTTAAAGTAAGGGGTCTTAGGGTAAAGGCTTAGGGTGAGAGTAAGAGGGTTTAGGGTAAGGGGTTTAAAGTTTTAAGGTAGGGGGTGGCATTAGTATTAGGGGTTAAGATGAGGGATATTTAGGGTACGGTTAGCAGATTACCTCGGTGGTGCAGCGACGGGCGCAGAGATGTCCCTGCGGCGAGATGAGTGCCGGCTAAACGCCAGCAGTGACTTGGTCGCGGCAAAACGGCCGCAGTCAAATGTCCTAGACCGTTATCTATAGTCTCAGCATTAAGCAAACAGAGCAATGTAAGAGAATTTAGCAAAGTTGGAATCACATTGACTTAATGCTCAGCAAATCCCTTGCGAACTCTGACAAGGTTGCAATCTTTTCATGTCTAAGGCCCCAGTCTTCCCTGCTGCACGTGCGTCTGGTGACATGGCGGCGCATGCAGACTACAGCCGCGATCTGCGGTCTGTAGGGGAGCGTGGGGCCATGACAGGGGGCATGGCCATGATGGGGCATATCTTCTTATATACTCCTGTCCTTGCCAGAGCACGCGTCGCAACGCTTTGCGCGCCCACACACACAGCCACAGGGGCCTGCCCCATACAGGGCTGCGCTGTGGTGTATGGCGCGCACGCCGCTTCCGTCACCACCGGGGACTCAGCCTAAAACAACCCAGCGAATGTCGCCAGCTTCATGACCTTGGCAAAGGTCGTGCACATCTCTACTTACAAACTGGATGGGGATGCCAAGGGGAATTAAATAGCACGAGTGGTAAAATGGCAAATGTAACAATTTCCCACTATTCCAGGACTCCAACGTCAGGACGTCCGGCACAGCAAACCAGCGTCAGAGAACCGAACATCAGCGGATAAAGTAGGTTTCTGTTGTCTGGAACTGATTAGCACATGGGAAACTATTTCATAAACCTTTATCAAGAGGCTGACATATCCGTAAAGTTCACAGGACCATTATGAAATATCTCCATGTGTCTTCCTTTATAAATATTGAAACGTGAGCTATGAAGACCTGAATTAGGACATAATAAATTGAATGTGGGTTCCATTACAAAAGTGCTAGCCAAAATATATTTTTGTGGCTGCTTGAGTCGAAGCAGCTGTCTGTGAGTTGGGTTACTGGCCATGCACTTCTTTACCCCAGGCTGTACTGAAAAAGCTGTGTAATGCGGCTGGCAGACGTTTACCGTGTCCATGTTAAAGTGGATATGAAGTAAAAGGTGACACAATGTGAGTGCTCATTTGCATGTCATTACCCAGAATTCTTTGCTGCAGTGGAAGCACGGTATACTAAGAGATAATGGGAAAGGCAGGTTTGCAGACCAGTATGAGACGGCAATGTGCTTACAAGGGATATTTTTATTGAACAGTGGACGGTTTTGTCACTTTTTTACCCACCGTAACTTATAATAAGTGGATGTTTAATTAAATTAAGACATGCTTAATACTGCATCTTTAAGAGGTGAATTTTCTGCAGAGCTTGGAAAGCGGTGTTACGGTCGTGCACATCGCTGTTTACTGTCCGGGAGACAGACCCGCTAGACAGAGGTGGAGAGTAGAGACCGACCCGAACCTGGGGCCCGAATCCTGAAGAGTAGAATAGTGAGGTCCGCGTCCGAAGTCAGGGCTGGAGAAAGCAGGATAATCGTGGTCACTGTTCCGTGGTCAGGGCTGGAGAAGGCAAGAATGGGGAAGAGGGTGGTGTGAAGAGAAAGGGAGGGGCAGAGGCAAAAGGGGGAGAGAGGAAGGGTGTTAAATGTCCCGTTTGTTCTATAGATTACTCCAGAATAACCAAAATCAGCATTTTAGTCTTTGCACACGGAAAAAAAATGTTTATTTTGAAAATAATTATACTTACATAAAATAGTAAGAATTGTGATGACGTTCCGAATAGGTTTGGATATTGTGAATGATTGCATAATCTTCTTAATCTTTTCTGTAACCTGGTATCTTCTTTCATCTCTACAGATCGTAACACACTCTCTCCTGTCCTCTCACACTGTCTCTCTGGCCACATCATGGGGTGGTATAAAGATGTTCTTCTATCTCCGCTTAACCGTTGGTCTATTTATCCAGATAAAAACCACCCGTCAGCCAACTTAACTTTAAGTACTATGCCCCCAAAGGTATTACATACAGAGTTGTACACTGATGTCACAAATATCTCCTGTGAACATATAAGAAACTCAAGCTTCTGCTACTGGAGGAAAGGTCCCTGATATGGGCTTTCCCTATAGCAGCCACAAGCTACAGTGAGTCGGGCCTAGCTGGGGCCTAAGAGGCAAGATCTGGCCTAGTCCAGGGGAGCACGCTCCGGAAACGACCTGCTCCTCAGAGGTCCCTCTTCCGAATGGCTAGCGTTGGTGGCGCCGCGTGAAATGTATCCATAGCTGAGCAAGTGGATTCTCACAGCCCTATCGGTGGTTCGTGCCACGTGACTACTTGCCCTTGTGCACTATGGGACTTGTAGTGCTCAGCAAAATCCCTATCTCTTCAATAGCCGCCTGTGCTACTGCATTGCGCATGTGCTACTGGTAATGGCCCGCCAGGCTCCCTCGTGCATGCGCAAACCTCCGCGACTGCCCTGTCCCTCACAAGATGGGGCGGCGCCCACTGTGTGAGCCGCCGGAGCCTCCGGGCGAGTCCGTCGCTGGCTCAAAAGAGTAAGCGGGAGCCAGAGGTAGCGAGGGGGAACCGGGGGGGAAACCCAGGCCACACATATTTCCTTATTTTTGTAAGACATCTTTCAACAATTGGCCTGTAATATTCAATCACACTGCTTGTATTTTTTGGGAAAAGACCATTTTACAAAGGGGAAGAGAGAGAGAGTATGGGAGAGAGAGAGAGTGTGGAGAGAGCGAGTGGTGATAGTGTGGGATGAGAGTGGGAGAGAGAGTGTGAGAGAGAGCGGAGTTTGTGTTAGTTAGGAAACTGAAATAATAAACCAATAAATGGGGATGTCATTACACAAAATCATTATAATATGTTTATATGTAGCATGGCTGGCCCAGACTGTTCTCTTCCCCTGTCACGTAAGCCCTTTGTAGCAACATGCTGTGGCAGGGGGGGGAAACTGTGTTAAATTGGAGGCGCGCTGAGAAGGGCCGCAGGACAAGACAGGCTTTAAGCGACTTTATAGCCTGTAGTAGTAGATGCAGCAGATAGTAAAATAGGCGATGCTACCCCAGGGACCTGGTCACCTATTTCGTGTTAAGGAAGGGGAAGCCCTCCCTGAGGCGACCACCGGGAGGGGTGTCTAGACATCCCAAGACCAGAACTTTGTTGGTGCCACCCCCCACTATGGGATGTTACTGGGGGAGCGTTGTAACCCATCGTATTCAAGACAGGGCAAAGGACGACCCTACCACGAACGTGAGGAACCCCTGGGTACTATGAACAATGAACAGTGCAATTTGGGATGACCCCCCCGATGGATGGATGTTACTGGGGGAGTGCTGTTACCTTCAGTATTGGAAAATGGGCCAGGGCATCACAGTGAACCGTGAGGACCCTTGGGTACCAAGCACATAGACTGTGTTTAAAGGGACGGGACCTTCAGGTCTGGGGTAACCCGTGCACCATGACGACGTACTGTGCAGGTTGGGGGGCACACCGTGAACCCCATATCTGTTCTACAAGGGCCAGGCCCCTTACAGTGTACGGTGAGGGACCTTGTGCACCTTAATTTCTGGACTATGCTAATGTCTAAAATGTGAGGAACGGGCCCTGTGGTATGCACCAGGGACTCTGTGTACCTAATCTCAAGTGCTGTGTAGCTGCAACAGTGCTGAGCCCAGGGACTGATCCTGCGGATGCTTCCTGCTATGGGCACAATGCCAGGGAAGAGGTCACGTATCTCTGAGGCCACGCCACTACCTACCCCTTGGGGTTGCGGTAAGCCGTACCATATGGACACTGTTAGGCCCCAGTCATCGGCCCTAACCCCATGCCCTGGCCCCATCCTGACCCTAGCCTGTGCGTGTTAAACCCGTTGACCCTACTGTCGCTCATTGTGCTTTCCAGGTTCCCGTGTAATGCTGTTGCCCCTAAGGTATATTTGTGTAGGTGAAGTATTTTGAAGGACGGGTAATCAAAAAGCCTGATCCACAGTACTACAAGTAGATACCCCATACTCTTTATGTTGAAAGAGTTAGTATTTTATCGTGTCCCCAGTGGGTGATTTGGGTTTCTGCTGTATTGTATTATGGTTAGTTGTACCATCAGATGTGTAACCTGTAATATCTTGCAGGTTCCAGAGTGATGGATGGGGCATTCAATTTGTTCCAATGACGACATGGAAATTTCACCCAGGGGAGAGTTTAGCATGACTGGCCCAGAATGTCTCTCTCCCCCTGTACGTAAGCCTTTGTAGTACAGGCTGTGGCAGGCTATCCTGTGGGCATTGACCCCCCATGCTGAATCTCTGAGTGACGGAAGAGGTGGTGCCACAAGAGTTGTGTTAACCAACATGGTACAGACCTTGTGCCCTCCCTTTTTGAGTCTCAGAGAGGAAGACCGAAATTATAGTCAGGTTCCTCCGGTTGGGAGTGAGATCTACCAGTCCAATCCCTCTTGGGCTGAATAGTCAAGACGATGAGAGAGGCCTTACTATTATCACAAGGCCAGGCAACAGCCAGAGGCCTGAATCCTCTGTGACCCATCTGCATTCCCTGTGTACCATCTGCATCCCCTGTTGTTACCATTGCATCCACGTGTGTACCATATGTGTGTGATGCAAATAAGCCCTTTGCTATATACCTCTGCTGAGTCTACCGTCCATTGGAGCAGAGGTGTGAAAGAAGTCTGCTTTGATGGGGAATGGCTCTGGGAATCCTGGAGCCCACTGAAGCTGGAGGCGCTGTCACATGAGCGAAGTCTGGATTCACCAAAAGCCTGTCCTGTTTCCCCACTACATCGCGGACCACTCAGCTCTCCTGAACCCTCACAGGTGTGATGCACCACAAACATCATTAGTAGCACCAACATCTTCCCAGAGAGGGGGAAAAATGTGTTACTATAATCATTTTTAATGGGTCCGTTTCTACTTCTGAAAATGTGGTCACCCTACTTCTGGGGGGCCGAGATTGCCATTTGTGATGGTGCACCTATACAGTAAGTTTGCGCTAGCACGCACTGCGGCAGCCAACACTCCCAGCTGCAGAATCCTATGTACGTAACAGGAAATGGGGCGTTTAACAGAATGGGGCGTTTAACAGGAATGGGGCGTTTAACAGGAATGGGCGTTTAACAGAATGGGGCGTTTAACAGGAATGACGCGTGTCTCTAATTTTGTCCAGAAGTTAAAAAAAAAACCGTTAGTACTGTAACGGTGAAGGGGGGTAACCAGGACTCATAATAAGGGTCAGACCACTTGGTTACCCTTGATCCGTGTTTGAGGTCCTAGAGTGTCAGCTCTTGGACCCCTAATCCTAAATGCATTACTGTGACTGTGTGCAAATTATGCGACATTAAAGATGTATGTGTGTTTTGCCTTTCCTGGGGTGTCTGTGACCGGAGGATTTCTTGGGCTGAACTTTCAGGTGGGTTTGTTGGAGAAAGTCTTTACAGAATGTGTCTATGTTCGGGGTTCCAGAGTTATGGGGTACCCCAGGAGTTAGACCCGGGAATCGAGTGAGATTCTCGGTGCAGCCAAGCACATGCTCCGGGCAAACTCTGACTCTGAAAGCGCTTATACGACTCTCACCGCCAGGATTCCTGCCGAGCATCTTTCAGACATAGGTAACCGGGCATGAAGGGGTTAAGTATACCTGCAATCATACACGGGGTCCCTAGAATAAAGATGAGGTCCCTACTAAAGGGAGGTATCCAGATACATGCCCAGGTACCCTGGACCTGGTATACGGGTTCAGGGGGTGCCCCAGCTATGTGATAAAGCTGAGAGTGATTTTTTGTGTAACAGTTTAAAAGTCATTTCTAAAATCTGAAAAAAGGGGAAAATTTGCCGCAGAAAAAATTAGCCTACTATTCAATGTGTAGCTTCACTTCTTTCCACAGCAGTTTGCTGCCTGAGTCTTTCGAGGTGATTCACCAACTTGTATGCTTGCTTGCGGCTCCACGACGTATAATACGTATAAAATGGAAGAGAAAAAGGGGAGGGCCACAGTAAGAAAAACAGCACAAAAAATATGCACACTTCTTCATTAAGGGTAGGGAGAGGGGGGGGGGAAGACGAGGGGGAAGAGAGATAATGGAATCACACTTTTTTGGGTGGAGACACACATCACACAAAATCTCTAATATCTTGAGCAGATGTCTCCCTTTGTATGTGATGGGTGAGTTGTAGGTGAGGAAGGAAATGCCTTCTGATATAGCGACCGATATATTGGGCATAGGAAGGAGATGCCGCCAGACTCCACAACGTGTCCCTTTCTGGGTTGGGGTGTTTGTCTCGGCGGTCCTGTGGCAAAGTTCTTCCCGTCGTGTACCGAGGTGTATAAGGCTGCAGGTGGATAATCAGAGCCGTGCAAAGCGGTGTCCTCCGCCGGCCCTATCCCTCTGCACAGACAGTCTTCAGCTTCCTACTCCGTGTGCGCATGCGCATGCGCAGACGGCGAGACGCTGGGCCAGGATACAGGGAAAACAAAACTCTCACTACGGTGGCTTGGAGTAACCAAAAAACGTCAGACGCGTTTCGCCAATGCTTCCTCAGTGACCTCAAGAATGAGGTTAGTGAGTGTAGGCAAATATACTCTCACTCCATCCCTGATTCCAGATAGGGACTTATATATTTGTATCACACAGAAGACAGGACACAGTTATTTAAAAGAGTTACATTTAATAGGTATATGTACTGAAACCGTAAATGAAACTGTGGGATTTCCAAGTCATGGCTTCCAAGAGACCAGATGGCTACCAAGCTTGGTGCCTATGGGTCTGTGCGGAGTCCGGACTTGAAAGCTCAGGGATGCCAAGGTGTTAGACAAGGAGGGGTACTGCCTGGTCCTTACTCAGGCTAATAAGTAAGATTGCATTGGTAACGTGCAAGATATTAGGGGACCGCCCGCAGTGATAGGCTATTTCTGTAAGAAGCAGGTAGCATGTTAGGTGTGAACACTAAAAACCAGTTGGAGTAAATAGCCCCTGGTGTGTCGTATCTGTCGGAAAGGTTTGGTCGCGGCCTTTTTGCCGCGACCAAGTCAGAGACGGCCTTGAGCGCCAAGTGCCCCTGCGCTGCAGCCGCTCCGCCGCCGGCCGTTTCGCGATAAGCTAAGGTAATTTAAGGGTTTTAATGGTTAGGGTAGGGGTTTAGGATAGGAGTTTTAGGGAAGGGGTTAGGTTTTTAGGTAGGGAATTAGGGAAGGGGTTTAAGGTATGGAGTTAAGGATAAGGGCCTTTCGGGTAAAGGGGCTTAGGATAAAGGGGCTTAGGGAAGGGGGCTTAGGATAAGGGGGGTTAGGGTAAAGGGGGGGGCTTAGGTAAGGGGGGCTTAGGGAAAGGGGGCTTAGGGAAGGGGGTTTAGGGTGAAGGGGGCTTAGGGAAAGTGGCTAGGGTAAGAGGGCTTAAAGTAAGGGTTAGGAAAGGCTTAGGGTGAGAGTAAGAGGGTTTAGGGTAAGGGGTTTAAAGTTTTAAGGTAGGGGGGGGCCATTAGTATATAGGGTTAAGATGAGGGATATTTAGGGTACGGTTAGCAGATACCGGTGTTGCAACGGGCGCAGAGATGTCCCTGCGGCGAGATGAGTGCCGGCTAAACGCCCGCAGTGACTGGTCGCGGCAAACGGCCGCAGTCAAATGTCCTAGACCGTTATCTATAGTCTCAGCATTAAGCAAACAGAGCAATGTAAGAGAATTAGCAAAGTTGGAATCACATGACATGCTCAGCAAAAACCTTGCGAACTCTGACAAGGTTGCAATCTTTTCATGTTAAGGCCCCAGTCTTCCCTGCTGCAGTGCGTCTGGTGACATGGCGGGGCATGCAGACTACAGCCGCGATCTGCGGTCTGTAGGGGAGCGTGGGGCCATGACAGGGGCCTGGCCATGATGGGGCATCTTCTTATATACTCCTGTCCGCCAGAGCACGCGTCGCAACGCTTTGGGCGCCCACACACACAGCCACAGGGGCCTGCCCATACAGGGCTGGCTGTGGTGTATGGCGCGCACGCCGCTTCCGTCACCACCGGGGACTCAGCCTAAAACAACCCAGCGAATCGTCGCCAGCTTCATGACCTTGGCAAAGGTCGTGCACATCTCTCTTACAAACTGGATGGGATGCCAAGGGGAATTAAATAGCACGCGTGGTAAAAGGCAAATGTAACAATTTCCCACTATTCCAGGACTCCAACGTCGGACGTCCGGCACAGCAACCAGCGTCAGAGAACCGAACATCAGCGATAAAGTAGGTTCGTTGTCTGGAACTGATTAGCATGGGAAAATATTTCATAAACCTTATCAAGAGGCTGACATATCGTAAAGTCACAGACGACCTATGAAATATCTCCATGTGTCTTCTTATAATATGAAAAAGTGAGCTATGAAGACCTGAATTAGGACATAATAAATTGATGTGGGTTCCATTACAAAAGTGCTGCCAAATATATTTTTGTGGTGTTGAGTCGAAGCAGCTGTCTGTGAGTTGGGTTACTGGCCATGCAACTTTACCCCAGGCTGTACTGAAAAAGCTGTGTGTAATGCGGCTGGCAGACGTTACCGTGTCCATGTTAAAGTGGTAGAAGTAAAAGGTGACACAATGTGAGTGCTCATTTGCATGTCATTACCCAGAATTTTTGCTGCAGTGGAAGCACGGTTATACTAAGAGATAATGGGAAAGGCAGGTTTGCAGACCAGTAGTAGAGAGGCAATGTGCTTACAAGGGATATTTATATGAACAGTGGACGGTTTTGTCACTTTTTACCCACCGTAACTTAAATAAGTGGATGTTTAATAAATTAGACATGCTTAATAATGCATCTTTAAGAGGTGAATTTTCTGCAGAGCTTGGAAAGCGGGGTGTTACGGTCGTGCACATCGCGTTTACTGTCCGGGAGACAGACCCGCTAGACAGAGGTGGAGAGTAGACCGACCCGAAACTGGGGCCCGAATCCTGAAGAGTAGAATAGTGAGGTCGCGTCCGAAGTCAGGGCTGGAGAAAGCAGGATAAACGTGGTCACTGTTCCGTGGTCAGGGCTGGAGAAGGCAGGAAATCGTGGTCACTGTTCCGTGTCAGGGCTGGGAGAAGACAGATAATCGTGGTCATGTTCGTGGTTTTCCAGGGGACCGTGGTCAGGGCTGGAGAAGACAGGATAATCGTGGTCACTGTTCCGGGGTCAGGGCTAGAGAAGGCAGGATAATCGGGGTCACAGTTCCAAAGTCAGGGCTGGAGAAGGCAGGATCGTAGGGGTCACAGTTCTGGGGTCAGGGCTGGAGAAAGCAGGATAATCGTGGTCACTGTTCCGGGGACAGGGCTGGAGAAGGCAGGATCGTAGGGGTCACAGTTCCGGGGTCAGGGCTGGAGAAAGCAGGATAATCGTGGTCACTGTCTGACCCCGGAACAGTGACCACGATTATCCTGCCTTCTCCAGCCCTGACCCTGGAACAGTGACCACGATTATCCTGCCTTCTCCAGCCCTGACCCTGGAACAGTGACCACGATTATCCTGCCTTCTCCAGCCCTGACCCCGGAACAGTGACCACGATTATCCTGCCTTCTCCAGCCCTGACCTCGGACCTCACTATTCTATTCTTCAGGATTCGGATCCCAGGAACGGGTCGGTCTCTACTTTCCACCTCTGCCTAGTGGGTCTGTCTCCTGGACAGTACACAGCGACATATGTGAACGTAACAGCTCCCTCTCCTCTGAAATCTTTCCTTCTCCTCCCTTTAAAACAGGCTGTTGTGAAACCTATTCTCAATAACACCCTTGATTGACCCAACTAACCGATATTACCATCACCCTGCCTCTTTCATTCTTATTGCCTCTAACCTTCTGGCAAGGCTTGCATCTTTCCCCGTGCATTCTTTCCTCGGCTCCTATGGGCTCCCAGACTCTCCCCAATCAGGTTTTCATACTCACTCAAATGAAACAGCTCTCAAAGTAGCAAACAAACCACTTTCACATTTCTAAATCCCAACCGCGGTTACGCCTTTCTCCTTATCTGCTGCCTTTGACATTGTTGACCACCCGCTTCTTCTTCTCCAGACTTCCCGCTCTCTTGGTGTTTTATTTACGTTTCTGTCTCTTCCTAGTGAGGATTTCAGGATCTAATAATAGTGGTTATTTTCGTGCTCCTCTTATTCATTATTCTTTTCTTGCTTCAATCGAATCAAGAACTGTGTCTGTCACGTGTATTAAACCATATAATCTAGGGCGAGGCGACACACACTGACATTATCTGTTCTTTTATCACAACACTGGACTAGAGGCCACAGTCACGACATGCGCACACACAGCATGCACACAACGCACACACAGCATGGACACGACGCACACACAGCATGGACACGACGCACACACAGCATGGACACGACGCACACACAGCATGGACATTCTATCCAGCCCTGACCCCGGAACAGTGACCACGATTATCCTGCCTTCTCCAGCCCTGACCACGGATCGTAGGGGTCACAGTTCAGAGGTAAGGGTTGGAGAAGGCAGAATCATCAAGGCTAGGTAGTTCGGTAAGGAATAGGCAGGCGGGACACGGCTTCCAGCAGGAGACAAGGTAAACAGAACCTTGCACAGGCAAGGAAGAGCGAGAAAGACAAAAAACAGCGCACAACTCGTAATGTATTAAAAGTGATTATTTTGGCTCATCACAGGTAGGTAAGTATTGCACATACACTTAAATTGAAAATATCAGGCAGTACATGTTAGGGACATGTTACCACTATACAGCAGACATCTGGTCATCAGAGTTGCAAGATATCCACATCAACAGTCAGATGAAGAGGGTCCACAGATCCGTGGTCACTCACTCCACGGAACACATAGTCTCGTCTCTCGCCGCCTCAGTTCCCGTTTCTTCACTCAATTTTCAGAGGAGACTATGTACTTACAATGTTTAATAGGGAAACGCCCAACACGATACACAGCTCACACGCCACAGACTGACTCTGACTCTCGTGGCAAACACTGACGTCATCGAGATTCGCCGCCCGGCGACTAACAATCAAATAGAAAGTTCAGTGAATAATTAAACCACAGTCTAAAGGTCTGGCGCTGAGCTGGAAAGTGTATTTGGAGCGTGCAAACACTGTAGCTCTCAAACCCTGCGCGTTTCGTAAGAATAAACTTACTTCATCAGGAAGAGAGGGGAATGAAGCTTTAGAAAGGGAGCAGCAGGTGCAGGTAAAATATCCAGAGCTGCTTCGGCAGCCAAGTTGGTAGAGGCAGACGTCCTGCCTCAGCGGCCATGTTGGGAGATCCTATATAAATCCAGAATGAGGCTGACTTCCTGCGTCGGCAACCATGTTGGTAGAGGCCGACGTCCTGCCTCAGCAGCCATGTTGGGAGATCCTATATAGATCCAGAATGAGGCTGACTTCCTGCCTCGGCGGCCATGTTGGTAGAGGCAGACGACCTGCCTCAGTGGCTGTGTTCCTTATAAGCGGAGAGTTAAGATTCTTGATGAACATTGAGTGGAACAAAGGTCTAATGGCATGAAAAAGATTAGAGAAAAAAGGTTTAAAATGGGAGGGGGCTGTAGAGGTAAAAGGTACACAGATGAGTCAATCTTGGGTTGAGCGTAAGAGACGAGTAGGGGTGTAAAAAGATATTAGATCAACACTGGTTCGAACAATAGCATGCTTTTAAAGAGATGATAAAGATAT
Source organism: Ascaphus truei (assembly GCA_036426205.1). NCBI lineage: Eukaryota > Metazoa > Chordata > Amphibia > Anura > Ascaphidae > Ascaphus > Ascaphus truei. The sequence continues at coordinate 192,513,000 of CM071571.1, forward strand.
GAGTGAGGATGAGGACCAGGCTAGAGACAAGAGGTTTAACGAGACAGGAGAGAATGGGGTTGAGGCTGCATGTAGTGGAGGTTGAGGAGAAGAGTAGCTGAGACACTTCTTCCCCTGTAACCGGAGAATATGGGTCAAAGGCAGAAGTGGGAGTAATAGGAAGCAGGAGTGTGGAAGGGACAGAGGATTTCTCTGTGGTTGGCTTCCACCTTTCCCCTGATATAATTAGCAAAGACGGAGAAGAGGTGGCGTGGGTTAGACTTGTGCCTGTTTATAAGCGAGGTGAAATAGCTATGCTTGCAGTGGCCGATTTCCCAAAACCGCCGCTGTATGTGTGCCAAGAAAAAGAACCAAGTCAAAGCAGGACAGAAGGAATTGGTAGTGAGTGAATTCTGCTGGAGACAGTGACTCCGGAACGGACGCGAGAGCGTAGAAACCGTGTCTGCGTGCGTAGCCAGGTTGGTGGGTTGGGACAGTGAGGACACAAGGACAGAGTTGTAAGTGGTGATAAGGCTGTTGGAGTCAGTGGAGGGTGGTAGCAAAGAAAGCAGAGATTTGTGCAAAACAGGAGCTATTCTGATGAATCCACAGAAGGTATCACAACCCCAAAGGAAAAAGTTTTCTTTTCTTTTATGCACCTGGAATGTATTTAGCCAGGAGGCAAAATAAAGTGTCAGTTTTATGAAGTATAGCTCAGACATGGAAACATCATGTCTTCCTCGCTATGCAGAAGGAATGTGAGGGATTTGGAAGCAGAGGGTCTGATGTAGGACATTTGGCACTCGCAGTTAACCCCTGAATTGCTCCGGAACTCTATGGAAAACCAGTGACTCACAAGTGTGATGTGACACTTCAGCAATATGTGTGTCATTTCTAGGGGTCTATGTGTCAAAGCAATTCTGGTGCAAAATCTGGACATTTTGTATCCTGCACCTATGTGCAGTATGTATAAAAGCACTTTGCTCCTATTTTGCCCCCGTATTCCCCAGCTTGCACCTTGGGGAGAGTCAGTAGGAGGAGTTGGGGAGGAGTTACATGGTGCACAGATTATAATGAGATGTATCACATTCTGTGTCTCTGTCCCAGCTTGCACCTTGGGGAGAGTCAGTAGGAGGAGTTGGGGAGGAGTTACATGGTGCACAGATTATAATGAGATGTATCACATTCTGCATCTCTGTCCCAGCTTGCAACTTGGGGAGAGTCAGTAGGAGGAGATGAGGAGAGCTACATGGTGCACAGATTATAATAAGATGTATCACATTCTGCGTCTCTGCCCCAGCTTGCACCTTGGGGAGAGTCAGTAGGAGGAGTTGGGGAGGAGTTACATGGTGCACAGATTATCATGAGATGTATCACATTCTGCGTCTCTGTCCCAGCATGCACTTTGGGGAGAGTCAGTAGGAGGAGTTGGGGAGGAGTTACATGGTGCACAGATTATAATGAGATGTATCACATTCTGCGTCTCTGTCCCAGCTTGCACCTTGGGGAGAGTCAGTAGGAGGAGTTGGGGGGACTTACATGGGGCACTGATTATAATGAGATGTATCACATTCTGCGTCTCTGTCCCAGCTTGCACCTTGGGGAGAGTCAGTAGGAGGAGTTGGGGAGAGTTACATGGTGCACAGATTATAATGAGATGTATCACATTCTGCATCTCTATCCCAGCATGCAACTTGGGGAGAGTCAGTAGGAGGAGTTGGGGGGAAGTTACATGGTGCACAAATTATAATGAGATGTATCCCATTCTGCGTCTCTGCCCCAACTTGCACCTTGGGGAGAGTCAGTAGTAGGAGTTGGGGGGAGTTACATGGTGCACAGATTATAATGAGATGTATCACATTCTGCGTCTCTGTCCCAGCTTGCACCTTGGGGAGAGTCAGTAGGAGGAGTTGGGGGGAGTTACATGGGGCACAGATTATAATGAGATGTATCACATTCTGCGTCTCTGCCCAAGCTTGCACCTTGGGGAGAGTCAGTAGGAGGAGTTGGGGAGAGTTACATGGGGCACAGATTATAATGAGATGTATCACATTCTGCATCTCTGTCCCAGCATGCAACTTGGGGAGAGTCAGTAGGAGGAGTTGGGGGGAAGTTACATGGTGCACAAATTATAATGAGATGTATCACATTCTACGTCTCTGCCCCAACTTGCACCTTGGGAAGAGTCAGTAGGAGGAGTTGGGGGGAGTTACATGGTGCACAGATTATAATGAGATGTATCACATTCTGCGTCTCTGCCCCAGCTTGCACCTTGGGGAGAGTCAGCAGGAGTTGGGGGGGAGGGGGGGAGTTACATGATGCACAGATTATAATGAGATGTATCACATTCTGCGTCTCTCTGCCCCAGTCTGCACCTTGGGGAAAGTCAGTAGGAGGAGTTGGGGAGGAGTTACATGGTGCACAGATTATCATGAGATGTATCACATTCTGCGTCTCTTCCCCAGCTTGCACCTTGGGGAGAGTCAGTAGGAGGAGTTGGGGGGAGTTACATGGTGCAGATTATAATGAGATGTATCACATTCTGCGTCTCTTCCCCAGCTTGCACCTTGGGGAGAGTCAGTAGGAGGAGTTGGGGAGGGGTTACATGGTGCATAGATTATAATGAGATGTATCACATTCTGCGTCTCTCTTCCCCAGTTTGCACCTTGGGAGAGTCAGTAGGAGGAGTTGAGGGGAGTTACATGGTGCACAGATTATAATGAGATGTATCACATTCTGCGTCTCTGTCCCAGCATGCTCCTTGGGGAGAGTCAGTAGGAGGAGATGGGGAGAGTTACATGGTGCACAGATTATAATGAGATGTATCACATTCTGCGTCTCTGCACCAGCTTGCACCTTGGGGAGAGTCAGTAGAATGAGTTGGGGGAGTTACATGGTGCACAGATTATAATAAGATGTATCACATTCTGCGTCTCTCTGCACCATCCTTTTTCTTTTATACATTCCCCCCAAATCCTCCATATTTTAAGTGGTGTACAACTAATATTCTGCATCCGGTGTAACAAACTGTTTCTACATATCCCACAGGTGTGCTCCAAAACATGGCGCAGTGTGTCTACACACATACACTTGTCTGCGTTCATACATAGGCCCCAGTGTTGTAATAGGAATGTTTATTACATTTTGGGCCATTGAGTGTTGCCCCCGTTCTGCAGTTGTGAGACTTTGAGTCCTACGATATTCTTCCGTTATAGACCAAGATTACTTTCCATGTTATATAGTGCAGGTCTCTCTGGCATTGTAAGGGTTAAGAAGCTTTGCTACCCTTCGTAACATTGTACTATTTTGCAATGACACTCAGGGAGTGAAGGAGAAGGTAGATTCCTTGCATATCTCGGCAGGGAAGAGGAGGAGGGGGGATACCGTGGACCGCCCTTGACCCCTCACCCCGCGTGGCAGATTTATTGGTGGGGAGCACCTGCAGTAGGAGGACTTTGATGTTTCCTGGCTTTGCTGTAACAGGAGCTTGTAAACGATATGAAATGCCAGGCCTTTCACATAATAGGAGGTTTACATTGAAAAGGTGCACTGCAGCCTCAGGGCAAACTAGAAGTCACGTTTATTAGGGACGAGGGGCACCTTGTGGTTAAAGGGGCCTTTTAAGTGGGAGGTCCTGATTTGTTACTGTGCATGAGGCTGTCAACCACATCTGAAGACGCCTCTCTATTATCTCACGCCTGGTGTTGATAGCCCATCAAAGTAGCAGACACACCGAGATGCCGTAAAAAAACGAAAGGTGCATAAAAAAAATCCCATTAAAAGGATTTTTTTCCATTGTAACTTTCTCCTTTCCCTCTCCCCTCTAGCCCCCACCCCTCCCCACTCTCAGACGCGCTATTAGACAGGGTTGGGGTTCCTTACAATGCATCTGATCTCAGACGCGCTATTAGAGAGGGTTGGGGTTCCTTACAATGCATCTGATCTCAGACGCACTATTAGAGAGGGTTGGGGTTCTTTACAATGCATCTGATCTCAGACATGCTATTAGAGAGGGATAGATATCTGTAATCTACATGTCATTATAATATTGCTTCATGCAACTCTTCCCCGAACTGCTCTAAGAACCACTCCCCAAAATCTCTGGCTGAACGAGGTGGAGCAAAGTTCACACCAAATATCTTCACTCACTGGGACCAACAGGCAGTCCTCGGTTATCCAACGGAATCCGTTCTGGAAGTAGCGTTGGATAGTGGAACCATTGTAAAGTGAGTCCCATGTTAATCAGTGGCGGTGAGCGTTGGATAACGCCTTCGGGCGTCGGATAACGCATTCCGGCATCGAAAATGGCCCATAGGGTTGCATTGTAAAGCGTTTGATATGTCATTCGTTGTAAAGTGAAACGTTGGATAGCGAGGACTACCTGTATTCACTAAAAAGTGTGAGAATATGTATGTATACAAAAAGGAGGCTGGGGGGTGTACTCCTGCTACAGCCTAATAAAAAATAAAGTTGAATATACTGGGTGAGAGGCGCAAGAAAAAAAGTATAAAGTAGTAATAAGGAAGTAAGGAGAAAGGCTTCTTCTTTAAATATGCACTCAGTCCCTAGATTTACTGAGTGAGTTAAACTTAAAGAAGTGTAAGGAATCTGGTGTCTCAGCGCCGTCAGCGCGACCATTACTCACCTCCCGTCGGTACTCAGGCGTCCAAGCGCCTGCAGCGCAATTCCCACATACCCCTGTTGTCTGCCACTGGCACTCTGGCTCCTCGCCATCACAGGATTGCACCAACCGAAGAGGTGCCTGTTGAACCGCAGCCTCTGCGTTTGTCTCCGGCTCCGCACTCTATGCGCACACGTGCGTCTGTCACTGACCCCATGCGCATACGCGCGTCAGTCACCGAATCCACGCACACGCACGCCAGCCCCAGACGTTATGTGCATGCATTCCCAGCTTACGGAGCACACGCCTAACAGAGCACTTTTAACCACTGCTCCTGCAGTGAGGCGTCGCCCCCAAGCATCACACAGTTCCATGCAAATCAATGACTACACTCAGCTGGGCTGTAACACCTCCCTTCTATCAGGCAGGACTCCTTGCAGTCCTCCAGGCCTGCCCCCTTTTCCCATTGGCCTGCCCAGCCTTATTATGCCTGTGCTTCCCATCACTCGTCGCTCGACATAGTTCTGTATGGAAGCATTTGACTACTCTCTCAGTGACTCCTCAGGTATTGACGCGGATTGGACGACTACCCCCTCTGGCTCTCGACTTCGGCTCTACTTGGACTTCGTGACTTCTGGCATCTCTGACACATGGCTTATACCTTCGACCTTCCGCAACTCTCCAATCCCTGACCTTGGCAACGGCAATAACTACTCTTCCTCTACTACCGGTACCGACAAGTATTGTCTTCCTTACTATACCTGGCCTGGCAACACTAACACCACACTCCGGACGCGCTCCCTTTGCTGCGGGAGCGTGTATCCCTACGTCCCACCTCGGCACAGGGGACGGATCTGGTCTGCGGGCAGCACCGGCGTGACAAGAAGTCCCTAAGAGCAGCGATACTCGTGTTGGGTATTTGCACTATAAACAGGCTGTCCTACTATTGGAAGTTCCCTAGTATAGTCCCGATCCAATAGGTATGGACGAGGAAGACGCTGCACAAAGTGACCTGATACTGATCCCTGAAGATAGTGTACGCCCACCGACACATCCTCAGTAAACTCCCAATCTGTTAAGTATAAAAAGAAGTCTGTCGTGCACAGTAAAGGGATACTGATCCCCGAGAATAGTGTGTGTGTGTCTGTGTGTCTGTGTGTGTCCCAACCAGTGTGCACTAGATACAGAGCATTGAGGAAGCTGAGCAATCGATTGTCAGTCTAACATTACTAAAGGACACAAGTATAAGTACCTCCCCAGCGTATGAGTGAGAGCTTCCAAGTGGAGGAAATCTAAAGAAGCCTAAGGACATCCCTCGTGTAGGAGTCAGAGCTACAGTACCAAGGGAAGAAGCACATAGGGCCTCATGCAGAGAGCAGCGCAAAAAGTGAAAGCGGCATTAATTGGCGGATTCTGCCTTCAGAAAGGCAGAAACCGGCAAGTTTCAAAAAAAGCGCCATTTTTTTTTACCTTCAAATTCGCCGCGCGCCTGGAGAGTTTAAAATCTCTCCAGTTTTTTTCTCTGCCGTATGCAGAGAGCCGCGATCGCCATCTAGTGGCTGTTCGCGCCAAAAAAATGGCGCGATTTTCAACATTTTCCCTCTCCACCAAGCAGCTGGCGCTCCGCGGCCGGTGGAGAGGGAAAAAAAAAAAAACGCGATTTTTTCCCCAGTAGTTTCAACAGCGCTCATAGCGCTGGTTGAAACTCTCCATATGCAGAAAGGCAGTTTTCTGCCCTTTCTGCATATGGAGATAAAAACTCTCCAAAAAAGGTAAAAATTTTCCCCCTCTCCAATTCTGCATAGCGCTGCTCTCTGCATGAGGCCCATAGTCACTATATTATTTGACACCAGTTAATGTCTAAGTGAAGCCTGCCCTTGTATGTGGAGCATTATCGACTATAAAAGTTGATGACACTAATGATTCTGACTTCTGCACGGATCCAGCACCCTGCGAAGGTACTGTATGAGATACTGAGCACAGCCATGTAAATAATGGAAATGAAGAGAAGCAAAGGATGCACTGCAACTGGATGATTGATGGGAAAAATATGGGGCAAACTCCAAATAAAAATCGAGGGTATTTATTATATGGACTCACACACACACTGTATCTGAGCATCGCTCTACCTACCATTTTCCAGCCATGTAAATAGTCTATCTGCTGTAAACTTCTTAACAGCCGGGCAATGAGGGTTACATTGATAAGAATTATCTATGCAAAAGGATGGCTAAAAGCATCTCTTTCTTCCACTCCTCATTTGCATCCCAAATGTACATATCACATGTACGCGACCGTTGAGTATATACAGCGAGATGTGTTGATTTTTTTCAGATTTTGCCTGGAAATTCCATTAATAATAATAAATATTCCCCTATTGAATAATATCATATTGTCACAATACATTGGGAACCCTTAATACATATTCCTGTGTGTGAGAATGTGGCCTCCACGTGCTTCTTTTGGTCCGTGCTCTTTGATCTCACACATGGGTATGTTCATCTGTGTGATGTTCTTGGGTTTCTCGGTAAAACACATGCTTTATTGCAATATTTCTTGCTTGGAATGAAAACCATTTAAACGGTGCCGTTTAGTTCAGCTTGTCCGCAGCTGAATGCATCTAACGCAGGGAACAAATGTTAAACCCCTCTCCACCAAAAAGGCATCAAAGCAAACTTATGGGGGGAGACACAGAAGCAATGTAATAGGGTCAACAGTATATACTAACGTCTCCTGGCAGCAAAACTGGGGCACAACTAATTCATATCTAGCACCATATTAATCGAGGAAATGGAAGACCATTTTGCAATGGGATCTTTCCCTCTGATATCTGGCGTCATTCTTTTGCCAACTTTCTCCAAAGCAGGGGAGCGCAACATCTCACCGTAAAGGAAGAGTAAAAACACAAACCAGTGTAAAATGTTCTTAAATGGATAGGGAGTTGTTTTAAAGCTGCAGACCAAACAATATCCTACGTGTGTTTTTGTTAATAAATCAGTTCTGTACTATGAGAAAATACTTGTAGTACTTTTTTTTAACAACTCTGAATGCTATTTTTAATGTATTATTATGTAACAAGCATTTTTGTTTCAATAGCAACCATTTAAAAAGTCACATCCCTTTCCTCTTCTGAAACTGGCTCTGGCACACCCCTTTTTGAGCCCTGCCCTCTCTCTAGCAGTGCACCAATTGTATCTAGTGACTGCCTGGTCACATGATCTTCCCAACAGAACTTTGCATCTTTTGTCCTCTTCTGCTGCACTGACAGTCATTTCCTGAACCCCCGAGCCGAATCTTCGCCGATCGAGCACAGGAGAACGGATCGATCGGCAACTTAGTTAATTACTTATCATTGTATTGATGCACATATTAAAAGGGGGGAAAAAATAAAAAATGGCAGCTTGGACTGCTGCTTTACCCAGTAGTCAGTATGACTCACATATTCCTTAATTTTAAAAACAGATCCAAATCTGTGGCAACCTCTATTAGGAAAGACCCCAATCTTTAAAAAAAAAAAAAAAATCAATTATAATCAAATATATCGGGTACAGCAGGGCCCCAGTCATGCGGCGGGTTCCGTTCTAAGGACCTGCCGCAAAGCGAAAATCGGCGGAGAGCGGAACCAGAGATTTTTTTGTTATGTGCCGTTGTACGCATGCGCAACATCGGCAAAACCCTCCATTCTGCGCATGCGGGACCCCGGACCGGCCCGTTCTGCACACGCGCGACCCCGGACCAGCCCGTTTTACGCATGCGCGGACATGCGGTCTCCTCCTCGGTACCGCCCTAACGGCGGAGCGCCGAGAAGCGGGGCCTCGCTGTACATCCTTCGAAATGACGAAACATATACATTGTAAAAATGTACCATGTTGTCTACTTGTTGACGTGCCCGTGTGGGCTCCAATGTGTCAGGCAAGAAGATTACAAGACCGGGGAGAGTTCGGATAGTGGAACATTGAGGAAATATCCGTAGGAAGGTCGTGACATGCAACTTATCCAAACAATTTGGAAATTGCCATCAATCAGACCCTCAGATATTGATATCCACAGGGACCGAATGTGTTGCCGCACTGGAGAGGACGAGACAGGGGCCGAGGACTAACCAAGAGGGAGACCTTTTGAATCCATAAATTAGAGAGACTCCAAAAAAGACTCAATGTTGACATTAAGATTGGAGCATTCCTGTTATAGTATCAGTAAGAAATCCATTTAAATGATTATTAGATGCAGTATCCATCCTGTGAAATGAATCTATATTCGGTTAAATTAGATGTTATACGTTCATATAAAAATCTGCTGCATGCACTCTTTAGCTGCATCTCTTTATTCACGTTCATTTATGCCTGGACAGCATGTTTAGTTTAGGTTATATATACATTGCTCATATTATTTTGAGAATGTGTAGGAACACTAGATCACTACAAGTAATTATCAATATATTTGGTAGCTGATGATTAAGATTTGAGTTATGATATCACCTGATATATTAAAATTCCCTAGATTTAAAGGCGCATTCCAAGCAATTTCCTACGTGTGTTTTAAAAAAAAATAATAATAATCAGTTCCGTAGCCTTACATAATACTTAATTAAAAAAACATTTTTGTTCAACTCTTAATGTCATTTTAATGAGTTTTAATACACTGAGCATCCTTTCATTTCTATAGCAGGTTTTAGCGCACCTCCCCAGCAGTGCAAGATCTATGTAACACTTTCCTGTTTGTGATAATATATTGCCAATATTCCCAGCAGTTTGAGCTGCAAACTGTAACAATAGTTAATGTTACCTTAGTAATCTTACATAGTTACATAGTAGATGAGGTTGAAAAAAAATATATGTTTCCATTAAGCACTCCTAAATCCTTCTCCATCAAGGATTCCCCTAATTTTTCCCCATTTAATATGTAAGTCCCTGTTTATTCTTGTTTCCCAAATTCATAAGCTTACATTTATCTGTATTAAACCTCACCTGCAATTTACTTGCCCAAGTTTCCAATTTATCCAAGTCCTTCTGGAGAGAAATTACATCCTGCTCTGATTCTACTACATTACACAATTTAGTGCCATCAGCAAAGATGGAGACTTTGCTCTCTATGCCAACCTCAAGGTCATTAATAAACAAGTTAAAAAGCAAGGGTCCCAGTACCAATCCCTGAGATACTCCACAAACGACCCTATCCCAACCTGAAAAAGTTCCATTTATGACAACCCTCTGTTCTCTATCCTTCAACCCGTTTTCAAGTCCAGGTGCATATATTTGCACTGCGTCCAATTTGCTTTATTTTGTACACCAACCTCTTGTGTGGAACCGTATCAAAAACCTTTGCAAAAACTAAGTATACCACATCTACTGCATTACCCTGGTCTAAATTTCTACTTACCTCCTCAAATAAACAAATAAGCTTAGTTTAGCTTGATCTATCCTTCATAAATCCATGCTGACTATTGGTAATAATTTTGTTTTCTATTAGTTATTCCTGAATATTATCACTGTATTAAACCTTCAAGTAGCCTCCCCACTATTGAAGTTAGGCTTACAGGTCTGTAATTCCCCGGTTGTGATCTAGCTCCCTGTGGCAGGACGGCCTGTAGCCGAGGTCAGGGAACAGTCCACACGTGTAGTTTCAGGATAAATGAAAACGTTCAGTGGCTTTATTTCTCCACAGCAACATAACATGCAGGTACACTGTCCCTTTAAGCAAATAAATCCTGCTCCACGTTGGGAGAAAACTGACTAACACAGCAGTCCTAGCTAGCAGGCTGGCTGGCTAAACCATACCCAAACCGTAAGAGTCTTTTTAAGCAGTCATGCAAACAAATGAAAGAAATCTTACTTTGGCTGCAGTAAGTAGTGTGCTGTATCCTTCTGGCTAGCAGCACATCTATCCATGTGCTCTCATCTGAGACAGGCAGCTACTGCTGGTAACAAGATCCTTATCTACCTTGCTGGCACTCAGGTGTCAGCTTACATCATGATTAGCTAGCTTCCACCTGAGTTAACCCTTATGAGTGCTGGATGAAGCACTCAGACATATGTTTCCCAGGCATAACTGATAGGGGTTGATTTCACCCTGTCACGCTCCCTTTTTAAATATATGCACCACATTTGCTTTATGCCAATCTTCTGGTACTGCGCCTGTGGAAAAGGAGTCCTTGAATATTAAATATAATGGTTTGTATATTACTGAACTTAACTCCTTGAGAAAACTTGGATGTATGCCATCGGGGCCAGGTGCCTTATTTACTTTCATTTTATCAAGCTGTCTATGAACTTCTTCCTCAGTTAACCAATTGTTCGTTAATATAGATGGTGTGGCTTCCTCCTGCGGCACTACTATTGAAATTGATTCTTCCCTGGTAAACACAGAGGCAAAGAATTTGTTTAATACCTCTGCTTTTTCCTTATCCTTAATAATCTGCCTGCCCATCTAACACTGAAAGGGTCCTATATTTGCTTTTCTGATTTTTTTGTTATTAAGGTACTTAAAGAACTTTTTAGGGTTGATCTTACTTTCTATTGCAATCCTTTTTTTATTATCCATTTTTGCCAATTTGATTGCCCTTTTGCAATTTTTGTTACATTGCTTATAATTCTGATACGATGTCTCCGTCCCTTCTGACTTGAAGAATCTAAATGCCTTCCTCTTCTTGTCCATTTCCTCCCCTACCTGTTTATTTAGCCACATTGGTTTTGACTTGTTTCTTTTATACTTATCACCCAAGGGTATACAGTACACTGATAAGTGTGCTTTTCTAACAATGTCCCATCTGCCATTTATCTTCTAATGTAGATTAGTCCTCAGTTTATTAAAATCTGCCTTCCTAAAGTTGAAGGTCTTTGTTGAACCCAAGTAATCAGTTTTTTGATAATATATTTCAAATGAGACCATGTTATGATCACTGTTTCCCAAATCTCCAGGACTTGAATATTTGTTATTACTTCTACATTGTATGATATGACCAAATTCAGTATTACCCCTCTCCTGGTTGGTTCCTCAATAATTTGGGTCATGTAATTATCTTTAAGCACCCCCAAAAACCTATTTCCTTTAGATATAAAGCTAATCTCATTGCCCCAGTCTATGTCTGGATAATGAAAATCACCCATTATGCAAACATGACCCAGTTTTGATACCTTCTCCATTTGCAAAAGAATTTTGGCTTTCTCAATCTCACAGATATTTGGAGGTTTATAGCAAATCCCTACAAACATTTTCTTTAGACTTTTACCTCCGCTGCTAATTTCTATCCACAAGGTCTCTACATTTTCATCATTCCCTTCATAAATATCTTCCTTTATAAAAGGTTTTGGATCTGGCTTAACATATAAGCAAGATATACCTAGTGGGGATGGGGAGGGGATGGGGAGGGGATGGGGAGGGGATGGGGAGGGGGAGGGGATGGGGAGGGGAAGGGGAGGGGAGGGAAATGAGAACCCCGGCTCAGCTAATTCAATAGATGAAAGGCAGTATATGTGAGGTAAGGTGCTGTACTGAGAAATATAATTGAATAGACACCAAAAGAGAAAGAACTCAGTTATATTAGCACTCAATTACCCAAAGGTAAATTAATTGAAGTTAAACATATCCCTTTATTAATATGTGATTAAAATAAGGTGTGCATAAACGTACCAAAATATAACTGTATAATAAAGGCCTGATGTGAGCTAAATAAGGGCCGTTCTATGGTGTGTGCGGCCATGCGCGCGCCCGCCTGTGCGAACGCGTTGCACGCTTTTTGTGTGTATGCTGTGAGTGAATGAGATAGTGTGTGTGTGTAATAAGTTTTGAAATAAATACTTTAATAAATTGTTTATTAACATTGTACATACACACACACACACACACACACACATATACACATACACACATATATATATATATATACATACATTTCAACGGCGGTAGCGGCGCAAATTCTTTATTTTCTTTATCTTCCCCCCTGTCGGCCGGTTCCACGCTCACTACCGTGCACGCGCGGCACCATTATAGAAAGGCTGACTAACCTCAGCCAACTAAAACTGCCGCGCGCGCACAGCGTAGCAAGCGCGCGCAGTATAGAACAGCCCTAAGGTTTCGTCCCAGTAATGTCTGTGACACGCGCGCCCGGCGTGGGGGGGGGGGGGGGCGGCACGTGCACAGCGCTAACCGCGATCTGCGGTCTGACAGGAAGAGGGGAGCTTGCGACGGGAGGGGGCGTGGTCCGTCGCAAGGTTTGAACTCAATTTGATTGAGTTGGGAAAAACCTTGCCGCACGGCGCGGCTGCACCTTCTGCGTGACGGTGCGTACTGGGCCCAGCCCCATTGAGGGGCGGTGCTCACACGCACAGTGCACGCCGCGCCGTGCGCACAGGCTGTTACTGGGACCGCAGCCTTAGAGGTAATATACTGATGGCTATTATGTTCAATTCCACCAGGAGGTGTCAGTAAAGGATGTTATAGTTAACCTATAATTAACATCTATACAATTATATATGTTGAGGTATAGCCTCACATATCATTTATTAGATTAACGTTTATACCTCTTGTGGCTCAGTTAAAGTCCTGTGTTAAAAAAGAATAATCTTTAAGTAAGTTGCTGTGAGAAGAGAACACCTGGGTATTTTATAGTATAATTAAACCCAAAATAGGTCTCTTACAGCCTTCTTGTGAGAGATATTCATATATGTTTGACCCTGAACCCCTTTAGTAAGAAGAGCTACATGGACTAAATCAGTGATGAAGTCCCCCATAAAACTACATCCACGTAAGAAGATATTTGGTCGTGGTGAAAGTAAATACACTGTAGTCAGTTTGTTGCAGCTTAGTTACAGGTAGTTACTGAAACTACGTTGTATCATTAGCTTATATAGAGGAAACAAATTACGGAATTTTTGCAGCAGTGTTTCAACAGAAGGAGTGCTTGTGTTGCTTAATTAGCCCACGCTGTAAAGCTGTGGGAAGATCAAAGCACGTAAAGTTAATCATACAAGGGGGCAGCTGAAGTCCCCATTCCTAGTAAACAGTGAGAGCTACTGACAGTGTGAATGTGTGTGCTTAATGCGATCAGAATCAATGCAGAGTTACAGAGGTATCCCTGATATGCCGATTCTGTTGGCTCATAGAAAGGGCTATAAAAGCTCAATATGTAAGCCCGTTGTGTAAGGATCCACTAGCCTCCAAATTAACCCTCAGAAGCTGTTGATTATATCCCGAGGTCAGAGTAATATTCTGTGATTAAAATTGCTGCTAGGACAAGGTATTACTATATCTGTGGCGTTCAGAACAACGATACTCAGTATCGCAACATTATAATTATACTTAGAAGCTGATGGTAAGTTTTAACCCCAGGTTAGGCTGATGCTAGTGCCATTCTTATACAGCCACCATATAATGAGATCAATAGTTGAGACACTTACTCAAGACTCTGGTATATAGGTAAGTGTCCGCTCTGCTCTTGATGCCGACAACCTGGTCAGGAACTACAACTCTGCCCTATTCTCCTCTCTTGATCTACATGCCCTTCTTTCTCTCTGTGATTTTCGCCCTTCTAGCCCCAAACCCTGGCTAAATTGCCACACGTGCCTGCTGCATTCCTGCACTCGTTTCTCTGAACGGCTCTGGAGGAAATCTCTCATTCTCAAAGACTTCCTTCACTACAAATTTGTCCTATTCTTTTTCAACAATGCCCTCTTCCAGGCTAACCAACCCTACTTTTCTTCACTAATCAACATGCACAAGTCTAACCCTTGCCGACTCTTCTGTCTTTGACTCTCTACTCACACCACCGTCTGTTACATGTTTCTCTTCTTCCATTTCACCTCAGGACTTTGCTGATTATTTCAAGACAAAGGTGGATAACATTCGTAAAGACATCCCCTCTTTATCCTCCTCCCATCCTACATCTATTCCTAGCTCTCCTCCTGCCTTCCTTGACCATTTTCCAAAAATCACAGAGGAGGACGTATTTCTGATGATCTCCTCTTCTCCCTTTACTTGCTCTCTTGACCCCATTCCGTCCAACCTCTCGCTCCTACTCTGTCACGGATGCTCACTAAAACCTGGACTAGTCAGCGGGGCCAAGGTGGGGATGTATATATACCGCCGCCCTACAACCACGGGGCCAGGTCCGGATAGCAGAGTCAGGGATGTGTAGCCGGGTCAGGGTAGGAGAGTGCAGGTAGGTCAGGGTACTTGCAGTGGTCCGGGGTTGGAGAGAGGAGAATAGTCGTAGTCCGTAAGCCGTGGTCGTGAAGTGAAGAGGGCAGAAGTCCAATAACGCGCCGAAATCCAGGGATGTAGAAGAGACAGCTCAGGTACAGGCAGGGGTCACAATGGAGTTCAAGACAGGTTCAGATACAAGCAAGCTCAGGCTGCAATAAGCATGGAGCATAAACAAGGGTCTATGCTCAGCAACAAGATAGAGGACTGGGTGGCTATAAGTAGGGAGATGAACCAATGAAGAGGAGGCAGGGAGGAGTGTACTAGCAGTAAGTAGAGAGCTGATAGGATGCAGTTACCTTAGATCCAGGTGAGGCACAGCTGAGGATGGTCCCGTCATTGATTCTGGAATGACGTGCACGCACGGGGAGCGCGCGTTGTGCGGGGGACACACGGAACGTGGCGGGCGCGCCACCGCCATGGTTACGCTCCTTGCTGCAGTTGCGGGCACACGTCCGGGAGGATCGTCCATCTTGCATGCAGGCGCAGACGGGAGTCTGCGCACCCCTCCGGATGATCGGCGTGACGTGCCATGCGTGATCCTGACATACTCTAATTCCTACGCTCACACACATTTTCAACTCCCTCTCTACAGTAACTTTCCCTCCTCCTTCAAACATGCAACAATTATACCATTACTCAAAAACATCAAGCTTGACCCTACCTGTCTTTCTAACCATCGTCCTGTCTTCCTCCTGCCTTTCGCTTACTGCTGTGAAGCGCTATGTACTGTACATAAATGGCGCTATATAAATAAAGATATACATACTGTACATTTAATCAAATTACAGAAATCATTGCAAGCTTTTTCTCTGTTATGTTTTTTTTTAATCAGCTTATTATCATGTTTATGGCATCTTATCTTCCTTTTAATTACATTACGCCATCAGAGGAGGGAATAACAGAGATCAGAGTGATTAGAGTGTGAGCTCTTCTGGACAGGGACTACGTTTCCATGTATTACTGCTGTGAAGCACTGTGTACATGGATGGCAGGGGTGCGCAAACTTCTGGTGCTGCACCCCCCTGCCTGCTCTCCACCGGTGCTTGCGCCCCCCCCCTTACATTAAATGACGGGGTCATATGACATCACGTGACCCTCTGCGTCATTTGATACCACCACGTTGCCATGGTGACGCGTCTCCTGAAGCCGGATGAATCACCGTAAGGGAGTTACAGCAGCCTCGCGCGGTCCCCCGGCATTTAAATGTAATGCCTTGGGGAAGAGCGCGGGGCCTGTGACCACTGCCCCCCCCCCCCAACAAAATCCCCCCAAATTTGCACACCCTTGCATTTGCATTAAGACACAGATTTTACCCTGAGTGGCATTTTCAACATAATAAGACTGGGAAGAGGCAGGGAGCCTGAGAGAAAGGAGGTGCTCGAATAAAAAAAAGCTGTGTGTGCTGTGCACGCGCATAGTAAGTGAAACTTCTTTGACTTTTGTCGCAGAAATTGACTTATAACGCGCGTGCTCGGCACACATGTGTCAGTCAGTGTATGTCAATCAGTGAGTATGTATGTGCATGTGTGTCAGTCAGTGTGTGCGTGTGTGTCAGTCAGTGTGTGCGTGTGTGTCAGTCAGTGTGTGCGTGTGTGTCAGTCAGTGTGTGCGTGTGTGTCAGTCAGTGTGTGCGTGTGTGTCAGTCAGTGTGTGCGTGTGTGTGGTGTCAGTCAGTGTGTGCGTGTGTGTGTCAGTCAGTGTGTGTGTGTGTGTGTGTCAGTCAGTGTGTGTGTGTGTGTGTGTGTGTGTGTGTCAGTCAGCGTGTGTGCCAGTCAGTGTGTGTTCGTGTTTGTGTCAGTCAGTGTGTGTGTCAGTCAGCGTGTGTGCGTGTGTGTCAGTCAGCGTGTGTGCGCGTGTCAGCGTGTGTGCGCGTGTTTCAGTCAGTGTGTGTGTGCGTGTGTCAGTCAGCGTGTGTGCGCGTGTGTCAGTCAGCGTGTGTGTGCGTGTGTCAGTCAGCGTGTGTGCGCATGTGTCAGTGTGTGTGCGCGTGTGTCAGTCAGTGTGTGTGTGCGCGTCTGTGCGCGTGTGCGTGTACCAGTCAGTGTGTGTGTGTGCGCGTGTGTGAGTCAGTGTGTGAGTGTGAGTCAGTGTGTGAGTGTGTCAGTCAGTGTGTTTGTGTGTGTGTGTGTGTGTGTGTGTGTCAGTCAGTGTGTGTCTCTCTCTCTCTCTCTGTGTTGTGTGAA
This sequence comes from Ascaphus truei, assembly GCA_036426205.1. Lineage (NCBI taxonomy): Eukaryota > Metazoa > Chordata > Amphibia > Anura > Ascaphidae > Ascaphus > Ascaphus truei. The sequence goes on from CM071571.1 coordinate 192,529,983, forward strand.
TGTCTCTCTGTGTTGTGCCCCCCACCCCTCCCCCAGGCGGAGCTGCAGACACGGAGCTGCGGACTCCCAGCCCCTCCCCCCCCCCCGGCGACACGGTGGTCCCGTTACCCCCCTCCTCCCGACTCCCACTACCCCCGGCTTAGCTGCGGACACGGAGCTGCGGACTCCTAGCCCCCCCAGGCGACACGTGGTCCCGTTACCCCCTCCTCCCGTTACCAAAGCAGGACATTATTGGGGGTCTCCCTCACCTAACGGGGGCGCGCATGGCTCCTCCTCGCAGCTGCTGCTACCGCCGCCGCCCTCTCCTGGCCTGAGGTACCCGGCGGTCACATCTGCGCATGCCCCCCTCAGCTCCTAGGTCTCCTCCGCCTGCTCACCTCCCCTGCACGGGGGTCCAGGGGGAGAAGCAGGATCCCGGGACTCAGGTCGGGCAGGATCCCTGCACGTCCGCCTCCCCCCAGATATCCAGCAGGGCGCGGGTCTCCATGTCCGACAGACATCCCGCTGGGCAGGGGGTCGGTGACCGGCCCGGAGATGAGCTAGCAGCAGGAGGCAGGCATGTGGCGTCCGTGAGCGTCACCATGACTACCGCATGCGCGGCATGTCAGCGGGCGCGGGGAACAGCGCATGCGCGGCATGGCAGTGCACGTTTGGGGGGAATGGCGCCGCTGCCTGCCACTTCTGCGCATGTGTGGCGTCCGTCAGCGGCGCCATCACAACTGCGCATGCGCGGCATGGCAGCTGGGACCGGCGGCCGTTAGGAGCGGCGCAGCGGCCGGCCATGTGAGGAGAGCGGCACCCTTTAGTCAGCGGGACACAGGGAAGCGGAGGTAGGGAAGAGGGAGGAGAGAGGAGAGAGGCTGAGCAGCGGCTCCTCCTCCTCTCTCAGCCGGAGTACTTGCGGGGCTTCCGCCATCTTATTACACCCGCAGCACCGGAAGCTCTGCGGCAGCCATCTTGCTATACCCATGGCAGTGGCCGTTAGGAGCGGCGCCGGCGGCTATCGCCGCCGCCGCCGCATGTCACAGCAGGTGTGTGGGCAGCATGTCACAGCGGGTGTGTGTGGGGGAGCAGCGGCTGTTAGGAGCGGCGCCGGCGGCTATCGCCGCCGCCGCCGCCGCATGTCACAGTAGATGCAGGGGGGGGGAGGGGGGGAGCCGTGACGTCACTTCCGTTTCACATTTGTCCCCCATCTCTCCCGTTTTACCCCATCAGAATAGGTGCCACTAAAGAAGTTTCACTTCAACAAGCTCTTTGCAGGGATACATGTTACCAAACCTCAGAGCGATCACATTTTCAAAGCTCCCGGCAAATAAAAACACCACGTTGCGAGCACAGTCACATGTCTCAGACATGTGCTTCCACTGCAGCAAGGGATTCTGGGACATGACATGCAAATGAGCCCTCACAGCGAGTCACTCTTTGCTTTTTTTCCCTTTTTTCACATGGAGCCCCCTATAAGCTTATGCCTGCCATATTACACATCGTGTCTGCACAGCCTGGGTTAAGCGCATAGCCAGTAAAAAGCTCCCAGATAATGTAAAGTCATACTCTTTTTTTCCTCAACCATTCCCATCTGAAATGAAATCTGAAGTGTACGGACATCTCGGGGAGATGCAAAGAGGCACACTTGGCTGCAAGTGATTGTTACTGTGAAGGGGTTCTTAGGAGGCATCTATGATCACCAGATGTGCACCGGTCATCAGATGCAGCTGCAAACCATTACCGAGACCTTCTCTTTGAATCTCCCTTGGAGAGAAGTCTGCAGATGTGCATGGGGAATTTGTGAGAGCAGGGTAACTACCTGGGTGTAGATCAACTAGGGCAGGCTCGTGCGGCCATACAGTACCTTCAATTACGGAGAAAATAGAGGAGAACAATGTCAGCTTAATAACAGGGACCATGGGCCATGATGATGATAAAAAAAGAACATTTGCCACTGGGATTGATCTGTATAAACCAGGCGCGGCCAACCTCTGGTCGATGGGGCTACCAAGTGGCCCGCAATGGGATTTGCACGGGCCCGCCAGCATTTTCTCATGCCGCCCGCCGGTATCTGCAGCGGGGACGCAGGGGAGCTGGGGCCTTGACGCGGAAGTGGGGCAGGAGGATGTATGCGTTGAGTGGGGGGACGGGGGGAGAGGAGGCTTTGTGTGTGGTGGAGGGGGAGAGGAGGAGGATTTGTGAGGGGGGAGGGTTGTAAAGGGTGGGAGGAATTGTGAACGAGGTGAGGTGGGATTGTAAATTGGGAATCGAGAGAGAACAGGAGGGGGTAATTTGAGTGGGAGGAGGGGGAGAGTGAGTGAGAGGGGGAGGATGGGTGATTGCGCGAGGAGGAGATATGTGGAAGAGCGACATAGAGGGGGAGGGGCAAGAGAGAGGTGGATGAGTGAGAGGGCGGTGAGAAAGAGAGAGGGGGGAAGAATGACAAAGAGAGGGGGAGAGCGAGCGAGTGACAGAGTAGGGAGTGAGAGGGGGAGAGAAATACATGGAGGGAGAGAGGGTGGAGAAAGGGGGGGGGGAGATAAAGATAGTGGTGGGAGGGGAAAACAGGGCTGCCAACTCTGGGGCGGCAGGTTAAACTCTAGTCCTGTTTCCCCCAAGAAAACTGTCGGTGGCCCTGCTTCTCGACACAGGCGTCCGTCATCCCCACAGCTCCAGTTCTACGGCAGCCAGGGGAGGACAATGGTCCCCTCAAATTGTTTTTGATCATTTATTGGCCCTCCTTATAAAAAGCACGGCCACCCATAGATAAACTATGATTGCAATTAAACTTTTTGCCTCGAAACTGACCCTTTATAACAACAGTTTGCAAACAGTTTTATTACAGAAGAGAGTAGGTGTAAAATACTCCAAAGCTTGTGGTTACTATGGAAGCCGTAAAAGCGCGGGGGGGGGAGGGGAACTGTAAAAATACTTTTTATAAAGAATCCTGTTAGTAGCGAGAATTACTGCCCCCAGCGCTGCGGATAAACTACGTCTGCAGCGCTGGGGACAGTGTCTCAATGGTAACAGTGTTAATCTCACAGTGTTAATCCTTCGGGCCGTGACGGCGAGCAACCGTGTCACCGAAGATGTGAAGTCCAGCAACATCTGTATCACCTATATGTAAAAATAGAAAGAAGGTAGGGCACTGCCAAAAAATGTAGGGAGGCGGCTCACATAGATAATAATAATAATAATAATAATAATAATAGTTTGTTCTTGTATAGCGCTGCTAGTTTTACGTAGCGCTTTACAGAGACATTTTGCAGGCACAGGTCCCTGCCCGTGGAGCTTACAATCTATGTTTTTGGTGCCTGAGGCACAGGGAGATAAAGTGACTTGCCCAAGGTCACAAGGAGCCGACACCGGGAATTGAACCAGGCTCCTCTGCTATCAAACTCTCAGTGCCAGTCAGTGTCGTTACTCACTGAGCCGCTCCTTCTCCCTAAATTAAATGAGTTTTATTGGATCACATAAGACACTCGATACAAGAATAACACACCTACGTGTTTTGGGCTAGCACGCTCTTTATCAAGGTCACCTACTTTTGACCTACTGTATAGAACATGCCGCTGCTTTTAGTTCACTTTGGTCCTAAGTTTGCGGCTTATCATGGGTTAAAGGGACAACTCTCACTGTATCCCTATTGACATAAGAATGGATAAAATTGTAGCCCTGATAAGAAATGGGGCTATAGTTCTATCCTCCTCCTGGTATAATCCCTCGTAAGGGCAGGTTGCCAGGAGTTATCATGGGTTTCCCCCACTTCAAGCACTTGCCCTGAGTGGTGGAGGTAGGTCACCTGACCCTGTGTCCAATCAAGAGACACAGGGGCGGTGCCTGCTGATATCATAAAGAGCAGTGCACTTCCTATTTAGTTCAGTTGAGAATGTGACTAGTAGTAGTGAGTTAGAGTTGGAGGAGAAGAGTGATCAGCTCATGAGTAGAGCTGATCCAACCATAGTGTAGCTAGTGAGGTGGACCAGTACCGCTCACCCTGCTTAGGGGGTGAGGGAAGAGTTAGCCCCACTCTGGATGCCCTTGATCCAGAGTGGAGGCAGGGAAGGACCATCCTAAAGGGAGAACAGTTGGTGGATAGTGCATGATCTGTACTGTCGGCTGCTGCTGCTGCCCTGCTGTGAATAAAGACTGCTGCTTGTAAAGAAAGACAAACCTGTGAGAGACTTGAATCTCTCATCCCTGTGTGGGAACATTCTTGGTAAGGATTCCACCCCGCATTCCTGGGGCTTACTAAAGATGGAGGCGCTGCACCATTGAAAGAGAACGAAGGCATACACCCCAGAAACCTGTTCCTGTTATCCCCCATGTCATCACGGGAGACTCAGGCCCTCCTGTTGCCAGCAGGTATGCACCACATAAAGACACGTAGCCAGACCCCAGTACACCTTAGGGGGGCTGATCTGCGATTGGCCCGGGGAGAGGGGGCTACAATTGGAGGCGCTGCTGAGATAGCTGAGAGCAACAGGACAGGTTTTCAGTGAAGCAGAACTGAAAGATGTAGGTACACTTTCAGAGCAAGTGCTACAGAAGGAAGGGCATGTTTGCAGACTAGGGGTAGTCAGGAGAGAACGTCCTCTCGCACAGTACACCCTGGGTGCCCTAGGAGGGTGATGTAAATTTGGATAAAGTGGCTATAGCTGTTCTAGTCCCTTGAGGCAGAAAGTGTAGGATTCCTGTGGGGTTAGCCCGTTAACTAGGTCAGGGACTTCAGCATAAGGTCTGCTCTATGAGTGGCCAAAAGTAGGTTGACGCCCAGTACTTAGGAAATGCCAAGTACACAAGCCAGTATCCAGAAAACACACCACAGAGTACTTGTAATGAACCGTCAGTGAGTGCAGTGTACTAGGAGAGAGTTCTGCCTAGCTTGGGGTATGCCATGCGTTATATTCATTGGTTAGAGCACCATTAAGTATAGTAAGTGTCTAGGAACGAGTTGCACTATAGGCACTGAGAGTAGCGCTATCGTGGGCTTAGAGGGCTCACTAAAGATGGCGGTGAGAGATACATGTGCTCTGCGGGGCATGGAGGAGGTTAAAATGGCGACAACTGCGTCATTCACTGCAACGCGGGTTGCAGCCGATCCAAAATGGCGATTCCCACCAAGCCTAGATCGTGCACGTGCTGCGTGCAAGCAGGCTGTGAAAGAAATGTGGCAAGAGATGTGCAGGGGTTTGGCGCCAAACCCAGATCCCCAGCCAAAAGGAGAGAGCAGTGCGAAAGCCGAAACCACGCCCACCTGTGCAGTGACTGGCCGACAGACCACGTCACACAAGGAGAGAGAGTGCCCCTCCTCTTGTTTCCACCAGAGGGAGGGGGCACACCAAGAACTAATCCAAGCAGTCCTCCCCAGCGGAAGGAGGGACAGGAAGTGAGGCTGAGGAACTTCACTTCTGCTTGACTGGTGAAGGAGAAAGAGCTAAGAGCGAGACCAGCAGCTGAGCAATTCAACCCCGCGCAAAAGATGGCTGACCTAAGCGTAACCACTTATCAGTTTCCAGGAGGCCTCCTGGTTGTGGAGGTTGATGGCCGAGAATATCTGCGGTGCCTGTGCGTCCAATGCAGGTCACCGGGACCGGCCCCAAGTACTACAGCACGGTGCCAACAGTTTGGCACGGTCTACCTCTGGCCTATCGAGCCATGCCCTATGATTAAGACCCCGCGAGATGCCTCTCCAGCGACGCTGATCGAGATGGAGGAAGCAGAGGCGGAGGCTGCCCTGGTCCCATATTTCACCCCTGATGTAGGGACCAGGCCCAGCCATCAAGAGATGTCCCGACGGAAGAGAGCGCGACCGCAGTGGAGGTACCGGAGCGGGCCCGTTTCGTACCCATACCCACTGGCGGTGCTGTAAGGACTCAAGGTGATTCCCAAGCGGAGGAGCCATTGCAGTCCTCGTCGGATGAAAAAGACCTGTCATCGGTGCTGATGCGCCTGCCGGCGGACCACCCCAGCTGTAAAGAAGAAGTCCCACTTACCTCTGAGATGGAGCAGACGAGTCCGGAGACCCCCCGACGGCGAGCGCTGGTGCGGCCTGAACCGCGTAGAAGTCCCACGGCCGTGGCGACTCCCAGTGCGGCGGAGATGGGATCCGAGACAGCTCCGGAGGAACCGCAGAGCATCGCAAGACAGCGGAGCAGTAAGAGGACACCACCACCCCCTTATTCCCCTTATTATATGTAGAGAGAAGGGCTTGATGCCTACCTGCCCCCTGCGACCCTGATGGTCCACCACCGCCCCTTCCAGTCCTCGACGCACTTCCGGTGCGAGACCAAGGAGCGGATGGAGATTCCGCGGCGACCAGCGATGATGTCACTTCCGGGTCAGACTGGCGCAGAGGCCCGGAAGCTTTGCTGACTTCCCTAAGGAGAGCGGGGTTGGAAGCAGATTTTGAGGAGTTCAAGGCTCAAGTAGCAAAGAGAGGAGCCCGAAGTGAGGCCGACAGAGCAAATAAGAAGTTACCTACCGGTCGTGGCATCGCCCGACTCAGAGATACTGTAATGGACATTGGCGATCCCATGGTCACCGCCCCTAGCGCCATTGCCCCGGCCAATGCCCCTGCCCGTCACGTGTCATGCCACCGGGTCCTAGTGGGAGTAAGCTGGATAAGACGCCCAAGTATTCAACTGATTGGCGGGATTGGGTGACAAGTGATGAGGGTTCTGATGGGGAGATACCATTGTCAAGTGTTGTGCATGTACCTAACCCCACTGTGTTTAATCCTGTTCCTAGAGGTAGGGCCCGAGGGTCCCAGTCTTCTGCAAAAGCGGGTCCCGTAAGTCCCACGCCACTTAAGATGAACCCCACGATCTATAAGAATGTCATAAGAGGTAGACGCAAAGGCTCGCACTCTACAGAGACCGCGACATCTGGTGTATCCTCCATAACAAAGTCTGAGGAAGGTATGAGTGTATCATCATCATATGGGCACTGTTATTCACAGGGTATCATGAGGGGATGGACCGCACCAGATTTGTGTTAATAAAGAAAGATATTGTAGATCACTGGTGGGACGTAGGCACCTATTCTCCACAGGAGGTTGCCGATGAGTTAGATAACAGGTGGTGAGAAATTATGCAAAAGGTGATTACCCCCAAAGGCTCATCTATTCTATATGATGATGTTGCGCCTGAGGAGCCACAGTTCTGGGTACTGCCAGGCACGACGGGGAACCGGAAACTGACTAAGTTAAGTAGGGCAGACAGAGCCATAGTGGCGAGATACCGGCAATCTCATGGATATGAGTTTTCATATGTGCCAGAGCCGATAATGCAGGAGATCGAAGACCAGAGAGATACCTGGCTCAGAGATGCAGTCCTTGAGCACTTAAGAATCAAGTTTGGTAATACCACTTACTTAATGGAGGATAAAATATGTGCTGCGATAAAAGCTTGGAGTACAGGCAGGAATATCTTTATGCACTATGTCCTGTACAGACCGGAGAATGGGCCTGTACAACCCTTCTATGTTAAGGTTGTGGATCACAATGGGCGGGAAGTGAGGAAGCCTGATCCCCGTCATTATTATTGAAGTTAGGGTTCTCCATGTTGGGAGGTTCCCATATGTTATATCGCCATCATGGGTGTTACAGTCTGATGTACACAATACTAATCAATTATGTTTTGTATGTCCACAGATTGTTCACTGGCAGGATGGTTCAGCAAATTAGGTCCAAGTGGGGACCATTGGATTCCACCTGAGGGAGAGTGTAGCCCTGGTAAGAAATGGGGCTATAGTTCTATCCTCCTCCTGGTATAATCCCTGGTAAGGGCAGGTTGCCAGGAGTTATCATGGGTTTTCCCCACTTCAAGCACTTGCCCTGAGTGGTGGAGGTAAGTCACCTGACCCTGTGTCAAAGCAAGAGACACAGGGGTGGTGCCTGCTGATATCATAAAGAGCAGTGTACTTCCTATTTAGTTCAGTTGAGAGTGTGACTAGTAGTAGTGAGTTAGAGTTGGAGGAGAAGAGTGATCAGCTCATGAGTAGAGCTGATCCAACCATAGTGTTGCTAGTGAGGTGGACCAGTACATCTCACCCTGCTTAGGGGGTGAGGGAAGAGTTAGCCCCACTCTGGATGCCCTTGATCCAGAGTGGAGACAGGGAAGGACCATCCTAAAGGGAGAACAGTTGGTGGATAGTGCATGATCTGTACTGTCGGCTGCTGCCCTGCTGTGAATAAAGACTGCTGCTTGTAAAGAAAGACAAACCTGTGTGAGACTGGAATCTCCCATCCCTGTGTGGGAACATTCTTGGTAAGGATTCCACCCCGCATTCCTGAGGCTTACTAAAGATGGAGGCGCTGCACCTTTGAAAGAGAACGAAGGCATACACCCCAGAAACCTGTTCCTGTTATCCCCCATGTCATCCCGGGAGACTCAGGCCCTCCTGTTTCCAGAAGGTATGCACCACATAAAGACACGTAGCCAGACCCCAGTACACCTTAGAGGGGCTGATCTGCGATTGGCCCGGGGAGAGGGGGCTACATAATATTATTCAGATTTTTTTCTTATATATTACAAACAATGTATATAGCGCTGCAGATAATATTGCAGGAGCTGTCCTAAAGAGCTTGCAATCTAATTTTGTGATATGAAGCACAGGGAGATAAAGGGACTTGCCCCAAGGTCAGAAGGTGATGGTCACTGGGACTCAAACTGCTTCCCAGGTAGTGTTCTATTACAGCCGTGTGTCCCGAGCATAACGTCTCATGTCACAAACGGACGACCAAATTTTCTGTGGAAAACAGCTTCATATGTTGGCACATAAGGGTATACTTACTATAGTAACCCAACTGCAAAGCTGGGGCAAAAGTACTGCAAAAAGTAGCAGCACCTTTACCATAGAAAGGGAATCCCATTGAAAGTACTGTCATTTGAGTTTTTCCTTTGATAAAGCAGGTGCAATGCTTTTGCTCTGGTTTTGCACCAATTTTGAGCCAGGAGGCTTTAGTAAATAATCCCCATAGACCGCATAACACTATTGAAACCAATGGTTTATCCTACTGCCTCGGGTTATAGAGCTTGATCTATACTGGTCATACATTGGCCCAGATTCACAGTAGGGTGCAAAGCTTCAGCTCCCATTCATATGTATGAGAGTAAAGGCGTACTATAGCTTAGCACCTTTTGTGGATCTGGGCCATTGAAGGCTACCAAGTGGACTGAGACTGTTCTTTCTCAAAGCTCTTTCCCCCACATATTACTTATTTTAAGAACATATATTTGAAGAAAGGCACCAACCCAAAGACGAGCACAGTCGGTCCCAGTGACATGGGGCCATTTGGTCAACTTTTACCAAATGAAAGTCCTACCTCTTCTGGCTTTGTCAGGTCCTTGAAGGGCACGTTTCCAGGTTTTTTCTTCCCGTGTTCCCATCTCTCCCAGAACTTGGTAAATAAATACTTCTCCATCGCTTCTGGCACTTTCTGTGGGTCAATGCTGTGGAAATGCTCTGGTGGGATGACATCAATATACCTGTAACACAACCACACAGAACGTAAAAGAAAAGCCCGTTACTAACCGCACTAAGGGGACATGAGGAGTAAGGCCGCTCTTATAGCCCCGGCGACGGCGACGCTGACGTCACGCTGCGGTCGCTGAAAAATCAAATTCAATTGACTTCCAGCGATAGCGACCAAGCCATCGCCCGTCGCGTCGCTCAATACATTTGTTTTGACGCAACATCGCGTCACCGGGACTATAAGCGCGGCCTAAAGTCAGACTGCAGTGGTGCTCAACTCCAGTCCCCCAGACCCCCCCACCACCACCGGTTCGGTTTTAAGACTATCCCAACTTCAGCAGATGGCTCAGTCAGTGGCTCAGTATTTGAGCTGGGATATCCTTAAAACCCGATCTGTTGGGGGGGTGGGGGGGTGGGGGGGGGGGGGGGGGGGGGGGGGGGGGGAGGGCTTGAAGACTGAGTTGAGCACCCTTGGGTTAGAGGACTGGGTTTGGATTTACAAAAATCTGGGTTGAATTTCTCATATTTGGAATAGTAATGATAATGATGGCCAGGGCCTGGTTTGCTGCATGGAAGTATTTTCCTTTCCCCTCCAGCTGTGTAGTATTAATCTTATGTATTTGACATGTAGTAAAATACACCCTGCATTACAGCGCTGGCTCTGGTTCCATCTGACTCAGCATTTTCCTTCTCAGAATGACAGATGAGCAAATGTGTCAAAATTCAATTAATGTGCATTTTTTTCTAATTATTATTTTTTTGCATTTTTTTGCCCTAATTTTCCAATATTCGCTCATTTAAGAATATTTTTTATATCCTCTTCATTTCTGTTTTGTTTTTTTAATTGCCAATTTTGGAATATTATCTCATTTTTCATTTTTTATTCCATTTTTATGGTTAATATTTTCAAATATTATGACTGAGCCACTGATTGAGCCACTGATTGAGCCACCTGTGCTGAAGCTGGGATATCCTGAAGACCTGCCCTTATGGTGGCCTTGCAGGACTGGAGTTGGCCGTACCCCTGATGTACGGCATCGACGCAGAAACACATGATTTTTGACGCACTGATGTTTCTTGATCTATTTGTTACGTTTCTTACAGTATGCCTCATGCAGAATTTTAGCTTATTCCACTTCGGCTATGGAAGATTTGTTTGACAAATAAAAGGGTCAAGATAATGGCACAGGGAGACGCAGAATGTGATACACCTCATTATAACATGTGCCCCATTTAACTCCTCCCCAACTCCTTGTATCGGCGCCCACCAAGGTGCAAGCTGAGGAAAATGCCACAGGTGTGTGCCAAATATTGCCGTAATACATGGACCCTGATGTGCTTATCGGTGGGTGTGAGGCAACAAGATAAACAATATCCAATCATCCTCATCATGTGACCCTAACTATACTTTCCCAAACATTTACTCTTTCGGAAACTATGTAACATACCTTTTGGGATTGTTCTTTTTTTTTTAAGTGTAACACCCATATGGCCCCCTGCCCCCCGACAGGAAGGATAGGTTGTACATGTAAAAATAGGAAGATAGTCCTGCAGTCTCTGGGGTTCTGACAGGGTTTATACCTGTTCATCTCAGGGTAGATGGTGGATCTGTGCCAGCTTGTGTAAGGGAGTTTGGTGAACAGAAGAGGGCGCCAGGAACTTTGTAACTTGTCTTTATTTAGAGAACCAACTGCATCGCCCAGCACAACCAGGACTGGTTTTCAGCATACAACACACATATCCACAACCTCTTGCATTGAGAGTAAGTGCATCCTAGATCCCTACTTAAATCCTTAGAATGGAACCTAGTGCAGATCCACCCCAGGTCCCTACTTAACCCTGGGAATGAACTGCTTACTACAGCAATGTAGAGGTCTATAGCAGCTCCCTGTGGCCCTTAATATTAGGAAACTGAGCCTGCTGGAAAACAATAAAAGGTGTTCTGCTGCTTTACCTGCCCCACAGGCTAGAACAGCCTGGAGACCTCACTGATGGTAATTTTGAGTCTGGGGTCTGAAGGTGTGTGGGTCCACTGGAGGTCTGGGGATCCACTGGAGGTCTGGGGAACACACTGCCCCAGTATTTGGGCAGATTAGCTGTTGCCACTTGGTCACACCACTAGGCATGTGACCCAATAGCAACTTCTAGAGAAGCACAAGGCCAGACATGTGCACAGGAAGGGCAACATTATAGAAACAAAATAGTAGCTAACTCACATGTCAGAGCCTTGTGAGGACTGTAAACCCCAGCACTGCCTGCAGCTACCAGGGCTGACATGCAGGGCAGAGGGTATTTGTAGCAGGGTGCTACATAAGCAACAGACACAAACATTGAATCAGTTAAAGGGACTGAAGGACTAATGGCATCCACCAGTTCATAACCGGAATGATGGGGGTGCCGTCGCACTGAGCCCAACACTAACAGAGATCACACGCTCTTCCCCACAACAGTTAAACAGATTGCCGGGGGAGAGCACGGGGCCTCTGTAAGCGTCTCTTACCTTCCATCCGGCTCCTCCTCTCCGGCATTGCCTCATCTCTGCGACGTCACGTTGCTATGTCATATGACGCCGCTGAGATGCCAGAGCAGGTAAGAGACCCTGCGCTCCCCCTCGGCACCGAGCCCTGCTTTATTTCAAGCCAGCTCTGACCCGGCTCAAACCCTGTGGCATCTCCTTGTGACCATGAGCAGGTCCCTTTATCTCAATGTGTCTCAAGCACCAACATCTAGATTGTAAGGCATTGCTAGCCCTTCATTAGGAAAAGCTCTCACTGTCATTAGTTAATTTAGGTCCTCAGTGAGACTACACCCATATGTCCCATCATGTAGCATCGTCACCAACTGGTGTACAGAGGGGCTCCTTCAGCACGTGCAACTAATTACCTGACGTAGCTCTCCATTTCCCCGCTCAGGTTATCTTCATAGTCTTTTAACTCTTCCCGCAGATCCCTGAACAAAACAGGCAAAGTAATATAAACCTGTGGTTACACTGTACACCATGAAGTCTCAATATGGTATACGTACATTCTACTATCAAAGTAAAGTTAGGTTATGAAATCAGGAGTTAGGTTATATCCATTTCAACTCCTCCTCCTTTGTTTTTGAGAGAGTGAGAGTGAGAGTGAGAGAGAGAGAGAGAGAGGAGAGAGAGAGAGAGAGAGAGAGAGAGAGAGAGAGAGAGAGAGAGAGAGAGAGAGAGAGAGAGAGAGAGAGAGAGAGAGAGAGAGCGCGAGCGCGCTTAGGGAGGATGGGATGAATATCTTTTTAGGGTATGGGTGCTAAACTCCAGTCCTCAAGCCCTCCCCCAACCGGTCAGGTTTTCTGGATATCCCTGCTGCAGCACAGGTGGATCAATCGGTCCCTGCTTCAGCACAGGTGGCTCAATCAGTCCCTGCTTCAGCACAGGTGGCTCAATTAGTGGTACCTGTGCTGAAGCAGGAACAAAAAATTATTATAATTATTATATCCTTAAAATCTGACCAGTTGGTGACCCTTGAGGCGTGGGGATGGCCACCCCTGGACTAGCACACGTAGTCCGTGTTAATATTCACCAATGGCCAGGTACACCCTAAAGAAATGCTATGTTTAATCTTCAATGCGTTTGTTCCCGTCTGCTGTCATATCCCAGAGGGTTCAAACATTGTGTTTTAGTAATAAGGAGGCAGCCAATAGTGCCCTTCATTGTTCCTTTTGGGGAGATATGCCGGGATACTTCTCAGCCATACCAGCATTGCCACTGAATCCTATGGAAACGTTGTCATATTCAGAGTCATACCGGGATATGTTTTGGCACAATAACTCCGACTACATGTATAATACTGATGTCTTATTAAGCAACACGAGAATATTGTATACAGTATATCCTTATTTACACACGTAATGTTCCACTTCTATTTATTTTTTTAAAGAAAATTGGGACTGAATTTTTTTTATTTCAAAAAGCTATTTCCCTTTCTATTTTTTGCTGTATAAACCAATAAAAAAGGAGTACAGTATAAAACCAGATACAGTGACCTAACTTTTTTTTTCCCAACCACTGCTGGATATTTACACTGAATGTATCAGATCAGGCCAATGAAACCCGCGCCCTTCTGAGCCACATGATGCAGAGAGCAGAGACAGACCCTGTGTCAGGCAGAGTGTGAGCAGCAAGCCGGTTAGTCCGCCCGACCGATCGCCCCTGATTAGCCACTTCATCACTTCCCCGCCCCAGAGCAAGAGAGTGGGGGGGGGGGGGAGAAAGGAGGGGGGAGGGAGAGGGGGGGCGGGGGGGGAAGAGTGGTGGAGAGAATGGATGGGAGAGAGATGGGGGGGAGAGATGGGGGGAGAGAGGGGATATGAGGGAGAGGTAGAAAGAAAGGGAGTGTGAGAGGAGGTGATGGAGGAGGGAGAGTGAGAAAGACGTGATGGGGAGAGAAAGAGGGAGGAAGGATACGGGATAGAGAAAGAGAGTACAGGCATACCCCGCATTAACGTACGCAATGGTACCGGAGCATGTATGTAAAGCGAAAATGTACTTAAAGTGAAGCACTACCTTTTTCCCACTTATCGATGCATGTACTGTACAGCAATCGTCATAAACGTGCATAACTGATGTAAATAACACATTTGTAACAGGCTCTATAGTCTCCCAGCTTGCGCACAGCTTCAGTAGAGGTAGGGAGCCGGTATTGCTGTTCAGGACGTGCTGACAGGCGCATGCGTGAGCTGCCGTTTGGCCCTTTGAGTGAGATGCACTTACTCGCGAGTGTACTTAAAGTGAGTGTCCTTAAACCGGGTTATGCCTGTATATGGAGGATGGAGAGAAAGAGAGAGGGGGGAAGGGGATGGGAGAGAGGGAGGCGATGGGGGAGAAATAGGAGATGGGGAGAAGATAAGGGGATGGGGAGGAGAGAAAGAGGATGGAGGGGTGATAGAGAGGGGATATGAGGAGTCGCTTCAATCGATGTCAGCGTAGTGCCATAAAATAAAGTTAAATATAACAAATGATGCTTACATGTAGTGTCCCCTTCCATCCCGCTGATGAAGCGGTGTGGTCCAGGTCTTGTAGTCGGATTCAAAATTGGGCGGTTCTGTACTGGATGATGACCCAGTAGTTGCGGATTGTCAACATACTCACATTATTCTGCCGTGGAGGTGGTGTACGGCGCTCTCCACATCCTTACGCTTAGCCTGCAGTTTCCCCATAAAGCTTTTCTGTGCCCCGTCCTTCAGTCCTTCCCTCGTGGGCCCTCCTTCAGGCGAACTGCGCAGGAAATCCTTGAGCAATGAGCGATGCTTTGGTGTCAGCCCAATGTCAGTGGGGTCCTTCAGCAGGGAGTTGTCCAGGATCTGTACAGTTGTGTTCTGCTTGATCGCTGTAGCATATCTGCTATCACGGGCCAGAGAGTTTCCCTGCAGGAGACAATTGCAAGGTACAGGGAACTTTCTGGATAACCTATAACATTCTACTCCTCTCTTTGAAGGCTTATCACTTCTCTGCCCCTTACTACAGCTGTCTTCTGTCTGTCCCTCAAGTCTCTTCTGCTCTGTGCAACCTGAAAACTGTCCCATATCGCTCCCCACTAGAGATGGGCAAAAGTTTTTTTTTCGCGGATATGGATCTGCCTCGGATCAGCCGGTTCCTTTTGGTCGGCGGATTCCCACGGATCAATCTAAAAAAAGGGCCAATCCACATGGCAGATTAATAATGCGCGGTCGGATTGTTAAAAATCCATACTCAGATTAAATCCAATGAAGAGAGAGAAGAGAAAAAGAGAGAAAGAGAGAAAGAGAGAGCTAGAGAGCGAGATGATTTTTAACAATCGGATTTCGGATTCAATATGGAATCTAAGAGCGCGCCAAAAAATGTGTTTTTCATGCCTACGATTTGCCATGGTGGTCTGAAACCTGAATATCGTGGAGTGCTGGCTGTGGACAACCCCAATTTTGTTACATACATATATACATACACCATCCATGCATCATATATAAACACACACACACTGTATATATGTAGCAGGGTAGTCTTCCTCACCCTTTAGAGGGAGTGTATAGCTCTTTAGGCAGACTCGGCGGAGGTGTGTTGGCCATGTTGGGTTTGGCACGGCTGGACATTCCCCTTGCTATGCGGGAGATGCGGTGGCCATGTTGGGACTGGCAAAGAGCAACAGGATATCCTCTGCAGAGATAGGATAACCTGTGGGACTGGAGACCGCAAGGTCAGAGCTGCCCATGCTGTGGAAGGAGAAAGACTGCCCGGGGAGCCAGTCAGGCTGCCTAGGGCTAAGATACACCCCCAGTCCCCAGTTAGTCCCTGTTCCCCAAAGAGGAGTATTGTAGGGCTGGCTAGTAGTCAGGGACTTGCCCTATTAGCTTTCGCAGTGAAGAAGCAGTGGAGCAGAACGGATTGCAGCGGAGGATTCCCCGGGCCTGGAGGAACAACCGCGCGGTTGCCGGAAGTAAGGAGAGAGGGGGTTATTGGGAGGCCCTGCATTGTGGGATTACGGATGCTGCTTCTCTCCTGAGAGGAATTCCCTGGTGTTAACAAGTACCCAGGAAGGTACCCACATGCCCCACCAATACACAAGGGAGGGTAGCGCTGCCCTCACACAAACACCATCCATACATCATATAAAAACACACACACACACATCATCCATGCATCATATAAACACACACATACCATCCATGCATGCATGCATATAAACACACACACACACACACCATCCATGTATCATATAAACACACACACCATCTATACATCATATAAACACAAGGGAGGGTAGCGCTGCCCTCACACAAACACCATCCAAAAAATCATATAAACACACACATCATCCATGCATCATATAAACACACACACCATCCATACATCATATAAACACACACACACACCATCCATACATCATATAAACACACTCACACACACACACCATCCGTACATCATATAAACACACACACACATCATCCATACATCATATAAACACACATACCATCCATACATCATATAAACACACACATACCATCCATGCATGCATCATATAAACACACACACACACACACACCATCCATGTATCAGATAAACACACACACACACCATCCATGCATCATATAAACACACAAATCATCCATGCATCATACTGTATTCACACACACACACACACATACACACACACAGAGAGACAGACACACAACATTACCAGCAGCACACTGCATAGAGGAGCCAGCCAGGGAAATGAGGAGCTGCTGGGCTTCGCAGCGCCACCTGCTGGGGCCCGAGCCACACACAGCTTCTCTCTGCTGCCTACGGGCCGAATTTTTTTAAATCTAGCCGGCCTGGGGGGCAATTATCCCCCTGCCCCCCAAGCCAGCCCAACCCTGCATTCGGGTTACTGCAGGGAAATAACAGTCTGTTATTTAGGCCATACCTAAAGGTGACGTTAACCCCATCCAGATTCTCAAATCTGGGTTACCTCTAGGTACTGTAATACAGAGGTGCGCAAACTGGGGTTTGGAGGCACAGCGCTTACACTGGCCCCGCGCTCTTCCTTAAGGCATTTAAAAGCTGGGGGAGCGGACAACGCCTCTTTAAGTTCCCTTACCTTGTGACTTGTCTCCGGCAACGCGTCGCCATGGTAACGCTGTGTCAAATGGCGTCGCGACGTCACGTGACATCAGAAATGCCAGAGACAAAGTAAGAGGGGTGCGCAGGGGGGTGCGCAGAGGGAGGGGAGGGAGTGCAGAGGAAAAAGTTTGCGCACCCCGGCTGTAAGACACGCGTAACACCAGGTTATGAGATGTTAACACAACGTACGGTAGTGCTAAATTGTTTAACGCAAGGTAGTGCTAATTTAACCTGACGTTAATCCTATGCTAATGAGATGTACAATGGACGTGGTTTTTGCAAATAATGACCTATGTTAATATGAGTTCATCTCCGGGAAAATAACATCCATTACTAATTTCGGTAACCTGATGTTATTTTCCCTAATTTAACAGAGTTTAGTGCATCTGGGACTAACTCTCTTAATATTGCCCTATAAAATGTGCCCTTTCATGCACTGTGCAGCTTCTGCTGTCTGTATACTTCCCTATACACCACTTACACTGTAAGGTCTATGAAGCAGGGACCCCTATGATCCCCTAATGTCTCCTTTGACATATTATGCACCTATCTGTATTCTATTCCCTGTACTGTCTTGCATATTATCTCAGTACTGAACATAATTGGTGTGTTACACATAAAGATACAAAACAAGTTTGTATTTATTCCCAAAACTAACCATTGTTGTATTAACAATTTGATGCCAGAGTGGCCAAATGTATCCCGTATTATCCTTATTATCCCGTAGGTCAGCGCACATTTTTGTTTGCGCCCCCCTGCCTGTTCTCCCCCCCCCCCGCTCACGCCCCACCCCTTTACCATATTTTCGACGTGTCGCCAGAAGCCGCCAGAGACGAGGTAAGAGGGAGTTACCGAGGCCTCGCGCGCTCCCCCCGGCATTTTGGTTAAATGTTGTGGGGAAGAGCGTGGGGCCACTGTAAGCGCCGCGATCCCCCCTCCCCCAGAAAATCTCGCACGCCCCCAGTTGGCGCACCCCTGCCGTAGATGTTAGTGTGCAAGTCTAACATCAACTAATCCATAAGATGTGTGTCTATTGAAAATGACATGAGCTTTTTTGGTAGTTAAATAGGTACACAGCATCAGTGTATCAGTTAAATAGGTACACAGCGTCAGTGTATCAGTTAAATAGGTACACAGCGTCAGTGTATCAGTTATATAGGTACACAGCGTCAGTGTATCAGTTAAATAGGTACACAGCGTCAGTGTATCAGTTAATTAGGTACACAGCGTCAGTGTATCAGTTAAATAGGTACACAGCGTCAGTGTATCTGTTAAATAGGTACACAGCATCAGTGTATCTGTTAAATAGGTACACAGCATCAGTGTATCAGTTAAATAGGTACACAGCGTCAGTGTATCAGTTAAATAGGTACACAACATCAGTGTATCAGTTAAATAGGTACACAGCGTCTGTGTATCAGTTAAATAGGTACACAGCATCAGTGTAGCAGTAAATGGTACACAGCGCAGTGTGTCAAGTTTAAATAGGTACACAGCGTCAGTGTATCAGTTAAATAGGTAACAGCAGGGTGTATCAGTTAAATAGGTACACAGCGTCAGTGTATCATGCTTAAATAGGTACACAGCATCATTGTATCTGTTAAATAGGTTACACAGCATCAGTGTATCAGTAAATAGGTACACAGCGTCAGTGTATCAGTTAAATAGGTACACAACATCAGTGTATCAGTTAAATAGGTACACAGGTCTGTATCAGTAAATAGGTCACAGCATCAGTGTAGCAGTTAAGTTAAATAGGTAACACAGCATCAGTTTGTAGCAGTTAAATAGGTACACAGCGTCAGTGTATCAGTTAATAAGGTACACAGCCATGGGTTTAATCAGTTTTTAATAGGTACACAGCGTCAGTGTATCAGTTAAATAGGTACACAGCATCAGTGTATCAGTTAAATAGGTACACAGCGTCAGTGTATCAGTTAAATAGGTACACAGCGTCAGTCTATCAGTTAAATAGGTACACAGCATCAGTGTATCAGTTAAATAGGTAAACAGCATCAGTGTATTAACATATTGTTAAACATAGCATATTGTTTAATGACTTGGCAGCTACTCGGAGGAATAAGGATGATTTTATACATAAACACACTGTCTTTGGGGTAATGTAACATTCATGGGATTACTATACTGTCATTACACACCCGTCAGGCAGGTCCTGCAATACGTCCGGCAATTAAGAGGTTAAGGCAGTAGTGGCCAACTCCTTTAAGGATATCCCTGACCGAGCCACTGATTGATCCACCGGCGCTGAAGCAGGGATATCCTTAAAGCCTGATCTGTTGGTGGCCCTTGAGGACTGGAGGTGGCCACGTCTGGGTAATGCTTTTTTATATTCCCTATGAGGATGGTGCATATAAGTACTATTGCAAATAATAATATAATTACTGAAGAATCCCTATCCTCATTGAGAGATAAGGCCTTATGGTAGTACTGCTGATCCTCTATGCAACTGAACATTTTCTGTCACTGGACCCCACATATTGACCCCATGGATGCCAGGTCACCGTTCTGCCCCCTCTGGCAGCGAACGGAATGGGGCATCTCGTCGCAGCCGGTTAGCCGCCTCTGCTAAGGTAAGTCCATTAGCATTTATTAGAATAAGGGGTTACCTTTATGGGGTGATAGAGGATTTGTTTTTTAGGGTAACGTTTTTAGGGTAAGGGGACTGGGGTAAGATTTTTAGATTAAGTGGCTGTTAGGGTAAGGGGCTCTTAGGGTAAGTGGCTCTTAGGGTAAGGGGTTCTTAGGGTAAGGAGACCGGGGTAAGGTTTTTAGGGTAAGGGGTTGTTAGGCTAAGGTTAAGGGCTCATCTTGACAACGAGGCAACCAGTGGTGAGATGTCCCTGCGGCGAGGTGAGTGGCAGCTATACACCAGCAGCGACTTGGTCGTGGCAAATGGCCGCGACCAAACATCCTTGACCGAAGGGGCTTAAACAGCAGAAACAAGAGGTCGTCCCTTCTCTAAATCCTCCTTTTCTCTGTTACCTATTGCATCCCTTCTCCTCCTCTCCTACTGCAGGCAGAACACAGGAATCAGAGGGGCCAGGAAGAACTTAAATGCAGGGCCCTGGTACACAATGTGCTCACTATACCCAGTCTTACTTTCAGTTTCAGCTGCGTGAGGCGACGAAGTCCACAAACCACTTGCAGCGTCTCCGGGAGGGACCCGATATCATTATTGGAGGCGTCCAGGACATTGAGTGACAGCGAGGCGGAGAGGGGCAGAAGGCTGGAGATCTGATTGTTCTGAACGTAGAGTTCATAGAGCTGGGGGAGATTCTGAATACCTTCCAGAGATTCCAACTGCAGACAGGAGACAAGGGAATCAGGACCTTCTAAAACAGAGGTCCCCAACATTCATGGTTCTTAAGCAACCAAAAAGAATGATAACACCACCACTATTTGAAAAAGGGAGCTTCTTTGCCCCAAAACAATGTACTTCGTGTCTTTGCCCTTTTGTCCTTTTTTATTTCAATAACTTTTTTCAACTTTAAATAAGGCAATGTGGTCGGAAAAGCAGGCATCTCCTCCCAGTCAGTATTGCAGCCCCATTTTTGTCATTTTAACTCCTATGCCCAGGACATACTTGAAAAAGAAAGGTAACTCTCAATGTATTACTTCCTGGTAAAATATTTTATAAATAAATTTCCTAATAACTTCACGATCACTAAATAGAGTATCTTGTCCTCTACAAATCCTGCTCTCGTTCTTGAATCTCAATCTTGTACCTTCTTCCTTTCCTGGAACTGCAGTTACCAACTTTAAAACAATGGGGGTAGAGACATTTGTGAATAACGTCAACTGAGATACAGTATCTGGCTGGGGCTGACACAACGGTATTAATGGCTAGCTCCATTTGTTTCCTGGTATCACAACTAAGCAACCTGTTAGAGATCAGGGTGGTTTACCCGTCTTACTTTCTCTGCCTTCTGGACATTTCTATCTTTGTTTGTGACTTCTGCAGCGTGGTGGAATCCAGGAGGTTATTTACTTACGTTTCTGGCTGCAAAACTAGGGAACCAGTGTAAATTACCTCCACCCGATTTATCACAGGGAAAGCCCAATTGCTTTCAATGGGATTTCTTTTCTTTTATAAATCTGATGCTGTTTCGTTGCCCCCAGTTTAGCAACCTTGAGACCTTTGTACAGTCCTTAGTGTGCAGTGAGATCCAGGGGAAGCTTCTCTCATCAGCAGCTCTACACTCATTGCACCACTTTAGCTTATAATAATATTGGTACACAAAAGCCGGGATAGGGCCACTGTCACACTATTGCCTTGAGCTCTGCGAGACCTACAGTAAATGCAGCTTCTAAAAAAAGCATAAGCTGCTTACAAGTTCTCAACTTGTTGTTTCTCCAACCAACTTGGGTTAGGATGTTATAAATTTGGTGCAGTCCTGCTACATTTGGGACGGTTGGCAAAGCATTCCTATGCCTATTGGTAAGACCTCACATCTAAAGCAGGGGAGCTCAACTCCAATCTTCAAGACCCCCAACAGGTTTGGTTTTAAGGATATCCCAGCTTTATCACAGGTGATGCAGTCTTCGACTGAGCCACTGTTTGAGCCACCTGCGCTGAAGCTGGGATATCTTAAAACCCAACCTTTGGGGGGTGGTCTTGAGGACCGGAATTAAGCACCCCTGAAATAGAGTTCTGTGTTCAGTTATGGAAGCATATCTCCAGAAGAACATCAATAAATAAGAGATGGTTTGAAGAAGGGCTACTGAAATGGTACATTAGTCTACTTTTTCAAATACAGTAGGTAAGTAGACATAACGGCCTTAATATGAGCAGCTCGGAGAAGAGAAGGGAGAAAATTATATAATTAAAACATTCAAATGTCATGGTTTTCAACAAGGGAAGCCTCTTTCAGAGATAGAGGAGGGCTGGAAAAGAGGTAATGTTCTGACCAGGGTGGCAGGCTAAGGGGAAAGGGGAGGAAGAACTTCTCACGGACATGGAGGTGGGCATGTGGTTTAGCCTCCCAACAGATCAGAGAGAGGTTAATACAGTAAAGGAATGCAAACATACGTGGTAGAGATACTGTAAGCCTATCCTAAATATGAAAGAAATCAAAGGATCAAATAAGATCTGAGGTTTTATAGCAGATGTGAAAATTTGCCGACTGGGTGGCCCAACTGGTTCTTATCTGATGTTAAATTCTATGTTTCCACTTGGAGTTGTGAGGGGTTTTTTTCCCCTGGATCTATCTTTTAAATCACCCCATCCCAGAGCTAGATAAATATAGCAGTCAACTCATTTTTCATATTCTGCCTGTAGCTGGACGAGAAATATTGTGAGCATGACGTAAAGTACCTCCCCCCCCCCGCCCACGTTTATTCAGGTTAAAAATGCGACAGCAGAAATAATGATCGTGGAGAGACGTCCGACACACAAAGTAAATTTTCATTCACATGGGCACCATGGATCCGTTACTGTAAGGGAGCCTGATGCCACCTGCTCTGACCTCCATTAGGAGAAATGTGAGATAACCTGAATTCTACTGAATCAGGTACGCTCTACTATGTTGTAGTCTAAATATTATATGACCTGTAACACTTGCATTTTTAACCTGCCTGATGTCCCCTTTTCTTCCCCCCTCGGTTCCAGACATATGATCTTGATATTTTGATATGATGATGTAAATCTGGATGTGGCTTCTCTTATTCCTCTATTTTTCTGTTCATCCCTGTATGAGACAGTACCAATCATCAGCACCATAACATATGCTTTGGGTAAGCAGAGCTCTCTTTCTGTCACCTGTTTGCTACCATATATAGAGTTGTTTACTACAAAGAAAGTGTGACTTCTGTATATGGGAAAGTACCACTCATCAGCTTAAGTGTACCATGACGTACTTTGGGTAAGCAGAGCTCTCTTTCTGTCACATATATAGAGTTGTTTACTACAAAGGAAGTATGACTCATAGGTTTAAGTATGCATTTTTTGCAGTGAAAGGAGGAAGCCTAACAAAGGAGGAAGCCTAACAAAATATGCTATAAATAAGAGCCTAGGCTGGGATAGTGCAGTGAAAGGAGGAAGCAGTGTAAGGAGGAAGCCTAACAAAATATGCTATAAATAAGAGCCTAGGCTGGGATAGTGCCAGAAGCTTCTCCATGGACCGTGCAGGTGCCAGGCCAAGAATTCCCCTCGTTCTCGGGATCAGACTAGGCTGATTGGGGCTTACCCGGGTGTTTGGAGCGTTTTCCTGTTGTATGCTGTTTAGATGTGCAACCTGTAACTGAGAACATAACCGAAGCGAAGTAAAATCCCTTTTTGATTTAATCTCTAAGACATTTTACTGACTCAGAGTGTGCAGGTTATTGATGAAGCCTCCCATAGGAGCTCCCAGGTACTGCGGTTACGGCCTCTCTTCTCCACGTCGCTTCAACACATTTTCTGATGTCATCCTCCCATCCTACTTTTGGTCATCGTCTTGGTCTTTTAATTACCCTTGGAACCGAGTCGAGAGCCATCACTGTCCAACGATGGTCACTTCTTCTTGCGTTTTATCTGGCCCAGCGCCATTTTCATTTCTTCACCACATATTTACATATATATATATATCAATCATAGTTTATGGTTTTGTGTTCCTAAAGGTTATAAGGGGGTCTATATATCAAAGCAAATGGGGAGCAATTCTGGGGCCACACAAATGGCGCATATGGATCAATGAAAAAAAGTCCCATTGAAATCAATAGAATTGTTTTGTTTGATGCATTTTTTTTTTTGCTCCCGATTGCTCCCCTTTGCCTTCATATATAGGGGCTGATGCATGAAAGTGGGGCAAAAAACTGCACCAAAAAACTGTTTCATTCGAGACATTGGGGTATTTGCCTGGATACATTTGGTGCAGTTCTTGTTCTCCAGCGTTGCCCAACTTCCCCTCACCCCCCCCAAAGGCTGTGAGACTTCAGCCCCGTAGACCACAATGAGTCTATAATGGTTGATAGAGCATTATTTAGTAAAGTCTCCTGGGGCAAAACCAGTGCAAAGAATGCACCAGATGTATCACAGAAAAAAGTCCCGGGGGGGTATTTATCAAAGTCTTCCAGCTACAAAACCAGGGCAAGAAATTGTACCTGACTTGGTAGAAAAAAACATCCCCACTGAAACCAATTCTTGTTAGTTGTGGTGCAATGAGTCTGTAACCATTTTGCTCTGATTTTGCAGCACAGACGGGAGATTTTGATAACGACCCTCCATGAACAAGTGCTAAACCTGTGCAAAATTCTGGGGCAAACAAATCTACACCATATGTATCAATAAAATCCAATTCAAAAGAATGTGATTTTTTTGTTTTTGTTTTTTTTTTAAGATTTGGGGCAGTTTGTTTTGCTCCAGAATTGCACCACTTTTGCCCTGATACATGTGTCATTTATCAAAGTCTCCCTGCTCAGTTGCGGGAAGACTTTATTATATCAACCCATAGATCTGTTTGGGTGAGAAATTTTTACATAGTAACATTATAATCTGCTTGCTGGGGCGTTCAAAGATTTGAAGGAGCAATCCATGCAATATTCTACATGTGTGGTTTTTTAAATAAATAAATCCGTGCAATATTCTACGTGTGTTTTTTTAAATAAATAAATCCATGCAATATTCTACATGTGTGGTTTTTTAAATAAATAAATCCATGCAATATTCTACGTGTGTTTTTTTAAATAAATAAATCCATGCAATATTCTACGTGTGTTTTTTTTTTTTAATTAATCAGTTCAGTAGCATTAGATAATACTTACTACATTTTTTTTTCATTCAACTCTTAATGCCATTTTTAAGTTTTAATATACACATACTGAGCATCCTTTGATTTCTATAGCAGGTTTTAGCACACTTCCCCAGCAACACTTTCCGGTTTTTGATACTGTATAGTATGTTGCCAATATTCCCAGCTGTTTGAGCTGCAAACTGTAATAGATAATGTTACCGTAGTAATATAAGTGTACATTGTAGCTGCTGAGTTACACTGACTGAAGGATTGATTGAAACTGAAAGGCAGCCATTTAGTGAACCCTGGGAAGCAGGATATCTGCGGATCGATTGCTGGAGAACTAATCGATCGGCAGCTTAGGTAATTAGTTTTCAATACAGGTAATCAAAGGCTGCATATTTTAAAACAAAAGTTATTTCTTTTTTTAAAGTGCCCCTTGGATTGCCTCTATAAATGGATAACCGGCCCATCTGTTACTGAATGGATTAGATCCATCACTATTACTGTTCGTGTTAATAAAGGCCCATTCATTGTCCAAGTTCTGAGTGTTACCTTATTAGAGTCTAAGTGGAGCTGGTTGAGGCTGGCCAGCATGGGCAGGTCCGCCATGGTCCTCACATGGTTATGTGACACGTTCAGCGTGATCAGATGGGAACAGGTAGCCAGGCCTTTGATGTGTGTCATCGCATTGTAACTCGCGTTTAAAACAGCCAGACTGGGAAGGGCCCCTACCGCATGTACACTGAATCAAAGGGGAACACAGTATTCATTGTTATTATTATTATACAACAACAAAATATCACAGCGCTCACCAGCAGACAATACATGTGAATGAAAGTATATGAAATGAATGGTTGTGGCTGATTGCCAGAGAGTGGCAATGGGTGCTACCTGTGTGCTAGAGATACTGTTATATCATGTAGACCAGGGGTGGAGATTTTATTTTGGGGGGGGGGAAAGCGCGGGCGGTTGTAGAGGTCACACGCTCTCCCCCAAGGCATTTAAATTAAATGCTGGGAGACCGCGCGAGGCCTCTGCAACCTCTAATTACCGGGACTCAGCCAGCTTCAGGACACGTCGCCATGGCAACGCAACGTCAAATGACGCTGCGGGTGTCACGTGACCCCGAGGCATCATTTGACGCCGGAGACATGGTATGGAGGGGGGCGCGAGCAGGGGTGGAGTGCAGACAAGGGAGCGCAGGGGGAAACGTTTGCACACCCCTGCTCTGTGGCAGTGAAAAACAGCTATCTATTACTGAAAAACAGCTATCTGCATTTTCTTAACCAAGGATTGTGCCAGAACATAACCATTGGGGTAAAGTTACCTAATGCCCTTATTTCTGCTTTTGCAAGATCTGCACAGGAGAACAGCTCAATATTAAGAAAAAAATCCTCAAAACTAGTGGTGTTTTTGGAGGAAAAAATGTACAAGAAACTTAAGCAAAGAAAAATACATTTAAAACTAACGTATAATAAATAACCAAGCTTTAAATAAATTAGAGAAGGTATAGTTGGCATTAAACTAAATAAAATCAACATTCCAGCACCTTTCCAAATCATTTATATTCACTAGCTGGAATTTCATGTTGATATCTATAATAATAATAATAATAATTATTATTATTATTATTATTGTTGTTTTGTTCTTGTATAACCCTGACAGTGAATGTAGCACTGCACATAGAATTATTGCATGCATGAGTCCCTGCCCCATTGAACTTACAATCTATGTTTTTGGTGCCTGAGGCACAGGAAGATAAAGTGACTTGCCCAAGGTCACAAGGAGCCCACACCGGGAATTAGACCAGGTTCCCCTGCTGCAAACTCATTCTTTTTAGAGCCCCTGTGTTTACTCACTGAGCCGCTATCTCAAAGAAAGGTGCAGGAAATCAACATCCTCCACATATAAATAGCCATAACCAACCGACTTTCTGTCTCATCAAGTATCAAACATTATATCAGAGCCTCTACTATCAGCTCCCTATTGTATCCAATATATATCAGATATACTCATATATATCAGTGGCTCAAGTTAACCCGTTGACCCTTCCAGAAATGTGGCAGTTCTGCGAGACTCCCACTATAAAGATCTGTGTCTGTGAAACATGTGAATGAGGGGGAACGTTTTTAATAACAAGCCAAACCCTTCGTGTGGGGACGCGGCTTCTTCCCGCCTGCCTCACATGACAACCCCGACATTTTAAACCGCGCCCAAAAAAACTGTTTTATTTCTCACTAAACATGTAGGGAATCCAATTTTTGTTGTCCATTTTTGGGGGGGAAATCAGTGTTGTTTTTGTTTTCTGTTGTTTTCATTTTATTCAACTATCAGGGTTTGTCAGCGTTAACAATGAAAAACAAAATGGAGACACGTTTGAATTTGGTGTTCGTCTTTTTTTTTTTTAGTTTCCATACTACTCTTGAGCTGCCTCCAACCTGTGGCCGGGCTGCTGCAAGAGGTAGAGGTAGAATTCACCTTTGGCCCACCGCCAACCCAAAATGCTCTACCTCAGGCAAAGTCCTAGCTGCGCCCCTGGAACTCAGTAGGAAACGATGCTTAATTTCTGTTTTGTATCGGTTTTAACTGAACGTGACAGATTATCAGTCGGGAAACCCTAATTATATGATGGAAGACCAATGTTGGCCTTGAATGAATTTATGATAATGTATCAAGTGTAATTACGACTGGTTTTACAATTCCGTAGGGCTGTAAGCAACAAAGTCATTTTAAAATGTGGCATCAGTTTTCTTTTGTATGGTCTGTTTTCAATTAACATTGTTCTGGCAAGACCAGGATCTCACTATTAATGATAATAATAGTTTCTATATGCCACTGAAAAACATCATATAGGCTTCCCCGAGGCGCAGGGAGTCAAACCAGGTTCTCCCTATTCAAAGACAGTGCTGTGACCACTAATTCAATCCATTACATCATTCTGAGTCAGGTCAACAACTCATTCTATGCAAAACGTTATCATGGAGACACTGTATTTTAAATGGTGGGAATGTTACACACAAAGTTACACAGTTACATAGTAGATCAGGTTGAAAAAAAAGACATATGTCCATCGAGTTTAACCAGTGACATATCATCCAATGATATCTCATAAGAGGAAAAAATTATTTCCTTTCTGACTCCAGTAATGACAATCAGATTACTCCCCGGATCAACATCCTTCCCATGTTTACTTATTTGGTATATCCCTGTATACCTTTCCTTTCTAAAAAGATGTCCAACTTTTTTTGAAGATATCTAGTGTATCTGCCATCACAGTCTCCATGGGTAATGAATCCCCCATTGTAACTGCCCTTACTGTAAAGAACCCTTTCCCTTGTTGCTGGTGAAATCTCATTTCCCCCAACCTTAAGGGATGCCCCGAGTCCACTGTACTGCATGTGGGATGAATAGTTCTTTTGAAAGCTCCTTCTATTGACCCTAAATATATTTGTATATAGTTATCATATACCCACTTAGACACCTCTTTTCTAAGGTAAACAAATGTAATTTAACTAGTCTCTCCTCATTAGTCAGATTTTCCATCCCTTTAATTAATCTGGTGGCTCTTTTCTGCACTTTTTCTTGTTCCATAACTTATTTTTTAAGGAGTGTTGATCAAAATTGTACACCATTTTCAAGCTGTGGTCTTATTAATGCTTTATAAAGGGGAATAATTATGCTTACTTCCCTTCCATCCATTCCCTGTTTAATGAAAGATAAGATCTTATTTTCTTTTGCAGCTACTACCCGACATTGGGCACTATTGCTAAGCCTGCTGTCTACAAGCACACCTAAAAACCTTCTCCATTATTATTATTAACATTTACTTATAACGCGCCAACATATTCCATAGCGCAGTACAACAGGTTTGGAGGACGAAAGACAATAAAATATCAAACATTAAGATACATTTTTACAGTAGGTAAGGAGGGCCGTGCCTCAATGAGCTTACACTCTATTAGGAAGGGTGAGTGGAAACATATGGTACAGTGGGATGAGAAGGTTGGTGTGTTTCTGATTGTAACAGAGCAGCTGTAACATCAGTGAACGGCATCAGATGGCTGACACCCTTTGGCTGCCACCAAAGGCTGCCGCTTTTGGGTTGATAGCAAAGTTTGGGGAGCGCAGATTATCACCAAATATGTAATGTAAAAAACATAAAAACACAAATAATGCAGATGCTTTAAATAAAGGGGTTAAAGTTACTAGAAGTAGTCCTTTAGGATGTACACTCAAATTCCGAATTAAGAAATAAAGCAATTCCAAAACTTTGTTTGGTGCCTGTGTAGATAGTGTCAACTCCTATGTAGGTGGTCTGGTCAGACGATCAGTTTTGTGGTGTTCTCCAAAAAATATGGAAAAGACCATAGTACGATCTGTATGTTCATGAATTTTTAACAAAGTATTAAAATCACACTTAGATACAAGGGTGAAAAAATTGCATGTAGGACTACAGTTGTAATCAGTATCTCTGATTACTGACTCCTGACGAAGCAGAACACGTGCGAAACGCGTTGAGTTGCCAGCATTGCCATTTCCTGCTCTGCCGTGCTGATGTCCAGTGCCTACCATTCCTGAAATCCACTGCGTTCCAATTGCCGGAAGTGACGTAACCGGGAGACCAGAAGCATCACAAGCCGGAGAGACGCCGGAACACGGAGCAAGCACCTTGAGGGACAGCCCCGAGCAGCAGTAATCAGAGATCCTGAGTACAACTTTAGTAGTACACTGGCGACACACTTTATTCGAGCTCGGCTAGTCCCACGAATTCGGGTATACCCGGGTGTATTGAGGTTTGTGACTGTTTTCTGCCCGAGTGCATTGGGTTATTTTCCAGGCAGGGATTGAAGCATTTTATTCCCGCTGGCTGCAATACTGCACAGTATATATATATATATATATACTGCATTACAATTCATGAATTTATGCCATCTGGTAGACACGCGAAGCATTGCAGCCTATTAAATCCTAATCATTATCATTTAACAGATCAGCCGCCCGTCAGCCAGGCATGAACCCAGGCTGGGAAGGCAAACGCAACGGGGCTTGTCAGAGGTGAGGAGCGGCGCATTCCAGGTATCTGCCAGGTACATACTGGGTATTTGCTCGAATAAAGTGTGTCGGTGCAGTACATGCCACTTTTTCACGCTTGTATGCAAGTGTGATTTTAATAGTTTATGTTATAAATTCGTGAACATACAGATCGTACTATGGTCCTTTCCATCGTTTTTTGAGAACACCACAAAACTGATGATTGTCTGACCAGACCACCATAGGAGTTGACACTATCTACACAGGCACCAAACAAAGTTTTGGAATTGCTTTATTTCTTAAAGCTGAA
The DNA here is from genome assembly GCA_036426205.1 of Ascaphus truei. NCBI lineage: Eukaryota > Metazoa > Chordata > Amphibia > Anura > Ascaphidae > Ascaphus > Ascaphus truei. Next base: position 192,560,125 of record CM071571.1, read on the forward strand.
GATGTTGGCTGCAGAGGTTCTGAATTAATTCAGCTGGGCTATGCATGTCCAGTAGTCCAGGGCAATACAAATTGCAGAATTATACGGAATTCCATATGTTAACCCTTAGCACGCAGTTTCTGTGCAGAGGGGAGCAGCTCTTGGGGAACCATTTCAGATGTCCATCTTCAGGGCAACGCATATGTAGGCCAAAGAGGATTGACCTAATTTTGCCCCATTTAATTTGTAAGTAACCTGTTTATTATTGTTTCCCAAATGCATAACCTTACTCTTTACAAATGCTTAATCTTCCTCTGCCATTTAACTGTCCAAGTTTCCAGTCCTTCTGGAGAGAAATTACATCTTGCTCTGATTTCACTACCTGACACAATTTAGTATCATCAGCAAAGAAGGAGACTTGCTGTCTATGCCAACCCCAAGGTCATTAATAAACAAGTTAGAAATCAGGTTTCCCTGTACCGATCCCTGAGGAACTGCACTCACAACCTTAGCCAAACCAGAAAAGGTTCCATTTATGATGACACTGTTGTCTATTGTATTTTTACCATGACCAATTTGCACACTAACCTCTTGTGTGGAACCTCCTGCTAAATTCAGGGGCAAATAATGTAGTCCTGTTATGAAGGCATGTCGTAGAGTTAAAAAGTACTGAAGAAGGTGGACATTCTTTATTGCGTAATGTCACAATGAAAGTATTAGCCAGTTATGTAATAAAGAGTATATGAGAGCTCTAACCGTCTTGGGTTCTATTAGCAGTCCGAATAAGTGGATTATAAAAGGCAGCCACAGCAGGAGTGTGGAATAAACCAGTTGTACCTAATGTGGACTCCCTCTTAACCCTACCTGTCTTTCTAACTATCGACCTGTCTACCTCCTGCCTTTTGCCTCTAAACTCCTTGAACGTCTTGTATTCTCTCACTTGCTCCATTTTCTCAACACCTATTCTCTCCTAGACCCTCTACAATCTGGCTTCCGCACTGCTCACTCCACGGAAACAGCCCTCACTAAAATAACTGACGACCTCCATGCTGCCAAAGACAGAGGTCATTACACTCTGCTCATATTACTCAACCTCTCTGCCGCATTTGACATCGTGGACCACCCTCTTCTCCTTCAGATTCTCCATACTCTTGGTATTCGGAACAAAGCTCTATCCTGGATCTCATCCTACCTCTCCCATCGTACTTTCAGTGTCTCTTCTGCTAACACCTCCTCCTCCTCTATTGATCTCTCTGTGGGGGTACCCCAGGGCTCTGTATTGGGACCTCTTCTCTTTTCTCTGTATATACTCTCTCTAGGTGACCTAATAACATATTTTGGGTTTAATTATCAACTCTATGCTGACGACACACAAATATACTTTTCAACACCTGACCTTACACCTGCTGTACAAACCAAAGTTTCTGAATGTCTCTCTGCTATATCATCCTGGATGGCCCTCCGCCGCCTTAAACTCAACATGGCTAAAACAGAGCTCCTCATGCTTCCTCCCAAACCTGGCCCTACTACCTCCTTCCACATTACTGTTGGAACTACGATCATTCACCCAGTAGCCCAAGCACGCTGCCTAGGGGTCACACTCGACTCCTCTCTCACATTCGCCCCTCACATTCAAAACATTTCTAAAACCTGCCGCTTTTTCCTATACAATATAACAAAGATACGCCCTTTCCTCTGTTGCTCGAACTCTGACTCAGGCCCTCATTCTCTCCCGTCTTGATTACTGTAACCTCCTGCTGTCCGGCCTTTTTGCCTCTCACCTGTCTCCCCTACAATCCATCCTAAACACTGCTGCTAGAATCACTCTACTCTTTCCTAGATCTGTCTCAGCATCTCCTCTCCTGAAATCCCTCTCCTGGCTTCCTATCAAATCCCGCATCTCACACTCCATTCTCCTCCTCACTTTTAAAGCTTTACACTCTTCTGCCCATCCTTACATCTCAGCCCTAATTTCTCGCTATGCACCATCGCGACTCTTGCGTTCTTCTCAAGGACGTCTTCTTTCTACCCCCTTTGTATCTAGAGCCCTCTCCCGCCTTAAACCTTTCTCACTGACTGCCCCACACCTCTGGAATGCCCTACCCCTCAGTACCCGACTAGCACCCTCTCTATCCACCTTTAAGACCCACCTTAAGACACACTTGCTTAAAGAAGCATATGAATAGCACTGTGGTTATTCTGAACACATGATACATAAGCTTGGCCCCCTGCAGACGCACTTACCAGAACTCCCTCCTACTGTCTCTGTACGTTCTCCCTACCTCCCAATTAGACTGTAAGCTCCTCGGAGCAGGGGCTCCTCTTCCTTAATGTTACTTTTATGTCTGAAGCACTTATTCCCATGATCTGTTATTTATATTATCTGTTATTTATTTGATTACCACATGTATTACTACTGTGAAGCGCTATGTACATTAATGGCGCTATATAAATAAAGACATACAATACAATACAATACTCCATTAAATAAAAAAAGATTTGGGGCAATAGGGAAGTGGATAAATTAGCTAGTCTTCTTAGAGGTAGCAGACATACATTTGATAAACTATGGTTCCTTTGGATCACATTTGCTAGTCACTTTCCATATGTTTCTCCAATTGTCAGAACCTGACAATCTCCTGATCTTGTCAAAAGCCTGGAACTTATACTATATATGTCGTTACTACATGCTGAAGAATCCCTCTCCTGGGATTTTTTTGGTTCTTTTCACCAGTAATACACCTGAACTTGAAATGTATATACTCAATTAGTACGCATTATATAGTGCCAGGGTTGGTCACTGACTGGAAGTCCACCTGTCCCCCGTCTCCCAATTATTTTATGTTCCCTCCCTTCTCCCTCCTCCTTGTTCACATGTGTTAAAACTGAAGATTAAGTGATAAAGAAAAGGTGGCCTGGATAAGGACCCCAACTCTCTTCTCACAATTGAGAACGTTGGTATGTTGATATTAATAAACACACAAAATCCCAGCAAGCTCAAGAACCCCAAAACCCACCACATAATTTATAAAGTATAAATATTATGTCAAACAGGCGATCCACTGAGCGTGGCCCCAATACATACAACAGTAAGAATGCTCAACGCTACATCCAGTTTGACAAAACACATACTGCAATACTTCAGTGCTGATATTCTCATGAGTAAGGGTAATTTAGTTAAACCCTTTGGCCAAAGCGTTAAAAGCCTGCTGCCACGTCACGGCATGACCAGTATGCAGCCACGTCACGGCATGACCAGTATGCAGGTCCTAACACTAACTAATAAAATCCTCATGTACCTCTCAGTGAGGGAAGATAACCACATTGGGTCTGTTATACCAGGAACATGGAAAAAAAATTGCAACTAGGAAAGTGGGGCGGGGCGGGCTTAAACCCTTGAAGATATGATGTTCTCACCTGCCCAGGGCATTGAGGGAGACATCAAGTTCCAAGAGGTTCTCAAAAGGCAGGAGGCTGTCAGCCTGTAACTCCTCCAGCTCATTCAGAGATACATCAAGTTTAACGATCCTAAGGAATAAGAAGCATTAGCATCACAACAACACATTGAAGCTTTTGTTTTTCAGCAAAATTAGTTTTCATGGAAGGCCCAGAGTTTCTCTTAGCAATGGATACTGTTCCCAGGCCCCCGCACATCATGTTTAATCCGAAATATCATGGTTTTCTTCCCACAGAATGTACCTAATGAGAAACAGAAACTATCCAGGGGAATGAATGGCATGAGATTAACAACAAAACAAGATAACAACGAAACAGATTTTAATGTGTACGAATTATCAACTAACAGACACAGTACAAACTCACAGTGACCTATGCAAGCTGGGCCAGCTTGGAGTATTGCGGGGCACGGTGCACTGTGTGTTCACGTGGGGCAGTGAGGACATGACATGAAGATGTCATGTAACGCGTGGGGTCTCTTGCCAGCCCTCAGGTCACGTGACGTTGCATCTTCACGAGCAGCAGGAGATGCTTGCACTTACAGAGGCCCCGCGCTTTCCCCCGGTGCATCTCCGGTAATCACAGTTTAAATGTTGTGGCGGTTAATTTAACCACCACATTTAAACTGTGATTACGGAAGTTGGGCCAAGGAAGAGCACGGGGCCTCTGTAAGCGCAGGGCCAGGTGCGTTCGCACAGCTGGCTCTGCCATTCAGCCGGGCCGTTTCCTTTTCTATGAAGTGAACATTTCTAGTAACTGAATTAATCCTGGAGATGTGTAGGTTTGTTGTAGGTTGGAATACCGTTTAGGAGACCAACATGAGATCTGCATAGGTGGAATTATAATATATGGGGACTTTCAATACCTCACAGGTCTCTTCCTCAAATGTGCTGCAGCAGCACTGAGGGAAGTAAGAATATATATCCAAAGTCGATAAGTAGGGGTGCCGATAAATCTGCATGGAGTCTTAAAGTGGCCTGGTGAGAGGATTATCTTAATTTAGCAGGAGCTGAGTATGTTAAGGTAGAAACGCACCCCAACTCACCTCTTTTTTTTTTTTACAGGATTGGAACAAGGGTGGCCCCCAGAGCTGAACCTCACTAGTTTCTGCTCTAGGGACCACTTACTGGTGAAGCTACTGATGTTCCTTCCTGGATTTTAAAGGAGATTTAAATGGCCATCCAATAGGATGTCACAACTGATGATGTGAAAGCATTCTATAGGGCAGAGATATGGCAGCCATGCTGTTTCCCCAACGGGAGATTTAAAACGTGGTAACTTACTGGTAAATACAGTATTACAGGAATGAGGTGGGCCTGAAAATAGTGGCATTTGGCTTAGGGGGACCCTTGGTTTCAACTCTGTTAAAAATTGGAGGCTTAAACAAAACCGTGTAGGAGGAACTGCTCCTTTTAAGATGTAAGAGTTCTGTGAATAGCAGAGGGGTGAAGAAGCCTTAGGATATTGGTGGGCAACAGGCCCGCCGGGGGACCTCTGGACTTTCAGCTACGTCCCCCCAACCAGTGGCCACCCAGCAGCTTGCTCTTCCTCTCTTCTCATTACAGAGGGAGTGGGTATGTTTCTAGTGTGGTTTGTGACTGTCTCCCACTCTGTGAGCTGCCTAATGACACTACTGGTCACTAGTTCCCAGTGAGAAGAGTGGGACAGTATTCACCAGTGTTAGCATTAAGAAGCTGACTGGAGGGGTTGGAGATATGCTCCAACCCATGGCTGTAATGACACATACATACGTCCTTCCAGAAGAAGTGGCAAAAGTAATAAAATTCATGAAGAATGGGAAGACTCCCGAGGAAGATGGAATTACAATTGAGATCTTGAAAGAAGCTGGGGAAGTAGAGAAAATCCTTGCAAAACCCTTTAAATGCTGCTTGGAGAACCGGAACATTCCAGAACAGTAGAGTAATGTCATAGTAATCCTCATTCGCAAGAAAGGAGACCTATAAAACCTCAAGAACTAAAGACCAATCAGTCTAATTCCAATCATTTCCAAGATTTTTATGAAGATACTCACTAATCGGTTGCAACAAACCATGGACTTCACCCAACCTAGGGGACAAGCGGGATTTCTCAGTGGATACACAATGGACCACATCCAAGTCTTACAAGGAGGGATTTCCCAAAGAAATCAATATGATCTATCACTCATTTTATGATTGCGAAAAAGCATTTGGTTCTGTCTACACCACATTGGTTCTACATGCAATAAGAAGACAAAGTGTGGTTGAAACGTGCATTGATATTATAAAGAACATTTCTGAACATACCACCAATAGATTACATAAAGAAGATACCAGCAAGATAAGGATCAGCAAGAGTGTGCGACGGAGACACCATGTCACCAACACATTAGGAAGAAAAGGAAATCAAAATCACTGGTGAATACTTGAGTCACCTACGATTTCCAAACTACATAGTTATTTTTGCCGCAAGTCCAAAAGGCCTCCAGCAACAAATCGAAGAACTTGCCGAAGCAAGACAAGTGGGCCTCCATATGAATCTCAGCAAGACCAAAGTGCTGTTCAACAAATGTGTAAACTCTGCAAAGAGCTAAATACATGGAATAGAACTAGAAGAAGTCCAAGACTATGCCTACCTTGGCCGGCAAATAACAATGGATGGGAACCTTCTGAATGAAATCAATAGGAGAATGAAGATGAGATGGAGCTTATTTGGAAGAAACAAGACCATATTTCAAGGGAACCTTCCACTGAGCCTCAAGAGGAATTTTTTTGACTAGTGTATTCTGTCTGTGCTCATGTATGGAAGTGAAACTTGAACCCTAAATGTGAATATAATTCAGTAGCTTCAGACAATTTAAAGAAGTATGGAGTGATGCATGCTGGGTATTTTTCCGGAAAAACATGAAAAAAACATGAAAAATAATTAAAGCGTTTGAGACCGAATGGCAGTGGGTCGGACAGATCACAAGAAATGGCTATTGTTGGACTAAAAAAATGTGTTGGAGCAACATGGAGAAGAGAGGCTGTAACCGCAGTACCTAGAAGCTAATTGGGGAGGTCTTCATCCAGCAGTGGACCGAACAAGCTGAAGAAGATGATATACATACATAATACACATTATGTACATTATACACACACAGATTGCCCATTAGGACCTGGCCAAGGGCAGCAAAATATTGGGTCGGCAAAAATATCCGCCCCCATACACATTTTTCGTGCTCTCAGGCCTGATGGGAAGTCACTTACATATGCCGGACGCCTCTTTGCTGTCTCCTTGCTGCCGCCCTCTGCCTCTTTCCAATTTGCAGTGTCAAATGTCGCCGCGGACGTCACCAACGTGACGTCACACTGCGTTACGTTGGCAACATGACATCGCGGCGTCAAATAATGTCGCGTTACCATGGCAATGAGACACCGTGGGACGTCACTTTAGTGGCATCCGCGGCGTCATTTAACGCTGCGAATCGGAAGGAGGAGGGGGCAGGAGAAAGGAGGAGGCCGGCATATGTAAGTGCCTAGTGGCAGCGGATTTCGAAATCCGCCGCTGTATATAGGTTATATGCTGCTTTTTTGAGGGCTTAAGGGCCTTGAGGTTTATCATGTTTGCTACCACTGCCTTAGGTGGACACTTTCTGAAATAAGAGCAGGAAGTGCATTACAGATTGCCATACATCATAAACTCATATCATGGTTCAAACTGTTGTTTCTAAATATATTTTATTTACCAAGCGACTTCTTTCCTGTGTTTCTTTCAATCCCTTTGAGACTAGTACAGATATTGCTGCACATTTTCAAAAACGAAGTGCTTTTTTTTATATTTTAACTTTGTTTTTCCCTTCTTTTCTTTTTTTTAACCCCTTTGCTGCCGCCTGGGCCAGCAACGCATTGCAAATTGCTAGCCTCTCTGGCTTTGAAGGGGTTAATCTCTTAGCTGTCTCCTTCTTGGTTACACGATACGGGGCCAGATGTACAAAGCGCCTTTAAAAAATCAGGGCCAATAACATATGACGTTACGTAAATAGGTAACGTATGGGGTATATATTAGGGATGGACTATTCTATTTCTGATCCCAGAAGGTGAACAAGAAGAAGGATCTCATTGTAAATAATTTTGGTCTTGTTAGCCAGTAACTATGGGTGTTAAATTCAGAGAGACCCTTTGTCGTTTTTCAAGCTCGGGAAGTTCCACTCCTAAAGATAGGGCCCCTCTATATAGCCCTGAGCATGTTCCACTCACAAGAGGGGATGGACAGGTACTCCAGAGGAGGTTCCTCAAGCAAGAGTCTTGGGAGTATCACCCCAGAGTAGCTCTGATAAGAGGGCATCCTGCCTAGGGATTCCAGTAAGGTGGGAACAGCCATCACTCAAGTAATGGAGTGTAACTTTAAAATACTAACATGGATGAATGTGCCTCTTTGGGGAAATGCTACCTGAGCACCCCAAAGAAAAAGATAGATATTAATAAAATTAAAAGAAAAGTTCCTGGAGCCCTCTGTCTTTTCTTCTGCATGAATTCCAGCACCCTGAGGGACAAGGTAAATAAGAGACACTGAAATGGACAGTGGGTTACTTTGGAGTGGCACTCTTCTGTTGGCCGGGGGGGAAGAGGTGTGCGCGAAACGCGTAGGCTTATGGTCTATACAACACATTGTGGAGCACGGAGCCTAAGTGAACTTAGCCACCCTCTCAGACGGCGGGAGAAAGGTATGGTTGGAGAGCGGTGAAACCGTTTTTGAAGTTGCCGCCAAAGTGACAGAGGCAAAGATGCGTGAGACTGCTTCACTTCCGGGATCTGGGGCAAGGCGCCAACGCCGGAGGAACAGCTGTGTGGAATCCTTTGGAGCGCCAGTGGGTTCTCCTTGACACTGAAGTTTTTGTGCCCGCGCCACACATCACCCGCCTGTGTTTCAATACATTATACTTAAACAAGCTGTGCTTGTCTGTTTCTTTTCCCCCCAATCTTTTCAAGGTTTCCCCCGGTTAGAGGGACGCTTGACATTGGACTTTTATACCATAGTACCCACGGACTGAGCACGCCAGGTATATGGTCACTTATTGCCCATAGATCAGTCTAGTTGAGCACGGTCCTTTTGTGGGTGTTACATGTCTTTATAGTGAATGCTATGAAATAGAGTTAGGATAATCATGGCCCGGCTGGGTATAATGGCAGGTTTTGGTGTGGCCTATTTATCAAACATATACAGCCCCCTGTAAGCTCAGAATCCAAACCCCCACACCATATATATCTGTGTCAAAAAGGAGCGCTACTGGGATGGAAACCTCAAGTATATAACAAAAGACAAAAATGTCCAGTGCTGCATCCAATAGAACAAGTTATACAGCGAAATGCTTATCGTTTTTTCTTTACACGCGTGAGGGCCATTTAATTCCATTCTGTGGCCAACGCATTTTAAGCTGCAAACCACACGCAAACTCACTTATAAAAAGAAAAACAGGTAAGTATTTAACTATACAATTTGGCATACTGGAGCTAGCATTGGGGCTTTTTGCCTTTTGTGACCTGTTAATTGTAACGTTATTTCCCTGCACTAACATTGATTGGGTTCATGATTCGTTCATCTGATTTGCATATGTGTAAGTGTGACATCAGAAAGGAATGTATCAACATGCTACTTTGGGTTAACTCGAGGTTATCGTAACGTTCTTCTGTTTAGTGCACAGGCGTTAGGAATAACGTAACACTACGGTAATAACGGTTAACTTTACGTTCAGTAGGCCAACGGAGCTTCTGGGCCACAAAGTCTAAAGACCGAGAGAGCATGGACTTGTCCGTGTATCGCCTCCCAAATCCTTACCTCTCGGGAAACCCTGTGACTGGGAACTTCTCTCTGTAAGAAAACACAATACAAATAGGTCATATTGAAGGAAAGTAGGAATAGCATTGCTGATTTCATTACATACGGGATTTATATACATACTATTATTATTATTATTATTATGTTGCGTCCAAATTCTAGCGCTGAAAAGCAATACAAAACATAAAATGTGCATCACATGTACGGGGGTCGTTATGGGTCTTCATACATGGGACGCAACATGATTTGTTGTGCCAAATTATTTTGGATACATTTCGTCACGGTGAATACCCGATTAATACAGTTTCAATGAAACCAAAATTGTGTGGATTTTTTTTATTTATAACTAGTGTTAGTAAATATAAATGATTAGTGTAATGCTATGTTGAATAGCAGTACTGTGAAAATAAGAAATTTTGTTAACCTATGAGACATCCTGCTACATGAAATAAAACATTTTTGGTGACACATACAGTACCGTAGCAACTTCATTCTGCGCTAACACCATTAACCGTCTGTAACAGGGGACTTATCCCTGTTCACAAATGTGCCTCTAATCCAGCAGTGTGGTGGTTAACTGCTGGTAGGCAATTAACTAACACCACCTGGCTGATTACAGGTGTACACCGTCTTTTAAGTGTTGGACTTGGTGGAGAATTTTAATACACTTTTGATTTTGTGACACACGGAAATATTATTTTATAATACATACCATTTACATTTGTACACCAAGCGCAGTCTACTTCTGTGCGCCAAAACAAAGTAAAAAATATACTTTTTTGACGCAGCTGGTGCAGATGGAGAAAGTGCACTAGAAAGGGAGTTTTACTGTTTACTATGCGCCAATTTTGCTTTGACACATAGGGCAGGGTCAAAATGACCCTGTGCTGAGCCAAACTTGCCCTAATACATAAACTACATATGTGCCTTAATCTGCTACAGTACTAATGTAATCCCTCTATTCTAAAACAGAGGTGACCAACTCCTGTCCCCAAGGGTCACCAACACGTCAAGTTATATATATAGTGTGATTCCACATTCCCGCTGCTGGGTCTTTTGTCCCATATTCATGGCAGGAAACTCTATATGACAATATACAGGGTTTATTTACAGGGGATACAACAAAACAGCGACCAAACACAATGCCTATCTGCTCTTAGGGTGCTAACTAACACTGGTGTTAGTCCCCAACTACCGGCTGGAGGGCTAAGCCACTTACCAACAACAATATCAAAACAGTCATATGCAGGTACTTTTACCTGCTAGCTCCCTGCTAGCTCCCAGTTCTCTCCTGACTGGGATACGGGAGGAAAAGTCCAAGCCTTGTCCCAGGCACATCCTTCTGGGAAACTTGATTCACCGTTGCTCACCTTGTTCACCGCCACAGGGTCCTGCAGGTCCCAGGCACGCCCTTCTGGGCAGTCCCCACAGCCTCATGCCCTGTCTCTCTGCAGGGTCTAGAACAGGTAGGCAGACCAACCAGTCTCCTGCTGGTTGGGTAAAAGTCTCTTTCCCCCATCCCCCCCCCCTCTCTGGGGAAAGCAATCTCTCTCAGTGTGGAGCTGCCTGCCTGCTTTTTAAAACCTTTGTTCCTTCAGGAGTTCTCTGCCAATTAGCTAAACCTGTAGCTAGCCTCTCCAGGAGGAATCCACCCTCCTGCAACGCTGGAACCTATACTAGCTCCAATACTCCAGCAGATAGAGACAGTGACTCTATCACAATATGCTTCAGCCACAGAGCCACTGATGGAGCCACCTGTGCTGAAGCAGAGATATCTTGAACGTCACCTGTTGGTGGCCCTTGAGGACTGTAGTTGGCCACTCTTAGTCTAAAATATACTCGCCAACTCTGCCCATTGTTCACTGAGACTTTAAAGCAGCAATCCTCTCTACGAAAAGAGGTTTCCTATCCTTTTACCATTGTGAAGTCCTATTGTTGCTGTATTTAAAGGAGCAGTTCCTCTCACTCATTTTTTTTATACTAGATGAGAATTGGGGGTTCCCAGAGCTCAATATGGCTCCCTCCTTACCCCTTGCCCCCCACCCCCCGAGACATATGCTACTATTTGGAGCTCTAAGGACCCCCACGATTCCAGAGATACTTACCAGTGAGGTTTTAACCTCCAGGGAAAACAAAATGTCTGCCAAGTCTTGGGCCAACAGGAAACTGCAACATCATTGGTTGTGGCTTCTTATTGGATAGCTATTTAAATCCCCATTAAAAAAACAGGAAATAGTTCTGGTACCTTCACCAGAAAGTATCTTGGTCCCCGGAGCTGAATATAGAGCGATCCTGTTCTAGAGGACCCCCCAAGTTCCAATCCAAAAATGGAGGATATTTAGGGTGGGTTGCTCCTTAAATGGTTCCCTTGAATTTGTGCCTCCCAGGAAAACTAAAAAGACAAATGCGAGCCACACACAACAATGGTGCCACGCCAACAGCTGATACAAGGGACAGGATAAGCCGGTAAACACTCAGCAAAAACTACCGTCTAAAAAAGATGCAAAAAAATTACATAGATTAGCACAATATAAACTGACAACCAAGTATAACTGGTACAGTTTATAGTTATTTTTAAAAAAAGTGCACTCCCTTGATTTGCATAAAGTTATTGCCACGGGTGTATGCCCAAGATCCAAGTTACGGACAAAGCGTCGATTCTGTCCAAATAAATCTTATCTATGTTTGTACCGGACCTCTGGGGTGCTGCTCTTTTCTCCCCTTATAGTAGAGTGGCACCTTATACAGTTTGTAATTATGACATCGATCGTCCTGTATCAACATCAAACACACAGCTTGGAAACTGCTCTCCCCACTTGTGTTTTTTAACCCAACCCCCCCCCCCCCCCCCCCCCCCCCCCCCCCCCCCCCCCCCCCCCCCTCCACACCCCCCCACCCCCCTCCACACCCCCCCACAACAGCAGATAATCTCAATCAATATAAAGAGATGCTGTGAGAGATTGATCGTTATATCCATCAGCTCAGGAGGCCACATCCTAGCTGTAAACCCTGCTAGGCTGGTGGCAACCAGCTCCTAATTGGATAAGGGCTGTTCTTTAAAAGGCAGAAAGTTGCTCCCTGCCAGTGCTGCCCAGAACCTGCATACAGACAGGTTCAACCTTCCCAGAAAAGGATTGCCTGAGACACAGCTGGGCCTACAAAGGAAGGAGTCAAACAGTAAAGCCGAGAGTGGAGAGAACAGGGAGAGAGCGGAGAGAGAGCAGAGAGAGGAGAGAGAGAGAGCAGAGAGAGAGAGTGGAGAGAGAGCAGAGTGAGAGCATAGAGAGAGCGCGGAGAGAGAGAACACAGAGAGAGAGCGGAGAGAGAACACAGAGAGAGAGAGAGAGAGAGAGCGGAGAGGCCTGTCACAGTCCGGACTGCTGGAGCCCCCCGAAGAACTCTTGTGGGATACCGAGGCAGATTAGAGCAGGAGCAGAGAGGTCTGGAAGCGGGAACGTTTGAATAAAGTAAAACATTGTTTCATGAACCTCCAGTTGCAGAGTTGCCTGTTTGCGAGAATGAAGACAGCCAGGGTTTTAAAGGTTACATTGGTTTTGTCCATGTTGGACTGAAGCATTGATGAGTTTTTGCAACAACTCCTCTGCCTGGATTCCCCGTGTTCTGTGCTCCCGGCTATTGTGGTTTTAATACACAAGTGTCCTTATCTATACACTATTCTACCCTTGATGGAGAGCAGCGGAGGCACCGGGGTTTAAGTAATCAGTGCTGGGGCCCATCAAGCAGACGGAGACTCTAATTTCTCAGGCATTGGCGTCACAATGACTCCCTTGAAATGTGATTGGTGTTTTTATTCCAAATCCCCTCAAACACACTCATTTGAGTCCTTGGAGATGTGGGGGGGGGGGGGGTTGTCATTACGAGGAAGGTGAACATGCAGCTTAAAAAAAAGGAAATTTCAAAAAAAAAGAAAACATACTGTACTTTTTACTAAAATATTTATTTTGAAGTGGGATAGATAAATTATGGCGTTTGTGCAAATAGTGGGTGGGTGGGTAAATGAGAATTTTAATCCTAATAGAGGTATATTAGTATTTTATCTGGTAGTGTTAGGACTTGCGAACAGGTGTCTGCCTTGTCGTGGCTCGCAAGCTTACAACGCTTTGGCCAAAGGGTTAAACTAAATGACCCTACTTCAAGAGAATATATAAGTATTTTACTGTGTATTTCTGTCATGCTGGATGTAGCATTGGGCTTCTCTGTCGTCTGTTGTATACATATGCCACGCTCAATAGCACTCCATTTTGACACATATACATATATATATATTGTGGGGGCTCAGGGGTTCCCAAAAAGAGCTTACTGGGGTTCTGTGTTTTGTCCCCACAAATAATCATGTTTAGGCTGCAGTGCCATGGAATATAGTCATCTGACGTCTCAAAGCTGTGGTACTGCAGGCTTCCAATATCTCTACATTTCAACAAAACGGTCTGCGCTGACACATTCGCGTAACAAAATTACCATTTTTTTGTGTCCGAGACCTGACATGCTTATTAAGAGTATTTCTTCTGGTGGAATTTGGAGCGCTCGGAGCTACTATTCTGTGCTAAAAAAAATGACTTGCGTGCCAGAGAAAACTAGCACAGAAAACCAATAGAAAAAGTAACGCAAGCCACGCATTGTATTGTATGTCTTTATTTATATAGCGCCATTAATGTACATAGCGCTTCACAGTAGTAATACATGTGGTAATCAAATAAATAACAGATAATATAAATAACAGATCATGGGAATAAGTGCTTTAGACATAAACGTAACATTAAGGAAGAGGAGTCCCTGCCCCGAGGAGCTTACAGTCTAATTGGTAGGTAGGGAGAACGTACAGAGGCATTTCTTAATACACAGACCCGCGCCAACATGCAAATGTGACTCCGCCCCTAACTCCTGCATAACTCCCTCGTCTTGTCGCAGACATACCCAAAAATGGCGCAACTAAGATTAATAGATTAGGTGCTGCCTGGCGTTGGTATTTTTCAAATATGAAGACTTTGCACCAACATTTTGCCTTTGATGCATAGAGCCGAAATACACAGATGTAGCCGCGGTTATTGCTGCCGCTGGCGCATTATGGTGGCATATTCTCTCATACTCTGCGTTAGCGCCGCCATTAAATCCTCTGGCAGCCTTGTGATATTCTGCGTCCTACCGCGATGTGTTGTATTCTCAGTAGATGTTCTGTCTCCTGCACACTGTGGCAAGTGAGTAGAGGCAGGCAGGCAACTCTCTCCCCGTAGATGCACACAAAGTCCTTCTTTTCTTTTGTGTTTTTACTGTAAAAAGGAACAAATAACAAAAAGGAGGGGAACTGGGGGTAGGTGGCAAAAGTGAGGGGGAGGTCAATAATGATAAATCTACCAGGAGATGGGACAACAGACTGGTCCTGAAGGCTGCTGATTCCAAAAGAAAGCCATGCTTTCCTGTCCAAGCAGGAACAAGACATGGATTATGCCAACTAGCAGGGGATAGCAGGGGAGGATAGCCAAGCCATCTGAGGTTTGAGCAGAGGGGGGTTGCCAAGGCAACAGGCTGGGAAGCCACAAGGGAAAGTAACAATGTTGCAACTTACACAGAGGAGTGCTGGCAGCCTCACAACAGCGGAAACGTACAACCTGGTTCCAGGACAGTAGATAAAATAAAGCTAGCTGCATCTGTATGTTGGTTGCACCCATGTAAAGTAAAAAAAACTTTGCTGCGCCTGTGGTACTGCACAGCCGAATTAACACAAAGTAAGAAGTGTAGCCCTGGTCCCCCGTTCATCCCCTTACCTCTGCCGGAGCTGCGGAGGGTAGTGCGGGGAGGTGGAGAGCGGCGACGGCATCGCCGAAGGCTCCCAGCAGCTACCTTTGCAGGGTGTCGCCATCTTCATGTGGTCGCACATGCGCAGTACAGTCGCACATGCGCAGTGCAGGCACCATAGTTGCGGTGGCCATCTTGCTACTCCCCTCGCGCATGTGCAGAACAAGAGTAGCGGTGGCCATTACAGAAAGGTGCTTCGGGGACTACAACACCCAGCAGCCACTGGGGCTGCTAGATCACATTGCGCGAAACAGCCAATCGGGCTGCAGGAATCCCCTGCGGCCAGAATAGATACATTTGGCTCGCTGCGAGCCACGCCAGTTGGAGCTGGGATATCAGAAGGGTAGAGTGTGTGTGTGCAGGGTGTCAGTGTCCCTGCACTAGGCCAGAGGCCCCCTTAGGCCCCGACTCACCTCAGCTTGTGGTTGCTGCAGGAACAGGCCCATCAGTTAGGGATACTGCCCCTGAAGAACCAGAGCATAGGAACACAGCCAGGACATTGGTCTTGGACCAGATCATCAGCTACCTATGAGAGACTCTCTTCAGTGTGGGACCCTCCAGCTGGATACCACCCTACGCGGAGGCAGACTCGTCGCTGACCGCAACCGTCGCTGGATCAGTGGATCCTATCTTCCGTTGTGGCGTTGCCAGGTGTTGGCTCACCCGGCAGGTACCTCATCTTGACAAGTGCACCAACTGTGGGTTGCTACTTGTGGACACCAGGGTGGTTGGGTGCCCAAGGGCCTCTCAGTACTTTGAGGACTGTGTTACCAGGTGTGGACAGAGTGTTGGACGGTACGGCCGTGCGTGGCCTAGTTGGTGGGACTGGTACCATTGTTATGTTATATCTGCAGTAAACTGTTATCTTATACCACGTGTGTATTTCTTATATTATCCTGTGATAGGGTTATCCAACACAGTTAGGATCCCGCCCAGGTGGAGGTGCTGTCACCAGACGGATCAGATACACCCCAGGCTCCCTGCAGCGGAGACTCAGGCCTCTTGTGAGCCACAGGTAACGCACCACACACACAGTAGCCGCCATTTCTCCCAGGGGGTGGTGGAAGTTGCGCTACAGAAGTATAACCAAAGAGAACGTGAACAGACCCCGGGGGAGATATAAAAGCATGACATCAAGACCCCCCCTAACAGGTAAGGTTTTAAGGATATCCCTGCTTCAGCACAGGTGGCCCAATCAAAATGACTGAGCCACTGATTGGGGGTTCTTGAGGACTGGTGTTGGGAATCACTAATGTCCTGAAGGATGTAAGACTATGTTAGATCAGCGATGCAGAGATTTTAATTGGTTTTACAAATATATCAAAGAAAGGGTGAGGGGGAATGAAGCTCTTGCTACCGTCAGTCAGATAAATGGTGCCATGGACCAGGTAATATAGTGCAGAACAAATGTCTTCTTTAGGCAAGACCAAAGTAGCCCCTATATACAAGCCCTCATAAGTGAAGTTAGGTATGTAGGATATGGTAACACATTTAAAACTCATCCTTTAATGGTTGTGATAACAACTAGAATAGTGGGGAGACAAACTGATATCACCAGCGGGATATCACAATTAGGTTATTTAAACAAGGTATTACATAGTGTAAGATCAGGCGCTCCCAACCGGATAGCAGTGTGGACCACTATAATAACCACGTGTGGACAGTGGTAGGAATGAAACTACTTTGATAGTAGTGTGGGGATTAAAGCGCTTGTATAGAATGGATCCCACTGTAGTGGTGAGTGGTCAGTCTGTCTGGAGCCCCAGGACTATGACCTAATAGAGTTTCAAATACTGGATGGCAATAGGGCTAGAGAAGGGTTAAGATACCTATTGGCAAAAGGCAGTCTGAAGACCCATATGTTAATGGGCATGCGCCAATGGTTGCTCCCCTACTAATGATAGTGGTGTAGTCTTTTCTTACTTGAAGTGTTTAGCTTCTTAATAGTAGTGCATATGTTCCCGATGCATTGGGAGCATACTGGGGTATAGGATATATTGGACCTCTAGGCTAAATCAGTCCTAGATGGAACCTAAACTAACAGTATTCACTAGACATTAGATTAACACTATCTTTAGTTTTGAAGGATAGAATAGGCACATACATGAACACAGGTCTATCTTATACAGTCCTTTGTGGTGTGTGAAACACCTACTATTTCAAGAGGTTGGTTACTCTTGGTTACTCTCCGTCTCCATCACACGTTACTTCCGGGTGACTCGGGAGTGTGGCTGCTGCACAGCGCGCCCACTACAAAGCCTTTTTTGGAGACATAGTGTATGGCTCGGCACCCCAAACCCACCTTAGCAAACTTGACACCCTCTACAATTCAATTTGTCATTTTGTTCTCCAATGCAACTACAACACACATCACTGCGAAATGCTCAAAGAACTAGATTGGTCATCACTCGAGTCTAGGCGCAAAGTTCACCTTTCCTGTCTCACCCTCAAATACTTTCTGGGCAAGCTCCCCAGCTACCTGAACAAGCTCCTCAACCCTACCACATGCAGCACGTATCATCTGAGATCTGACTCCAAAAGACTGTTCATGGTCCCAAGGCTCAACAAAGTATCCGGCCGCTCCTCCTTCTCTTACCGTGCACCCCAAAACTGGAACAACCTACCAGAGACTCTCACATCCACCACCAGTTTAAGTTCTTTCAAATCTAAGGCTGTCTCACATTTTAATCTGGTCTGTAACTGTTTCATTCGCCCATAATATATATTTTCTTTAACTGTGCACGCAATGTCTTGTATATAATGTATACCCTGTTCATTTATGTAACTGTATTTGTATCCATGTATTATTTGTCATATTCACTATGTCCAGGACATACTTGAAAACGAGCGGTAACTCTCAATGTATTGCTTCCTGGTAAAACATTTTATAAATAAATAAATAAATAAATTTAGCAACAAACATTGCCCTTCTAATCAGCACAGCGGGATTCGCTGCACTGTCTCCAAATCCTGAACGTGGCCGGCTGTGTGATTCAGCTCGCTAACACACTGGGGAATCCACTTCTAAATCCTGTACCTATGTTTAACTGAAAAGATGCCTTCTCAGTCTCTGCGCCAACATCCATCTTAAATGTGCCCTGCCTCATGATTCTGCTCGATGACGCCCCGGGGAAGCCAATATCGGATCCTACACTTCTGTCCTATAAGCTCCTCGCCTCCCTATCCTACATAGTCAAAGATCCTACAAAGTGGAGGAAACCCCCTCTGACTGTCTCTGCTGGGCTGCGGAGAGATCTCAACTACTCCTGAGTCACATAGTCCTTTTGCCATTGCTGATTATAGTCCTCACAGCTAATTAAACCCTTGTCTGGGTTTCACCATTTCCAAGATCCTGCCAACATAGGACTCATTTCTATGACTATTGTCACTGCTTTAACCCTGTTCATTTATATTAGAACCGTGCGTGTACGGAGAATTGTCTCTCTTTCCTGATTAAACAGGGCCTGTTATATTGAGAAGGGAATAGCACACTTTATTTTAATAACCTTATCTACTATGTAACTATGTAACCTCATATTATATATTATTGTTCTGAGCATTTAAATCCTGGGGTTAATTTAGAAATGTGTAAGCTAGAGTGATCCTAACCTTTAGGATGTAATCTTACTTGTGTGCCCCATGGTGTACAGCTGGGTGCTGTATAATGGGAGAAGAAGTGGCTCAGTGAGTAAAGACAATGACTAGCACTGAGTTTGAAGCAGGGGAGTCTGGTTCAATTCCCAGTGTCGGCTCCTTGTGACCTTGGGCAAGTCACTTTATCTCCCTGTGCCTCAGGCATCAAAAACATAGATTGTAAGCTCCACAGGGACCTGTGCCTGCAAAATGTCTCTGTAAAGCACTACGTACAACTAGCAGCGCTAAACGAAAACATGCTATTATTAATTACAGAAGGATTCTTATTATAAAAACGTATTCTCACAGACTCACATCCCTCTGCCTTTGCTCAGTCACAGTGGCTGCATCTGCTCAGTCTGCTCAGTTCTTCTGGTTATGCCAAAAGGACGAGACTAATGTAAGAATCAGGAAACACAAACATGGCTTTATAATATTTCTTATTAATAATATACATGTAAAGCCCTTATTAATCTACATTCTCTTTACTATTCTAAATTACAGGTTTGCACCTTTTTTAATTTTCATTTTGTTATTTAGCTGAATTCCTGGTGTTTGTTCCCTTTTATCTCTTTCACCCTCCTGTTTTGTTAACTGTATAGTCACAATGTAAAAGTTTATCTGGCTAGAAATGTTAATGTTAAAATAGAAACTAGAGGAAGTAGAAGAGATAATGTAACAACTTTAAAATGGCTCACAGAAATGACTCCGAGCATTTCTAATGCAGCTGTATGAACATTTGGATAATGTGACTGTAATATACTGTGCTGGTAACGTATATATTTCATGTGTTCTATGTATACCTTTTCCTCAATAAAGAGATACTGTATTACAACAGCAACAAAAAGCCTATGGCCCGAATTCTGCAAGCGGAGGTAGCACAAACCGGATCGGCACCACCGAAGCTTGCACAATATGGGGCTGAGGGTAATATTTACTTAATGCTGTGTTTATTTCTCAGGGGCTTGTTAGGGGAAAGGATCATTCTAAGGTGTGGACATCAAAATTATTCAATTAACCCAAATGCATGTAGTATTTCTGTACGCTAATGAATTGTTTCATCAAACCATTATCGCTGGCAGTGAATGGAGATAGAGGTGAATATGATATACACTAAAACCTTACTCATTTGGATCTCTGGCCTGGGCAGATGCGTGATTTAATAAAGGGACTTTTGCGTATAGGATATACTCAATCCCCCTGAACAAATGAATATATACAGTATATTGATAGATCTAGTAGCCTTATTGTTCATAGGGATATGTAGATTTGTTGTAAGTTGTAATATCTTTAAGGGAACCAACATGACAAATAATAGCTGCAATTATAGCATACCGAGCTTTCAAAACCCCACAGGTTCACTTTAATTTGATCTACGAAGAACGCGTGTTGGTCCCCAAAAATGTATTATACCTAATAATAATAAGAACTTTATTTCAAAGCAAGTCACAATTACAGTATAGTGCGTGGTATGCAGCACATAGGAATTTTACAGACAGATAAGCTTACAATCTACGATTTTGAAGCCCGAGGCACAGGGAGATAAAGTAACTTGCCCAAGGTCGCAAGGAGCCGACGCCGGGAATTAAATTAGGTCAGGGCCTTTACTCACTGAGCCACTCCACCTTACAATGAGTCTAACCAAAAGATTATGATATATCAGGGCAATCATAAAGTATTGGGTTTTGATGGTGATGGGTTAGTGAGGAGACTGCTAAAAATTCCAGCCTGGCGCCCCTAAAACCGACATCCCGACACATAATTGAGATGGTCAATGTAACAGGGGAGTTATCCCTGTTCAGGAAATGTGCCTCTAATCCAGCAGTGTGGTGGTTAACTGCTGGTAGTCAATTATCCAACACCACCTGCCTGATTAGCTTCTTAGAAAAACCTGTCTTTTGAGACAGGAAGGGAGGTTGTGCCTGAGTCTCACAACCTGTGAGACTGACCATGGGGACAGATGTCTTGAGCCTGCCAGTAGAAACAGCAGAGCTGCTTTCAAGACACAGGGGAAACTTCTAAACCTGAATGCTGACAAAATCTGAGGAAAAGGTAGCAACACAGGAACAGAGAAGACTTTCCCTCCAACTACAAGGAACAGATAAGACTTTTCTTTATAAGACTTTTTATATCTGCTCATTTCATGATATATGTTTGGGGCTGGGAGACATGCTTAACTAAGGGAGTTGTGGACTGCATAGGTTTCACTAGAAATACTCCCAAGTGAATAGAAGCTTTGTTTACCCCTTGTTTGGATGGTTTCCTGATGTTAAGGAACCATGCGCAATAAAAGCCTTATTTAATTTCACCATAACAAGTCTCCCTTGCATACCTCTGCACGCGTCCTCCTACAGTCAACCAGCTTGCATTTTCTGATTGCCAAATAAAACCCACCTTGGATTTACAGAACCAAATTCAAAGCCAAAAGCGAGGTCTTTGAGCCGCGACATCTTCATAGTAAGACAGTAGTAAGGACCCGGCCTCTTCACGTTCCAGGTGACGGGAAGAAAGTCCAGCACCGCGGCCCGGTCCTCCACAAACTGCCGCTGAATCTTCTGATCCATGGTAAGAGCTGGTGAAGGAAGAGCACAGGTGTGAGCTAAAAGGTCTGCTGGGAACAAACGGACCACGCAAGGAAAAGTCATTAAGAAGTCACTTATAGGCGTTGCCTTAATCTACATAGTTACATAGTTACACATAGTTACATAGTTACATAGTAGATGAGGTTGAAAAAAGACGTACGTCCATCAAGTTCAACCGATGCTAAATTTAGACAACAGATAATTTATCCTATATCCCTGTATACCTTTCCTTTCTACAAAGATGTCCAACCTTTTTTTGAACAAATCTATTGTATCCGCCATCACAGTCTCCATGGGTAATGAATTCCACATTTTAATTGCCCTTACTGTAAAGAACCCTTTCCTTTGTTACTGATGAAATCACCTTTCCTCCAACCTTAAGGGATGTCCTTTGTACTGCCCATGGGATAAATAGTTATTTTGAAAGATCCATGTACTGTCCCCGAATATATTTGTATATAGTTATCATATTCCCTCTTAGACGCCACTTTTCTAATGTAAATAAATCTAATTTAGCTAGCCTCTCCTCAAAAGTTAGATCGTTCATCCCCTTTGTTAATTTGATGGCTCTTCTCTACACTCTCTCTCGTTCCATAATGTCTTTTCTAAGGAGTGGTGCCCAAAATTGTACTCCATACTCAAGGTGTGGTCTTACTAAAGGGGA
Source organism: Ascaphus truei (assembly GCA_036426205.1). NCBI lineage: Eukaryota > Metazoa > Chordata > Amphibia > Anura > Ascaphidae > Ascaphus > Ascaphus truei. Next base: position 192,582,049 of record CM071571.1, read on the forward strand.
ATCATTATGTTTACTTCCCTACCATCCATTGCCCGTTTGATGCAAGATAAGATCGTGTTTGCCTTTGCAGCTACTGCATGACTTTGGGCACTATTGCCAAGCCTGCTGTCTACAAGCACTCCTAAATCCTTCTCCATCAAGGATTCCCCAAATGTATTCCCATTTAATTTGTAAGTTGTTCTTGCTTCCCAAATACATAACCTTATATTTATTTGTATTAAACCTCATCTGCCATTTACCTGCCCACGTTACCAGTCTATCCAAGTCCTTCTGGAGAGAAATTACATCCTGCTCTGATTCTACTACCTTACACAAATTAGTATCATCAGCAAAGATGGAGACTTTGCTCTCGGTGCCAACCTCAGGGTCGTTAATAAGCAAGTTAAAAAGCAGGGGTCCCAGTACTGATCCTTGAGGTACTACACTCACGACCCTATCCCAACCTGAAAAAGTTCCATTTAGGACAACCCTCTGTTGTCTATCCTTCAACCTGTTTTCAATCCAGGTGCATATATTTTTGCTGAGTCCAATTTGCTTTATTTTGTACACCAAACTCATATGTGGATCAAAAGCCTTTGCAAAATCAAAGTAGACCACATCAACTGCATTACCCTGGTCTAAATTCCTACTTACATCCTCAAAGAAACAAATAAGGTTAGTTTGGCAAGATCTATCCTTCATAAATCCATGCTGACTATTACTAATAATTTTGTTTTGCATTAGGTATTCCTGAATATTATCCCGTATTAAACCTTCAAGTAGTATCCCCACTATTGAAGTCAGGCTTACAGGTCGGTAATTCACTGGTTGTGATCTAGCTCAATTTTAAATATACAGTAGGCAACACGTCTGCTTTACGCCAATCTTGTGGTACTGAGCCTGTGGAAATGGAGTACTTGAATATTAAATGTAATGGTTTGGCTATTACTGAACTTAACTCCTTGAGAACTCTTGGATGTATGCCATCGGGGCCAGGTGCCTTATTTACTTACATTTTTTAAGCTGCCTTTGAACATCTTCCTCAGTTAACCAATTGTTCGTTAATATAGAGGTTCTGGCTTCCTCCTGAAGCACTACTATTGAAATTGATTCTTTCCTGGTAAACACAGAGGCAAAGAATGTTTAATACCGCAGCTTTTTCCTTATCTCCAAAAATTTGCCTACCTATCTCACACTGAAAGGGTCTTATATTTGCTTTTCTAATTTTTTTGTTATTTAGGTACTTAAAGAACTTTTTAGGGTTGACCTTACTTTCTATTGCAATCCTTTTTTCATTATCCATTTTTGCTAATTTGATTGCCCTTTTGCAATTTTTGTTACAATTTTTGTTACATTGCTTATAATTCTGATACGATGTATCCGTCCCTTCTGACTTCAAGAATCTAAACACCTGCCTCTCCTTTTCCATTTCCTCCCCTACCTGTTTATTTAGCCACATTGGTTTTGACTTATTTCTTTTATACTAATTACCCAAGGGTATACACTGATAAGTGTGCTTTTCTAACAATGTTTTAAAGACTGACCATTTATCCCCTGCAAAAACATCATCCCATTGTATTACTACTAGATTAGACCCCAGTTTATTAAATCTGCCTTTCTAAAGTTTAAGGTCTTTGTTGAACCCAAGTAATCTGTTTTTTGACAATTTATTTCAAATGAGACCATGTTATGATCACTGTTACCCAAATGTTCCAGGACTTGAATATTTGCCATTACTTCTACATTGTTTGATATTACCAAATCCAGTATTGCCCCTCTCCTGGTTGGTTCCTCAATAATTTGGGTCATATCATTGTCTTTAAGCACCCCCAAAAACATGTTTTCTTTTGTTGTAATGCTAATCTCATTGCCCCAGTCTATGTCTGGATGATTCATCTGTTATTTAATCAAAGTAATAAAGCCTTCTGCTGCCCTGATAGCAAAAGTCCATTTGAAATTTGAAATGGCAAATATCATATTTGCCAGATTGTAGGGTGACCCTGAAAATAAGATGACCCTCAATTGTAGAAGCAGCTGTAAAGAAAACAGCTTACACACACACACTCTCTTTGTGTCTCTCTCACTGTCTCTCTCTGTCTTTGTCTCTATCTCGCTGTTTTACCTTCCTGCCACAAGCAACATGGCTGCCTCGACCCCCCCAGGGTGGAGCTTGCTCCATTTTTACCTTTCTACCTCATACATCCGACTGGTGATTGGCTCGCAAAGTGGGCGAGCTCGATTGTAAGGCGAGTATGTACTTTTCAACTTAACTTTATAGAAAAAAACCATCGCCTTACAATCGGGCCAATACGGTAAAAGGGATCTACTTGATAGGGAACCAGATTCCCAAAGTAAAAACCGGGATGCAATAAAAAATAATTACTAAAACAAATATAATAATGGTATTTGTCTAATAGCGTCCCCAAATATGCTTTATTATTGATTTATTTCCCTCTCCAGCTCTCTCTCCCCCTCCATCCTCCTCTCCCAATCCTCTCTCCATCCTCTAACTTACCCAACCACAAACATTCACACATGTACTCACCCACACACTTACCCAGCCACACACATACACACACACACACACACACACTTCCTTACCCAGACACACACAAAAACTTACTCACCCACACACAGCCACCCACGTACTCACCCACACACACTTACCCAGACACCCACATACACACACACTTACCCAGCCACACAAATGTACCCAGCCACACACATGCACCCACTTCCTTACCCAGACACACACACAAACTTACTCACCCACACACGTACTCACCCACACACACTTACCCAGCCACACAAACGTACACAGCTACACACATACCCCCACTTCCTTACCCAGACACACACACAAACTTACTCACCCACACCCACCCACAACCATACACTTAATTACCCACGCTCACACACACACTTACCCGGACACCCACATGCACACACACACTTACCCACACACTTACACACACTCTTTTACCTTATTACAAGCACACTGCAGCCAGGGAGAGGAGGAGCTGCTTGAGCAGCACAGCACCACCTATAGGCCACAGGAGACATTGCGCTGCAGCTGCTCCTCTCTCTGCTACCAGCAAAACCCGGGACATCGGAAAGATTGTCGGAAAACACCGGGACAGTTACTTAAAAAAAACGGGACTCTCCTGGCTAAATAAGGATGTCTGGTCACCCTACTGCTCGTGCATGTGAAGAACTAAACAGTGCTAAGCCATAAAGGCACTTATGGCTCATTCACTTCAGTGTGTTACATATTGGCACCCCAGTTAAATCTGGCCTTTTATCCTGATAAAAGTCCCGGTTTTGTGCATACTAATGAGTGCCAAATTCCTGTCCCTCTGCCTCATCTTTTCCTCCCCCCCCCATTAGACTAGAAGCTCTGTGGGGTAGCTATTGAGCCTGCGCATTTTAAATACACGCGCAGAATGTCGCCACGGCGGTTTCTAAATGGGTTACAAAGAAATTTGGAACATGCATGTAGCAAGTTGACAAGTGTATTGGGACATTTGCACACACTTTGTCAGACTTGTGTCAGTAAGAAGGTGCATTTGTTAGCGTTAGAGGAGAGGTTCCTTCAAGCACACGTTATAGTGAAATATATATATTTTCCTCTCCTTGCTACTAGTTTTCTCCATTTTTGGGGGCAATAGTCATCAGGAGCAGGTACATAAAGTAAATTTATTAAACCAGCATGAAATGTACCGGACTCCCAATAACCAAGTTTCTTGCATCTATCTCTGGTATTAAGGTATTAAAGGAGCAATCCAAGCTATATATATATATATATATATATATATATACATGATTGAAGCAGGGAGTCTCCAGAGTTTAACCCCATTTCATTCTGCTCCGGGGATACCCCTGTTTCCGGAGATACTTACCTCCTTAGGGGGTGCTGGTAGCCGCCCCAGCTGAGCAAGCTGGACTTTAAAAGTTTAAAGCTCCCGCGTCACGCTGGCCAATAGGAAGTCGAACCTGATGAAGTCATAGTTTCCTATTGGCCCGCAGGGTGCAGGAGCTTCGAAACTCCGCCATAACATGAATCCAGGTAGACCAGCGAAGCAGCTACTGGCACCCCCTACGGAAGTAGGAATCTCCGGAAGTGGGGGGGTTCCCCGCAACTAAAATTAGTGGGTTTCAGCTCTGGAGACCCCCTAGTTCAATCCGGAGTAAAACATTTTCTAAAAAAAGAGCTTGGATTGCCGCTTTAAACAAGACCATTTTTTAAGATACTTTAATTGTCTTGAACCCCTTTATGCCAGAAGCGCCCTCAACATGTTGCGCAGGGTTACTGCGTTCTCTGGCACTAAAGGGTTTAATGAACACACTACTGGGCGATAACGCTTCAGACGCGCTATGTAATAACGTGAAACTACCCCCACCAAGTAACAACTGCCCCAACAGCTGTAAAGATTTCTCAGTGGAAAGTAAAGCAGCAGCCCCCACTGTGTCTTTTTTTTTTAACATTTTATAGTACCTGAACTCGGGAGGTTCCCCAGAGCAGATCGGTGGTCCCCTGACCTCCAGGTACCTGCCTGTTCCTGAGATATTTGCAGATTTGTGTGTCCGTGTCTGACACCAAAAGGCTATAAATATGGCCATGTGGTCACCAGCAAAACGTAGCAGTGTCCTCTCCCAACGACATTGCCGCTTGCTGTTGGCAGCCGGACCATGCGAATTCCTGGTGGGCAGAACTCATTTTTATCTGAGTGCTCCCCTGAGGCTCGGGCCCCAGGTTTATACAAGATTAAAAAGAAATATATATTTTTTTTTTTGTGGCTTTAAATTTAAGTTTAATAGTTTTCGACCCCAAAACAACACAACAAATGTCTTAGGATATTCTGTATGGTGGACACTTCTTTCATGGGGGCTAGGTCACGGCGCATACTAAACTGAGGAAAGAAGGCAGCGGAGGTCCCAAAGATGCAGTGATCTGGCCTCTGTTGGAAATTAGTTTTTAGAAAAAGAAAATTAAGAGGACATCCCCCCCCTCCACCCCCCACAAAAAAAAATTAATGGCAGCATTTCTCTAGAAATTAGACGCTTATATTGGCTCTCTCAGATGAGGGTACCTATTCAGGGTGCTGGGCGATGATATAGCCATGATGGATGCCAGGAACTTGATTCATTCAACAGCAGTTTTATTGTTGCATCCAAATACACTAGGTACTTGGTGTAGACATAGCTGCATTTGTCCTGGTGGTGTGTGAACCGACCTCCCTAGCTGCCCCTGCCTCGGCCCGCTAGGGGGGCGCTGAGGCTTAATCCCCTTTGTTACGTAACAGAGCCCTCTTCTGGGCTGGCTTGGAAGAGCGTGATCTCTTTAAGGCCCCTGTCAGGCCCTGTGTTAGGCCTCGGTCCCGCTGCGCTCGTTGGCGCGGGCGGCAATGTTCCCCACCAGCAGGGGAATCCTCGCGAGCCGGTCCCGGTCCCCACTGGCGGCACAGCTGATTACACGCTGTCGCGCGTCAGCCGCTGGAGACACCACAGAATGGTGTTTTCTAGCTTTGACGCGTGACGTGTGTGGCTGTGAGCCAATGGGGAGGGGAGGCTTCGGGAGGAGGAGAGGCTTCGGGAGGAGGAGAGGCTTCGGGGAGCGGGGAGGAGTGTGGAGTGAAAGCAGGTGAGTGCCTCTCTGTGTGTGTGTCTGAGTGCGTGCGTGCGTGCCTGTCTGTGTGTGTATGTGTGTGCCCGAGTGCGTGAGTGCCTGCCTCTGTCTGTGTGTGTGTGTGTGTGTGTGTGTATGAGTGCGTGAGTGCCTGCCTGTGTGTGCGCGCGTGTGTGTGTATGAGTGCGTGAGTGCCTGCCTGTGTGTGTGTGTGCGCGTGTGTGTGTGTGTGTATGAATGAGTGCCTGCCTGTGTGTGTTTAAACTTACTTTCCAGCTCCAGCCCGAGTCCGTGGAGGGAGGGGGGGGAGAGTAGCGGGTCCCTCCGCTCAAGCCACGCCCCCCCTCCCTGTCAAACCGCCCACCACCCGCCCACCTCCCGCTCCGGCTCCCGCTCCCTACAGACCGCATATCGCGGTCTGTGTATCTCAGCGCACCGCCTGTCAGCAGTGCGGGTGCGCTGACTCTGGGAGCGGGGCCTTAGCCTTACTCTCTCTCCCTCTCTGAGTAATAAGTGTCCCTCTCACGGTCACGACATGCCACCTTGTGGTGATCTGGAGTAGTGCCAGCTATGGACCCTCCGATGGGGCTGGTCCAACTATCCCGTTGGGCACTGTGTAGGCCCCTCAGGGCATAGGTGATGCTATATTGACTCAGAGAGAAGCATGAAATCATCCCTAAGCTTGTTATATAGTCCTCGCTGCTGCTGCGTGCGGGCACTCGGCGTTGCGAGTGCACGTTGGGAGCGCGTTTAGATGTTAGGGTGCAAGCGGTGATGCTGGCGGTTAGGGGGCGTGACTGACGTCACAGCATTAGGCCGCGCTATGATTGGTTCGCGGCGTGGCAGCAGCGCGAAAATACAATTTTATTGTATTTTCCCCTGGCTTGCCACGCCACCACTCACGGCCGTGCGCGCGCGCCCCAAGTATACAAACGTCTGTAGAACACAGCCAATTATAATTGACGTGTGCGCGCACGCACGTACGCACACACACTATATTACATGCCTAAGGCCCCTATCTAATCAGGACACTTTCCCTGTCAAACAATAAAAGGAGGGGATGCTATCCTATATATGTGTTATATTTACAGTACTGTATATACAGTGAGGAGGGTTCTGTTTCTCCTCCAGGGATCTCCATCTACAATCTCCTACAGCTCTATATATACTCACTCGTGACATCACAGATCACTATGCCTGCTGTATCAGATGGCAGGCTGAGCACCTTGTAGACGGTGAGCGTTTCTAGGTATCTGCCTTGTCACTCTGCACCATGTGATGGGCGAGGAGCGCTAAACTGCAGAAACCCACACAGTTTACCCTCCGAAGCCCTCAACCCCTTAAGTGATCATAGTAATCCCTAATGGAGGAGGGGGGAGGGGGTTACACCTGCAAATACTGGATACACTTTATTGCAGATGCCCCCCTGTATGCATAGACAGTACTAGTACTCCTCCCCATAAAGCACTTGAACCCTTTGAGTGCCCTGTGATGGAGCCGCCCCATCATGAGGTCTGACACTCCAGGGCCCCCACGACAGTACAGGGGTGGCCAACTCCAGCCCTCAAGGGCCACCAACAGGTCCGGTATTAGGGAAATCCACTGCTTCAGCACAGGTGGTTCAGTCATTGAGCAACCTGTGCTGAAGCAGGAATATCCTGAAAACCTGACCTGTTGGTGGCCCTTGAGGACTGGAACTGGCCACTCCTGACTACGCCATGGGCTTTAAGTTTGTTGTTCTGTGGGAGATCAGGTTCTGCACGTTACCGCTGGCATGGAAAGGGTTAAGCAACATGGTTCCTAGCCGGACATAAGTTACTGTACAAGGTTTGAGAATTGGTTGTGTTTGGCTGTATGTTACTCACTCGGAGTTAATTATCCATTTTCATACCTGTTTATTCAGCCCTATAGAACATGGAAGGGGCTTTTACAAAAAAGTCAGAGGAAATCAAACCCCCTCGTGTCTCCGCTCACATTGTTTACAAACTGGCTTTAAATAATTATTTTTAAAAAAAAAACAATTAAAAGATTTTAGTAAAAAAATAAATAAATAAAATAATAGGGGTGTGTGCCGAGTACAGGCGTTAGAAGTGAAACTTCAGTGTGTATTGTAAATCTCTAAACTGTTTATTTACATTAAAATATTAAAATTCAAACTAAATTGTCATTGATAACATGCAAACATGTTTGACTGTGAACGCGCTTTTGCCACACAACCCTTAAAAAAAATGTAAACATTAAATTAATTATATTACAGTAATGTAATTTATGTCATGTGTTATATGTATAGATAAGTTGCATGTTTAGTACTTGTGGCGGCTTTTATTAAAATGGTTGATTTTTATTGGTTTTCCTATTTTTACGTAAATATTTATAGTGTGTACGTCTGTAAGTTCTGTTTATGTGTGTATTGCACAACAATGGGCATGAACTCATGTTAGATTTGTACTGTTGTTACTATTTGCACGTCTATATTTATAGTGTGTGTGTGTGTGTGTGTGTGTGTGTTGGGGTGTTTGTGTGTGTGTGTGTTGTGTGTGTGTGTGTGTGTGTGTGTGTGTGTGTGTGTGTGTGTGTGTGTGTGTGTGTGTGTGTTTGTGTGTGTGGTGGTGGTGTGTGTGTGTGTGTGTGTGTGTGTGTGTGTGTGTGTGTGTGTGTACTGTATAAGACCTGAGATTTTTCAGGATGCCAGTGCCACTAAAAAGATTCATTCAAAAAATGTGTTAATATATGCAGGCTTTGATTACCTTTATTGAAAACTAATTACCTAAGCTGCCGATTGGTTCTCCCGTGACTGATCAGCAAAATCCAACTTCCCAGTATTCACTCAATGGCCGCCTTTCAGTTTCAATCTATCCTTCAGTCAGTGTAACTCAGCAGCTACAATGTATCCTTATATTACTACAATAACATTATCTACTGTTACAGGTTGCAGCTCAAACTGCTGGGAATATTGACAACAAATTATCCTAACAGGAAAGTGTTACAAAGATCTTGCACTGCTGGGAAGGTGGGCTAAATCCTGCTATAGAAATCAAAGGACGCTCAGTTTATTAAAACGAATTCAAAATGGCATTACGAGTTTAATTTTAACATACAAAAAAAAGGTAGTAAGTATTATCTAATACTACAGAACTGATTTATTTATTTAAAAAAAAAAACCGCACACACACACACAGAATTTTGCATGGATTGCGCTTTTAAGTTATACAGATTACCGGGGGGTATTGCACCGGCTGGCACGTTACGGTGGGTATATTCTATGAAATGCCTTGTTAATACTGCCATTGAATCCTATGAGTTAATCTGCATTATGAGCGGGCACAGTAACCCTCGCTACATCTGTACCAGTATCTATCATGGAGCGGAGCGAAGCAATTTTTGGCTAACATCAGCTCACACAAATGTATTAATTGGTATGTGTGAGCTGGATTCTACTACTATCAATAGCTACATATTTTAAAATGTATTAATTGGTATGTCTCCTTCAATCAATTTGCAAGATCCTAAAATGTAATTAACAATTTGGTGTGTCTGAGTTGATTAGGCAGACCCCTCCCTTAATTGTTACTCAATGTGACTGTGTTTTAGAATACTTAAGGCAGGATACTCTGGCTGTGTGTAACATTTAAGTGTGTGTAGTTAATCTTGGAGTTGAATATTGGAGGAAGATCTGAACTCTGAACAACAACTTTACAACTGTGAGAACTTTACTTTCTAAAAGCTGTGATTATTTGTACTCTTCCTATCCTTCAATATCTGGGAAGTCGCTCCTCCTGTATCTCACTATGCCCTCCTTATTGCATTTTCTGTTTACTGTTTCCGCACTCCTTTGTGAATGTCCCTGTTCTCTCCAACTTCCCCACTCCCCAATGCACCATTATTTATACACCTCTCTCCCAACAACCCTCAAAAAAAATCACCCCCACAAATCCTCTATTCACACCCTCTATCTACTCCTTCCTGCTGCTGGGGATCTCCCCTAAGCCTGAAGCCAGACATACACATCTGATCTCACCCACAGATCCCTGCCATCTCTTCCCCTGTAAATGGTGTTAACCTTTTAATTTAACACAGACCAACCTTAAAACGTACCCCACAAATCAAGCATCCCAATAGCCTGCACTCATGGCTACTGTCCCACAGTAACTTATACCACCCATTGTGGCCAAGCACACCCATCTACTATTTATTTATTTATAAAATATTTTACCAGGAAGTAATACATTGAGAGTTACCTCTCGTTTTCAAGAATGTCCTGGGCACAGAGTTAAGACAAATAATACATGGCTACAAATACAGTTACATAAGTGAGCAGGGTATACATTATATACAAGACATTGCGTGCACAGTTAAAGATAATATATATTATGGGCTTCTGAAACAGTTACAGACCAGATTAAAATGTGTGACAGCCTTAGATTTGAAAGAACTTAAACTGGTGGTGGATATGAGAGTCTCTGGTAGGTTGTTCCAGTTTTGGGGTGCACGGTAAGAGAAGGAGGAACGTCCGGATACTTTGTTGAGCCTTGGGACCATGAACAGTCTTTTGGAGTCTGAGCTCAGATGATAGGTGCTGCATGTGGTAGGGGTGAGGAGCATGTTCAGGTAGCTGGGTAGCTTGCCCATAAAGAATTTGAAGGCAAGACAGGACAGGTGAACTTTGCACCTAGACTCGAGTGATGACCAATCTAGTTCTTTGAGGATTTCGCAGTGGTGTGTGTTATAGTTGCATTGGAGAACAAAACGACAAATTGAATTGTAGAGGGTGTCAAGTTTGCTAAGGTGGGTTTGAGGTGCCGAGCCATATACTATGTCACCATAGTCAATAATTGTCATTAGCATCTGCTGTGCGATACGTTTTCTGACCAGGAGACTTAGGGAGGATTTGTTCCTGTAAAGTACCCCTAGTTTCGCATAGGTCTTGGTTGTCAAGGTATCAATCTGCATCCCGAATGTTAAGTGGGAGTCAAACCATATGCCAAGGTATTTAAAACTAGTGACAGGGGTTAGGGTAGCGTTAGTGTTGGTTCTAATCTGGAGTTCAGTCACTGGAAGCTTTAAAAATGTAGTCTTGGTCCCAAATACCATTGTTACAGTCTTGTCAGTGTTTAAAAACAGTTTGTTTTGGGAAATCCAGTTTTCGAGTCTCAAAAAGTCAGACTGAAGTATGTGTTGAAGGTCAGAGAGGCTATGGCTTTGTGCATATAAGATTGTGTCATCTGCATACATGTGTGTTGATGCTTCCTGACAAGCTGTGGGAAGATCATTGATGAACACTGAGAAGAGTAGGGACCCCAGAACAGAGCCTTGCGGGACACCACAGGTGATATCCAGGGGGTAAGAGTTAGAGCCTGAGATGGACACATGTTGGGATCTACCTGATAGGTAGGACTGAAACCAGTTTAAAGCATGCTTCCCTATTCCAGAGCACTGGAGTTTGTTAAGCAGGATAGCATGATCAACCGTATCAAAAGCCTTTGCAAAATCTAGGCATATTGCACCAGTGAGTTGACCACGTTCCATTCCACACTGGATTTCATTGCAAACTTTTAGCAGGGTAGTTACGGTGGAGTGTTTGGGGCGAAAGCCAGATTGGAATTGGCTAGGGAAATTTGTCTTGGTATAGTAATCACTTAATTGGGAGTGGACACATTTTTCCATGACTTTGGATAGAATTGGGAGAAGTAAGATTGGCCTGTAGTTTGAGACAGTGTTTTTGTCCCCACTTTTGAAGATTGGGACAACTCTGGCAGTTTTCCAGGTCTTAGGGATATGGCCTGCAGACAGGATAGAGTTGACTATGGAAGCAATTGGTTTGGCAATGGCTGGGGCACCAAGTCTCAGTCACTGGAAGCTTTAAAAATGTAGTCTTGGTCCCAAATACCATTGTTACAGTCTTGTCAGTGTTTAAAAACAGTTTGTTTTGGGAAATCCAGTTTTCGAGTCTCAAAAAGTCAGACTGAAGTATGTGTTGAAGGTCAGAGAGGCTATGGCTTTGTGCATATAAGATTGTGTCATCTGCATACATGTGTGTTGATGCTTCCTGACAAGCTGTGGGAAGATCATTGATGAACACTGAGAAGAGTAGGGACCCCAGAACAGAGCCTTGCGGGACACCACAGGTGATATCCAGGGGGTAAGAGTTAGAGCCTGAGATGGACACATGTTGGGATCTACCTGATAGGTAGGACTGAAACCAGTTTAAAGCATGCTTCCCTATTCCAGAGCACTGGAGTTTGTTAAGCAGGATAGCATGATCAACCGTATCAAAAGCCTTTGCAAAATCTAGGCATATTGCACCAGTGAGTTGACCACGTTCCATTCCACACTGGATTTCATTGCAAACTTTTAGCAGGGTAGTTACGGTGGAGTGTTTGGGGCGAAAGCCAGATTGGAATTGGCTAGGGAAATTTGTCTTGGTATAGTAATCACTTAATTGGGAGTGGACACATTTTTCCATGACTTTGGATAGAATTGGGAGAAGTAAGATTGGCCTGTAGTTTGAGACAGTGTTTTTGTCCCCACTTTTGAAGATTGGGACAACTCTGGCAGTTTTCCAGGTCTTAGGGATATGGCCTGCAGACAGGATAGAGTTGACTATGGAAGCAATTGGTTTGGCAATGGCTGGGGCACCAAGTCGTAGGAACCTAGATTGTAGTAAGTCAGGTCCACATTGGCTGCTTAGTTTTAGTTTGAGGAGCGCTTGTGTAATCTCCTCTTCGGATACAGGGCCAAATTGAAAATTGTGGGCAGTGTTGGGAGGGGGTGGGGCTATGTGGGTACTCCCAGGATGAGATTCAGGTTTGTGGTTTGGGCTGCGTTTCGCTAATAAGTTAGTGGCACACCCCACAAAGTAATCATTGAATTGGGGGGTTTGTCAGAGTAATATCCCCCTTAGTGATATTACTTGGTTGATGATGGTTAGAAGGCTGGAATATATTGTTGATAACCTTCCAGAAATTAGCTGCTTATTCCCTCGCCTGCTGTCTCAGTAAATTTCCCCTCAAACCTCTTGGATTGTAAGCTCTTCGGGGCAGGGATTTCCTTTCCCATTGTCTGATTTTTGCTGCACTTATTGTATTATTATATTCCCTGTACTGTATTCTTTGTGAAGCGCTGAGTACACTTTTGGCGCTATATAAATAAAGACATACAATACACTCCTTTCATGATACCCCAAAGTTTTAGCATGGCCTTACCTCTTAACAGGAGAGAAATGCACCTCGCAGAGCGGCACTGAGTATATGTCACAGTAATTGCACAGTTACCAGGTGCCGCGTTGCTAGGAACCAAGATACAAAGACAGCACAGGGTGGAGTGTCCTGGAATAAACCCAGGTTGAGAAGCTGTTCAATGTTTAACTTATGATTTCATCATAGGCCTGCAGGCTTCACTGCTTACTAGGAAAGCCTTCTCTCTTGGTTATCTTCCAGGGATTAGTTCATTCAGAGAAACACACAAATCAAATCAGCTTTATTGTCATGACAGAAGAACATTTCAGAATTGCCAAAGCATGAATAACAGGGGGTAGGGTATAATGATCACACAGTACACAGATAACAGGGGGTAGGGTATAATGATCACACAGTACATGGGTAACAGGGGGTAGGGTATAATGATCACACAGTACATGAATAACAGGGGGTTCAGAATACTTTCCATTGGCGGCACTTCAAGAAGTGTACACAGCACTGTACAAATCATGTTTCAGCACAAAAAGACAGATAGTGTACAAATTGAGTCTGCTGACAGCCTGTAACGCTTGCGCTCACCACGAACAAGGCGGGACACCGGTACTGAGGTTGGAAAGTATGAACTGCGCCACCCACAGCAGCGGAGGCACGCCTGAGGAGTGGATAGTCAAGGTAGTGGGGTCTGGTTTGGAGAGAGTGGGTTAGTCTTGATACTTGCCGGTGTCGGAGGTTGGTGCCAGGAGAATAGTTGGTGTCCGGGGTGCCGTGGTCAGGGGTTGGAGACAGTAGAATGGTAGAGTGTCCAGGTCCCGCGGTCAGGGATGGAGAGGTATGGGAGGTCAGAGGCAAGCCGGGGTCAGTATCTAGAGAGGGTCCTCAGTCAAGCCGGGTCGATATCCAGAGAATGGTCCTAAGTCAAACTGGTTCGGTACATAAGAGGTCAAACCGCAGGCAAGGTAAAGGCAAGGCAGGCAGGCAGGAACAAGAACCGGGACGTGGGAACACAAGGTACAGTACATAGAACTGTGCTCAGCAAAGTGTGAGTGGGAAGGCAGGAACTAAATAGGAGGGCTGGACGAATAGGGCTGAGGGGCGGAGCGGAGGTGCGGCCTCCGCGGAGGCAGAGATTGGCTGTCAGATGCAGGAGACAGGTGGAAGGGATGATCACCGTTGCCACGCAGCTGGGGAGCGGTGCACGAGTGTCGCATACTGTATGCGCGCCGAGAGCGGGGGCGGAGCCAACCGCCTTAGCAGGGCACAAAGGCTTCTGCGTGCGATCTGTAAGCGGCGAGTAGGGGTGTGCAGTAGGAGGTTAAGAGAAAACACGCCGCGGGGGGACGTGTTCCCCCGATTTCTTACACAGCCACAGATAGGAGACTGTTTGTATAGCATACATGATGCATAAATCCTTTCTACAATGCAGATTTATAACAGCAATCGGGCACAATTTTAGAACCTGTTATAAGTTCTGGATTCAAATGTTGTTAACGGTTGATTACCAATGCCAAGAAATATAGGACTACGTCCACATTATCATCCTGCTATATACAAATGAACTCCTCCCCCAATTCCTCTCATTGCTCGATGATGCTACTGAAACAAATCGATGGATGAAATTGAAGCAGATTATATTGTTTCATTGAAGGAAAATGGTGTATATATTACATTATCTACACTTCTGATGTTTAACAACTTCACAATATCCCTCAGCAGCTATTGACCTGTCTCCATCCTCCTTAATGCCCACAAATGTGTTGTGTATTGAATTCTCTCGGTACAGTATTTCCTTGCACCAAAACAGCATGCACGAAGGCAGCACATGACCTTCAAAGTTTCATCTCAAGGTCAGTACTTCTGCACTTATTTTGATTTTGCCAGTTCTCTTCTCTTTATTTATTCTAAGGACGGATTGCACCTCAATGAAGAGGGATCTTCTGTGCAAGAATGTTAAAAAAAGGTTGGAGGAGATTTTAAACTAGGATGTAGGGGAGAGGGGAAAGAGACAGATAAACTAAATAGAATAGATGGGGAAATAGCAAGGGGTTATGGAGATAGAATGGGGGCAAGTGTGAGTCTGGCAAGCAGCGAGACACCCATAGTAAAGTGAAAAATTAGTGAATAAGCGCTAGTACAATACAAGATACAATATACAAACTGTGAAAAAGTACAAAGGGTTCCCTGCAATTTGCTGGTCATTTGAAAATTGTTTTTCACTTAGGGTTCCTTAACCAAAAAAAAGGTTGGAAACCACTTCCCTACTGTATGTAATGTCCCTATTAGAATACCTTGGCCCAAACGGCATGCTTTTGTGCACTTCTTAGCAATGATTTGTAATCACCACAATCTTGCATTTCAGTCACACCTTTTTACAATATAAATACTCAGCGGTGGAAACTTCTTCTCCTTATGTCCAGTTGTTTCATGACAGGATGAAGCATCGTTGCCCAGAAGTGCTGCCAGAACCACAGGGATTCCTCGATCACCCCATATGAAAGTCACTTGAAAACTTCAGCTGGCTTCTCTTGTGATATGTGATCCCGCATGGATTAGTACTTTTCACCCCTTTACACGGGCTCCAGATCCTCTCCCGGGGAATGAAGGGCAAAGTTTGTGATGTATTGCTACCACAGATCAAAGGTCCCTTTATGGTGTGGAGAAAGGGCAGCGCATACCAGTCCAAGGGGGGATTTGTGGACACATTTTACAATTTGGTACTTCGAGATTTTGAGTCATTGTGTTCAAAATCCATCAAAGTTAATAAGAATTTTTCTAAAGGTGAACTGGACGCATTGAACAAATTAAAGGACAATCATGATATTGTTATTCGACAGGCCGACAAGGGCGGGGGCATAGTCATCCAGGACTTATCTGCGTATCTCATGGAGGCACGTAGACTCCTGGGTGACTCGGCCTCCTATACCTTGTTGGATTCTGATCCTGTAGGCAGCTACCAATTATTGTTGAAGGAACTTCTCACTAATGCACTGGTGGATGGTATTATTTCTAAATTGGAATTTACATTTTTGTTTACCACACATCCACGCACTCCTGTTTTTTATCACTTACCGAAGGTCCATAAGTCCTTGCTCAATCCCCCTGGCAGGCCAATTGTTTCTGGGGTGGAGTCGATGATGTCGGGCCTATCCCAATATCTTGATTATTATCTTCATCCCTTTGTAGCTAAGCTCAGGTCGCATGTTAGGGATACGCTCCACGTCATTGACTCCATCTCAGATATTAAGTGGAAATCCACTTATTTATGGGCCACGTGTGATGTGGCCTCACTATACACCTGCATTGACCATGCTAGGGGGATTGAAGCCATTAGATATTGGCTTGACAAGGACTTATCTTTCCCAGAGAAACACAAGCACTTTATTTTGCAAAGTATTCACTTTATTTTAACACACAATTATTTTTTATTTGAAGACACTTATCACTTACAGATCTGTGGAACGGCCATGGGCACGAGGTTCGCCCCTAGCTATGCAAATCTCTTTATGGGTTTTTGGGAGGAGACATTTGTGTGGCTAAATGGGGAGCTTGGGGCGGGCCTCGTGTATTATGGCCGTTTCATAGATGATACCATTATTATTTGGGACGGTGAAGAGTCAGTTTTTTCAAGTATTTTAAGTTCCTTCAACAATAATCAGTTAGGACTCAAATTTACATTTGATATTGATGCTGTTTCTACAGTTTTTCTTGATTTGATCCTCACTTCAGATTCAGACTCAAATATTATTACAACCACGCATTTTAAGTCTGTCTCTGTTAACAGCTACGTTCATGCGTCCAGTAATCACCATAAACAATGGCTAAATAATATTCCTCTAGGCCAGTTTCATAGACTAAAAAGAAACTGTACTAGAGACAGTGATTTTTTATGCCAAATGCCAAAAGACTGTCTTGCGCTTCTGTATAACAGCAGTTGCACCTATGGTGTCATAGTCTATGGAGCTAAGTGTGAGGGAGCTCAGCGTGACCACTGAGTTGACCGGTGCAGGGGGATGTCAAATTCTTACCTATGCTGCATCTCCGGTCTGGGACCTGCTCACCTCCACCGCTCCTGCGTGCCGCCGTCTGTGAGTGTCAGGAGAAAGAAAGAACTTCGGCGCTACTGCGCATGACCGACTCAAAGAAACTCCCAGATGATCTTCAACCAACTTTATTAACAACACACACTAGGGCTACACCACGATCTCCCCCTCTACGCGTTTCACCCTCTAGGATAGGGCTTCGTCTCGGATGCCAGTCTCATTTACTTGGGCAGAAATTTTTGTCCAAAGGTTATGATCCTGATCTGGTCTCCGACTCCTTCAGCAAAGTTAGGTCTCTGGACAGGTCTGTTTAATTAAACAAATCCAATTCTAAATCTGACAAAGGTACGCGCTTGAGTTATGATGCTCCAAGAGAATCTATTAATACTGGTTCCTCAATTGTGAGGTTTATAACTACATATAACCAGTCTTTTAGATCTATTAATAGTATCCTTAATAATCATTGGAGCGTCCTCAAGTGTGATCCCAATTTGGGGTCCATCCTGCCAGAAAAAGCCTCCATAGTCTATAGGAAGGCTAGAAACATTAAGAGTATTTTAGCTCCTACTAAACTTAAGTCAGCTAAATCATTCAATCTTCCCGTTCTTGGGGGTCTTATGGGTAATCACAAATGTGGACGCAGCTGGTGTATCACTTGTAGACATCTGTTAATTAAATCCCAATTTTGTTCCCTAAGCAGAGGTACCACATATTGTATCAATAGTTCCATCAATTGCCAGAGTATAGTTTATCTTATTCAGTGTGTATGCGGTCAACAATATGTTGGCCGCACGACCAGGTCCCTTAGCACCCACTTCCTGGAGCACAGGAGAAATGTCATCAAGGGTTTAAATATTCATAGTGTCTCTCGACATTTCAAATCCTTACATAACCAAGATCCCAAGTCAATGACAATTATGGGACTTGAGAGCATTTCTCCGTGTGCTCTGGGAGGCGATCGCTTTAAAATCCTCTGCCGACGGGAAACATTCTGGATCCACCAGTTGGGTACTTTGACCCCTGGTGGCTTGAACGAGTGTCTGGATGTCAGTATGCTGGTCTGAGCCTTCCCTGTGACATACTCTCCCAGTTTCTTTAGTCTCCTCTGTTATCCGCCCTTCTGAATCCTTCCCAGATCTTTTTCTGATCTTGAAAGCTGGCATTCTGTAATTACTTGCATTTCTATTGTTATCAAAAATATATATTTTTATGTGTATATATGTATATATAGTATTATCTCCCTGATCTGGGCCCTTAACCTCATTTAGTACCATCATATATGTAGTGTGTTAGTTAAATACATTACCACTTAATCAGTACATATCATCCTGTCTTAGGATATGATGTCAGGTTAGCTATTTTCCCTTCTTATTTATTTTATTTTATTTACTTAGTCCATACTCCCATTATCACAATATTTTTATATATTATATTTTTTAGATTGTTTTTGTTGTTTTGGGTTATCCATAATTCTAGGTTATTTAATATCTATATTGGTATTAGAGTTGGTGTCTATTTCTGTTGAAATTACAGATTGATATGTTATGTGTATTAGACATTATCCACCTAATTAGACATCATTTACCCAATTTTAATATGTTTTCATTTACATGATTTGATTTTGTATGTGTATATATATGAGTTCATTTATAGTTTTTCACTTGATCATAACAAATTGTTTAGTATTAGCTTTTTTGTTTTCTCTTCATAGTTCTGTTTATCAATAGTGCGGTATTCATTAGTTTATTGAGTGTGCACCCATAGCTTACTTACAATCAGCTGGATTTATGAGTTGCTAGGACACCATAAGGGTATATATACATATCCCAGCATCCCTTCCTCATCACCCTTTGAAAAAGTCGCCCGTGTGCGACGAAAAGAGTCAGGGAGCGTCATCACGCATTACGCACGGACATTACGTCATCACGCATGCGCAGGAACAGGCCGGTTCGAGCGTGAAACAGTAAAGCGGCCATCCAGCATAGGAGATATTCTCTGGAATCCTGGGACGTTTGCTGTGTAATATCCGAGGCACCCTGGAAATCCTGATGGATCACTGCCCCTTCATCTCTGTGAGACTGATGGACTCTTGATCCTGCTGCAGATACCGGATGGTGGTGATATTTCACAAAACGCTTTTAGTTCCTGTACCCTTGTGAGTTATTTTCTTCCCCCTCCCCATCATTAAATATATGGTTTTATATATGGGGCGTGCGCTCTCTCCTCTCTCTTTTTAATATATATATATTATATAAAAGAGAGAGGAAGAGCGCACGCCCATATTATAAAACCGTATATTTATGATGGGGAGGGGGAAGAAAATAACTCACAAGGTCAGGACCTAAAAGCTTTTTATATATATATATATATATATATATATTATATTATATAATATATATTATATATATATTATATATATATATAAACTAAAAACAATATTTTATTATTATTAGTATTAGCTTATTATTAGTACTGAAGCATTATTTCTTGTAATTATTACCATGTTTGTTTTGTCATTTGGATGTAGCACTGGGCACCCCCAATCGTTATATATATATAATACTCCCTTGATAAAGGTCCTGTTTTTAGGACCGCAACGTTGGTGTTTTGTGCCTGCTTCACTAATACAATTCTTTTTGCTAACAAGTGTGCTGTCTCTTCCTTGCTGTGCCTGCTTGGATTCCCTGTATTCTCTGGTCTGCCTGGTAAGGAGCCTTTGATTATATTCATTAATGGGACTAAGCACCTGTCTTCATCTGTATTTGTGTTGCTCTATCTGCTCTGTTACCTATATATATATATATATATATATAAAAGTATACATTACCGCATAGCAGCAAAAGGGAGACAGCACTCAGTGATGAATGAAAATAATGTATTAAATACAGCACATACATTTATTTTCATTCACCTGAGTGCTGTCTCCCTTTTTGCTGCTATGCGGTAAGTATAACTTTTATTATTTATTATGGGACATGCACCTATTCATTATTGAATTTCTATTGGAGTGCCAGTGATTTTTTATCACATATATATATATATATATATATATATATATATGATATATTAATATATATATATTACATATATATATAATATATATATATAATGCAAATACAACTGTATGCTCATCTGCATGTCTTAGGCAGGTCTGCAACCCCACCTTTCACACATATCACCCATACACACAGCACTTCCACTGCAGCAAGGGATTCTGGGAAATGACATGCAATGAGCACGCAGTGCCACTTTTTTGCTACAAAACCATTTTTAACATGGTTCCCTCTAGGCTTAAGCTTGCTGCATGGTCACACAGCTTTGAGCACAGCCAGGATAAGTGCATACCCAGAAAACCACCCACAGACACGCTGTTTCACCTTAATGGTCTCATCAGTGTGGGGTTGATTAACTCGGGTATGCAAAGAAGCTCTAAGGGATGGGGTATACCATAATACTGAGTTAAGTAGTTGGAGTAAAAAAAGTGACAAAAACCCTCCACAGCAACAGGCAAATATGCATAATACACTGTATGCTCATTTGCATGTCTTAGGCAGTCTGCAACCCCGCCTTTCACCATTATCACTCCAGCACACAGCACTTCCACTGCAGCAAGGGATTCTGGGAAATGACATGCAAATGAGCACGCAGTGCCACTTTTTTTATATAATGTTTCTAACAATGAGATTATAAAGGGACGCTTATTGAAGTGAGGCATAGAATTGTTCCCGGACTGAAGTCAACATCTTCCCCCCTTAGGCCCCGGACATGTTCCCTGCGTGCTTGCGGAAGCGTGCTGACGCCGCGTTCACCCGCTCATCACTGATCTCCTCATAGCCGGGCAATTAGAGCCGGCTTTAGTAGGGGCTCAGCCGCGCTTATTTCCGCGCGCTTGCGGAAGCGCAGTCTTAGGGAATTAAAATTCCCCCGCTTGCCGGCGAGACAGGGCCGTGTCACGTGAGCGGTTCGCCCAATAGGGCGAACCAGCTCCGTATCGTCCTGCCGCCGCCCCCCGGTCCGTGACGCGCTCCGCCGACTCCTCTGCCCGCGCCCCCTGTACGGTCTGTACCCCTTCTTCTGCCCGATCCCTGCCCCCTTCTGCCCGATCCTGCCTCCCCCCTTTCTTTATCCCTGTCCCCCTTTCTGCCCGAGGTCTCGCCTGCCCCCCTTCTGCCGATCCATGCCCCCATTCTGCCCGCCCGTGCCCTGTCTCCCCCTTCTGGTCCTGCGCCTGTCCCCGTCCCTGTCCCGACGCTTCTGTCCCGATCCTATGTCTCCTGTGTGTGGTGTGTTGTGTGTTGTGTATTTAGTGGTGTTTGTGCATTGTGTGTGTTGTGTGTGTGTGTGTGTGTGTGTCGTGAGTTGCGTGTGTGGTTCGTGGTGCGTGCGTGCGTGTGTGGGTGTGTGTGTGTGTGTGTGTGGGGTTGTTGCATGTGTGTGTGTGTGTATGCATGTGTGTGTGTGCATGTGTATGCATGTGTGTGTATGCATGCATGTGTGAGTGTATGCATGTGTGTGTGCCTTTGTGTGTGTGTGTGTGCCTTTGTGTGTGTGTGTGCGTGCGTGCGTGCGTGTGTGTGTGTGTGTGTGTGTGTGTGCGCGTGTGTGTGTGTGCGTGCGTGCGTGAATATATTTATCAAAGTTGCACAATGTTAATAAATAATTTATTCTCACAACATGTCTTTTTTTTTAATTTTTAAAATATTATATAATATACACACACACACACACACACACACACACGTACTCACGCACGCACGCACGCACACACACACACACACACACACACACACACACACACATGTTCCCCAGTGACACACACACACTGACAGCTACCAAGTGACACACACACACACAGTGATACCCGCCTCCCAAGCGCTTGCTGTCTCCTCTGTAAGGACAGCAAAAAGCTCCTGGTAGAGCGAGCGGCAGCAAGCGAGAGCGAGCAAGCGCCAAACATGGCCAAGGCCTTACCTGTGATCTACACAGCGGCAGCAGTTGCAGAGACGACACCTTGCGAGAGAGAGGAACCTACCTCATCGATTGGTCCGACTGTCGTGGGCTGTTGCGGTAGCGGAGTGGTAACATGTCCAAAACATGCCATGCTTTTGAATATCTAAATTGATGTACGTGAGATACTCACCTGCTGTCACACAATATATATTCTTTTAATACTACACTATGAGGTTTTGCGCTGTTTTTTCTTTTGTTTTCATCTAGTGCGTGTGGTTTGTGGAGCCAGTCCACGGAATACAGCAGCAAACCTCCATTGTATACCTAGTAACAGGTTTTAATTTGTTGAACACAGCACTATATTTTATTGTTTTATGTAGATCACATTGTAGTTTCACTTAAGTTGGTTATTTATATCACTTGATTCCTCACTGTCACAGTCCTGAGCGCATTTATCCTAATTTGTTTCTGTGTGGAAGATCATGTGACCAGGCAGGCACTAGATACAATTGGTGCACTTCTAGAGAGAGGGCAAAAGGGGTGTGCCAGAGCCTGTCTCAGAACAGGAAGGGGGTGTTACTTTGTAAATGGTTGCTATAGAAACAAAAATGCTTGTTACATCAGAATACATTAAAAAATTATTTTAAAATGGTTGGTTTAAAAAAAAATTCTACAAGTATTTTCTCATGGTACAGAACTGATTTAAAAAAAAACACATGTAGAATATTACTTGAACTGCAGCTTTAAGAAGTGAATTTTCAGCTGGGATTTAAAAATGGAAATACTGTACTGTAGAAGGTGAGCAGAATAGAGTTCCATCGTCAGGGGAAGATGAGTGAAAAATGATTAGGAAAGCCTTGGTTTGAGCGTAGGAGAATAGAGGTGGAACAAGAGATCAGAGTTGAGATATATACAGAATCGAGGTTCAGAGGAGAATTTAGTAGGGAAGGAGAGAGAAGAGAAAGAGAGAGAAAGAGGGAGAGGAAGAGGGATCGAGAGAGAGAGATCGAGAGAGAGATATCGAGAGAGAGATCGAGAGAGATCGAGAGATCGAGAGATCGAGAGAGATCGAGAGATCAGGAGCAGATACAAGTCTAAACAGGAGATGATTCGAGCAGCAGCATTTTGTATGTATTTTAAGGGAGGCCGGACACTGGAATGTTGCAGTAATTAACACAGGAGATAACAATGACTTGCATTAGTGTTGGATCAATATTACAATTTTATAAAGATGACGCTAAGTAAATCCCCTAATGTGTGTAATGTCGCTGAAACCAGTTTTCAAATCCTCGTCGGAATGGTTTTGGCACTTTAGAAGATAGTTGATATCATTATAAACTCAGGAGCTGTGCTACCATGATATATTGGGCTTATAATGTCTCTATAGCTTGGGACTAAAACAAACTTGGGGGCGTCTCTTTGTATTAGCTGTAGAGTGGAGCGCTGTGAAGTCCTTCCACGTGAGAATTCCCATCCTGGAATAACACTTTGGATGAATTTCTTCAGACTTGAGACTGGTAACCCACACGAGACCTTTCGAAGCGATTTAATATGTCTCATTTTTTTTCATTGTTATATATGTTATCTTCAGTTTTTGCAAATATTTACATATGGGGAGTTTTTCCAGCAATTGCCCAATTCTTATTTTGTAAAGTACTGCCACCTGCCTTCTATCTGTATTAATCTTTCCAATCCTAATTAAAAATCATAAATGAAGCATTCACTGACAAAGCCATCCTTATAAATTGTACAGGAACAACTTTTCTTAAGCATAAAATAAAAGTTGAATAAAAAGGAGTTATATCCAGAGTGTCTATCAGTGTAGAAAATATGAACATCATATAAGAAACAAGTACTTTTGAAGTTTATTGTGGGCCTGCAGCTTTGCCTCATTATGTTCTCTGCGATGGTATTGTTGAACCCACTGGACGGAATGGGGGTTTAAACTCTATTTTTAATGGTATTATAAGAAAATATACATTTTAAAATTGTTGGTTTAAAAAATCCATATATTTTTTAAAAATATATAGAGGGCAGTGATTTGGAATCTAATACATGACTATTGGTGTTGTGGGTGTATGACAGTACAAGTACACTCTTATCAGTACACCTGTCATCATTTGCCCTCACTCTATTAACAGTTCCTTGTCAGTACCAATACAATCCTGCCCACAGTAGACATGGCCGCTCGTGCAATACCAGAAGATGGCACGCACTTCCGCTTTCCCCCCCACTTTGCTTTCCTGGTGGCGCATCCTGGGAGATGTAGTTTTTTTTCTTCCCGATTCTATACTCTGCAAGCGTCGGCTGCGCTGCGAATAAACTACAGCTCCCGTAAGGCTGCGCGCGCCGCTGGTGGACGTGTCACCCACGCGTACTGTTTGTACCGGCTTGTTGAGCTGCTTGCTCGGCTCGGGACAGGACGCCAGGCTGGTGCGGGGCTGGTCCCTCCGGCGGTCAGCATGCATCCCGCGGCGGCCGGGGGCCTGATCTTCGCGGGCTGCTGCAGTAATGTGGTGTTTCTAGAACTTCTAGCCAGGTGAGAGTCACCGAGAGGGGGCGGTGTGAGGGGCAGTGAGTGTCCATCTATTCATTGGGACCCGGGGGCAGAGGGCAGTGGGCAGTGTGTCCCTCTATTCATTGGGAGGCGGGGGGAAGCACAGTGTGTGTCCCTCCATTCATTGGGGCAGGCAAGGGACATTGTGATAGTGAGGAAGGGGTAGGGACACATACATACCAGTGAGCGTGACAGTTGCACGTGAGTGACAGTTGCAATAGGGACACCTAGCTGTGAGTGACAGTTGCAATGGGGACACCTAGCTGTGAGTGACAGATGCAACGGGGACACCTAGCTGAGAGTGACGGTTGCAACGGGGACACCTAGCTGAGAGTGACGGTTGCAATGGGGACACCTAGCTGTGAGTGACAGATGCAACGGGGACACCTAGCTGTGAGTGACAGGGAACATTAATGTAAATGTGACATATATGGGGGGGCACCTCGCTGTGAGTGATTAGCAGGGGCCGCATAGAGCGGGACAGGCAGGGGGGCACCATGTCACTGTGACCAGATTCGCGCACACCTTTACTCTCCCACATTGACACTAGGATATTAGTTCTCAACCTGTTGTTCAAACTATGTACCCTGCGGCAGGCTCTATAATCTACCATTACCCCACAATGATTTCCTACCAGATTATCAGGACTCAGAGGGCTGGTTAGGCTAGCATGTTCGGGTAAGGGTTAGGCTGGTGGGTAAGGGTTAGGCTGGCATGTTAGGGTAAGGGTTAGGCTGGCATGTTAGGGTAAGGGTTAGGCTGGTGGGTAAGGCTTAGGCTGGCATGTTAGGGTAAGGGTTAGGCTGGCATGTTAGGGTTAGGCTGGTGGGTAATGGTTAGGCTGGCATGTTAGGGTTAAGGTAAGGGTTAGGCTGGCATGTTAGGGTAAGGGTTAGGCTGGCATGTTAGGATAAGGGTTAGGTTGGTGGGTAAGGGTTAGGCTGGTGGGTAAGGGTTAGGCTGGTGGGTAAGGGTTAGGGCTGGTGGGTCAGGTTAGTCGGTTGGGGAAGGTTAGGCTGGTGGGTAAGGGTTAGGCTGGTGGGTAAGGGTTAGGCTGGTGGGTAAGGGTTAGGCTGGTGGGTAAGGGTTAGGCTGGTGGTTAAGGGTTAGGCTGGTGGTTAAGGGTTAGGCTGGTGGTTAAGGGTTGGGTTAGGCTGGTGGTTAAGGGTTAGGCTGGCATGTTAGGGTTAGGCTGGTGGTTAAGGGTTAGGCTGGCATGTAGGGTTAGGCTGGCATGTTAGAGTTAGGCTGGCATGTTAGAGTTAGGCTGGCATTTTAGAGTTAGAGGCTGGCATGTTTGGTTAGGCTGGCATGTTAAGGGTTAGGCTGGCATGTTAGGGTTAGGCTGGCTTGTTAGAGTTAGGTTGCATGTTAGGGTTGGCTGGCATGGTTAGGGTTAGGGCTGCATGTTTCGGTTAGGCTGGCATGTTATAGGGTATGCTGGCATGTAAGGTTTTAGGCTGGTGGCATGTAAGGTTAGGCTGGCATTTAAGGTTTAGGCTGGCATGTAAGGGTTAGGCTGGCCATGTAAAGGTTTAGGCTGCATTTTAGGTTTAGGCTGGCATGTTAGTGTGTTTAGGGCTGAGCAATGTTGGTAGGGTTTAGTGTTGAGGCTTTAGTCGGCATGTTTAGGGTAGGTGTTTAGGGTACTGGCATGTTAGGGTAAGGCTTAGGCTGCGAATGTTAGAGCTATGGTGGGAGAAGGGTTTGGCTGGGGCATGTTGGGTAAAGGGTTTAGGCTGGCATGTTAGGATAAGAGGTTAGGTGTGGGTAAGGGTTAGGCTGGCTGTTAGGGTTGAGGGTTAGGGTTAGGGCATGGTTAGTTAGGTTGTGGTAAGGGTTAGTCTTGTGGGTAAGGTTTTGTAGGCTGGGTGGGTAGGTTAGGGGTGGGCGGTGGTGGGACTTAAGTGGTTATGCTGGTGGTATAGAGTTAGGCTGTTGGTAAGGTTAGGGCTTGTGGTAAGGGTTAGGCTGTGGTAAGGGTTGTCTGGCGTTTAAGGTTTAGGCTGGCAGGTAAGGGTTAGTCGGGCCGTTTAAGGGTTAGGCTGGGCGGTTAAGTTAGGCTGGCTTAAGGGTTAGGCTGGCATGTTTAGGTGTTAGGCTGGCATGGTTAGGGTTAGGCTGGTCCTTTTAGGTTTAGCGGCATGTTAGGGTGTTAGGCTGGCTTTTAGGTTAGGCTGGCATGTTAGGGTTTAGGCTGGCTATTAATGGTTAGGCTGGCATGTAAGGGTTTAGGCTGGCATGTAAGGTTTTGGCTGGCGATGTAAGGGTTTAGGCTGGCCATGTTAGGGTTTCGGAAGGTGGCATGTTAGGGTTTTTTTTGGGTGGCATGGTTAGGGTTAGGGTGGCATGTTGGGTCAGTGGTTTAGGCCTGTTGCGTGTTAGGGTAAGGTTAGGCTGGCGTGTTAGGGTAAGGGTTAGGCTGGCGTGTTAGGGTAAGGGTTAGGCTGGCGTGTTAGGGTTAGGCTGGCATGTTCGGGTAAGGGTTAGGCTGGCGGGTAAGGGTTAGGCTGGCGGGTAAGGGTTAGGCTGGCGCGTAAGGGTTAGGCTGGCATGTAAGGGTAAGGGAAAGGTTAAACAAATCTCTGATTTCTTCAACTGTCAGTTAAATAAGACTGAATAAGTCTCTTGTTTATCCAGCGCCTGGTTAAATAATGTTAAACAAGTGCCTTATTAAAGAGGCAGTCCGCGTGGCACTTAAAAAAAAAACCTCACAAAAACAAACAAACAATCTTTATTTTTGTTTGTTTAAATATACACCACCTTTGATTACCTAAGCTGCTGATTGATTCGTTCTCCCGTGATCAGCAAACGTCCTGCTACACTGGGTTCACTAAATGGCTGCCCCTTCAGTTTCAATCCGTGTAACTCAGCAGCTACAGCTCAGCAGCTACAATGTATTCTTATATTACTACGGTAACATTATAGTTCAATCTTCTGGGAATATTGGCAACAAATCATCACAAGCTGGAAAGTGTTACAAAAATCTTGCACTGCTGGGGAAGTGTGCTAAAACCTGCTATAGAAATCAAAAAATGCCCAGTATTTTAAACCCATTAAAAATGGCACTAAGAGTTGACAAAAAAAATGTAATAAGTATTAGCTAATACTACAGAATTGATTTATTTAAATAAACATGGATATTGCTTGGATTGCCCCTTTAACCCGGCTCGCTGGGTAAATAGTATCTACTTTTTAAAATACAAGCGAGACCCTTTATCCCCTAATCCCCCTAATCTCAGGGTTTGGGATGCAAGGAGCTGGGATGAAGTTTCATTGATGGTCCCTTTCAATGTGTATAAAAGCATAGGACGTTTGTATAAAATGATATGGTTGTTTAGGACGTCTTCCAATGTTTGTACAAGTGCTATGAACAATCGTTAAAACAACACACACAATGTAATAAGGAGTCCACACACCATTGTGTGTTCAAGCACAAACTATTTTATTAGAGGAGCTGCCCAACACAATCATTGGTTTATTTGCCAAGATTTAATCGCCCTTAAAGTAAACTTTTTTGTGTTTGTTTGCGTACTTTGGAAAACGTGACCCCTTGAAGACTGGAGTTGGTCACTCCTGTTCTAGTTCATTAATAGATGGACAAAGTTGTGGACCTTTCTCAAGATACCCTTTCTCTATCAGGGCACTCTGGGTAATTGAGCGGTGTTTAGCAGTCGCTCCTCTCACTTGGTATCTCCAGAAAGGTCCGCAACGTTGGTACGAAATGTCGATCTATGAATAAACACCATTGAACTAGAAGCCAGAGTGTTGCATTCCTCTTCTACAGCGACATCTTTATTCGTGATAATAAAGGGAGAGAGCGCTGAAGAAAATGTGTAGGCCCACGTTGACTAAGCGGTGCTATTCCATTCCTTGTTTAGTTTGAGTGATTCGTCCCCCACAATCTATGACTGGCCGTCACCATGTCCTCCTCCCCTGGTCCTCCGTGTCCTCCTCTGGTAACCGCTTGTGTCCTATCTGCAGGAAATTCCCAGGATGTGGGAACATCGTCACATTCGCTCAGTTTCTGTTCATTGCGATAGAAGGCTTTATCTGCGAGGCAAACCTGGGGAGGAAGAGGCCGGCCATTCAAATACGGTACACCCCGCTCCTGCTGCTCTGATAACAAGCTTTTCCTCTGGGGGGGGGAGGGTGGGGAAGGGGGTGGTATCCTTGTGGTTTAAAACACTTGTCTCTCAAGTTACATCAAGTTGTTTTCAAGATGTTGTTTTTTGCACCTTTAAACTTCCCCCTATCTATCTGCATGTCGTTTCCCAGAATCCCTTGCTGCAGTGGAAGCACTGTATGCTGGGGATAATGGTGAAAGGCAGGGCTGCATGTCCTTTCCCAGAATCCCTTGCTGCAGTGGAAGCACTGTATGCTGGGGATAACGGTGAAAGGCAGGGCTGCAGACATGTCTAAGACATGTGAATGTGTCACAAGTGATCTTTTTATTTGCTATATGCAATACGGCGGAGGTTTCTTGTTGCCTTTTCAGCTTCAGACCTCCCAAGGAGGCGCTGGTGTCTCCGCAAAGTTGAAACTCTCCCGCGTCACGGGGGCCAATAGGAAGCTGAGCCTGATGGCGTCACGGCTTCCTTTTGGGCCACAGGGCACGGGAGCTTTGAAGCTCCTCCCTTAGACATTTTGAAAGGGATACACCAAACAAGTAAACATGGGAAGGATGCTGGTCCCGAGAGAAAGCGGGGCGCCGTTATTTGGAATCAGGAGGCATCTCATTTTCCCCTTATGAGATATCATTGGATAATGTGTCACTGGGGTTTTTTGTTTGCCTTCCTCTGGATCAATATACTGTAAGTACGGATATAGGATAAAGTATCTGTCTTCTAAATTTAGCACAGGTTTAACGTGATGGACCGTTTCTCTCCCCCCCCCCCCACCTCTACCTCAGTAACTATGTAACATTATGTGATCTCTGCTAGCCGAGTGGAGCACCCCCGGAGGTCTATCTCTGGAATCAGGGGGGTCCCTGGAGCTGAAATTAATGGGGTTCAGTTCTGGAGACCCCATACTTCAATCCTATGTTAAAAATAAAAACAAATTAGCAAAAGAATTGCCGACTTGGATTGCCTCTTTAAACAAAGCTGTCGTGCTGTTTGTAGTGATTTGTTTTATTTCTATACTGTAACCCAGGTGTGCTCAACTACCAGTCATCAAGCCCCCTTAACAGGCCAGGTTTTCAGGATATCCAAGCTTTAGCACAGGTGGCTCAATCAGGCCCAGCTTCAGCGCAGGTAGCTCAATCAGTCCCAGCTTCAGCGCAGGTAGCTCAATCAGAGGCTCAGTCTTTGACTGAGCCTCTGATTGAGCCACCTATGCAGAAGCTGGGGTATCCTGAGCACCCCAACACCCTCTGTAGATACATGCACCCCTGCTGTAACCCTCTGTGGACACATGTACCCCTGCTGTAACCCTCTGTAGATACATGCACCCCTGCTGTAACCCTCTGTAGATACATGCACCCCTGCTGTAACCGGTCGTCTATACATGCAACCAGCCTGCTTAAAACCTCTGTACATACATGACATAAAAAACCCCTGCTTTAACTCTCTGTCGATAGACATGCACTCCTGCTTAAACCTCTGTAGATTACATGCACCCCTGCTGTAACCCTAAATTAGATACAGGCACACCTGGCTGTCACCCTCTTATATTAGCAGTGCACGCCCTGCTTGTAACCCGCTGTAATACATCACCCCTCTTAACTCTCGTAGATACATGCAACCCCGCTGTAGCCTCTGTAATACATGCACCCCTGCTGTACCTCTCTGTAGATACATCACCCCCATGCTGTAGCACCTCTGATAGATGCATGCAGCAAGCCCTCTGGCTGTAGCCAACTCTGTAGATACTAAAAAAACGCCCCCCGGCTGTAAAAACCCATCTGTAATAGCAGTGCGCCCCGCTGTAGCCTCTGTAGATACATGCACCCCTGCGGTAACCATACTGTAAGAGTACATAGCACACCTGCATGTAAACAGCGTACTGTAGATACATCGAACTCCTGCTGGTAACAGGCTCTTAGATCATGCACCCCGTGCTGTAGCCCTCTGTAGATACATGCATCCCCTGCCGTATAACCCTCGGTAAGATACAGGGCTACCGCTGCTGTACACCTCGGTAGAGACGCACCCGGCTGCTGTAACCCTCTGTAAGTACATGCACCCCTGCTGTAACACCGCTTTAGATACATGCACCCTGCTGTAACACTCTGTAGATACAATTGCAAAACACACACACTGGCCGTAACCTCTGTAGAATACATGCACAGCCTGCCGTATCCCTCTGTAGTAATACAGGCACCCCTAGCCGTAGCCCCTCTGTAGATACACATGTCACCCTGCGTAACCCTCTGTAGATCGATCACCCCTGCCGGAGCCCTCTGTAATACATGCACCCCTGCCGTACCCAATCTGTAGATCATCACCCCTGCTGAGAGACCTCGGTAGATACAATCACTCCCTGCTGTAGCCGCTCTGTATAGCCTGCACCCCCTGCGGTAGCCGCTCTGAGATACATGCACCCTGCTGTACCGCTGTAGATACATGCAGTCCCCGTGCTGTAACACTCTGTAGATACATGCACCCCTGGTCCTGTAACCCTCGTAATACATGCAAAATCGCCTCTGTACCCTCTGTAGATTACATGCACAGACCAACCTTGCCGTAACCCTCTGGTAGGCTACATGCACCCCTGCCGTAGCCCTCTGTAGATACATGCACCCCTGCCGTAGCCCTCTGTAGATACATGCACCCCTGCCGTAGCCCTCTGTAGATACATGCACCCCTGCCGTAGCCCTCTGTAGATACATGCACCCCTGCGTAACCCTCTGTAGATACAATATGGCACCCACATGCCGTAACCCTCTGTGATACATGCACCCCTGCTGGTAAACCCTCTGTAGATACATGCCCCCCTGCTGTAACCTCTACTGTAGAATACATGCACCCTGCTGTAACACTCATGTAGAATACATGCACCACCTGCTGTAAACCCCCTGTGAGATCCATGCCAGCGCCCGCTGTAACCCTCTGTAGATACAATGCACCCCTAGCCGTAGCCTCTGTCGATACATCAACCCCTATCGGTACCCTTGTAATACATGCACGCCCTGCAAGTAAACACTCTGTAGATCAATGCACCCCTGCTGTAACACTCTGTAGATACATCCCCCCTTCTGTAGGCCCTCTGTAATACATGCACCCCTGCTGTAACCCTCTGTAAGATACATGCACCCCTGCAGTACAGCCCTCTGTAATACATGGCAACCCCTGCCGTAACCCTCTGGTAGATACATGAACCCCCCGGCCGTCGCCCTCGTAGATGACAGCACCCCTGCTGTAGCCCTCGTAAGTACATGCCGCCTTCTGTAAAGCCCTCTGTTTATACATTCCCCCTCTGCTGTAAGCCCTCTGTAGATACGATGCACCCCTGCTGTAACCCTCTGTAGAGATACATGCACCCCTCTGTAACACTCTGTAGATAGGACATGCACCCCTGCGTAGCCCTCTGTGAGACATGCACCCCTGCTGTAACCTCTGTAGATCATGCACCTGCTGTAACCCTCGGTAGATCAGCATGCAGCGCCTGCTTAGCCAATCTGTAGATACATGCAAGCCCCTGGCTGTAACCCTCTGTAGATACATGCACCACCTGCTGTACCCTCTGTAGATACATCACGCCTGCTGTATCCCTCTTAAAGACATGCACAAACCCTGCCGAACCCTCTGTAGATACATGCACCCCTGGCTGTACCCCTCTGGTAGATGACATGCACCCCTGCTGGAACCTCTGTAGATACGCAACCCTTCTACCCTCTTAAACCTGTCACCCCTGCTTGTAACCCTCTTGTAATACATGCACCCCTGCTGTAACTCGCTGGAGATCAATGCACCCCTGCTGTAAACCCTCTGTGATACAGACCCCTGCTGTAGCCCCTCGTAGAGATACATGCACCCCTCCTCTGCTGACACCCATCTGTAGGATACCATGCACCCCTGCTCTTGTAGACCCTCTGTTAGATGACAATGCCACCCCCACCTCGTCTTTGGACCTGCTACCCCTCTGTAGATCATGCACCCCTGCCGTAACCGCTCTTAGAATACATGCACCTCCTCTGCCTATGTAACCTCTGTAGATACTGCAACCCCTGCTTGTACCCTCTGTCAGACTACAACACTGCTGTCGACCCCTCTTGTAATACCCGATACCACCTCGTGTACCACTTGTCTAAGCATCCCCTGCTGTACACTCTCTTAGATACATCGCAACCACCCGCTAGTAGCCCCTCTGTAGATACATGAACACCCTTGCTGTCACCTTCTGTAGATACTCACCCTCGCTGTGGCTGTTAACCCTTCTGTTGATACATGCAACCCCTGCCTGTACGCCCTCTTAATACATTCCCCCCCTGCTGTAAAACCCTCTGTAATACATGCAACCCCCCTTGCTGTAGCCCATCTATATATACATGCACCCCTGCGTAACACTACTGTAGGATAAACATGCAAGGCCCCTAGCCTTCATACCCTATGTTAGATCAGCACCCCCTCGGAAACCTCTGTAGAACATTCAAGCACCCCTGCTAAACAGACCCCTCTGTAGAAACATGCACCCGCCTGCTAGGTCACCCTCTGTAGTACATTGCACCCCTGCTGTAAACCTCTGATCATGTCCTTGACACAATACATGCTACACCTCGCTGGTAAACCCTCTGCTAATACATGCACCCCGTCTGTAACCCTCTGTAGATACCAACATGCACCCCTGCGTAACTCGCTGTAGATACTGCCCCACATGCACCCACCCCTGCTGTACTCTCTGGAGATACATGCAACCACCCCTGCTGTACCCGCTGTAATAGCATGCAACCCCTGCTGTAACCCTTCTTGTAGATACATGCACCCCTGCTGTAACCCTCTGTAGATACATGCACCCCTGCTGTAACCCTGTCTGGTAGATAATGCAACCCCTGCCGTAACCCCTGTAGAGCATGCACCCGCTGTAACCTCTGTCTATACATGCATCCCCTGGGTAACCCTGTAGATACATGCACCCCTGCGGTAACACTCTGGAGATACATGCACCCCTGCTGTAACACTCTGTCGATAATCACCCCTGCTGTAACCCTCTGTAGATACATGGCACCACCCCTGATTAACACTACTGTGATACATTCACCCCTGATTGTAACACTCTGTAGATACTTGCATGTATGCTCTTGGGCCTCTGGTCTATTTTTTGGTGTGTGGAATACAACCGTGTCCAGCAGCGCTACTTACCACAATAATAACGATTGCCTTGCGCCAGCCCTTGGAATCCTGCTGCAAACGGGGTGTGACCTGGGGTGTAACAGCGGGGTCGTTCCACATATCGTATGATTGGGTTTGGTTATCGGTCATTCTTTTATTTCTATAATAGCGCCACCCATGTACATATCGCTTCAAAACAAGTCATTATTATTGTTATCTTTTTACTGTATGGCGCCAAACATATCCGGCAGCCACACAACACCTTGTTAGACAAAAGGGTACATGGTACGTCAAGACAAAACTGAGATAGGGAGGCGTTTTCCGGCTCCAATGAGCTTACAATCTAAAATGAGGGAGACACAATGGAATAGGGAACACGTGACAATATAGGAGACATAAGGGATAAGCGCTGCAGACACATCAAATTAAACCGGAAAGGAGTTTTGCTCGATAGCTTACACTATTTTTTATGGTACATCCAAGGCTTAAGGGTGAGAGTGGACACATTGAGTGCTATTGCTATATAACTGGCTCTTCTGTCTGTCTGTTGCGAGTTTATTACCTCATTATGGTGCCATGTTTTTCACGGTCACGTGACGATAATGATGCCCTCACCTCAACATCTCCATGCCCCGCTGCATATGATATTCAGATCGTAATAAGAACGGTGTGCCTATTGTCACAGTGGGGTAGTGCTATGGATTCAAGAGGTTAATCGCCCCCCTCCTCCCCCCCCGAATACCTCTCCACCCATCGCCCCTTTTGGCCCCACAGCTGGCTTGCATTGATTGATTTCAAAGTGAGAATCGGTTGTGTACCACACAAGGTTTGGATTGATCGTTGCAGAGGCGTACGGTTCCAGTCCTTGATTTGACTGATTCATTGCAGCTTGTGTTTCCCTCGTGCCTATAATTACTTAAGGATTTAGCTGTTTCGGAGAACGCCCTCCTCCGTTTCTCCCTGGTGTATGCTCCACCTTACGATGGGCCTCCCCAGCTGCCATTTACCTTGAAAGACAAGGCCGTCAACAACAGAACTTCTTCACCAAAGCCCGTACACACAAGTATCGTTAATTTAGACGTCGGATATTTTTATGTATAAGTACGTTGACCCAATTATTTACAAGAATGATGGGCAGCTGAAGTGCCATTGGGGAATTGTCCAAAATGTTGTCTCCGCAGGATGACAGTAGTTGTCAGAAGTGAGGGAGCCACCAGGCGGCTAAGTATAAGGAAATTGAGAGTAGGTCAGGGGACGATAGATGATTGCTATACGGGGGGGGGAGACGAGAACGGCAGTCGTCGACTTTGAAGGTGAAAGGGAGTAAATGGGAGTACGACATAAAATGTGCGAGCGTGAGGAAAGTCGTAGGCCAACTCCTCGCCCTGTCGTCTACTACCTGGTTGAGGAGGGACCACCATAGGGGAGAGTGGCAGGAAGAGGCGGTGTCTAGGGGGGTCGTGGCCGGGAGACGTCTTGGGGAAAGGTGTGATGAGTGTGAGTTTTTTGTTTTTTTGAATGAGGATAAGTTTTGGGGGAGACTGCAGTAGGTGAAGGGAGGATAAATGATGCATGCTCACAAATGTAGAACACTAGTGGTAGAGTAATTAGACTCATCAACAGCTGTCCAAGTATATCCTCACTGGAGAAAGTTGCCCGAAGATCCAGACATAAAGAAGTTTGAAAGAGTCAGACTGAAGTCCAACGCTCGTTCGGTCCCCTATGACTGTTACCCCTTTAAATGCTGGGCTAACCTTAGCTATGCTTTTCCCCCACAAAATGTTCAAACTTGTGCATCTAAACAATCACGACTCCCCCAATAACACTACATGATTGCACTTAGAAATTGGACATTGGCAGACCATTTTTTTAAGGTAACAAGCATAGTACCTCCCACCACTAATATCGGGGTATAAAATAAACCTTCACGGAGGGAGGATGATGCTTGTCCAGAGAGGGTTAACAACTTATCAAAGGAGTCAAATAAGATGTAGCCGAAGGAAATCCACGTTTGTTATCACTTTCACGTTCCAGCCATGGTCTGCCACCTGGCTTTCCCAGTATCCCTCATACAGTGCTTCCACTGCAGCAGGGATTCTGGAAATGATGCAAATGAAGAAGAATGCCCTTGGTTCCATATCGCGGCAGACTGACTTTCTTAACCGTGTGTCCGCCTTGGATACTCTGTGCTGCCTTAAAATGTTCACTGTGGAATGTGAAACTACACTGTACACGGCTATGCCTGTCCCCAAGCAAGTTTGACATATTTACTTTGTAAGCTGTTCTTGTAGGGTTTTTTAACCCTTTTGCTGTCCCTGTAACCAGCTGCACATCGTCCCTGCATGCTGTCCCCTCTGGGGGGGCATATGTTAAGGGGAAACATTTAAAACGGCACCAACACAATGTTGTTTTTCATCACCGGCGTCCTCCTTAAGAGCCTGCACTCCTCGGTAACCTCAGACTGGGACGTTTCCCATTTCTTTTGAGCATCATAAAGGCTAAGGGGTATCGCTTCTAGTATTACACACAGTGTCGCTATAAATGGGCACAGTATTTGGTGGGAGGGGATGAGCTGGTTTGCAGCAGATATCCTCTAATATGACTGATTCTAGCTTGCCTTCTTTTTCAGGATCGTTAATTTGCAAACATGGTGCTAGAATCATCATCCTGAAAAGAGTTGACGCTGTCTGCCTCCGTGTAAACACCATCTCTTGCGCTTATACGGCTCCTACCCCGCAGCCTATCCGCGTGCGTGTCTTCATACCTGTGTGAATTTAATCTGCAGGGAGAAGTCTATCGCTCGCTGTATATTAACTTTGGTGGCGGTGCCTGTTGGTCTTAGTCACCAAGGCTGGCGTGCCCTGTTGGTCTGAGGGTCACTTCAAGGCTGGCGGTCTGCCCGGCTCCTACCAGCAATCACTTAACATTACGCTTCCTTTCCTACGTTGGTGAATGTGTCTTGGAGCTGGAGACCACGACGCATAAGAACCACCGCTTAATGTTAAGGAACGGTTTTGTGTCATGATGGGGTGCCCCCATTAGCGGTCATAGGAGTCGCCCATTAGCGGTCATGTGGTCGCCCCCTTAGCGGTCATGGTTCGCCCCATTAGCGGTCGTTGGGGGTTCGCCCCATTAAGCGGTCATGGGGTTCGCCCCATTAGCGGTCATTGGTGTCGCCCCATTAGGGTCCATGGTTCGCCCCTTATCGGTCCATGGTTCGCCCCATTAGCGGTCATGGGGTCGCCCCATTAGCGGTCATGGGCGACAATGTGCGGCGCTAAAAACTCAGACTGCGTTGCAGGCAGCGGCAGCGTTTAAATACATTACGCCGGGCGTGGAAGGCCGGCCTGATGTACCAATGTTTCACTGTTGTTTATTCTATGGATTTTGGCTTTTTTTCCCATCATATTATTGTGCACCTTTATGCTGAGTTTGTGTCTCTTGTTGTGACAGGTACAGCACCTCCAAATACCTGTCCATTGCTCTGGTGTCTCTGGGGATCTTTATTTGCACCTTGATGTCTGCAAAACAAGTGGTAAAGCGTGTTTGGGATAACTGTGATAACCCCTTGTGTCTGTGGGACATGCATAGCAAACAGGGACACGTCACGCTCTGTACATTAAAGAACTCGTTTAGGTGTGGGTTTTTTATATCTGTTTGAATTTCTGCCAAAAGTAGGGGGGCACAAGCGAAACTGATAATGTTTAGGGGAAAAGGTATGCAGCCTTTAAAGAAAAGTGTAATGCATAAACACGCAATAAGTTCTACATACACTAGATATACTAAACACACTACAGCAAGTCTGCTCAACTCCAGTCCTCAAGACCCCCTCCCCCCAACAGGTCGGGGTTTCAGGATATCCCTGCTTCAGCACAGATGACTCAATCGGTGGCTCAGTCTTTCACTGAGTCACCTGTTGTGATGCTGGGATATTCTAAAAACCCCTGATGTGTTTGGGGGGCTAAAGGACTGAAGTTGAGAACCTCAGCACTCAATAACCCCTGCCTGTCCTGCCTGTCCTGCCTGTCCTGCCTGTCCTGCCTGTCCTGCCTGTCCTGTCTGTCCTGTCTGACCTGCCTGTCCTGTCTGTGAACTTGATCTTTAAATATATTGCTGGCTCAGGTAGGCCTTTCTTGCAGGCGTTGGAGGCTGCATGCCCTGCCTCATTGGTAAGGTTACACTGCAAGTGATTCACCATAGCAGTGCTTTATTTTTCTTGTTTACTTTTCCCCTTTAGACGTCTTCTCAAACCTCTAGTGACGAGGACGGATTTACAGCCTTCCTATGGTGGCTTCTAGGTGAGTGGCAGATACCGCATCCGCTAACGCGCACCTCCATTCACTAGTTTTACTAGTGTCACTAAATGAATTAATGCTATTTAGAGGTACCGTTTCACCTGCTAGTTCCTCCCTGTACTGTACAGCACAATGTCTGTTTTCACCTCTAGTTTATTACTGATTTTTAAACACGGTGCATTTTATGAGAAACTGGCCCTTAAACAGTTTGGTCGCGATTTATACTAGGGGCGTGTGCGCCTGTCACCCGAGCGATGGATGAACTGAGCTTCCAGCGATTGGGGAGGCACCAGGCTGTTTCATCCTCATTAGCTAAACCGCATGCGTGACGCGTCCGCCACGCCCAAAACAAATTTATTTTTAGCTTGAAAATTCTGTTGCGCGGTTGCTTGGCTCGGGTGCACTATGGCCGCCCTCATTGACAGCAAGAGATTTGTTCTCGCGGAGTACGATGTTGCGCGCACGCCGTCACGGTTGTTATCACGGCCTTATACATGGCTGCTACACCCCTCCCCCTTTGTGACATCACAGGACTTTAAAGAACCTCATCCGAGGTTCAGGATACGAGAGTTTGACATCAGTGGACTTCAGAGTCAGGTTCAGGATACGGTCGTTTATATGGTAATTCCTTTGACCAGGGAAAACATCTGTGTTACCCGCTGGGGGTAGAGCACGTGAGCCTAAACAGCAGAGGTTGTCCTGGGAGTACCCGACGGCAGGATTTGGTTACTTTTAAAATGTAAAATAAAATGCCGCTAGGGAAGAAAAAATATTGTGATTAATCTGCTTTATAGGGCATCAGATCAGATGGCGCGCACTTTTAAGCTGGAAATGGCAATTTCCTTAAGTATTCACGAACGAGCCGACTTGACTGTCCTGCAAGGAGCAAAACGTGTCCCTGAACGTGGGCACAGAATTCTAAGATACTGTATTTCAGGCGGCCTTTAAGATGAGATATTGTGGCTCACTTATGAACATGTTCCTTTACAAATGGGATACCATGCTTAAATAGGCTCTGTTAAAGATTTAGAAATTAAAAGTATCAGCATAAGGTCATTCCTTTTTTGTTGCCTGTCCATTTTTGAAGTGAAACTTCTTTAGTGGCACCTATT
The DNA here is from genome assembly GCA_036426205.1 of Ascaphus truei. NCBI lineage: Eukaryota > Metazoa > Chordata > Amphibia > Anura > Ascaphidae > Ascaphus > Ascaphus truei. The sequence goes on from CM071571.1 coordinate 192,621,073, forward strand.
CTGATGGAGTAAAACGGGAGAGTTGGAGGGGAAATGTGAAACGGAAGTGACGTCATGGCTCCCCCCCCTCCCCTCCCCCCGCATCTACTGTGACCTGCGGCGGCGGCGGCGATAGCCGCCGGCGCCGCTCCTAACAGCCACCGCTCCCCCCCACACACACCCGCTGTGACATGCGGCGGCGGCGGCGGCGATAGCCGCCGGCGCCGCTCCTAACGGCCGCTGTTACCCCCACACGTCAGCTGCCATGGGTATAGCAAGATGGCTGCCGCAGAGCTTCCGGTGCTAGAGTGAAAGGTGTAGCAAGCGCGGGGATTTTAAATCAGACTCAGTGAGCCGCTGCTCAGCCTCTCACCTCCCTCCCCTTCCCTGTGTCCCGCTGACTGAGCGCTGCCAGAGGAGAGGAGCCCAGGGATCATGAAGGGTAACCGAGAGGAAGCAGAGCAGTGTGTCGCTGACATGCTGAATTGCCGAGGGAGGTGGGAGGAGGGAGGAGGGAGGAGGGAGGTGGGAGGAGGGAGGAGGGAGGTGGGAGGAGGGAGGAGGGAGGAGGGAGATCGGACCTGGCAATGATGTCCACATTAAAATATATCAAAAGGAAGAATAGGCTGGGGAGAGGGACATCACATTGAAAACATCACAGTCCTAGTGATTCTGTGTGTGTGCAGCGAGTAGCAGGACAGGGCAGAAGTGGATGTGCATTCCCTGCCCTTGCAGCGTGTGTGTGTGTGTGTGTGTGTGTGTGTGTGTGTGTGTGTGTGTGTGTGTGAATAAGGTACAGTCAGTGTCAGATAAATAAGGTACAGTCAGTGTCAGATGCTGCTTCTGATGGTGAGATATAGCTGCATGCAGCTCCTGGTGTCCTGTGCTCTCTGCTAATATGCACTGAAGGAACCATCCAGACTGGCATGAGCCTTCAGCAGAACAATGAAAGACTGTCAGAACAGGACACACTAAACACTGGAAATCTCAGTGCTAGTAAATACTCAGGGATAAGGAAATAGCAAGGTATCTGTATGACAAATCTCAACTGTCAACCCAAATGGAATATAACATTCTTCTGTGTACTGGAAATATCTGATCTATACAAAGTCAGCAATATATCAGATTGTAAAATGCAGTGGTCACAGTACTAATACAACCTCAGTGGTGCTGTGCTTGACTGCAGGAGAGAGCACAGTTATTTGAGCAAAGGACACTATAATAATGGTACTAATTTTACAAACATGGTGTATTCATGCAGAATATAAAGGGTGAGACTATTTGTAAAACACATCTCAGTCACACGCACAGTCACCCGCACAGTCACACGCACCCGCACACTCGCGCACACTCACACGCAGTCACACTCACAGTCACCCGCACACTCAGTCACCCGCACACTCAGTCACACGCAGTCACCCGCATACTCACAGTCACCCGCACACTCACAGTCACCCGCACACTCACAGTCACCCGCACACTCACCCGCACACTCACAGTCACACGCACACTCACCCGCACACGCAGTCACCCGCACACTCACCCGCACATGCAGTCACCCGCACACTCACCCGCAGTCACACGCAGTCGCAGTCACACGCAGTCGCAGTCACACGCAGTCGCAGTCACGCTCAGTCAACCGCACACTCAGTCACCGGCACACACGAGGAATTCACACTTAGTGCAAATAGCTAATACAGGGGATGTGTGCAGAGCACGCGCATTCTAAGTCAAATTTATTTGCGTTTTGTCAAAAATTGTATTTTGATTTTTAATTTAAACATCACCAACACAAATACAATTTCTGTGACAAAAGTCAAAGAAGTTTCACTTACTATGCGCGTGCACAGCACACACAGCTTTTTTTTATTTATTGGATATACATACAAATAATACATAGGGGAAATTAGTCATGAGCTATTGAGACAGCATAGTGGAACCTTCTAAGTCTAGACCAGTGTTTCCCAACTCCAGTCCTCCGGGAACCTCAACAGGTCAGGTCTTAAGGATATCCCTGCTCCAGCACAGGTGGGTCAATCGGCGGCTCAGTCATTTTGACTGAGCCACCTGTGCTGGAGCAGGGATATCCTTAAGACCTGACCTGCTGGGGTTCCCTGAGGACTGGAGTTGGGAAACACTGGTCTAGACAGTTTCATGCAGAAGAACACGTCTGGACTATGGTCATGTGGTCCCAAAAGTATCACAGCCTGCAAGGAATCCAACTTTTTCACGAGTAGTGAGGCTACTTACACTAACAAAGGGTTTAAGTCGCAGAATGGCTCACTGACTATAGTGGGGCACTTGTTAACATGCAATATTGGCTGTTGAGTTGAGTGATCAACATCACACAGGCAACAACTAAGATGTCCTTAATTAGCAATTCTCTGTGAGGACTGCTCAACTCTGGGGACTGGGCTATACCTGGCTGTCTGCTAATGTAGTAATACGTTGGGGCCCTGCAGTACAAAGGTAAAACCCTACTCCCTCACCTCCAACTACTGACCAGCAGCTTCCTGGCATTGTACATTTCCAAAAGGTGCCAGATTGGAATATCTCCTTAACTGCTAGGGTCTCCAAATGCAGAGCTGTCACCGTCTTACCAACTGTAGGACACATATCCAAACAGTATATACATATATTCATCTTCAGCCTTTGTCCATCCACTGCTAGATGAAGCCTCCCCTATGATCTTCAAGGTAGTATTGTTACAGCCTCTCTTCTCCACGTTGCTCCAACACATTTTCTGGTTTCATCCTCCCGTCTTACTTCTCGTCATCGTCTTGGTCTTTTGATAACCCTTGGAATCCAGCCGAATACCATTTTTGTCCAACAATGGCAATTACTTCTTGAAATATGTCCGGCCCACCGTCCTTTTAATTTCTTCGCCCTTGTGATAATGTCTCAGACTTTTGTTTGCTTTCGAACCCATTCATTTTTCCTTTCTCTTTGGGTAATACCCAGCATGCATCTTTCCAAAATGCTTCGTGTTGTCTGAAGCTTCTGAATTATCTTCGCATCGAGTCCAAGTTTCACATGTAAGCACGGGCAGAATACACGGGTCAAACACATGCTTCTTGAAACTGTGGAAGGTTCCATTGAAAGATTCTTATTTCTTCCAAATGCGCTCCATCCCATCTTTATTCTCCTATTGATTTTAATTTGATAGGTTTTCTATCCCTTGATATTTCCCGGGCAAGGTAGACCCAGTCTTCAACTTCTTCTTGTTCTATCTGTCTCTGCCTGCTGTAATGAATACACCCTGCTGTGTTGTAGGATGTGACTTAACCCGTTTCTGTCATTTATTTCCCCAGGTATCTCTGCGCTGACCTTTGCCCTTCTAATGTCCGCGAGAATGGGGATCTTTCAGGAAACGTTGTACAAGAAGTATGGGAAGCACTCGAAAGAAGCCTTATTTTACAACGTAAGGCCTACAGCAAGACGGTGTGAATACCAGGATCGTGACTTGGCCAGGTTTACATGTGGTGTCTACAGTACATCATGTACAAAATGTCACATGACTTGTGTAATAGCACTGGTTACTGTACTCTTAATCTGTTATCGCTATATGACTCTTTGGGGCTTATGCACTAAAGATTCATGAAAAAAATCGCCGGGCCATTTAAATCACCGTATTTATGAGCGTTGCTATCACGGTATTCAGAAAGCCTTGATTATCTCTGTCATAGCAAAATTCACAAAACGGGTGATAAGCCGGTGATCTAATGAACGACGCTCTGAAAAGGCCTTACCCGGCGAGTTGTATCTGCTGCAGAGAGAGCTGCTCTGAGAGAGCCGTCTCTCCCTGTGCAAATATCGCCCGAAATTTGTGTATAAATTTTAATTGTGTTAATAGTTTAGATGAACATGGGGTCTCAAGAGCTGGACCGCATTGGTTTCAGCCTCGGGGACCCCCTACATCCCGAGATACAGGCCCCGTTATGGGGTACCGGTATCTCCTATGCATTGTATTCCCATGGTCACGTGACGCGGACATTTAAATGCATAGGATATGCCAGCACCCCATAACGGGGCCTGTACCTCGGAAGTAGGGGGGTCCCTGAGGCTATCCGCTATGGTAATGAAGTTTACTGTAAATGCATTTTTATTGCATAGGATTCATGCCAGGGGTCTCTGCTGCTAATATTAATGTATATCAGCTCCAGAGATTCCCGGCATCAATCCTATGCAGGTTTCCAACACCTTCACGCCAACTTTTTCTGGCGTGAGGATTTTGTGATAAAATCACCATTCTAGAGCTGTAATAAGCGTTCATAGCCAAATCACTGCTACTAGAATTGCACGAGTTTATGAACATGCCGAAAAGCAACGATAAGTGGCTGATCACCGCTGCCTCGGTGATTTATTTATTTTTATTTTTTTGAATGTTTTTTTTTTTTTTTTATGAGTAATTTTTTGGGGGCGATTCAGTCTTTTATAACCCACTTATCGACACTTACTGAATAGCCGTAGGCATTTTGGGCGATAAGTGCTTGATAAGTGGCTTATGAACGCTTACTGCATAGGCCCCTTTATCTTTACATTGTGGTAATGGGGACACACGCTGCCCTTTGTGGGACGTAAGGGTCGCATCTGTAGCACTCTCTTTAGATCATGTTGCCCAGCACTGAGACATTGAGGAAAAGAAGAGTTTATTTCAGTCAGTGCAATCCTATGTCTGGCTTTCCAGTATACGGCTTCCATTTTGACGCAGGAGATGAGTAATAGTTTACTCTTGTTCCACGGGAGTATTTGTCTCCCTTACCTTCCTGGGCCACCTTTGCACCTAGCTGCCAGGCCTGGGCGGTCTGATCATGCCTCCTGGGACTGCTCTAGCCGGGAAAAGTGGAGAAGGATCTGTAGACAACACCGTGCATGGTTGGTGTGAGACCCACTGAGACACGCTCTCTGGACGCTATTTCGGGCACCTGTTGTCCCGAACTGCCAGCGTCCCTACAACACTGCCGCACCATTTCCCATCATTTAGGTTTTCTCTTCCGGAAGTGTAAGCACTGCAGGGAGACTCCTTCATACTAGGTAGGCAGCCGGTATCCCCTTCCTCCCCACTCCCTGGGGGTGGCATAGCAGTCTATTTGAAACTGAGATGACTTCCTTCCCCCAATCAAGTGTTCGGCTGCTGGTAACTGCTCCCTCTCTCAAACACAAGGCTGATCCTTCAACCTGTTAAGGTGTGTGTGTGTGTGTGTGTGTGTGTGTGTGTGTGTGTGTGTGTGTGTGTGTGTCTAATCTCCAGTGTTACCTTGGAATGGGGGTTTGGTTTTTTTTGGTCTCTTCCTCAAAACAGAGGTATGAGTGTTAACCCTTTGAGCACTGGCAACCACGGAGTACATGTCAATAGGACAAATGTTTCCATTTCCAGCCTTTTAAATACCATTTCAGTGTGTTATCCTATTACGAGTTGTCTTATAATGTCCTTACTGCGGGCAGGTGGAAGGGCCCTCCATACATTTTGTGCCTAACTTTTATTTCTGCCCCCTTTTTTTTATTTATTTTTTCAATCTGAATAGATCTCTAGTCCAGAATAAAACAAACACCTTTAGTTTTTATCAGCGTTACAATGTCTTTAATATTATGTCCATAATAAAACGTCTTCCCAGCGGTGCAGAAGGCGCAGATTTACCCGTCGGAATGTTGAGGTTAAATCGCTCTTTTACTTTCTTACCTCCGCAATGCATGGCAAATTAGGTGTTAAAGTGTGTGTGTGTGTGTGTTAGTTATGATCTGATCTGTTTCCTTGTCCATTCACAGCACGCGCTGCCCCTGCCAGGATTTCTGCTCTTTGCCCCTGATATTTATAACCACGCTGTTAAGTTCAGTCAGAGCGGTAAGTAATGTATGAAAGTGCAGTGACAAAGTGGTAATTGCTCATAACAGGCACGCAGCCAGAACCATTTCACAGGGGCGGCAAGAACCGTGTTGAAAGCTGTAGTCAGGGGGCTGGGGCAACTCCAGTCCTCAATAGCCCTCAAGGGCAACCAACAGGTCAGGTTTTCAGGATATCCCTGCTTCATCACAGGTAGCTGTCAAACACTGAGCCACCTGTGCTGAAGCAGGAATATCCTGAAAGCCTGACCTGTTGCTTGCCCACCTGTTTCAGGAGCTCACTACAGTCTGCCGCGCACAGAGGAACACGGACGAGGTCACACAGAGAGATGTTTTATTTGCAGGATGAGGCGTTGTGCTGTGCATCGCCTTGCAAATGAAGCACTGGGACCTCTGCTTTGTCCTCGTGGGTATCTCCGATTCCCACCCGCTCTGCGCTAGCACCAGATCTCTAGCTATCTATTTACCCTGAAGGCGCGTGACCACGGCCGCCATTGTGTCTCGCAATACTCAATGTTTCAGGAAGTCAAATCACTGCAGAACCATTCATTCATTTAATAAATTAGTCTTTACCAAAAGCATTTTATATTAACAGCCTGTAGCATTCAAAAACTAAGCTTTCTGATGTAAGTTCTGAATATTAATGCAATTTGAGTTGATTTGAGTGAATAAATAAGATGGGGCAAGTACTTTTAGAATATTAATACTCCCATCAGAGTATTCTCACGTTCAGGACTTTGTAGATTTAGGCTTTAGGGAATATATGTGGAGTAACATATTAAACATCTCTTGAACAATGTAACACACGGAGATCTTTCTGAATGGTTTCAATGCATTGCTTGGGCTGCACCTGTTTATTGAGCTTGAGGCATTGCTGGATCAGTGCACTATGTTGGATGGGTTCCTTCCTTCTAATAAGAGGCTTGCTCACATATGTCACATGCAGAAATAGCAATCGCAGTGATCAGCCTTGCTGCTATATTCCTGAGATTCCTTAGCGGTCTGTGAGTAGGGTTGCTGGCTCTGCCCTTCTCTAACATGCACTGTGCTGAAAAAGCTGCGTAATGCGGTAGGGATCAGGTTAATGGATCAGAAGAAAAAAGTGACCCACTGTGTGAGTGCTCAGTGACATGTCATTACCCAGAATCCCTGGCTGCAGTGGAAGCATTGCATGCCAGGAGATAATGGGGGAAGGATCGGGTTGCAGACCTGTCTGAGACACGAGAAAGTGCTCACACGTGGTATTTTTATTTGCTGAGATGCTTTAGAAATCCCCCAGAGATTGAGCTGTTCCTTTTTCTTGCAGAGCCATTCCAGGTGCCTGTGCTGGGGGTGGAGATGCCCATCATGTGGTTTTACCTGCTAATGAATGTGATCACTCAGTATCCTTGTCATTGGGATACTATATAACCATCAGTGGGGCTTCCAGCGATGCCCACGCAGAAGAAATGAAACGCGCATGCGCTTGATGGTAGTATTTCGGGGAAGATGGGTACACCTGGGGCTGGGTCTGGAGAAATATTGCAAGGCCCTCTACTGCGTGAAATGGTGATTAAAAGAATAAATTCTCCGCAGCACTCGCCACGCACAAGATATGCGATCCTTTATTGACGAATACGTAGTGTAAACGCGTTTCGGGGGTCAGTGTACACACTCTGCACGTGACCGAGATGTCCTGAATTGAATCTCCTATCCTGTGCTTGGGGAGTGCGGCAGAGAACTTACTCGTTATGATTACAGTTATGACCCCGGGGTCCCTGTGCCCTAAGCTGAAAACGGACAGAATAATTTTTACACGGTCCGTGTCGTATGTATGTTACCCCCTGCACAAACTCCATGTCTGATACCTGCTTCTCCCTGAAAGACCTGTGTGTATCTCATACAGATAGCTTGGCTTCCCTAAATACTCTCTGTCCTGCACAGTAGTACTGTCTGCAGGCGCGGGTTATTTTTCACGCTCTGTGAATCTTTAAGACGCTATGTTTGCACGGCCTGCAGATTCAGTGTATCAAGTACAGGAAGCCAGCGCTCCTTGCATGACCTTTTACCTACAAGGCACAGAGCAGGCACTGGATAATGGGTTTGTGTTTGTGTATTTAGGATGCCCTATACCTATGCTTTAGGTTCTCTTTAGGTTCCCTTAACTCTCTTGGTAAGATACGTGTGCATCAGAGGCGTGTTCATCCTCACCACGGAGTGCCCCTCTCTCACAGTCACGCTGATAGTCACTCTCCGCAAGTTCCTCAGCCTCATCATCTCGATCCTGTACTTCAGTAACCCCTTCACTGCCTGGCACTGGACAGGCACATCTCTCGTCTTCGTGGGGACCCTGCTGTATACTGAAGTGTGGAACAGCATCGGCCCTGCTCCCAGCAAGGACAAGGAAGCTAAGGAGGAGTAGATGCCCTTGCCATCTGAACTGGATGTGTCTGGTCTCCCTGTGCCAGCCATGGCTGGGTACATGGCAACAGACTTGGTACAGGTCGGGATTTTTACTCCTACCATAGCCTTTTACACGTCTGCTCCTCCTTGCTCTGTAATAGCCTATTGCGGTAGGCTGTTGAAGCTGTGATGGTGATAAGGCACTGTAGATGTTGGCTTACCATCCTATAAATACCCTTGTTGGGGCTTATATCCCATTGTTCTTTAGCACTATCCTGGATGCAAATCCTATACTGAATGGTCTTGCGTTTAGAGAATTCTTTAGAGGGTCATGTCAAACAACTGGATAAATGGAGAACGCCTTAATTTGCGGATGTTTAGATGATGGTAACCACACTTCTGCATTGCACCAAGCCTAAAATAAAATCCTCAGGTATGAAATGGATAAGAGCAGGTGGCACCCTTTAGTGTTGCAGGTCCCACTGCTAGCAACAGGGTTAATAATGTGTTTTTATTATTATTATTATTTTCGGTAAGGTTTTAAATAAAGATGTCGTATATCTCTAAAGGTGCTGTCCCACTTGGCAATATCTATATTGAAGTTGCAATCAAGTAAAAGCACTCGGTTACATAACACGCATTAGCCATGATCTGTTCAGTAGCTTTGCAAATTGGCAACCTCGTTCCTTAGGGTTTTTCTGGGGGTTTTTTTTTTTTTTATCACATTTACTAGCCATGTTTAAGGACCCTGCAAAAATAAATACAGGATTTTAAATCAATATTGCTCAACAGTAGAAAACTATTGGAGCAGTAAAGTATGTGGTTCTGGCAAACAAGGAAACGGGACTGTCATTTGTACAACAACAACAACAACAACAACAACAAAAAAAGATTTGGAGCAGCTAAGTTGGGACTGTACCTTTTGTGTTAATGACGCTAGTCTGCCTCTCAGGTGGATGCATGCAATGTCTGCCAGTGTTTAAAGCTTGAGTTACTGTTTAGGGTCGGGGCGATGGCAGCTGTAAGGATCGCAGAGGCTCTTTCTTTAATGCAGATGTCAGTTTGTCCGAGTTATACAGCAGCCAACGTGTGATGAGGGAGAAATCATTCAATGTGCTCCAGTAGTCATTTTGTATCTTGGCTCCTAAAGCATCAGTTTCCTCCCACCCCCTCTATCTAAATCCCTCCAGTGGAAAGGTACAATTAACTAGCTATTCAGCCTCTGTAGGGGTTTACGGTTTACGCATGTTAGGGTAATGGACTATATTTAGGGTAAGGGGTTAGATTACCTGCGGTGGCAAACTGTCCTGGCAGACAAATGTCCTCGCTTCCTGAGCGCTCACACGATTACATCCTGGTGATTGGGACGGGACCTCAGTTCTATTTAGCTCTGAACGTGTAGGTCCCCCCCCCCCCTGCAAATGAGCAGAACCACATGATTCAGTGTATATGTCCTAAGGGGCCCCCAGAGTGCTTCCTTTCATGATATACACTGTATATAAGGCACTGAGTGGGTTAAATCCGGAGTGGCCAACTCCAGTTCTCAAGGGCTACCAACAGGTCAGGTTTTCAGGATATCCCTGCTTCAGCCCAATCAGTAGCTCAGTCGAAGACTGCACCACCTGTGCTGAAGCAGGTACATCCTGAAAACCTGGCCCGTTGGTAGCCCTTGAGGACTGGAGTTGGCCGCCCCTGGGTTAAAGTAACCGTTACTTATTTGTATCCGGTGGAATTGAAGCATAGCTGCTGCTTACTGTATGTTTTATCTGTTTGACGAACGATGGCACCTTAATTACTTTATTAATAAGAAAGAAACACAGTGGGCCTTCCAGCTGTGGGTGCATGGGATTTGTTCTGGTGCAGATCACACGGCTTCGTCCTGCAACCCGACATTAACACCACTCTCTCTTATTGCCACCTTCCCTATCCCCTGGAAACGGGCAAAACGGCCATGATATTGGGGCAGTGACACATGCCAGCAGGGTCCTCTCCATGTCCCAGGACGCTCAGCCTGTCTGCTCCGCTGCTTGGTTCCCCAGAGTCGGTTTATACCAAAGTCTGAGATTCATCTTCCGATTCTGTTCTTCCATGAATATATTTTGGACGTTTTTAGCTCCCAGAGGAACATTATTTTGCATACTAGTCTTTCTTTTTCCCCCCCCCCCCCCCCGATTGATCTGATACTAGGACTGTCTTAGTGTCTGAAAGATACTATTGCAATAACTAGCTAAATTGATTGGTACAAAACAATTCCCAGGAGATTGGGTTCATCGTTCTTTTACATCTGGCTCTTGTGTGTCGAAGAGTTAGAAATTGTGACAGATTTACAACAGACTCCTCACTCCAGATTGCTGTAGCCAGTTAGATTGTGCTAGAAATGTTAGTCCAGTTGTAATTGGGCCTAAAGTTTCCATTTGTGACTGAGTGGGCCTGACCATGATTCAAAGATTCCTATTGTTACTGGAAGTAAAAGAATGACTCCATTGTGGGTTTACACCTCTGAGAACCTTGCTGTGTTTCAAGTATCAATGTTGTCTGCAGCAGAATGCTTCTGAGTGCCTTCTTAGTCGGACACATGCCCCAGCAGCAAACGGCTGAGCACACTTGAAAGATGACACTTGGCATAAGTTTAGGGTAGTGATATTTGAACCACATTGAGGGTTTTGACACTTTCTAATGCTGTCTATACAACACTTCCCTAGGTTTCATGAAAACGTTGTGACAAAACAGCTGCAGTACACGAATCTACATGATTCATTTAACTATTCTTCTTATTGTGCGGTGGGGGTTGACGAGACCATTAAATAGTTAAAAATCCATTCTGATCAAGTATTAGTCTTTCCAAGTTAGGTTACAGCTCTGCATATTATTCTTGGCTATTCTTATTCCTGTACCACTCTTCATACGGATGTGTGCACTAGTCACAATGTGCTACTTAAATGGAACCCACCAGTCACTTTGCTTTAATCCACAGTGAGACTCTGGAAGCATCTTTCACTTCTTCCCGTCCTCTGTGGCTCAGATCTCGACTTGGAAGAGGCGTTGGGGACCCGGCATGCTCATATAGAATGAAGCCTATATGTTTTTAAGTTGGGAGTAATTGTACCGCCGTGTAAATAAGCGGAGTGGCCCTACAATGGTTTAAGGGAGATGGCAGTCCATTGGGTGTAGTGCCAGCATCAGCGTTTTTGTTCTGTGAAATAGCACAAAGGTGTGTTTGCCCGAGTGAAAATCAACATGCAGCTCTACTTTTGTATACGTTATTTATTTATTCTTTGTATTTTATGATGCCATTGGTCGGCTTTTTTTTTTTTTAATGGGTTTTCCAGTAGAAATGATCAGTACACGGAGAATGAACATGACGATTTCATTTTTTTTTTTTATACATTACTGTATGTACATCGTTGTTATGTACATGCTTTTCGTATATAGTATGTCCATCAATCTGCGCGCGCTCCCATTTTTTCCACATGGTCAGCCTTAACTAGCACTATTCTTATATCTGATGCGAGGTTTTCTCCCAAAATATTGGGTTCGCCCCCCAGTGAGGCCAAACCACTTGAAACCTCTTGATAAATGACACACCTTGTCTGCCAGTAAAACCTGCAATAGGATCGGATTAGAGCAACATGACCACGTTTCTATATTCTGTAGGTAACAGGTCTTGGTTTATATATACCATACGTACTCCGTTACATTTCTGACAATCTGAGAATTTCCGGAACACACCGACTTCAATTTCTCTTCTGGCAGCAAAATCGGATCTAAATATAACGTCTTCTTTTTATTATTAGCAGTCACCTGTATAAATTGGCTGCTTTTCCAGTTAAATATTTAGTTTGGAGTCTGGAGCACAGATAACTGCCTTGGAAAAAGCTTCCAATTACTATGCCAGACACAACAGTAGCACAAGATGTTAGCTTTTGCCAAGTTCTCTTGGAGAACCTTTTAAGTACTGTGCATGGCTCTTGGACTGAAATTGGAGAAATGACTAATTATGGCTCAGCTGGAAACCATGGCCCAGGAACTGTAATTTGCCTCATGTAGTGTATGAAAATCTGTGTTACCGCATCGTTCATTGGGGGATCCCATCTGCAATGTCTTTTAGCATGGTTATTGGTTTTAATTATGTTACTAAAACAGAGACACGCCTCACCAATACAACAGAGCACAGACAGGTCCCAAATAATTCAAGTGAATAACTGATGTGCAACACAATAAAAAAAAAAAAAATGTTCTCCAATAAAAAAAATGAGGACCTACTCGAAGTGGGTTAGATGCAAACAAATGTGTGACTCCCAAAAGCTTGAATGTCAGGATAACGGCTGCAGGGGCTTGTTCATGGTGTGGACATCTAATGTCAGAATACAAGAGACAAGTGGGACATTTCATCCTGGCATGTAGGTATGATGCGCCTGCATTGGATCAGTATTTTCCTTGTATGGTATACTGCTTGTATATTATCTTGGGAAGCGCTGTGTACAGGGTTGGTGCATTATTAGAATAAGTTAATAAAATCAAATTGGAATCAGATATCCCTAACTGATAATTTTCTGTGATTTCAAAATACATGTATTAACATCATTACCCTCAACATATTTAATATGTAGCAAATACAGATTGATATTCCTGGGAAATCGATAAATTACATAGTGGCTGTACATCTGCGTCGCCCCAAAAGGCAGACGCCTGAGGGGGCTCCCCAAGAGCTGCTCCCCTCTGCACAGGACCAGCTTGCTAAGGGTTAACATTTGCTTGTACTTTGTGGAACGTCAACCCCACCCACTGGAATTTTAATGAGCTAAGAGGACAAAGAACTTTGTATTCACAGCTGCATTCAATCTGAACCCCCTTAAGTGTACATCTGCGTCGCCCCAAAGGCGGACAGTCGAAAGGCCGCTAAAGGGTACGAGCCGTTTGCTGATGTTAAAGCGTCTCTATTTCAATCTGAATCTCACCAGGCCTTTATCCCCTGTACCCAATTTTCCAAAATGTCTGTGAATTGACTGTATAACCTCTGTTCTTTTAATGTAACCATGTACTGTTATAACTCTGTGCCAGGACATACTTGAAAACAAGAGGTAACCCTCAATGTATTACTTCCTGGTAAAACATTTTTATAAATAAATAAAAATTCATACATTTGTGGCTAGACATGTAAATTATTAATCCACAGAGTTTTTTTTCTTTAGCCATAATTAGCAAGAGAGAGAAAGTGGAAGAACAGCAAATCACAGAGAAGAATTAGAAAGAAAGAAAATTGCAACGGAACTTGTTAATGCTACTGGACCAACAAGCAAATAATACATATTTGAGGAAGAGACTTATTGGCGTCTTTTAACCTTGTGTATAGGAACAACTGTAGTATTATTTTATTCTTGGTCCAATAAAAAAGGTACTAATAGTGTTACATAGTTGATAAGGTTGAAAAAGACATACGTCCATCAAGTTCAACCTATGCTAAATTTAGACAGATACTTATCCTGGTGGCTCTTCTCTGTACTCTCTCTAGTTCCATAATGTCTTATCTAAGGAGTAGTGCCCCAAACTGTGCTCCATATTCAAGGTGTGGTCTTACTAATGTTTTTATAAAGGGGCATAATTATGTTTACTTCCCTTCCATCCATTGTCCTGTTTAATGCAAGATAATATCTTGTTTGCCTTTGCAGCTACTGCCTGACATTGGACACTATTGCTAAGCCTGCTGTCTACAAGCACTCCTAAATCCTCCATCATCAGGGATTCTCCTAATTTATCCCCATTGAATTTGTAAATTGACGGTTTATTCTTGTTTACCAAATGCATAACCTTATATTTATTTGTATTAACCCTAATCTGCCTTTTACCTGCCCAAGTTTCCAGTCTATCCAAGTCCTTCTGGAGAGAAATTACATCCTGCTCTGATTCTATTACCTTACACAATTTAGTATCATCAGCAAAGATAGAGACTTTGCTCTCTATGCCAACCTCAAGGTTATTAACAAACAAGTTAAAAAGCAGGGGTACCAGTACCAATCCCTTAGGTACGCCACTCACAACTTTAGCCCAACCTGAAAAAGTTCAAATTATTACAACTCTCTGTTGTCTATCCTTTAACCAGTTTTCAATCCAGGTGCAAATATTTTTACCGAGTCCAAATTTTGTAGTGTGTTAATTTGCACACACTGTTGCATTAAAATTAGGAATACAAAGCATACAGCTCTGGAAAGCTGCAGTAGGAGAGAGAACAAAATAAATCCAATTGTGGCATCATTATTCTTGTGGACTTATGTGAAAAATTATACACAGTAGGACCCCGCTTCTCGGCAATGCTCCAATACGGCGGTACAGAGAAGGGGGCCACCATGTCTGCACATGCACAGAAGGGGGACGGCTGAGGTCACGTATGCGCAGAACGGGGAGCAGCGGAGGTCCCACATGCGCAGAAGCGGTAGGAAAGACGTAAAATCGCTGGTGGACTTGGAAAATGCTATGTTGCGCTTTTTGGCGATTTTCGCTTTCCGGCGGCGGCCAAGAACGCCACCTGCCGTATGAGTGGGGCCCTACTGTAAATATTTTTAGATCCATATATTTTAAAAGAGGCACATCCGTATAATAACAAATCCTAACTAATACGATGCACTTCAATAAAAAGCCAGAGAAACACAAGAATGAAAGTTAAACCCTTCATTGGCAGAAAGGGCTGCACATCTCAGTCCGTGAAGGAATTCAAATGTAGTGTCAGGGGTATTATGTCGGCTACAAAGCGAACCATTTACCAAATCCATATGCACCTATTGATCTGGGCTGTTTTAGGGCCGGCCTTGAGCCAAGCGCCTTCCTCTCCCTCCTCCTGTCAGCGCTGGGAGCCAAATTCCACCTGAGGGGAGAGCTGGGGGAGGGAGTTGGGGGATTCCCCAAAACCGGGGCAGGACAGCACCGCTTAAGGAGGGGGGGGGTAGTGTGGTGTGCGTGCGCACACACAGGGTCTTACCTTATGCGGAGCGCTTTTCCTTCTGCAGCGATGCCTTGTCATGGCGACGTCACGTCCCACCTTGCCGCTGCAGGAGGGGCCCAGCTTCCGGCATGTTGCCTTGGGGCCCACCAAATTTAAGGCCAGCCCTGGGGCCCCCGCCTGTAAGATAACAAGCACAGTAGCTTGTGTGGTGTTTAGCGTGCAGGCTGAACCGTGCACAGGGTATAATCTCAAACCAAGAGTATTTGTAAGTCTATTTGTGCAACGTTTGTAAACACGGTAAACGGAGACGTGAGGTTTGTGCTCCCCTGTCAGCTACTACCTTGTACAGGCAAAATGCCCCCTTCCTCCTCCCCTCATCTTATTGGGCTGAGACAGTGAGAAACAACTCGCTGAACTCCCAGTGACAAGATAACACTGCTTCAGGTCCAAAGAAAGTAAAGCCGCTCAATGTTTGGTTTACGTATGATTCAGTTTAAAACATGAAATTACATTAAAGCTCTCAAAATGTGTAGCAGAAGAACAGGGACGGCAAATTTCAGCGGGGACATTAATAAACAGCATAAACACACACAAAAAACAAGCTTAAAAAATACATTTTCACAAAACTAAAATACACTTTTGTATGAACGCCCGCCGTAGTTTATATTTTAAGAATTTAGCCAAGAAATAGTAATAAATTATGCAAGTTTGTGCCCTGCGTGATAATGCTGTGAATGTTTCTGTATCTTAATTTTCTGCTTACGCTACATTGGAAATTAGAAACTTGATGCATTTTTGTAATTGCCCTGTAAAAATTCAGTCGTACTGGAGTCAGAAGGAGAAAGAACAGTGGAACACATGTAGGAAAAAAAAAGGGTGAATTGTACCCTACAGTGTTTGGGACATGCTTACTGTAGTCTATTCTCATGCCCATAACAGAATCCTCTGAGTCAAACGTAAATACATCTATCTTGTGCAAAGGATGGAAAAAAGCAGAAGATAGCAATGCATTCAAAAATAAATGAGTGGAAAAGTTGACAAAGATGAACTGTACCTAGAATTATCACACAAGCATCATATTACTGTATATTGTACGTGCCCCGAAACACAGCGCCCGAGTGAGCTGGGAGTCACGGAATTGTCTTTGGCCATTAGATGGGAGACTTCTTGCGTCCTGACGGGATAGGAGGAAGAATGGGTTTGGTGTTGGAGCCGGGGCGGCTCGCCTGGTTGGAGAGACGGGATGAGGAAGAAGACTTGGACTTGGATGCTCGGACGGCAGAGCGATCGGAAGAAAGCAATCGTGGTGTCTCGGGAGTGCTACCAACACCCTGCGTATCTCCTGGGTGGCAGAGGACAGAGAGGAAGGAAATGAGAATCCTACGTTGTGTGAATCCATTACATTGAGTCGGTGGGGTCTAATAATAATATTTTTTTCCTGTGTATAAGTCCTTGCCACAAAGAGCATGCAATGTAATTTTGGTACCAGAGGCACAATGAGGTCAAGTAACTTGCCCAAGGTCACCGAGAGAGAACTTCAGACCAGTTCACCAATTGGTCTCGGTCGTCTTAAAAAAGGTGCAATAAGCAGCATCAATTGTTAATGAGTTTACAATTGATAATGGCAATCTTCCATAACTGAACTGACCTCTGTGTCATCTGATATAATGATCTCTGCTTTATTATTAGTATTATTTAGTCTGGTTGCAGTTTCCTAACCAATAGAGGTTACCGGCACTATGAACACTCAAAGAGACAAGTCTAGAGAAGTATCAAGCGCTCTTAGCAACTATCCTGCTAAAATACTTTAAAATAATGTAAGAAACATCCTGAAAAGTGGATTCAGTAACAAACATATGACATATTCTAAGCCACTCTTGCACGCATACATACATACATACATACATTTAAATAAATATGATGATTAAATGATTTCAATGTCAAAGTTCCAGTCCGATGAAAGGACCAATGTCAATGTTGACGAAAATCAACTTGGCAAAAGAAACGTATGTGCAAATATACTGACGTTTGTTAGATTAGCCAATAACTCTGTGGAGCATTTTCTTTGGCTTTTTGATAAATTGATTGATAAATTGATTAGTAAATCCAAAGGAGAATAGGAGAAATACAGCAATAAAATTTCAGGAAATGTGGCAGCAAGAACTCATCTCAGAGACAAATCGGATGCTTCCTGGTTACAGTAAGCTGACATTTTGATGTGCTACTAATATTGAATCACTTTCGGGAGCTAGTTAGTTCTCACGCAGACAATATGCAAAGTTGACAGTTACAACTAGGATGACCCTATTTGTCCTGACAAAAACCAGGACAAATGTCGCGGATGTGCAGTCGCAAGAGCCGACTCCGCATGCACGAGCAGCGACTGCGCATGTGCGATCAACACTTACTGACCACTCATGCATCAGTGTGCGAGCGCGTCAGTCAGTGTGCGCGCGCATCAGTCAGTGTGCACGTGTGCGCAGTCTGTGTGTGTGCGTCAGTGCGTGCACGTCTGTCAGTGTGTGCACGCATCAGTCAGTCAGTATGTGTGTGTGCGCAAGTGCGTCACTGTGTGCACGCATCAGTCAGTGTGCGCACGCGTCAGTCAGTGTGTGTCCGCGCGCGTCAGTCAGTGTGTGGCAGTCAGAGTGTGTGTGTGTGTGTGTCAGAGTGTGTGTGTGTGTGTGTGTGTGTGTCAGTCAGAGTGTGTGTCTGTCAGTCAGAGTGTGTGTCTGTCAGTCAGAGTGTGTGTGTGTGTGTGTGTGTGTGTGTGTGTGTGTGTGTGTGTGTGTGTGTGTGTGTGTCAGAGTGTGTGTGTGTGTGTGTCAGAGTGTGTGTGTGTGTGTGTGTCAGAGTTTGTATGTGTGTGTGTCAGAGTGTTTGTGTGTGTGTGTGTGTCAGTCAGAGTGTGTGTGTGTGTGTCAGTCAGAGTGTGTGTGTGTGTGTGTGTGTGTGTGTGTGTGTGTGGTGTGTGTGTGTGTGTGTGTGTGTATGTGTGTGTGTGTGTCAGTCAGAGTGTGTATGTGTGTGTGTGTGTCAGAGTGTGTGTGTGTCAGTCAGAGTGTGTGTGTGTGTGTGTGTGTGTGTACGCGCGTCAGTCAGTGTGGCAACACTGCTGATGGCCTCTTCTGCCAGCAGTGACGTCACTTCCTGCACTGTACTTGCGTCACCTCCAAGGCAACTTACTGCCAGGGAAATGTTCGTGTGGTACAGTAGGTGCCGCTAAAGAGGTTTCACTTCAAAAAAGTCGAATATGTAAATTAAAAAATAAAGCCTACAACAGAATAATAAAATGTAAAAAAAAAATGAAAGCAGCACTACAAATAATGTAACGTTCATTGTGAAGTAGATAAGTACAGCCACGTTTTAAGTATCCCAAACCTGATGAGATGTCTGATCCTTGCACAATCTCAGACAAATCCAGCGGCTCTATTCTGTCATCTGGAGGAGAGTGAATGTTAATCACAGGAGTCGGTTGAGAGGAAGATCCTCTTGCTGAGAAGGCGCCAGCCGAGGAGAGCAGGGATAGTCCAGAACTGGCCCGGGACCTTCTGGAGCTACGAACACAATATTATGTACAGTGATGATGAAAAGAGAACTTAAACTACAAAACAAGCGCTCAACCTATTGTTATGCTGTGATGATTACAATATTTAAATGTGAATCAACAAACCAATGTGAAAAATGATATACCCTAACTGTGCAAGGATGACCAATATTGCATGAAACCCCACAGCCACCAAGATCAGGGAGGATAGGAGGGGGAGAGAGAAGGCTGCCTAGGACAAAATATCAAGCCTTTCCATATGGCTATAGACAAATTGAAAACAAAGAGAACAAAGTCCTTGGCGCACTACCAGGTACATAAACCTGA